>OY288239.1:66226548-67426548 GCA_958450325.1 Agrostemma githago | reverse complement strand
TGCTCACTGTGTACGATGGTGTTCATCATGTTCTCGGAAACACATAAGGAAAGTATATATGAGAGATTGAAAAGTTGATTTTATTGAATTTTGAAAGGAGGACATAATACAGTTGACTCTGACTCTGATTTTGAAGAAAGAAATAGTAATCCTAGACTCGGAATCAAACTAGGACTTAAATCAAATCCGGACTCTTGAATATATGGGAGGTAGATTGGATGCTTTGGTCGTTGGGCCCTGTATAGTCCATGAGGGGCCTTGCAAGTGACAATGTGTCCATGACGGGTGTCCTCCCGGCATCGAGGGAATCTTGGATGAGGTGTTTCGGTTTCCAGCACTGCTCTGTATCGTGTCCTCTCCCTCTGTGGAATTTGCAGTAATGCTTGGCGTTCCATGCTTTGGAGCGTTTTTCCAAAGGTACGTCGGCTGTTGGGCCTATGGGTAGTATTAGCCCTTTCGAAACCAACCTTTGGAAAGCGACGGTGTAGGACATATCCAAGTGGGTAAATGTCCTTACTTTTGATTGGTTCTTGATTTTCGGAGAAGTGACTTGTTGATTACTTCTCTCGGTCTTGCCATCTTGGGGGTATCGGATGGTTTCATAAGAGTCCTCACCCTTTAAATGGCCCGGTTGGATGATTGGCTGCCTTACCCGTTCTAGTTGTGTTAGACGGGATTGAGTTCTTGCAAGATTCTCTTCGATGATAGCTACCCTGAAACCTAGGTTATCTAGAGCGGTATTGATTTTCGAGAAGATATTGTTAATGGAGCAAGATAGCATAAGCATGCTTCCCTGGATATCCCCTTTCTCGAAGGCGCGGGCTTTCTCGTTGTTAGGCAGTGTCTCGTTCATTGGGTCCCTGGTAGGAAGAAGTGACAGGTGTTAGAATTCGCCTAAGCTCGGTTTTGCGCAGGTGCAAGGGAAGGAGTCAAATTAGACATGGCCCGGGGTGACGGGATGACAAAGGCTCTTGGATCAGGATACTCGTACGTTGACCTAGACGAGGTAACGACCGCGAATTTAGACTCGAGCTGCAGAAGGGAGAGTCCGAAAATGGGGCGACCGTGTTTGACCACGTCGCGTGCTCGGACCAACCGTGGCGACCTAACCCTAGGTAACTCGAGTATTCGTAGCATAGGTACGACTCGAAGGATGTCGGGTGGACGTAAGGTACCACTTAAGGTGACCGCGGTCGATTGCTCGGTTGGGGGACAGCCCCCGAGTGAGACTAAAGACTCTGGTAAGACTCAGATGGTGTGATATCTAAGTGACTCGAAAGTGAGGTACGTGAGATGTCATGTGTAGGGCACGACCCTTAGAGTAATCGTGATTGATCGCTCTGCTGAAGGGTAGCCCCCGAGTGAGGAAAAGCCTGAAAAGGGAATGACTTGGAAAGGACACCTAGACGGATGACTCGTGAAAGGTGGGCCTCCCTTAGGATTTGGCAAGTGGGCCGAGGCCTATTCGTAGGAAGGTCCGTGTGAGATATTCCCCAGACTTTTGGATTCGGGTGTGTAAACGGGCCTTCCTTTGTAGGAGTATGTCCTACGCACGTGGGCCGTGCCTTGACAAATAAGGAGGACTGGGATAGGGAGGAAACCCGTGATATAGGATCGGCGGAGTTTCGACGCTAAAGACTTTGTCAACTTATGACAAGACCCGACACTGCTAAATATGGGAAGTCCTAAGAAGAGGAAAGTTTTGAAAAGGAAAATTTGGACTTTAGGAAAAAAACCGAAAAACAAGGTCGGATGGACGGCCCGATTTTTTTGAAAATCGACAAAGGGCCATCGGGCCAGATTTTTGATGGTTGAAAATGTTCGGGTAGCATACCGGCTAAAAATATGCTATTTTGAGTAAAATCGTAAGTCCTAAATTCGGTAGTGTCCCAGATTTTTTTGAAAAGGTGAATATTTGGGATTTTGAATATTGAAAATAAATTTCCAAAAATTTGAAAATCGAAAATAAGATCCCGAAGATTTGGAAATCAAAAACGGCATCTCAAAGATTTGAAAATTGAAATAGAATTTTGAAAATTTGAAATTTGAATGAGGAACGGAATTTGAATATTGAAATGGATAGCATGCCGACTAGGAAATAGGCTTGTTTTGAGTCAAATCTTAAGTCTAAATTTTGGCAGCTTTCCGAGAGTTTTTTGAAAAATGGATAACTTTGTAAAGATGCATGTTTTTGAAATACCGGCTTTTGAAAAAGATGACATGTAAACCAAGTAGCATGTAGTCATGGAAGCAATATAATGACGCCATGTATGCTCTTAATCTAAGTCTCGGTCGGTCGAAATAGGGTCTATACCAACAACGACGGCTTTCTCAAAAATCAGGACGGCCTTCCTAAGCCGAATTGGACTTAGAACATGCCGTAAAACCCATTCGAGTTCCGCCATCGGAGTCTTTAGTGCACCCATTTAGGAATGCACCGTGGTATAGTGGAACGTCGGTCACAAGTAACCGGTCCGAGAAAGATTTGGGTTATGCATGAACCATTGAACTAAAACGCGTACATTACTAATCGAACAATTTCTTTTAGAGTCTCACCCTAGGAACCCCGATGACTAGTGGTACATCAGGAATCCCCAGCGGAGTCGCCAAATTGTGGACATGACATAGGTCCACCCCGACGCGGCCACGCGCGGGTTTGGGGAGGCGAATGAATCTCATGTGAGATGGATCTCGACTTGAAATTTAAATCGAAGTAGAAGTCGCCACCGAACTTTGTGGGAGTTCGGGCCCATTCGAACCCACTCTATGTCATAGTGGACCGTGCACAAAGTACGGCCCATTCCGATTTTAGAGTTTATTGGGTTCGTCCCTTAGCATTGCGATACTGATACCAACATTATCGGTAATCGGGTATTGAATGACTCTCGTATGCCAATGGATTCGGACATCCGGAAACCATGGTTCTGAGTAAGGGGTGAGGGTACGTGTTGGGAAGTTCACAAAGAACACCCAATCCCGCCCGCACTTAGCGGCCTTTACTAAGATATTGTTCGATTTTGGTGTACGCGCGTTAGTTCGACGGTTGAATGATATGCAAAAAGTGTTTTGACTAAACATGCGAATAATTGAATGGGTTGCTAAGTCGGTTTAATGCATCTAAAAATTAACGTCGAAGTTGTATTTAGCATGCGAGGTTCGTTTTAGTATAATAAAACAAACAATAAAATAAATTGCTGAAAACATGAACAAACGGGTTAGTAACAGTTTGTAAATTGAATAAACGATGTAAATATGATATGATGCATGGTTTTGAAAAGATAGTTTTGCTAAATCGCGTATAAATATTGATGATTTATACTCGACTCAAATTTTCGATATTCGTCACATTCGACACTTGATTATGGAATCAATATCGAAAATTCAGAATGATTTTTAGAAAAGGTGATTATGAATAGTTTGAAAATTGAATTAAAATAAATTCTCTCCGCGTTGAAAACGTCGTATATTTTTAAGGACTATGTGACGATTATCTTAGCATCAACGAGATTTACTTAGTTCTTCTAGATACGATATTCGACTATAGAGTCGATATCATGTTTTTAAGAACGATTGGTTTGTATAAAATTAGATTGTAACGATAATATCGATATTAGAGACGAGAAAAGAAAAGAAAAGGGAGAAGTCGGGATTTGTAACACCCTCAACCTACATGCTTGATTATCTCGAAAACGGACTCGTAGTAGCGGCCTAGGCGCGGGAGCGTTAAGATGTATATAGGTGAGTTATGGTGTGTATGGCTAGGGAGGGGATTTGGCGAGTTTTGCTCTCGGGTTTGTATACGGTTTGCCTAAAATTGCCTAGAATTTTGGGTTATGAATTGTCGGGAATCCTATAGGATTTCTAGAGAAAAGATTGGAATATAATATGCCTAGTATTGCTGGAATTCCGGGTTGTAATTTGTGAGTCGGGATTGGAATTGTTGTGTTGATGTTGTAATTGATGTCGGGAATTGTGTGTATTAATTGTGTGTGCAAGGGTGGGGTATTTATAGGATGAAATACCGACTTGGGATAGGAGATTGATATCTTGCAAAGGAAGAAAACAACTGGTTGAGATGAAGTGAGATTCCGTCTTTGGATAGGAAAAGGTTACTTGCATGGGAAGAACGAAACACCCGGTTTAGATGGAGTAGGATTCCGACTTTGGATAGGAAAGGATTCCTACTTTGTAGTTGATATTTGTGTAGTATTTGACTTCGAGTCAGATTTTTGAAGTGGCGGGACAGATTTTTATGTCTCGGAAACGTCTTTGACCGGGGTTTGACCCGGTTGCTAAAAGACGGTTTTGCCCTTGGTGTCGGTTTTGACCCAAATTAGTCTCATTTGAGTGGAAACGACCTACTGGGCCTGGATTTGATGTCTGTTTTGTGAGATTTTTACTCCGCTAAACGCTCGTGCCAACTACTATTGATTCCGAGTCCGAAAATCGAGTGTATTAAGTCATGTTTGCGTCCGATCATCATCAGGTGTTTTTTGAAAACTGCTATAGACACCTGGCGGTCAAAATGTGGGTGTCTACACATAGTTCTTAGATATTAACCAAAAATCTTTTGAGTCTTAAAAATATTTTAAGACTATAAAGTTAAGTAAAATTATCTCACATCGAAAATTTATATTGAGGTCAAAGATTTCTATTGTATATAATTAAGAGTAATAATTCGTTATTAGATAAGTCATGGTTTAAAAAAAAAAGAAGACTATAAAGAAAAATATTTTAATTCTTAAGAAATTATAAAAATATAATTTTTTTAAAATAATTAATAATAAAAATAAAATTATTGTTGTTGTTGTTGTTGTTGTTGTTGTTATTATTATCCTAATACAAGTAGATGTATTTTATTTTGTTTAATGTTATTATGATAAATAAGAGTAATCGTTCATTCTTATATATCAAACAAAAAATTATCGCACACTGAAAAATGATAAGAAGGTGATAAAATTTTATATTATAAATAAGAGTAATTGTTCGTACTTAGATATCAACTTTTTTTAAGAAAGTTAGATTATCAGCCACATAGCAATATAGCATGGTCCTAAGGCTTTAACGTGGTGAGTACCTACAATTTTTTTATCACATGTTTCATTGTTGTTAATTGTAATATGTTCCCATTTTACCCAATGAATATTTATATATACGTATATTTATGTGCGAGGTACTTTAATTAGTTTTTCATTCTAACTACAATCCCCCATATATAATGTCTATAATTTAATATGATGTTTACCGCATATATTATCTCTGATCCCTTGAAACACATTCACGTATGTGGATAATATTTATTTACTATTAGACATACTCTTACCTTCGACTGATTCGACTGACTCTTTACTGTTGTGCAATCTCACCAATTTATGCAATAATCCAATTTAGTATCTTTATCAACGTCACTAACAAGCGACCTGTGCATCGCACGGGCTTTCCAACTAGTATGTAGGATAAGACAAACTCATGTGCCTAGGTGTAGGAAAAGTTTGTTGGCATTTCCTTTCAAGTTGGATATATTTGACCTGTTTTAAAGTTATGACGGATATACTCGCAAGGAAGACCAATTGTTCCGTAATATCTTGGAAAATTCATCAGCAACACATCTCGGTTGAAATAACTCGTCTTGGCGAGACTCCTTGACTTTTCTCAGCCGTTTATATGCCAGTCCCGATCCATCCAAAGGGAATAGCTGTGGTCCAAACTCGAAGACCTTACTCGATCCCACGACAAACCATGGCTGGCTAAGCATGACATTAATGATACTTGCTCGAGTCATACCATGCGACAGAGATGCTCTAAGTTCAATAACTAGGTCAATCAGAATGAATGGTTCGACCCAGAATATACGGGGCCAAATTACACATGGTCTAGAGGAAATGATCCGGAGATGCGACAATGGGCTCGCCTAGATAAGGCTAGACCTGGCAAAACTAACCCGACCCGAATGATCTAACCCGAAAAAAGCCAACTTGAAACCGAACCGACATCCATATCGAAGAACTGAGTTTGTCTCGTGATCCGAATTGACTCGGCCTGACCTAGAGCTGACAGATCGGACGGCTTGGTCGTGCCTCATGCCAAACAGGCACGACCCACCCGTACCTGGCAAGTCCTTCGTGTCGTGCCAAGCACGACCCGATCACTCACCATCCCGTCGAGGCACAGCCTAAGGCACGGGCCCGATCGTGCCGTGTCCGGGCCGGGTATCGGGTCTGGGTTGTGCCTGGTTCAATTTCTCCTTTTTTTTTATTTTTTTTCATGGTTTGCGTCTTTTCGATGAATACGATTGTGATTTTCCAACTGGATTTGTACGAATCATCATTAGTTATTTACTAAAAAAAATGAGCAAAGAAATCAGAATTGTAAATAGGAAAAAAGAAATATAATATTGATTAAATAATCAATCTAGATCGGTTGCAAGTACATACTAAAATAATCATTGTATAATTGTATAAGAAACTAAAATTTATAAACAGAATTTTTTTTAAAATTATCTAAATGTTACAACTAAATGTACAAATAGAAACTAAAAGATACAAATTGATTAAGCGTTAATGAATTCGGTGGTACTAGCTTAGTACCTGCAACTAGGGCTGTACACCGGTCCAGACTTGACCCGACCCGGACCGGATCCTGTTGGACCTGGAACCGGAATGGTAAATTTCACCGACCCTGATCCTGACCCTGACCTTGTATCGATAAACGTTCGACCTGGACCGACCCTGAAAAATTCGGGTCTTAACCCGGTCCGGACCGGTTGGGCCCTGTTGGGTCTGTTGACATAAACTTCATGTACAAGAATAGCATGAAAATCAAGATCTATCGCCAAAAATAGAAACAAATTCAACAAAATAATCGTAAGAATAATAATAAAAAAACAAAATTAAATTAAATTTATAAAAAATAAAACCTGAAAAGCAGGGACTTAAACCGGTTTGTCGGAGGAAATGAATCGAAGGAACAATGAAAGGTTTTTCGGAGGAATAATCGGAGGAAATTGTGACTGTTGTGATGAGGAGGGAGGAGGGAACATGGAGGGATGAATTAGGGTTTAGGCTGAGGGATGAGTGGGTGGGGTAAGCCCAAAGCCCACAAAATCAGGGTCAACTGATCTGGATGGACCGGTTAATTCCGGGTCTGACCCGAACCGGACCGGACCGGAACCATGAAATCCAGAATTTGTTGGACCGGGACCTAGCTAGACCGGTTTTTATTTTTCCGGTTCCGGTCTATATTATTCTGGACCGGGTCGGTCTATTTTTCCGGTCCGATCCGATTTTTGCACAGTCCTACTTGCTGCAACTTATTGAGTAGAACGAGTGCAGTTACCGTAAATAGACTTGTAAACGTTAAATAACTTAAAATTTTTGTTTCTAATATCTGTTTTATATTCGTCTAAGTCAAATTCTATGTTCATTAATTCGTTATAAGCATAAACAAAGTTCATCGCACCCTCAAATTTCCAACTAGGGTCTAAAATGGTTGTAAATATATGGGCCATAGAAATATCAGACCAATATTTAGCCACTTGGCCTCCATGGCGGGCAAAAACGTGTCGTAAACATCTTTGCCTCGATATTTTTTGAAAATAGAGGCAATTCTAATAAGGTTCCAATGGAAATAAGGGGCAATAGGCCTATATACATTAGAGAAGGTGTTTGTCGCCTCGCTAAAGGCGCACAAAAGGCCAATACACATTCAATTTTTGTCCAATCACCATAAAAAATTGGGTCGGTGGGACAACTATGATTCCATCAAATAGTTGGATGATCCTTATACGCTAAACAAGCCTTCAACATTATATACATTGAATTCCACCTCGTGTTATTTTTTGGGGGAAATTTTCTATATTTTATACCGTTTTCTCTACAATAGTTACGCCACTCTTGACGTCTCCAATCACAACTATTCAAGTGCATAATGTTCCTTTTAAATTTAGCCTGATATTGTCTTAGACCCACGAGACTGTCTTGAGCACATAAGTTGAACACATGACAAGCACATCGAACATGTAAAAAACTACCATCTAAAAATACATTTTCTAAACCAGTCTTTATCAAGTTAGCGCAAGCAGTCATAGACGTGACGTTACTGAAAGTAAGAGTTAATATTTTAGATATAATTTCATATTCGTTTATCCCTTTGATGTGTGCTAGATTTAGCCCATTTCTCCATCCATTTAGATTCGTTTTCCTCCGCTTTGTGAGATTAGAATGCGATTATCGCCCTATTCTTAGTCTTTCTGGCATTAGCGTCTCTCTTGTGCATTTCACGTGTTTTTGGTAGTTTTTCTATCTATTTTGTTAGGATACGCCTCCAAGGGTATGTCCAAGCTTCCACGATCACAAGAGAGTGGATTACCGTCCAAAAGCAACTCACAAAGCCTAAAGTCCAAACAATCAAATGACAAAGAGCGAAACCCGAAAAGAGGCCAAGGAAACCATCGGGTAAAGTTTCACCCGATGAGATACCACCGGGTAAAGTTTCGCCCGACGACATTTTGACCTCCCCGAAGACCTTCAAGAAACTGAACCCACCGGGCGAAACCACCAGGCAAAACTTTCACTCACCGGGTGAAGTTTCACCCGACGGGAGCGAGACCCCCAAATGTAAAATCTGGAAGAAAAGTCCACCGGGTGAAACCACCGGGCGAAGTTTCACCCGACAGAAATGGTTCGTGAAGATCAATAATCCGCAGGGCAAAGTTTCACCCTTTGAAGATCCATAGGGCAAAAGTTTCACTCAAAGTGCAAAAATCAGATTTGGGTTTGGTTTAGTGATCAATTAAGCTACTACTATATATAGTCTTTACTTAATTAGAGAAAGGGGTACAACAATAGTATAGGAGGCACTCTAGTAGAATCCCCATTTTTTTTGGTCTCCATTAGTGAGTTTGATTAGATAGAAACCTCCAATAGCGTAGATTACTCTTTATTTTTTAAATCTAGTAACAACATTGAACTAGTTTTAGATTCAATTAGAGGATTGAAGGGATTGCACGGATTGGGTGACAATGTTTTTGTATTTCCTCTTCAAGGTTTAATATTTATGTCAATCTTCATCTTCTTCCTTTGATTTTTCTCCATTGTTGGTACTTTCATTCCTTCTATCTCTTCCTTAGTTAGTTTCTTTTCTGGTTTCTCAATTTATCGTTTTCAATTGCTCTTCTTATGTTTATGTTATTGAAATCTCCATTATTGTGTTAGACTTAATTTTCTTCTCATTTCTAGCATGAATTATTCTAGCTTGTCTTCCTTGTTTATTTCACTTATTAATTTTCCCATGAATTTTGAGTAGTTTTTAGCTGGGGGGTTAGGGGAGGAGGATTTGGGCTTCATGGACCGAGGGTTTATCGAATTGTTGCATTTGTGGTGATTTATCTTGTATGAGATTATTGTGTTTTTGTTAACTTTGTCTGATCAACTTAGTTAGCATTGACTCACCCTTGCCAATATGGGGAAACTCGGGGTATGGGTTATCTCGTCTTGAGTCCATAGCTTCTTCCTCAGGAAAGCGGGTTTTAGTTAGGTTCGGTAAGGAAATCGAAAGGTGGCTCCCCCTTTATTGACCTTGTGACAATTTCCGCGACTCTTGGATTCATGTACCTGTTCTGACTTCCCGACCCCCCCTAACGCCTTTCCTCCCATTGCTTTCCGTTCTTGTTATTTTAGATCGTCTACTTTAGCTTAGTTTAATCATTCCAAACTCCTACCTTTTTCGGACTCCAAACATTGTTAAACTTAGATTTGCATTTCACTTACCGTCCCTGTGGATCAATTCTGACATACCGCTACTACGTAGTAGTTAGTTGGATTTATAAATTTTATTTGATCGCGTTAGATAGACGATAGTCTGGCCAGCATCAAAATGGCGACGTTGCCGGGGACGATTGCTAGTTGCTTAAGTTTTTGCATTAATTGTGTTTGGTTATTTGCTTTCATTTTATTTCTCTTCCCTAGTGCCACTTGGTACTAGGAGCCTCATCGTTTGCTTGAGTGTTTTCCAGGAATACTGCGTTCTTAGGTTGTTCGATCCCCACTTGGAGAACGAGCACTTTGAAGACCTTGTATGCCAGATTAACAACTCAACCCCGTGATCTCACACCAACTATCATCCATTTCTTAACACTTCGTATTTATTTGTAACAAGTCTCCATCTTCTAACCATTAAAGATGCAAGCATGACTACTCTTGGCTCTCACTCTCAACCATCTAATGAAGGAATTTCTTCCCCCGTGTTCATTGGAACCATTCCGGAAGGCTGACCTCTTTTGTTAACTTGATACAACAACTTACTTTTCATGGGTTTCCTGATGAAGACGTTATTGAGCATTTGTGTCTATTCAAGGAGAGTTTGATAGGTATCAAGCTTGATGGACTTACGAGATGTCAACTGCATCACATCCTTTTCCCTCAAACTTTACGCAATGGAGCTAGGAGATGGCTCCTAAGCTTCCCAAGTAATACTTTTCATACCCGGAAGCATCTTTGCAACGCTTTTCTTGAAAAATTATTCCCACCATAAAAAAAATTAGGTATTGGATGGAGATCTAAACATTTCAACAACGGGAAAATGAAAATTTGGGCGAAGCATGTGATCGATTCCAAGGCCTACAAAGGAGGTGCCCACATCATGGTATACCCAATTGGCTCATTCTTCACACATTCTTCAACTCTTTATCAGATAACGTGAAAGAAAATGTTAATACGATGGCTAGAGTGTTTTCTTTTTACTCAATGAAAATGAATCACAAAGGCTACTCGAGAAAATGGTCAAGAGTGATGCGCATTCTAGTGGAAACCAATGCGATAAATTGAATGCAGAATTAAAATCATCAAATAGTGTGGAAGCTAGTCTTGAGGCGACAATCAATGATTTGATCAAAAGGTTTGAAGTGTTCGCTTCTAGAGACGATTCTCGACCTCGAGTACGTCCGCCACCTAAGGAAATGACCCCGCCGAGAGAGATTACTCTACCGAGACAAGCACCATCTTTGCCACCAAAGCCCTATAGAGTTGAGACAATGCCTTGTGACCATTGTGGAGAGTATGATCACGAGTACATTTCATGTTCCAAAAGAGCAAGGGTATATCACGTCGAGAATCAAAGATGCCATAATGATCCGCCCTTGTACAATCCAAACTTGGGAGCAAGATTTAGACCAACACCATCATACCAACCTTAAAGACCTCACCCTATGCCATCTCAATGACCAAATTTATGTCAAGGTTGATCAAGCCAAAGAGTCCCAAATCAAGAGAACTACTATAGTTCTAATGCTTTCAATTATCAACACCAATTTTCTCAAGGAGACAACTTTAATTGAGGCCCCAATTTTTCACAAGGGCCCTATCGATTTAGTTACGATCCTCCGTCTAACCAATATAACGAAGGATTCCATCCCCACTTCAATCAAGGCGATCAATGGCAAACCCACTTCAATTATGGCAATGATCCGAATTATCCCCTTTATGATGTCCAAAAAACTCTTAATTAATTTGTTGATTAAATTCTTAATTAAATTGATAATTTAATTGGTAATTAACTCGGTAATCTTATTGTTAATTAGCTTTACTCAAATTGTTAATTAAATTGTAAAACCTATTCAAGAATATAAATCATGTCGGAATCACATCACGCCGAGTCCGGGTCAAAACGAAGCGAGTCGATCACGTCAAGGTAGCATAGAAATACCCTTGGGTTCACAAACACACAATCGGAGACACGGGGACAGCCCGGACATGGTCAATATACGACCTCACTACCATTTAACCCCAACCAATGGTCCGGTTTTACGCCTTCCTTCTTTCAAGAAATGCAATATGACACCCCGACTCCAACCTCTTACGGTTTCGATAGACCGGCCAAGGGTCCCAACAACCTTACCAATTTAATTTCGATGATCAAACAATGTTGGCAGACCACCGCTACCCCCGCCTTACACATATTTGTCGTATACACCACTTATACCATTTCCGAGTCAATACATGTCCACACCTAACTCATTTACATATACCAGGCCACAATTCACAACACAAATTTCACAATCTGAACAAGTCCATCAAACAAATGAAACAACTGAACAACCCAGTACTGAGATAATATGGATGACGGTAGAAGAAATGGCTATATTAAATGCAAAGGCTAGGACAGGTGATGTATGACAAAGTTTTACTAAAAGTAAAGATAAAAAAAGGCTCATTGTAACGTATGTGGCAAAGTTTTAAGTGGCTTAAACGCATCCGGTACCGGTCACCTTGCACAACACGCTAAAAAATGTGTTCCAAAATATCAGGTCAAACATCTGATCTGTTGACCAATTTGTAAACCGACCCAGTTCTCAACCAGACTACACCTATGATTATAATGCATGTGTCGATGAATTATCTACAATGATAATTCAAATGGAAAAACCTTTTGCTCTAGCTGAATACCCAACTTTTAACAGATATGTAAAACCAACCAACCGACTCATAAAGAAACGAGTCATCGTAGCGTTAAAAATTGTAGACTCGATATTGGTTTTGTACTAATTTAGTAACTACAATGTATGAGAATTTCGTGTATTGGTTTTGATGATTACAAGTGACACGTAATGATTTAATGTTTTTATATTGCTAAGCATTGTAGGGTTGACATGGAAATTACGAGAAGTTAAGTTTGGAGACAAATGAAGATCACATCTAAGTACTTGGTGAGAGAAGAAAAGTCAAGCTTTGGAGTTTGCGAAAGATTACATCAATGTTTGTACAAGGAGAAGCGAAGCTAAAGTCAAGCTTTGAGACTCATAGAAGATCATATTGAAGCTTATACTAGAGGAAGAGAAGGGAGAAGTGAAGATATCTAACATGGAGCTATAATCACTCCTTAGTTGGAAGAAAATACCTAACATGGAGCTATAATCACTTTATAGTTGGAAGGACAAGGAAAAGACGTAATACCAAGGAGCCTTTCTAATCGAACTCACTTACTTGATCTCGCAAATCGTGTTATTGGGTGTAGGTTCTTTAGTTGTGGTTGGTACTTGAGGTGATTTCAGCAGATGTTACAGTCTGAAGTTCAAATGTTACAGTCTGATCTCGGATGTTACAGTATGGTCTCCAGATGTTACAGTCTGCGAAAAAATGTGACAAAATCCGGGTTGAGTATTTTGGAAAATAACGTGTAAGATTTTAAGAGATAAAATATTTCCTAAACGTATGTTTTAGTAAAATATCATTTCTATATTTTATGGAAATAATATTCCATTGAGTTTTGGAAAATATTTTATTTTGTTTTATTTATGGTCAAAATCTTTTCTAAATAAAATAATATTCTTTATGAAAATAATATTATTTGATGCTAAGAGTTTTGGTAATATTAATACACTAGGAGAGCAAGATTCACAATATGATTAGGAAATTGATTCTTAAGTCACACGTGAGATCTCAGCCTCTTGCCTAGATTATGAGTCTATTAGTATTTGTATATCTTTAAGATATTTTGTATAGTAGTCTTTTTCCTAAACTAATGAGTCTAATTGGAATTTGGTTTCTTGGTCACTTGTGATTTCTTATGTATTTACTTAGTATTAGGAATTCAGTACTAGTTTCATATCTTTAAGTAACATTTTATAGTAGATGGTCTTCTTATCTTTTATGGAAAGTAATTGGTGGACAAGAATACACAAGTGATTTAGGAAATAAATTCCTAAAGTCCTACGTGCTACTCTATGTCTCCAAGTTGATTAGGAGTCAATCTTCTTGCCTGGTTAGGATTGAATTACTATTATTATATTTCCTAGGTATTATTTTATAGTAGTTTTCCTTACCTAAACTTGGAAATCTTTATTCTTGCCAAAACCTATTGCCATTCACGTACAAGGTTTATTTGTAGGCTATATAAGTCCTACTCGGTTTTTATTCTAACTACACATCATTCCATTGATTTATTTGTCAAGTAAAATTGTTTTGGAGTCAAAATTATTTTACTATATTTTGTAAGGTTGGATTTGTGATGGAAAATTACCTCATACTTGATCGTCTTGATCAATGCTTCTACATTCGTCTTACGAAGAAGACAACTAACAGAAGAACCTCGGCTAAACCCTTTCTTATCGTCTTGGTTTAGGACTACAATAATTAGTGTTATTCTAACATCGAGACTTAGTAGCCAATGGGTAGAGCACCGCGGCTTAGTTAACCATTGGATGGAGAACTGCGGCTTAGTAGTCAATGGGTGGTTATTAATATTTTGTTATCCTAGGGATCGACGCTGAAATATTAATAAGAGAAAAGTTGGCGTAGGTCTCGGAGTGTGAGACTGAACCACTTCAAAAATACACTATGCATATTTCATTGTCATATTTATCTAACTATCCACAACCGACATAGACGAGACATTAAAAGAAAATTAGAAAACGTAAAAATTGGTTATACTCAATTCAACCCCCACCCTCCTCTTGAGTATACTTAGACCGGAATCGACTCTTTCAAAAATAAAGCAATGAACCAAAACATGGAGTAGAAAATCACTACAAGAATACCTGGCAAGGACGTCCAAACTATTGGTGTCAAAATCAATGGACGCCTCCATGGCGTACGATTTATAAACACGGGCGTCCTCAATCAGACGCCAAAATGGGTGTCCGACGTGAGCTTTATATAAATTTTAGGAAATATTATGACAGGATGGGAGTCCACTGTCGGACGCCACATCAAGGGAACGGGCGTCCAAAGTCGGACGCCACGTACTTGACACGGGCGTCCACTGTCAGACGCCACAGACCCTAACCTAGAATCGCCCACAAATCCCCCGACCCCCTACTGCTCCTTCATTCCTAAAAAAAATCACTCTCTAACATCTCTCTAAGTAACCGGACACACTACTCTCCCAATTTCATCTCTAATTTTCTCCTTTTTTCCCACTTATTAGGTATGTATTCGATATTAATGATTTTTTTGGTTTATTTTTTGTTATATGATTTCAATTAAATTAAAAATTTTAGTTTAATTTTAGTTTTATTGATTTAAATTTTTTTGTTTAAATCTTATTAGGGTGTTATTTAGGTGTTAATTAAGTTATCATGTTGGTTTGCCTAATAGGATAAGTTTGTCCAATATTGGTTAGTTAGATTGCTAGTTTGAGGATAGGGTTTAGGGATTGATTTTATGATGAATTTGGTGTTTTGGGAATATATTAGGTTTAGGTTTGAGAAATTGATAATATAAATATGAATTATAAGTTGAGGCAATTTTGTTAGGTTTACTTCATTTTGAAATTAATAGTGTTAATTCGAGGTGGGTTGTTTTTTTTTTAAATAAATATACTAGTAGTAGTTATTATTTTATTAACTACCCAAAGTAGTGTGTAATCAGTTGTTAAATAATTTTTTATTAGATTAAAAATGAAGAGAATTGAACGGAAATGGATGTACGAGGGAAGACTTGATAAGAAAAGATGCCCTACTGTTTTATTTTTAAAGGATGTTGTGTAACACCCCCATTTACCCCAGAGCCTTATCAAGACATTCCCGAATAAATAAAGGTGTTACCATCTCGATTTTCCGAGATAGTAGCTCATTACAATGCAACATGGAATGCCAAACCGACCATTTGATTTAAACATTACAACTCATTAATTATTACAACTCTGGTTACACAGCGGAAGCTATACAATCTATATAAACAGGAATGCCTACGCATTAACCCGTGCTACGACCAGGATCATTATCGCGTTCACCCCAATCTCGTACAAGCATCCAAACACATCATGATATACATAACCTGTATTTTAGACTGCTCCCCAATTGATCGGTAATATCAATTGGATCATCACATGCTCCGAATAAAATAGAGTGACAATTTAGATAGAGAAAACGGTCAGAACATTTTAACGTTATAGCACAAGTACATAATATAAAACATCCAGTATCAACCGTCTCAATACCATTATCGGTACCAATCAGTAATATTATCTCCACATTCTCGGTACCATCACGGTACTAATCAATAATCTCATCTCAACATTCAGTACCATCATGGTACCATATCAATATCTCATCTCAACTCTTCTGGAAGGTCCTTTCATTCCAAGTGTTCACACCCCCCGCAGGTTCAACAACCCGTGAGGAGAAATCAGGGGGGACCGTGATCAAAGGCCCCGACTAGGTCTAAAGATAGCCTCACCAACTCCAATATATCAATATTCATCAATCATTCCCCCATCATTATTCAACATCATTCTCAATAGCACGATATCACATCGTACTCGTAACTCATACATGCATCATAATATTAATATATTCTAAGTATGGAAAACCTTACCTAGCTAGCAAGTCACCACCGCATCGGCAGTACAAATCAGCACAAAAATTCTACGAAGTCCGATCCTAATAGAATATTATATAATTAAATTAATATCGACCATAACGTAGCTAAATAATAAATTGAAACCCGACCCGACTTAGTCCTGACATATTATTATATACTTAAATTAATATCGATTCTAAAATAATTATATTATAAAGTAAAAATGACACCGACTTAACTAACTTATAAAATTACACCGACTCAACCTAATTTGATTATAAACCGAGTCTGACCCGACATTATTGGATTATAAACGTAGACCGGCATAGATAACTGTGAATCGGCCACACCCTGACACCATGAAAACAACAGCCGACGAGGACACTATATTGACGGTAACACAGCACATCGATACTACAACCTTAACTATAATAATACACGGACAATAGTAACACTACAACAAACCGCAGAACCCCTAATGACCCTTACAACGACAAAAGTACAACACTACAACGACGATGACGACCTACACAATAGCATGCAACAACCAACCCGGATAACTACAATTACAAAACGACAGCAATGACGATGTATCAACAATAAACCATTGTCGACCACCCCTATTTCGATATTAACATTCAACTAACAAAAGTAAAACCGAAAAGATGGTGTACACGCACCTAGGGCTACACAAGAGACCACGAAGGTACAACGGTTGGGCGAATCACCGAATAGGCAGTGGTTCGGGTCTGAAACAAAGGCGGATGGTTCGGGTCTGAAACAAAGGCGACACACAATAAGGGGGAGATTAGGCGGTGGTTGACTATGGTTCATGGGCATTGCTGATGGTAGCGGTGGTTGTAGAAGAAAGAAGAAAGGGTCGTGAAGGAATACGATTAGGTTTTGTTCGTAGGTCGTAGGTGTTATTCTGTTTAAAAGAATTGCAGCACAAGTTGTGCGTACGTTTCTAGGTTATCCACCCTACATGTCTATTATTATTGTTGTTGTTGTTGTTGTTGTTGTTTTTGTTGTTGTTGTTCCGGTATGGAAACAATCGCACCCGAATAAGATTCGGGCCTTGATTAGTTCAAATTAACTTCCGATCTTGTTTTAATTCTCGTCTCACTTTTCCTCTCCTCCGTCGTCGGACCTTCTTGGCGGATTGGGTCTGTCACGTGCAGAGGTAGCGCACATGGCCTCGGAGGTCTCCAAGGGAACTCTCTACGATGCCTAAGTCAGTCCGTGAATGCACTTGACGAACCTTATTCGTGAGGAATAAGGTGGCATTTTTAGAGTGAGATTCTAGTGAGAGAAAGTTAATTACCCTCTTTTGCGGGAAAATAGAGAGGTATTTATAGGTTCCCACAGGAGAGAGTAAAAGAAAGAGAGAGAGAAAATGGACACGTGGAGGAATTCCCTCCACTTGTTCCCTTTTACCTTAGGCTTGATCAGGAAAGTCCGCCTTACCCAGCTTGGGCTCGGTGGGGCATGTAACACCCCTGATTTTATAAATTAAATTAAAATAAAATTTTGTTCGTATTATTATTTGTACGATTTAACTCGTAATTCTTAAAATTATTATAAAACGAATTTATCGTTTAATCGTTTCAAACTTCTAAAATTCTATTTGACTCGGAAACTCTTCTTATGTTTAAAACATTTTTTTTTGTTTCGAATCATTTCAGACATTTAATTTAATTCTTATCGAATTTCTATTTTCGGCTCGAAGTTCATTTATTTTAAAGTTTCGTCAAAACATTTACAACCTTCCCTCGAGAAATCAATTTAATTCACTCTATCGAAAATTTATTATTTATCGGGAGATACTATTTCATCGTCTAATTATTTATCTCTAATAATTTTTTTCCGTCTCGAATATTTGATTTACTCATTTCATTTAACAGCCCGATTATTTATTAATTTTGTTCACCCGTCTTAATTTGATTTTTGGGTCAGTCAACTTATCGTTACGGAAATCATTTAATTCGATTTCCTTACCCGACTCATTTAAATAAATGCGTACACTTTTATTGTAAGTCGAATTTAATCCACTTGATTCATTTTCTTTTCCCTCATCTAACGTACAAACCCCCTCACTAGTTCACTCCCCCTGCCTATTTTGTTTACCCACCGCTTCATTGGTCCTCCTCTTTATTCCACCTCTTATTCTCCGTTCCTCTTTACCATCTGCGCACTACTTCTCTTCATTCTTTTTCTGACTTCCATTATTCGTTCTTTGTCCACCGTCATCCCCGGTCTGCAATTTTGTCACTTCTGCTGCTTTTCGTACCACTGTTGTTGCTGCTCCTCTTTCGTTCTTCTTCATTTTTGATTCCCCTGTTCGCGCCTCCTATGTTTACTGTGGCAGTTTCGGTCGTTACTCATTCGTTCGCTGCAGCTACCGTTATTGTCATACTTCGGCCTGGACCCGTCAAGGTAATCCCTTGCTTCTCCCGATCTTTTCCTCCTCCTCTTCTCCTTCTTTTTCTTTCTTCTTTTTCTCTTCCTCTTCTTAATTTGTTGAATCTGCCGCTTTGCTACTGTCCTTGATTTGTCCTATTTTGACGTTGTTGTTGAGCGTGATTTATCACTCAGTTTCGGTCCGTCGTTTGTTGTTGTCGATCGATCGCTCCCCTGTGTACCCTCGTCTTTCTGCTGCTTCTACAAGCTGCTGGTACTGTTTTGTATGCTGCTGATTGGTCACTTTTGCTCTTACATGCGTTTTTTCTGCTGTTCTTCGCCTGTTATGCTACTGGTTTCCATCCTTTTTCTCTTTTTCATTCTGCTCTTCTCGTCCCCTCTTCGTGATGTTCGTCGCTGTCACGATTTGTTGTTATTGTTGATGCGCTATGTTGTTGGTTCATGCTGCTGCTGCTCGCTGTTATAAGTTGTCGCTGATTGTGCGCTCTTCTGCCCTTTACGAGTCTTTTGTCGTTTCATTTTATCGTTCCTCTGTTTCCTTCTTCTTTTTTGTCCTCGTTTGTTCGCAATTGTTGTCCGTACTGCTCTGTTGCTCGTGGCTGTCTTCCGCTCCATCCTCTTTTTCGTCCTTTCTATTTCCGTTTCTTGTTTTGCTGTTTCTGTTAATGTCGATATCATTACTCGATTCTATCGACTTATACCGTTATTCTTCCCTAATTTGCCTACTTGTTTTACTCTAGTCTTTTCCAACTTTCGCTAATTCCGACTCCTTTATTTCCGTGGCTACGTGTTCGGATCTCCGTGAGAGCCCCAAAGCTGGCTCGTAGTCACCAGTTTGATAAGAGCTTGGACAAACGGATTGAAGCGACTTGTACGTATTCGGCTCGAGGTAACTTTAGGACGTTACTCGATTTTATATCGTATGTTTGAGTAGTAGTATGTAGTAAATATTTTAATTTCGGTTTTCTAATTTTAACTATTTATTATTTGCTAAATATTATTTTTAAATTGTGAGTTTTATAAATTTTCTACAAGCTTTCGATATTGTTTTATAAATCGTTAGTAATTTAATTATTTACGATCGTTATAATATGTTGTTGGTTATCGTGACACTATTAACTAAATAATAACGATTTCATATTTTCTTCATATTTTGTTAATTTATAATTTTAACTCAAAATCGTATTTTTATATTATAATCGAGGTTTGTATACTTCTTTAATAAATTAATTTTCATTTTACGATTTATACTAATAAATTAGAAAATAGTCGATTTTGTTTTAAATATATTTTCAGTCGAGACTATCGTCATTAATAATTTCTTATTTGTTCACAATTGACCATTTTTAGTAAAATCAGTATTATTTATTGATAAAATCTATTTGCTAAAAATAATTTGAAAGCTTTATAAAATCTCGTTTAATTTATAAAACTCGTCGACTCAATTAATTCTGATAACATTTTTCTTAAAACATCTATTTTCTAAAATTTATAGTTTTAACTCGATTTTCTAATTATTTATAAAATACTATATATTGACCTATTATATTTAATTTATATTTTGTGTAACGAATTTAGAAATATAATAAAGTTACGATATCAACGATAATAATAAAGTGTTAATTTCGTTTGAAATGCTATTTTTATAAATTTCACTTATTTTAATAACTTACGTATTTTCTGTAACAAAATTTCTATTTTTAGTAAGTTTATAAAATTAGTAAGTTTCTATTTATAGAAAGTTTCCATTTTCATATAAAATGTTTACTCCTTTTATCCTCATATTATTTATATTTATTTTATTTATTTTTGAATATCGATAATGGCTGTTTTGGAGTTATGGAATAAGGATAAGTGTGGGGTTAGAGTAATATAGTCTGGAATGTACGTTTTTGCCATCAACTGTAAGGCTGGTGTGTCTTTATGGGGCACATTGGTTGTTCAACTGAGCATGGTTTGTGTTCAGGAGAGTGTATGTTTTGACCTTAAGCTGGATACCGCATCGTGTTAGTCGCCATCAGCTGAACTAGACATATTTGTTGTCTAGGAGGGGTATACACTTCTTAAACTAGGACCTCGCTACACGTAGTCCTGTTATAGTTGAGTTGCCTAGTTAGAGACTGGATTCTGTTATGAGTTAAGTTTACAGTTCTTGAAACTAGTTTCCAGTATTATCCTAGTGAAAGTCTAGCCTTGTGCACACTGACCGAATTTTCATAACGCCAGTTTTGAATATTATTATTATCGATTGGTTTTGATTTGCAAGTTGGCAAATGTGTTTTAGGTTTTCTTCGAAAACTTATTTTATTATATCGTTTTAATGTTTTCTCTTTTTAAATATTTTGATATAATAATACTATTATTTTTTTCATATGATGTAATATGGCTGGGAGAACGTCTGTGTTACTCCCCACTGACGTGGCTGTTATGTTTATAACATGACAGGTATTTGCTGCTGGGTTTTGGGTGTGAGCTAGCGACTAGCGTGGATCCTAGTCTTTCTTTATTCATGTAATTTATGGATTGGTATAACCCGTTTGGAGAATTTACATTTAGCCTTTTGTAAAAAGAGGCCTCTGTATTGACTTACCATTTCTTTTAATAAGATATAGTTTGTCAGTGTGTTTTAATCTCAACTCTACAGTGTTTCCGCCACTGTATTGCGTTAGAATTTTTAAGGGATTACAGGGCAGGCTGTTCTGATGTCCAGACAACGGAGGGGACCCCCTCCTCCTGCGAGGGTCGCAGGAGTGGTCCGGCTTGGCAGGCCGAGGGCTGGGACTCAGGTTTAGGACTTCGCGGGACTTTTCAAGGATGCCCCAGAGGCTACTCGGAAGGGTCCGACTGATGATTTGCGTAGCAGGCTACTCCAGGACGCGGATATTATCTGGGCCGAGTCTGCCTCTAGGCCTGACTGGTGGGCGACCCGGGACGGGCAGTCGACCCATCAATTGCCCCTCGGCAGCAGGGGGCAAAGCTCGCGTCGGCTGTCGACCCTTACTCAGACTAGTGGGAGGCTGGTATTTGATATTCTTTGCATTTAATGCCATGCATATTCCCTAGAAGGAATGTCTTAATTGCCCGGGCATGCGAAAAGTCAGAAAATCATCCATCATGATTATATTCCCAGGAGATCCCTCGAGCCTTGTGTCTGGGTGACACTTGGCTCACCTTCCTGGGACAGTTGGGACATCATTAAATGCTCGACCATCTCCTCTTGTGGCTATAAAGGGCGGAGTTTTGCGTAGCTCTTCTTCATAAACCTTGAACACTCTTATTGTCCTTTTCATAAACCTTGAACACTTGTCGTCTCGTTTGTTTTATTTTCGCAATGTTTCGGGTGAATGATAAAATCTTTAGGCGAGGGGTCCTTGTCAATACTCTTAAGTACACTAGGCCTGCTAGGAAGTTCAGGTACCCCAACCTGGTGCGGACGATTATCCACCACTGCAAGTTGATCGACCTCAGGTCCCCTTATGCCCCTGGGGCAGATGTTTTACCGAAAGCCATCCACCATCCCATGAAGGCCTCATTTTTTATGAAACAGAGGTCCGACTCCTGTACGCAGGCAGGGGGTTGTTCCTACCGGGGTTGCCGCCGGTGTTTTCCTTGGCTGCAGCCAGAGAATGTCGACCCTGATATTCCAGACTCAGGATCCTCTCCTCCTACGCCTAAGAGACTGAGAGACAACTCTGGCTACCCTGAGGGCACCAAGCTGACTCGGTTCGGGGAAGACTGGGATGTTAGCAGCCATGACTCATGAGACAACGAGGGAAAGGGTTATTAGTCAGGCCATGAGGTGCTGGGAAGCGAGGAAGAGGGGGATGATGACCCATGAATACACCTGGTGGCTGGGACTGAGGGTCTGATGGTGAAGGCTTCAGCAGCCCTAGGGGATACTTTCCTAGCTCTGATGAAGATTAGGACTTGTTATGTCCCCTGCTTGCCCGAGCTTGGCTTCATGCCTATTTTGTTTGTAATTGACCTTTGGCAACTTTTTTTTGAATTTGTCTACTGATTTTTCATTCTGGCCTTCGGGCTTTTTCCTTCATGAAGAAGTAATATGACTTATTTTTGTGTATTTTCCTCTCTTTTTTTAATCACTTCTTGGATGACGTAATGTAACTCTTCCTCTCCTCGCCTTTTTGCGTTTTCAAAGTTTTGGGATGTGATGGATGGGTTAGTTGAGCGTGTGACACGTGTGGGGGGTTTTTATGGGGAGAAGATCTGATAGTGCAGCATAAAAGAGGAGGCTCTTCAGTTTTTCCCACTATAAAAGACCCTCTCCTTCTTCATTCCCCCTTTTCACACTCTCAACATTCAAACTCCATCCTCCTCGTTTTTCTGTTGGGCGACTCAGTCGAGGATTTTTTCGGCGTTCACTTGTGGCGATCCTGAAGGCTTGATTAGGTTAGAAACTTAAACCCTAGTTCTTTTCTTTCATTTCATTTTATCCTAATTTACTTTTTCCGGAAATATATGACACAAAACCGCCACCGGATATTGTCATTTCCTGACCCCTCTTCTGAGACCCCGTGGGGGATGATGAGGAGGCTATTATTAATCGCCCCTCATCCTCCACTGGCTTGGTAGTCACTGTGGCTCAAGGTCCACGTTCAGATGATAGTGGGGGCACCAACTCCCCTGAGCCTGCTCCTATGGATGTTCCGAACTAGGACACCGAAGCCCTGGAGATTGACCCTTTTACTATCGCCGCCCCCCTGAAACTGAGAATACCTAGGCGCGTCTATTTTTTGGATAAGGAGAAGTGCCACGTTCTTCTACGCACCTACCCAGAGCCAGGGGCGCGGGCGGAGTTGCTAGCCAAGAACGCAGCTGAGGCCATCGCTAACCATTATGATTTTGGGCCGGACTATTTGGTCATCATCCCTGGAGAGAAAGATACTGTTTGAAACCCTCCCAAGGACTGTATAGTAGTTTACCACAAATGTCTAGAGTATGGTCTCCGGTTTCCTCTTCATCCCTTACTAGAGACTGGCTTTAGGCGTATGAATGTGGCATTGCCCAATTGATGGCGGTATTTGTCATGACCCTGATATCTTATACCTGGGTGTGTATTTTTACTGGGTATGAGCCTTCCATTGATGTTCTTAGGTTTATGATGGGCCTGCAGATGACCTCTCCAGGATATTTTTCCCTTCAGAGGATGAAGGGTTACTCGCCATTTTGGCCGACCCTGTCCAGCGTCAAAAATTGGAAAAATAACTTGTTGTACATTCATCATGAGGGAGGTTGGCCTATCCATCGACATTTTAGGAACCATGTCCATACTCGCCTGGAGACTCTTGAGGAATATCATCCAGAGGTGGGTGGGAGAGCCTTGGAGGTGAAGTTAAATGAGATGGAGGAGCTCCAGGTTGAGGTGTTCGCCTGTACGATGTTCGGAAGTGACTAACTGCCTCCCACCTGCAGAGCTTATAGCTACTGATGAGTTTCTAACCCCAATGGGTTTGAACCCCGCTTGTCCCACAGGTAGTCAAGGCTCAGTGGCAGCTCACCATGTTTTGTAGGCTCCTTGTATGCTAATTTTACTACTTTGTTGTGTTTTTTGCAGATGCCTACGGCAATTGCTGGACTCCTAAGCACCTGTACGCCCTTAGGTTAGACAGGAAATACAAGCCTATCAGTTCCCGCCCTGTTGCCCCCTCTAGGTATAAGAATGAAAGTCTTAAGGGCCATGTAAAGAGCATTTCAGTTGGGACGGTTAAGTTCCCCCCCCCCCCAGGCCGTCCTCCGGCCGTGGTCCACCTTCAACGCCCACCCCTAAGACGGTCCAGGGAGGGGGCTGGCCGGGTGGCATTCGCCCATCTGCCGTCCAAGGTGGGGGCCCTTCTGCTGTTGTGGTCCCTACTCCCTCATCTGAGGAAACTAAAGAGATGGTCCCTCCTTTGCATAGGAAGAGGAAAGACAAGGAGCCCATGTCCGCTGAGCAGCCAATTGATTTGGAGGCGGTGGCCAGCACCCCTCTACCAAAGCGCCATGCCCCCAACCTTCCCGAGACATTATTCAGCCAAGGGAATGCTGAGTTTAACTATGCCACTGAGAGCCTAAATGCTTCTGCCCTTTTGTCGGATTCTATGACTGCCACGATGGATCAGGCTGCCAAAGTTTTGGGACATGCCAGTACTCAAGCCTAGCAGCTCTTGTACCGGTGCTCCATGGTTTTCCAGGCTTCTGCGGAATTGGCGGCCCTTAACTGTCTGAGGATTGAGGAGCCGACCATTACTTCTGACTCTACTCTCTCTGAGCGTGTGGCCGCGGTTGAGAAGGACGCTGCTGTGTACATGACATAGGTCCACCCCGACGCGGCCACGGGTAGGTTTGGAGAGGCGAATGAATTTCATGTGAGATGGATCTCGGGTTGAAATTTAAATCGAATTGGGGTCGCCACCGAACTTTTTGGGAGTTCGGGCCCATTCGAACCCACTCTATATCTTGGTGGGCAATGCACTGAGTACGGCCTATTTGGATTTCAGAGTTTATTGGGTTCGTCCCTTTGCATTGTGATACCGGTACCGACATTATCGGTTACCGTGTATTGAATGACTCTCGTGCGCCAACGGTTTCGGGCATCCGGAAACCATGGTTCTGAGTAAGGGGTGAGGGTACGTGTTGGGAAGCCCAAAAAGGACACCCAACCCCGCCCGCACTTTAGCGGCCTCTACTAAGATATCGTTCGATGTTTTAATACGTGCATTAATAATTCGGTCAAATGGTATGCAAACAGCGTTTTGACTAAACATGTGAAATATGTTTGATCTACGTCGTTTAATGCAACTTTGGAATTATGTCGAAGTTGTATTTTGCATGTGATGCGTGCGATTTATATATGATTATTTCGTCTTTTACGCACGCATTTCCATCCATATCGAGTATCATTGTCTACTATTTTCTCCCGAATTTGATACTTTGTGAACTTGTTGTATCTTATACAGGTTTAAACCCGAGGACGGATAAACAAGGCAAAAATCGTGCTTAAAGATGAAATCTTATGCGAAATAAGAAAAGAGAATGATCGTTTCCAAACAGGTCAAATTAAAACGTAAATATATTGCGTTCTAAAACTTCAATTAAGCGGATTTCAATTGCGTTGGAAAGCGCTTTTCCTTAGCTTTCCAACGGTATATTACAAGACCAATTTGAAGAAGTAACGAAGAAATGGAAAGCGTTTGAAGTTGAGCGCGCAGTGCGGAAAACGGAAACAGGTCTATGATAGTCGAACGACTATCCAAATAGTCGACCGACTATCCAAATAGTCGACCGACTATTCAAAATCGTTGATCGACTATTCTCGAGACTGGACGAAACCCGAGACTTTCGTAATTTGGTGTTTTGTGTTAATATACTTTTGGGCTTTTGTTTTAACTTAGTATTTAAGAAACTATTAGACTAGATTTTATAGACTATCTCTTCTTTTATTCTTTTAATTTTCTTTGGACAACTCTTCTTTTATGTTTTTAATTCTCTTTAGATTTTTTTACTCTAAAGCTTTTAGATCTAGATTAATGAATTCTTTTCTCCTCTTCCTTTAAACTCGGTAATCTAATTCTTTCTTTGTTCTTTCTTATTCTCTTTGTTCTCAATTCTTTCTCTCTTAATCTTATTAATTCTTTTATTCATAATTTCTCTTTAGATCTATACGCTATGCTTAATTTATTTATCATCTTTATTATTATTATCGTAAATTTTTCTATGAGTAGCTAATTTCCCTTGCTAGGATTTAGGGGATCCATGAATTGAATATGATTACTAATTAGTTTATAGATTTGTCAATGATATTGTGTCTATGTTGTTAATTGTAGCATTTAATTGAAATTAATTGATTAAGTCGACGTAGTTGATTAATTGAATCTTTAAACTTGAACCTAAGATCGGAAGCCTGGTAAGAGTTAAACCTGCTACAACACATTAGTTTGCCCTAATAAGATCGGAAGTCGTCAGAAGCATTCTAGGGTGAATAGCAGACCGGAAGGACCATTTCACTACCCCTTAGACCATTATCTATGATAGACCTGTGACCTAAACTGTGACCGTAAGAAATTCTTGGTGAACCGACGATCCTAGTTTTATCTCTATTATATTTATCTTTATCGACTTATTTTATTCTTCTCTTTTATTCCTCTTTCCTTCACTACTTTAGTTTAGTTAACCCAATTACAAACCCTCCGATTTGGTTACCTAGATAGACTTTAATTGCAAGTAGAATTTATTTGTCTCCTTGTGGATACGATCCTGACTTCCCTAGCTATATTTTTAGTTAGACCTAAGTTGGTTATCTTTGATAGGTGTACGATTAGCTTATCAAATTTTGGCGCCGTTGCCGAGGAGACGACTTTTTCTACTTGTTTATTTTGGTTTGACTTCTCTTCCTGGGAACTCTAGTTCCGTGAGACAATTTTTATAATTTTTTTTCTTAGTTTTTTTTTACTTTTTTATTATTACTACTATTTTATTATTTATTATTTATTTTTATTATTTATTTTTAAATTTTACTTTAATTTAATTTATTTCTAGATTTTATTTTTCTAAATTTTTTATTTTGATTTTATTTCTTTCTTCTTCTCCCCGTTTTGAGTATTTTTTTTATATCTTTGATTTTCTCACCATGCCTACTCTAGCTGACCATAATACACCAAAACCTGAGTTGTTTGCTTCACCTATTAACCTCGGGAATTTAGAGGGTCTAGACTTCTATGTGGACTCAAGATTTATTGATTTAGTGGAGCAGAATGCATTTCATGGGTTTGAGAGTGAGGATGTATATGAACTTCTTAAGAATTTTTTCGATTATTGTTGTTTGGTGAGGAGAGGTGATTTACCCATCGAGACAATATTTCTCATGCTATTTCCTTTTTTCTTAAAGGCAAAGCTCGAAAATGGTTACACATACACCCTCCTAACTCCTTCTCCTCTTGGGAACCACTAGCTCTAGCCTTTCTTAGCTAGTGGGCATTACCATCGGGAATTTGGGAGAGGACCACAACCTAGAGATAAGCCACATGTTTCTTCTTTGTTGATCAGTGAAGGGATTGATTCTTACTCGCTTGGTGATGTGTCTGATGCTCATGTATGTCATGTTTCTTCTCCCCTTGACAGTGTGAATGTTATGCATGATATTCCATCTTCCCTACACTTTGTGAGCATTATTGATGAAGATGATGATGAGTATAGTGTTCAATCTCACCTTGTTCCCCCAACTCCTTTGATTGCTAATTTGATGCAGGATGATGATTTGCACATCTTAGATACATGTGAACCACCTTATTCTTCTTCGGAGCAACTTTCACACCCTTTAGTCAAATATTCTTCTCCTTTTGTGAATGTTGTTGTGGCAAACAATGATTGTGAGATGGAAAGTTTTATATTTGAGGAAAATGCGTGTCTGGATGCTTTGACTGATGTTCTTCGTGAGGATAACATTGAGTATTTTGATTCATGTGAATTTGAAAGTGTGTCATTTGATGTCAATTTTGAGATTTTGGAAAGAGGGTTGAACAATAGAGATTCCCGTGAGCGTGAAAGGAAAGTTCAAACGGACGAGAGTCGGGAAGAGAGTGCACTTTTGAATGATACTTTGAGTCAAGAGAGTTTCATTATTGAGGACACTTGGGATTGCGAATTTGATTTCTTTGAGAAACCTATTTTAGAAAATTTGACTTTTCCCATTGTTTTGAAGATGAATCTCCTTCACCCATTGATTATCTTGATCTCGATTCTCTTACACCTTTGCTTGAGCCTATGATTATGGATGAGGATTATGAGACTCTTTTAGAAGAGATTGTTTTGGCTCTTGATTTATCGTTTGATGGTCGTCTTCTTGAGAGCACTGAAGATGGTGATTGTTCGGGCCAAAAATTGGCACCTTCGGAATGCAACGTGGCATGCTACGAGTGGACGGTCAAAAGGTCAAAGGTCGGGAGGTCAAAGACGATAGTCAAACCGAGGGTCAAAAGTCAAAACCGAAGACTAAAGAACGGACGTCAAAATAATCAAAGATCGTCAAGTCAAGCAAACCCGGAATAATAAACGGTAATGGGTCAAGCAAAGCATGGAGCAAATAAAACAATGAGCCATTTAAAATGAGCAGGCCCAACAAACAAGGGAAGAACTCGTCCCATATGAAGAGGGAGAGGCAGCAGCTGCTGCTCCTACAAAGGAGGAAACCCTCCTGCAGACCAGGAGGGAATCCAGGAGAAGAATGTAACTGCTGAAGAGGGAGTAAATGCCAAGATATCCAACAATAAAGAGGGAGTAAATGTGAAGATTCTGGGGGATAAAGGGGCAACGGTCAGCAGCAGTATAAAAGAGGAGGAGAAGGAGAAGGATGGATTCATTCAAGCACACCCATTCCAAGGGCATATCACGATAAAATACCCACCATCAACCATAAGTCACAGTTATAGTCAAATTCTTTGTATTTGTATTCCTTTCTCCACTCTTTCCCATTCGTAGTAGAATTTTGGCGGGATTCCGACTCCCCCCGGGGTTTTTCCCACATCGGGTTTCCGCGTCACCAAAACTTTGTGTGTGTTCCTTTTCCTTTCGTTGTTTTCTTGTTCACTAGACTCGATTCAATTTCGTCGACCATAGTTATAGGACGATCGCTTTGACCCGCAACCGAAATTTTAGACCCGGTAAATTTTTACCAAAACAATTTGGCGCCCACCGTGGGGCAAAGTGATCATCTCCTATAAGCCAAACCCTACCGTGAAGCAATCTCGTGTCGTCATGACCGGATCCGGCCAAAGTTCTTCCAGCAGTCAAGGGGCATCAACTCAGCCCATTGGAGGAGGGTCATCCCCAGGATCAGCAGAGCCCGTTTTCACATCCCTCACCCTGGGAATTCCTACCAGCCAAGCGGTGAAACCCACGTTATCGGTGTCTAGGCCCCCTCCAACGCCTAAAATCTCTGGGGTCACCAGCTCCTCCAAGGCCAGGAAGAAAAGCATACCAACCAGAACCTTGACTCCAGGATGATTCGTAGGAGAAGCTTCTAGTGGAGCGGGGTCACCAGACCTGATGCAGAGTATGCTCCAGGGAATCAATGCTCTGCGCCAGGCAGTGGAAACCCTGCAGAAGGACAACCAAGAAATCAAGGCTCGGATCTCGGCAGCAGACAAGACTCTAGTTGCATCGCTCCAGATGTCACCAGAGATACCGCCCCTGATGCCTAGAGGAGAGCCCAGCACCCGCAGGGAGACAATGACCAGTAGTAAGACCACCAGAGAAGTCCCCTCACAGTTGGTCACCAGGCTGTAGCTAGGATTGGCTACACCAGGCCCAGTCATTGAACCCCAGGGATTGGGTTACCTGACATACGGCCCCACACCCGGCAGATCTCCTACCACAGGTAACCTTCTCTCCAACATCGAAAGTCGAAAAACTAACTCACTATCTTTTGCAGGCACCTCTGTCCACCTGGCGCCAGGATGACAATTTGTAACTCCACCAGGGATGACCACCTTATCCAACAACCAGTCCTCTAGAGGAGTGTGGACAGCGCCTACCCCCAACTAGCAGACACGAGGATGGCAGCAAGGAGCCCCAACCAGTTTGGCGACCCCCGACAGCAGCCCACATCCATGAGGAACCTGGTTACCCAGAGTCCCACTCCAACAGGCACCAGAGTGGCAGCCCAGATCCGTGACAGCAGCAGCACCTTTTCCTCCTCCTAGTAGTCAACACCCTGGAGGACCTTATGCAGGAAGTACTCATTTCAACTTTTCTCCTCCTGTCTCTAACCCTCTTGCAGGAACAACCAGCACAGCAGATCAGCAACGCCAAGAACTAAAGGAACTAAGAGACTTGATCAACAAGATTACTGGAATGCCATGCCCCCTGGAGAGAGCAACTAGGGACAGCTACGCCGATTCACCCTTCATCGACGATCTCGCCTGTGTTGCTGTACCTAAGGGCTTTACGCCACCGGCCATGACGCTTTATGATGGCACTGTAGACCCCCTAGATCACATCAACCAGTACAAACAGAAGATGATGGTGGTGACCGCTACGGGCCCTCTGGAGGAAGCCTGCATGTGCAAGAGGTTGGCTCCACTCTGTCAGGAGCAGCCCTCCATTGGTTCGTTGGTCTGCCTAACCGAAGCATCACCTCCTTCGCTGATCTGGTCAATGCCTTCAACCAGCAGTTCGCCAGCAGCAGAAAACCAGAAAAGCAGACCAGTTATTTGCGCCGGGTGGTGCAGAAGTTCGAAGAATCCACATGCGACTTCCTCAACAGATTTAACAAGGAGAAAGTAACCATCCCCAGATGTGATGTACCCACCGCCATAGAAGCCTTGCGCCAAGGGCTCCACCAGGATTCAGACCTCTATAAGGACCTCACAAAGTACCCCTGTGCCACATTCGAGGATGTGCAGACCAAGGCGATGGCAGCCATTAGGCTAGAAGAAGATTCAGGCCCCAGAAGGGCTGCATATGGTTATGAGCATGTCACCAGAAAGGCGCCAGCAGAAAAGAGGGGTGAAAGATCAAAGCCCTATGACAGGAACGTGAGCAAGGTTTCCGAGGAGAAAGATTGGAAGGACAATCCAGGATTGCCACCCAAAGTAAGTGAGTATGGGTTCTCTACCAACCTTGCTGGGGTACTCAAGGCTCTAAGGGAGTTAGGGCGCAGAGTTAGGTGGCCCAGGAGACAGGAGTACACCAATGACAGAAGAGATGCTAGCAAAAGGTGCGAATTCCACGACGACATTGGACACCATACCGATGAGTGCGTCTAGCTCGGGAGGGAGGTTAAGTTCCAGTATGTTCAGGGGAATCTGGACCACCTCGTGTCTAGAAACTCCAGCAGGATAAATGCAGCAGACCAAGTATTGCCTTCTCCACCTCCTGTATGTACCAGAATTGTCAATGTGATCACAGGAGGGTCAGAATTAGGTGGACTAACTTACTCGGCAGCCAAGAGACACGCCTCCCACGCCAGAGGAGACAAACCAGAACACTCCTACAGAATCAGTTGCAAGGATCTTCCAGCTGTCACCTTTGACGAAACTGATGCAGAAGCTACTCTAGAGAGGCACCATGACGCATTAATAATTACTCTCTCTATAGGGAATTGCACCGTGAAGAAGATTTTGGTGGACACTGGGAGTTCAGTCAACCTGATCATGCTGGAAACTCTCCAGAACATGAGGTTTAGCGAGAAGGATCTAACAAGGAAGGTGGTTCCCTTGGTAGGTTTTAGTGGTGAGACCAAGCATTCTCTGGGAGAGATCACCATTCCTACCTATGCTGGAGGAGTGAACAAGCAAGTACAGTACCTACTCATTGATGGACCCTCCACCTACAACGTGATTCTAGGAAGGCCTTGGATCCATGAGATGAAGGCAATCACCTCCACCTAACATCAGTGCCTGAAGTTCCCTACACCCTGGGGAGTGCAGAAGATCAACGGAGACCAAGAAGAGGCCAAGGATTGCTACAAGGTAGCCCTTAAGAAGACGGCGAGCCCCCCAGCATAGCAATTACAGAGCCATCATCTACCTCTGCAGGAGTACGTAGAGCCACCTCAGGCGGAGTTGGATGAAGTCAACTTGGACAAGCAACATCCTGAGCGAAAAGTGTTAATCGGATCAGAATGCACAGGTAATATCCGCCAAAACCTCATTGAATTATTAAAAACTAACATGGATTGTTTTGCTTGGTCGCATGATGATATGGTAGGTATAGATCCGAGCGTTATCACTCACAGGCTAAGCGTGGACCCAAGCTACAAACCAGTCCAGCAGAAGAAAAGGAAGTGTGCTCCAGAGAGAAATCAAGTCATAAATCAGGAGGTAGACAACCTGCTGGCTGCTGGAAAAATCAGGGAGGTAAAGTATCCAGAGTGGCTGTCTAATGTGGTGGTGGTCCCAAAGAAGAATGGCAAGTGGAGGGTGTGCGTTGATTTCACCGACTTGAACAAAGCATGCCAGAAAGATCCATTCCCCCTACCACATATAGATGCCATGGTAGATGCTACAACAGGCCACGAGATGCTAACCTTTCTTGATGCATGGAGTGGGTACAAACAGATCAAGATGCATCCAGCAGACCAGGAGAAGACAGCCTTCAGGTCTAAGAGAGGTATATATTGTTACAATGTAATGCCTTTTGGTCTGAAGAATGCAGGTTCCACCTACCAGAGACTAGTCAATAAGATGTTCAAGAGACAGATTGGGGACACAATGGAGGTATATATTGACGACATGGTCGTCAAGTCAAAGCAAGCTTCGCAACATACAACACATTTGGAGGATACCTTCAACACGTTTAGGGAATACAAGATGAAGTTAAATCCTTCAAAGTGCACATTTGGAGTGTCATGTGGGAAGTTTCTGGGGTACATGGTAACCCAGAGGGGAATTGAAGCTAGCACAGAGCAGATTAAGGCCATCTTTCAGTTGGAATCTCCACAAAAACCAAAAGACGTGCAAAGGCTGACTGGAAGAATTGCTGCTCTGAACATATTTATCTCCAGGTCTTCAGATAAATGTCGGATGTTCGATGATATCCTGAAGAAGGCCCAAAGGTTTGATTGGACAACAGAGCACGAGAAGGCGTTCAACGACCTGAAGCACTACCTCAGCACTCCACCTCTGCTGTCAAAACCAGAACCTGTAGAGCAACTCTTCATGTATCTATCAGTAACAGAGGTAGTAGTCAGTGCGATACTAGTACGAGAACACGAAGGAGCACAGCACCCGGTATATTATGTCAGTAAGTCTCTGCTTCCTGCAGAGACCAGGTACACATCCCTTGAAAAACTTGTACTTGCACTTGTTACGACATCTTATAAACTTCGACCTTATTTCGAGTCACACGCTATTTCTGTAATAACCAATTACCCGCTGAAAACTATTATGAGAAAACCTGAGTTGTCAGGAAGGATGGCCAAGTGGTCCATGCACTTGAGCGGCTTCGACCTGAAATTTGTCCCCAGAACAGCAATAAAGTCCCAGGCGTTAGCAGACTTCATATCCGACTTCAGCCCAGCACTGCAGACTCAGACAGAGAAAGATATCCTCCTCCTTGAGGGGGACAAAAGCGAACAGGTGTGGAAGGTAAATGTAGATAACGCCTCCAACATGCGAGGAGCCGAGGCAGGATTAGTTCTTAAGTCTCCTCAGGGGGATCTCATAGTCCAAGCGGTACGGGGCGAGTTCCGGACAACAAACAATGAGGCAGAATATGAAGCTCTAATCTTAGGTCTCCAGCTGGCTCTAGACCTCAAAATCAAGCACCTGGAGGCGTACAGCGATTCCCAGCCGATAGTCTATCATGTGACTGGCTCGTATGCAGCTAAGGACTCCAAGATGATGACTTAACTTGAAGTGGTAAAGGAGCTCTCCCTTAGGTTCGTAGACTTCTCAATCAACCAAATCCTGAGGGACGAGAATGCCGAAGCAGACGCCCTAGCTACCCTGGGGGCAACGTTCAAGCCTGGTGCAGTTTCCACCATACCCATTATCCACGTACTGAAGCCAGCAGTCTGGAAAGGTACACAGGAAAACTCACCAGACCAAGGGCTGCAGTGGCTACAGGAAGCAGGAATCTGTAGCACCACAGCAGGGTAGGAGGAAATCTCTGACTGGAGAAAACCCTACAAAGAATGGCTGCAAAACGATATTCTGCCGGCAGACAAGAAGGAAGCACAGAGTTTTAGAATGAAATCGTCCAGGTACACCCTCAATGATGGTGTCATGTTCAAAAGATCAACCGCAGGACCATACTTGAGGTGCCTGAGTCAGCAGGAGGCAGAGGTGGTTATGCATGACCTCCACAGTGGTGAGTGTGGAAATCATGCAGGGGGCAAGAGTCTATCCAACAAAGCACTCCGCCAAGGTTACTACTGGCCGACAATGTGCAAGGACGCCACGGAATATGTTAGGAAGTGTGACGCCTGCCAGAGACATGCACCAGTTAACCACCAGCCAGCAGAACCGTTGCACCCAGTAATTTCTCTCTGGCCCATCATGAAATTGGGGATGGATATTGTTGGTAAGTTACCAAGAGCCCCGGGAAACAAAGTCTTCATGTTGGCCATGACAGACTACTTCTCCAAGTGGATAGAAGCAGAGGCATTTCCTCAGGTGACTGAGAAGCAGGTAATATCCTTCATTAAACGTAACATTATCTGCAGGTTTGGCATTCCTTCAGAAATCATCTGCGACAACGGATCCCAGTTTATTGGTAACAAGATGGAGGCCTACTGTGCCAGGTGGAACATCACACTAAGCAAATCTACCCCCAGAAATCCTCAGTGTAATGGTCAGGCGGAGTCTAGCAACAAAATTGTGATAGACAACCTGAAAAGAAGGCTGGAGGAGGCAGAAGGCAGGTGGGCAGAGGAACTCCCCTTGGTGCTATGGTCTGACAGAACCACACCCAAAGTAGCTACTGGACAGACGCCTTTCAGCTTGGTCTTTTGTGCTGAGGCGGTCATTCCCTCAAAAGTAAGAGTGCCCACCCATAGATACGTATGCATAACCGAAGACATGAACCAGGTGGAGATGGCAAGTAGCTTGGATAATATAGATGAGCTCACGACCAAGCCAGCAATCTGGGCCACTGCCGCCAGAAACATGGGCTACAGCCGCCAGAAACGTGGCATCTATTCTGCCAGGTGCACCTCCACCAGAACCCAGGTTTAATCTTTTCAAACCTCGCAAAACACGTATTTAAATTTTCCTGTCATTCTTCTGTTTTCTTTTCTTTCTTTTCACAAAATTCAAATTTTTTCCTGCATATTTAAGTCAGATAAAATTTTGATTTCCTTTTTACGTGTGTCGTCAAAATTCAATTTCCTTTGGCGTCAAGGTTTGATTTGCTTATTGCATACATTTTCGAAATTTAATTGTCTCTCTCCATATATTTTCGAAATTTGATTTTTTCTTCCACATGTGTCTTCAAATATTGTGTTCCCTATCTTTGCCGAATTTTTTCAGTTTTTCCAAACTGGTGACTAATTTGGTGGAGTGCACAATTTCTACAGAGGCGTGTGTCTTGTGACTAAGTGGCTACAACCGGGACATTACAGTCTCCTGCGCCACTTAGCACCCACGCAAAGCGTGGCACCTCTGACTGAGTGGGCGAACTAAACCCCAGGCCACCACTATATCAAAGGTCGACCATACATCCATAAGGCATGCATACAACAGAAGGTAGTTAGACAAAACTACAACAAACGATTACAATCAAATGCAAACAATCACGATCAAAAGCAAACGATTACGACATTCTGTTAAGGCACGAAGTGCCACAAAATACTAACACACTTCGCTCCCCTGAGCAAAGGCAAAGTCACCACAGATTCTTTTTTGCAAACACTAACAGAAGTTCACACCACGCAAGGTTCACAAGCCGAAGACAAAAGAGGAGTAACATCGCTCCAGCAGAACTTGGTCCACAGCCTGGACATTCTCCTCTGGTGGAGGCAGAACTGTAGCAGATCCTCCTGCAGAAACTCGGGTCTCTGATGAACAGCAACAGAACCTCTCCCAGGATCATCAGAGACATCCTCCTGGTCCACACTCTCTTGCCCATCAGCCTCCTGGTCGACAATGGGGAAATCGACGGACTCCTTCTGATCCTCCGTCTCCACATCGGAGAGAGCATTCAGGTCAGGTGCCACAGGCAATTCCTCATCCAGTCGCTTCTTCTCTACAACCAGATTCCTCCGCCAACAATCTGCGAACCAAATCCAACTCCTTCAGAGAACCTTTTTCTAGCACAAACCTGGGACCAGGAAGTAGCATATGATCTTGAAAAGTCATATCCTCTGAAGACTTACCCAAGCCTTCAGGAAATTTGAGCGCCACTCCAGCAGAAACATCATCAACGGGTCTGGGGGCAGAATAAGAGTGAGACTCAGAAAGATCTTCCACCAGGGGTTCACTTTCTGCAAGAGTAATTTCTGAGAGAGGGGACGGATTACGCCTTCTCCTAGAACCAGCAAGGCCAGCAGAAGCAGAACCAACTGCCTACAACTGAAGCAAACGAAAATTCCCGCCTAAGATGAGCTTAGCCAGAAATTTGGGGGCATTTGTTCGGGCCAAAAATTGGCACCTTCGGAATGCAACGTGGCATGCTACGAGTGGACGGTCAAAAGGTCAAAGGTCGGGAGGTCAAAGACGATAGTCAAAAATCGAGGGTCAAAAGTCAAAACCGAAGACTAAAGAACGGACGTCAAAATAATCAAAGATCGTCAAGTCAATCAAACCCGGAATAATATACGCTAATGGGTCAAGCAAAGCGTGGAGCAAATAAAACAATGAGCCATTTAAAACGAGCAGGCCCAACAAACAAGGGAAGAACTCGGCCCATATGAAGAGGGAGAGGCAGCAGCTGCTGCTCCTGCAAAGAAGGAAACCCTCCTGCAGACCAGGAGGGAATCCAGAAGAAAAATGTAACTGCTGAAGAGGGAGTAAATGCCAAGATATCCAGCAATAAAGAGGGAGTAAATGTGAAGATTCTGGGGGATAAAGGGGCAACGGTCAGCAGCAGTATAAAGGAGGAGGAGGAGGAGAAGGATGGATTAATTCAAGCACACCCATTCCAAGCGCATATCACGATACCATCAACCATAAGTCACAATTATAGTCAAATTCTTTGTATTTGTATTCCGTTCTCCACTCTTTCCCATTCGTAGTAGAATTTTGGTGGAATTCCGACTCCCCCCCACGGTTTTTCCTACATCGGGTTTCCGCGTCACCAAAACTTTGTGTGTGTTCCTTTTTCTTTCGTTGTTTTCTTGTTCACTAGACTCGATTCAATTTCGTCGACCATAGTTATAGAACGATCGCTTTGACCCGCAACCGAAATTTTAGACCCAGTAAATTTTTACCAAAACAGTGATAATCATAACTTCTTCGAGGGAGTTGAAGAGTATAATTTTGATGCTTTGAGTAGTTTTGAGTTATTTGACTCTCTTCTTGTGCAATTTGTGTCAAATGATAAGACTTGGGCTAATTTTGAGATATTTGGTTTGTATGTCTTTTCTCATAAACTGCTCACTACTCTTCTTACTTATTATGCTTATTAATGTTGATTCCCTATGACCACTTTGTTGCTGATTGGTCTAGCTTGTTTGACAAGCTAATGCGATCCTTGACCTATTTTTTAGGTGATTCACATAGGTTACTAAGATGTGTTCTATATATTTTCTTTGCTTCTCTTGTGTTTTTGTTTTGTTTTTTTGTTTTTTTGTGTGTAGGTACCATTTTGCGACGGAGACATCGACAATTCCGATTATGAAGAGGATGATTCGATGCAGTTTGGGGATGTCTCCTTTATACGTATCTTGTAAGTAGTCTCATTTTTTTTCCTTTTACACTTTCATCGTCTTTCATATCTTTCCCCATATTTTTGTATGCCTCTTATTATTTGCTGTACACAATGAGGGCATTCTATGATTTGGTTTGGGGAGGGTATGCATATGTTGTTTTCATCCATCTGCATATATTTCTTGCATTTCAGTTAGCATTAAAAAAAATCACAATTATTATTTATTTATTTTATATAGTCGAGTCGGAATGGTTATATAATGATGATGATATTGCTTTTATGTCTTCAGTAGCTTGCTTATGCCTTTCATCGTTATCGTTTTTGTATATAATTACATGCATAATTCTCTTGTCATTGATTGACTTTACTGAACGAATAAACTTGCTTCATTGTTGGCAAACTACTCAGAATTGTAAGGAATTAGAGCCTTAAACTGATGCATACATGATCAGTTTCTTTTAGGATTGAGAGTAATACTCCTTACAAGACTTGTAACATCAAACTGCATAAACATGACATTCGTCTCTTAAGGTACCTGTACGTTTTTGACTCGCGGTTTTGACATGTGCGAAAAAGGCAAATCCTTTCTTTTATCTAATTCCCATAAGCTTCACATAGCCAAATTGACCTGTTTGACCCGTTTATCAACTACATGCCATATATTGCCTACCCTAGTCGAGCTAGTAGATGAATTAGACGGAATTGTTTTTTGTCGGGTTAATTTTGGTACCATGGTATTTGAAAAGAAAAAAGGGGAATTGAGAAAAAAAATGAAAAGAAAAAAAATCAACGAAAGAAAAAAAAATTGAAAAGGGAAGAAAAGAAGAAAAAAAAAAAAGAAAAAAAAGAAAAAAAAAAGTGAAACTAGAAGTAGGATGTGTTTTTGCTATGAGAAAAGAATTGATATCTCTAATTTCATAGTTATTAGTGGGAAGTTGTTTTAATAAGGTGCTTGTGGTTATGCCTAATTTCTTCAATTGGAGTTTGGTGAGAACGGAATATTTATTATTGATGGGTGTAGGGAATACTAGCTGGACTTTTACCACCTCATATCCATATTGTTTTGCCCCTTCTTACCCGATTAGCCTCACTTTATACCATATGTAAGTCCTTGGCACGTGTCTTTTCCCGATAGAATGCGTATGTACGGTTATTAGAGATTGATTTCATGTTAGATTGCATGCATGTTCTTGTAAGTCGCAGTTTAGGTGAGTGCTTTGTCTTTCCGATTTTACATAAACTCACAATATTACCCCTTTTGTGTGATGAGCGATCCGTGAGAGTCCGACATAGACGAGTCTTGCAAGGTTTAAGGTTCAGTATTGTTGCCATTGATCAAGCTTGTTGTATGTGATTGTTTACATTGACATTAATCGTTGCGCATTGGTACAGTTTGAGTAACTTTGGAGCATATTCCTCTATGAGTTGTATATCATTCCATTAGGATGTTTTTCTTTGTCTTGTGCTTGCTTGGGACAAGCAAGAGTTCGGTTTGGGGAGGTTTGATGCGTGCGATTTATATATGATTATTTCATCTTTTACGCACGCATTTCCATGCATATCGAGTAGCATTGTCTACTATTTTCCCCCGAATTTGATACTTCGTGAACTTGTAGTATCTTGTACAGGTTTGAACCCGTGGACGGATAAACAAGGCAAAAATCGTGCTTAAAGATGAAATCTTATGCGAAATAAGAAAAGAGAATGATCGTTTCCAAACAGGTCAAATTAAAACGTAAATATCTTGCGTTCTAAAACTTCAATTAAGCGGATTTCAATTGCGTTGGAAAGCGCTTTTCCTTAGCTTTCCAACGGTATATTACAAGACCAATTTGAAGAAGTAACGAAGAAATGGAAAGCGTTTGAAGTTGAGCGCGCAGTGCGGAAAACGGAAACAGGTCTATGATAGTCGAACGACTATCCAAATAGTCGACCGACTATCCAAATAGTCGACCGACTATTCAAAATCGTCGATCGACTATTCTCAAGACTGGACGAAGCTCGAGACTTTCCTAATTTGATGTTTTGTGTTAATAGACTTTTGGGCTTTTGTTTTAACTTAATATTTAAGAAACTATTAGACTAGATTTTATAGACTATCTCTTCTTTTATTCTTTTAATTTTCTTTGGACAACTTTTCTTTTATGTTTTTAATTCTCTTTAGATTTCTTTTACTCTCAAACTTTTAGATCTAGATTTATGAATTCTTTTCTACTCTTCTTTTAAACTCGGTAATCTAATTCTTTCTTTGTTCTTTCTTATTCTCTTTGTTCTTAATTCTTTCTCTCTTAATCTTATTAATTCTTTTATTCTTAATATCTCTTTAGATCTATTCGCTATGCTTAATTTATTTATCATCTTTATTATTATTATCGTAAATTTTTCTATGAGTAGCTAATTTTCCTTGCTAGGATTTAGGGGATCCATAAATAGAATATGATTACTAATTAGTTTATAGATCTGTCAATGATATTGTATCTATGTTGTTAATTGTAGCATTTAATTGAGATTAATTGATTAAGTCGACGTAGTTGATTAATTGAATTGGTAAACTTGAACCTAAGATCGGAAGCCTGGTAAGAGTTAGACCTGCTACAACACATTAGTTTGCCCTAATAAGATCGGAAGCCGTTAGAAGCATTCTAGGGTGAATAGCAGACCGGAAGGACCATTCCACTACCCCTTAGACCATTATCTATGATAGACCTGTGACCTAAACTGTGACCGTAAGAAATTCATGGTGAACCGACGATCCTAGTTTTATCTCTATTATATTTATCTTTATCGACTTATTTTATTCTTCTCTTTTATTCCTCTTTCCTTCACTACTTTAGTTTAGTTAACCCAATTACAAACCCTCCGATTTGGTTACCTAGATAGACTTTAATTGCAAGTAGAATTTATTTGTCTCCTTGTGGATACGATCCTGACTTCCCTAGCTATATTTTTAGTTAGACCTAAGTTGGTTATCTTTGATAGGTGTACGATTAGCTGATCAGCATGCGAGGTTCGTTTTAGTATAATAAAACCAACGACAAAAATAAAGCACAAAAGTAGAAACAATTGAGTTAGTTACGATAATAACGAATTATAAATAGATTAGAATTATATAAGAAGGCATGATGCGTGATTTTGAAAAGAGTAGGACACGTGATGGACTTGACATGTGTTGACTGAAGTCCTAAAAAAAAATTGATAAGGTTATTGCATGAGAAGAGCTCACGGTTTGGTGCGTAAGTGAGGCCACTCGGCCGAGTCATGGGGAGACTCGGTCGAGTGCCCTTCTAAAAACCCCTCTGCCGTTTTTTTGGGGTGTCACTCGATCGAGTGGCCTATGGCACTTGGTCGAGTGCCTCCAGTACGAACAATGGTTCGGTTCGGGATTTGGATTTCGAATTTTCTTTTAATTGTAAATTGATAATTTGCCAAGTCGTGCGAAAATATAGTATAATTTATGCTCGGCTTAATTTTCGATACTCGTCATATTCGATATTTGGTTACGGAATCAGTATCAAATATTTAGAGTGAATTTTAGAAAAGACGTTTATAAGTCGTTTTAAATTGAACTAGGATGAAATATTCCCCTCCGCGTTATAATGTCGTAATTAGTCCTTTCGGACTATGTGACAATTATTTCGGCATCAACGGGTTCGTGCTAGCTCGATTTATTGACTAATTCTTTTAGACATAATATTCGACTATGGAATCAATATCGCATCTTAAGAATAAACGTTTTATAATCAATTCCTTCCGCGTCACGACATCGTAATTAATCCTTGCGGATTATGTGATGTTCAATTTGCATCAACAGGTTTCATTCTAATCCTTTAAAAAGGAATCGAATATGTTTAAGGAGGAATATTTGCGATCTCATCATGCTCTTGAGTGCTTAGGGCGGGGCTCCTCGAGAGGGCTCCACCACTATTACAACTCGTAAAGGGATTAGAAGGGTCTTATACGAAGTTCATCCTTAAACGTATTCGAATCGAGATAATTTTAGAAAATTGATATATGCGCGATGTTTTACGTTAATTAGATAGTAATAATATTAATAACGATATTAGAAACAAAGAAACGACGTAACGACGAAGAAAAGACGAGGGAGACGACAGAAAGAAAGAGAGAAAATGAAGATATCGGGATTGAATTTGGCACCCTCAACCTACATGCTTTGTATTCTCGGAGTGGGGCTCGTCTAGTTGTGGCTTAGGCACCGAAGCTTCGAGACGATATAGGAAGAGTTATGGTGGTTTAGATTGAAGAAGGATGTAAGTTGTATTGAGAGGAAAAAGTTGTGAGGTTTTAAAGTGTGTATTGTGTTGAAGGAGGTGGGGTATTTAAAAGAAACTACCCTGACTTCGGATAGAAAAAACCTGGTTTAGGATAGAAGGAATACCCGGCTTTGGATAGGAAAAAAGTCCGATTTTGGATAGAAAGGAGAGCCACTCGATCGAGTGCCTGGTCTGACGCCGGTTCAGCCATTTTTTGTGAGCCTACTCAACCGAGTGGGCTGGTCCACTCGATCGAGTGGGTCTGGTCGGGTGGAAGACTTCTTTAGAGATAAAATTTTATCTGTTACGAAGAGGTTTAGTCGCTTGGATCTTCTTTGTAGCTGATTTTTGAAGTTTTTGACTTCGAATCAGACTTTCGAAGCTTGCGTGACTGATTAATGTCTCGGAAATGTCTTTCACCGGGGTTTGACCCGATCGCTAAAAGACGGTTTTACCCTTGGTGTCGGTTTTGACCCAAATTAGTCTTATTTGAATGGAAACGACCCACTAGGCCTGAATTTGAGGTTGGTTTTGTGAAATTTGTACTCCGTAAAAAGCCCAAGACAAATACTAACGATTTTGAGCCCATATTCGAGTATGTTAAAGCACGTTTGTGTCCGGTCATCATCGAGTGTTTTTCGGAAACTGCTATAGACACCTAGTAGCCAAATGTGGGTGCCTACAAGTACTCTTAAGCTCAAGCTATCAAGTTGTGAGAGTGAGTTGGGAGCGGCCAAGAACCAGGCTGCGAACTGGAAAGCTCAAAGGGAGGTGATGGTAGGGAATTGTCGTGGGTCCTACCGATCAAGTAATACCAACTAAACCTACCGGGTAGCTAGGGTAAGTCGGATCGAGTCCACGGGGACGGTAGAAGGTGTCTAGACTATGATTGACTCACAAACAAGCCTAAATTACCAACGCAACACAAAGGGAGACTAACTAACAAGAATTGATTAACTATGATGATTGGGGATGATGAAAGTGGACTAACAATGAACTATGCATAACAAGAACTAATAAGAACACTAGAGCTAAATGAAACAAGTAAACTAGAGAAACAATACTAACAAGATGGGTAAATCTAGTATGGAAAGGAGTAGGGTTAGTTTGAGTTCATAAGTGTAGTAAGATAGTTGGGTAATCAAGGGGTGTAGGTGTCACCTAGTTACTAAGGTCGGTCCGCGCTCTCGCGTCAAAGCCAATGTCCGCACTCTCATGTCTAAGACAAGACCTGAATACTCATGCAAGATATTAGCAAATACACAAGAATTCAACCACAAATCAATCACACAATGAGAAGATGAAAACAAGTATGAGAAGCATGGCCACTAGAACTCAAACAAGCAATTGAACAAACACATAGAGCTCTTAACATGTGACTAGTAACAAAGAATTCACCCTTACCTTTAATCAAACCTTAATTACCCATAATCCACACTTAATCTCCCTACTAACCCCACAATAAGTCTACTCACTCATGATGAAGCTAATACTAACAATAATAAGAGGAAACAACACAAATATCCAAACATTCATAATGAAACTAATTAACAAGAACAAGAACAATAAGAAAAGATTGAAACTTGAAAGATTAAACAAGGATTAAGAGTAAAGAGAGTAAGAAGATTATACCTACTAACATGAAGATGAAAAGATAAGAACTTGTATTAATAAGAAAAACCCAAATAACTCTCCCAAGGTTTTCAATCTTGGATGAATCTTCAAGAATCCCCTTAATACAAGACTAATTACTAAGATTAACAAAAGTTTAAGGAAAGATTAAGCTAATGAGAGGAGGAAGTCTATTTAGGGTTTTGAATAATGTAGAAGGGTCTATGGTAATGTAAGATGCTTAAACAATACAAGGGAGGAGTATTTATAAGGTTACAAGAGTGATTGAGAAGAAAAGAAGTCACGCGGGCTACAGCTGGTCCATCCCGGACAGGATGGTGGTGGTCCCGATCGGGATGGAGTAGTCCCGGTCGGGAAGGATCTGGTCCCGATCGGGATCATGCATAACACCGGGCGGTGTTATGCATAACACCGGGCAGTGGTACTGCTCTTCTTGGTCGGGATGGATGGTTCCGGTCGGGATGGGTCATCCTTCCCGACCGGGATGGGTCATCCTTGCTTCCCGACCGGGATGGATGGTCCCGACCGGGATGGCTTCATGGTCCCGACCGGGATGACTTCATGGTCCCGACAGGGACGGGATGGTCCCGACCGGGATGGCTCATCAGAAGAGCTGCTTTGTTTGCTCTTCATCCCGACCGGGATGGGCACTCATCCCGCCCGGGAAGGGTCTTGTAGGCCTCCAATATGATCATAAAGGTCCCCAATTGTTCTTGATAGGCTTCTCATTGATTCTCGGGTCTCGGGATCGAGTCTAAGGGGCTCGGGAATGGGTCCCAAGGTCTCGGGATTGAATCTAAGGCACCGAGTGATCGTTCCTTCTCTTCGTTGGCTCCAAATGTGTAGGAAACGAGTCGGAATCGTTCCATCTCTCCAATAATGGTCTTGGGAACCTAAAACGAACTAGAAGAAGCATAAGTAGCCTAGAAACCGCTCCAAAGAGCGATTTCACAAGAGAAACTGGGACCAAACACAACAAATAGGCACTACAAACTACACTTATCAACTCCCCCACACTTAACCCTTACTCGCCCTCGAGTAAGCACCTTCTAACTAAAAACTAAAAGAAACTAGACTACTAACCGAGCGGGTATTAGCGCACCCTACGCCATTTCAACTCACGCGAGTACACTTAGAGGAAAAATGCACTCCGCAAGGCAAGTGAAGTCTTGCGACAAAACTGTGGATGCAACCGGACACGAAAACACGTAAACAAACAAACACACAAACAAACAAATACCAAACGGTTGCATCCAAGACAAAACAAATACCGCTTCCCTCAACAAAGCGATGTAAAGACACCGGTTAAGGACTCAAGGCAAGTGACAACGTTCCCAAGCTAGCAATACAAACCGAAATGGACAAAACCCTAATAGTATGACGACAAAGCAACAAAAGCGTTGGTAACTTACTTAGGTTCCTCCTAACCTTCTAAGAACCTACCACGGGACGATAGGCGGGATGGAAAAAGGATGAACCACGGTGTTAGTCGACACTATAGGTAAGTGAAACCCTGCCCCCTTTAGCGATAAGCCAAGAGGGTCGTCCCAAGCTCAAGAACCGCCTAACTAGTCCAAGTAAAAAGGTGGTCAAGGTTGCAAAATGAGGGAAAACCGACTATTACCGCTATCATCCTTCCTAGGGACTCGGTCCTTTGGTAGGCTTTTCACGATAACAGTCGGTAAAGGCTTATTTTGAGAGGGTGAGAATTCTTTTTTTGCGAGGCGATTTTCTTTGGCATTTTCTTTTGCATTTTGCATTTGTGTTGCTATGCCATTTCTTTTTCTTCTTTTGTATTTTGTTTTTCATTGTTGTGCCTTTTTTTTTCTTCTTTCTTTTCTTTCTTCTCTTTTTCTTTCTTTTGACTTGGCTTGCCTTTTGGATGATTTTGTTTTGTAGGCATTTCTTGCAACCAAGTGAGAATTTCAATAATTTGCAACTTATTTGTGGAAGTGTGTAGGAGGTGGTAAAATGGGTAAGTCGGGACGGGCCCTTCTCTTCAAACCCACAAAAAGGGGAGAAACTTGGACAAGTCAAAGCAGTTTCGAACACGGTCACCTAAGGGACGGGACTCGGCAACCAAGGCCTTTTCACACCGTGGGTGGTCATAATGGTCAAAATGCAAATCCCGTAGTAAATCCCTAGTAAGCTAGGTGGACTCAAGGTAAGAAACCAACGAAATCATTAATTTAAAGTCATTCTACTAGACTAAAGTCCAGGACTCGACTCATGTTACTAGAAAGGGAAATTAAACACTTGCGCACTAGCCTTAAAACCGGGTTTTCGAAAACCTTTTTACACACTAGACACAACCACACAAAGCACAACAAAGACGCAACAAAAATGAAAGAAAACGAGACAATACAACAAAACAAAACAAAATAAGAGAAAAGAAAACAAACATACAAACACAATAACGCCACCTCGAAACATCCACATAAGCAACGGAAACAACCACAACCGAAACAAGCTCCACCCGAGCACACATCATCAAAAATTTCCTCCAAACTCCACAAGAAACAAAGAGGAAAAGAGATAGAATGACGTTACCGGTTGTCTTGAGCTTTTCCGAAAATTACGGCGATCAAGGAACCTATAGGGAAAAAGGGCAAACACACACACAAAACACAAAAACACGACACAAAGACACGAAAGAAAAATACACAAAGGAAAAATCTTTTTGATTTTTATGAAATTTTTCAAATTTTTAGTTTCTTTTAAGATTTTTTCGAAAAACTACGAAAATAGAACTAACTAGGCTAGGATATCGCTCCCCACACTAAAACCGAGCAATGTCCTCATGCTCGATCAGTAGTGTGCGGAGACACTAAAAATAAAAGAAACTACGAAAATAAAACTAAAAATCAAAAAGAAAAGCGGAGAAAAGGTAGAATGTGTCCGGACGGGGTGTAATCAATTCACCATGAGCCGAGACGAGAAAAGATATGGATGGGGGAAAAAAGAAAAGAAAATAAAAGGAAATGGGATGGGAGGACTAGGTGTAATCAAGTCACCTAGCCCGGATTCCACCCGAATCCGACTAAATCCTAACAAAAGAAAGAGAAATCAAAGAAAAAGTGAAAATACTTGTAAATTTGGATTTTGAAATGACTCCTGATGTAGTCACGTCATCGAGAGTCGGGAGCAAAGACTGCCAAGGCCCCGAGGGCCACCATGACACAAATATGATAAGGGGAAGGGAAAGAAACGAGTAAAGACTAGCAATAAAAGATGGAAAAAAAGGAAAGTCGCCTACCAATTGGTTAGCAACTCACTCGCTCCATCGTCTCAAAGTTCGATAACGGCACATAGCTAGTCTTCGTCATTGTTACTCCTCTTCATTCTTGATAAGGCCGCATGGTTGAAGTACAAAGGTATAAGGAGGTGGGATTTGATGTGAAGTTTGGTGTAAAGTGAAGAGAAAATGAGATCAATGTATGTATATGAAGTGTAGGGGTCATATGATAGGTGCAAGGGTAGGTAGGGAGGTTGGGAGGGAGTATAAAATGGTTGGGTGGGATCAAATATCGATGAAGAGGCAAAAAGGGAGAGCAGGGAACCATCCCGGTCGGGATGACACACCCTTCCCGGTCGGGATGACACTCCAGAAAACTCGATTTTTGGTACACTCATCCCAATTGGGATGGCTCCTTCCCAGTCGGGATGGTTCATCCTTCCCGGTCGGGATGCCTTCTAGCCCTTCATAAATCTTGATAACTTCACCCACAAGGCCACCAATACAAACCCGACTTCCTTGCTCAAAATCCAAGATCTATCAATAACTACTCCTCTCTAAGATTCATCTTTACTTTGCACCTAACAAATAATCTCAAAACATCCATCAAAATCCCTCCCTCACATCACTCATCAAAACACCAAGTTACAAGAATTTCACAAAACTCAAAAGGATAAGGAAGAGATATATACAAAGAGACGGTTCTTTTGGAACTCCGTTAAACCAAGGATGGTGCATTCTTCAATCATTTTTCAACAACACTAAGGATAACTCCATCGCCATCAAGGGCACGAAGAAACATATCAAAGGCTCTCAAGAAGTCTTTGATCAAGCTAGTGGAATACCAACCTCCACTCCAAGGGTCATCACAACTTTGCCTAGAAGTTCCCGGTGCATCCCAATCTACTAAGTTCAACGGCTTGAACTTGTACTTGCGATCCTTCGGGATATACCCAAACTTCCACTCATCTTCACAAGGCCTCAAGGGAGGCTCAACTTTCTTCTTTCCTTTCAACTTATCATCAAGCACATCACATGGGCATTCATCCGCCCCAAGCTCGGAATCATCATCTTCAATTGCATGGAAGTTGTTCTTCAAACTTCCACCCGACTCTTCCCCTAGATTGATGTCTTTCATGGCGTGGGTCATATTACACGATTCATCATTAGTAGGCGAGGTGTTTCCTTGGAGGTCAAACACGAGCTTCTCGTCGCCTAGCTCAAATGTGATCCTATCGTTCTTTACATCAATCATCGCACCGGCGGTATGTAGAAATGGGCGGCCATGGATAATAGGAGTGATAGCATCCTCCGGCATGTCAAGCACAAGGAAGTCTACTGGAATGATGAATTTCCCTATTCTTAGTGGCACATCCTCCAACATCCCTAATGGTCGGTTAAGCAAATGATCGGCCATTTGGAGCGTGATAGAGGTACACTTGAGCTCTTTCATCCCAAGTTGCTCACAGATAGAATAAGGGAGGATGCTCCCACTCGCTCCCAAATCACATAACGCCCTTTCAATTTTCATGTTTCCTATGGTGCACGGGATTGAGAAACTACCTGGATCCTTCAACTTGGGAAGTGTAGAGCCTTTAATGAGCTCTCTCACCTCTCTTGTGAACGCTATGGTCTCTTCCTTGCCGACGGATCTCTTTCCAGCCAAGATTTCTTTCATGAATCTTCCATATGCCGGGATTTGGGTAAGTAGTTCGGTAAAAGGGACACTCACATCCAACTTCTTCACAATATCAAGGAACTTGTCATATTGAACATCCACCTTGGTCTTCATTTGCCTTGTTGGGAATGGCAACTTGATATGTATCTTTTCTTGCTCATTAGGGTTGGACTTTTCAATTGACATTTTCCTCTTTCCTTTGTCTTTTCCTTGAAGTGGGGGAAGCTTGTCTTCATGGAGTTTCTCAATCTCCCACAAGACTTGTTCCTCCATTGGATTTCCCAAACTTGCATTGTCTTGGTGTGGAGATACAACTTCTTTCATGGCTTGTTGCTCACTAGGAAACAAGGGAGAATCATAGGATGCCCCACTCCTTAAGGTGATGGCATTCACATGTTCAAATTTTGATGGTACACCTTGAGGAGGTAGTTGACCCTTTTGTCTTGAAGAACTACCCGAAGCAACTTGAGCTAGTTGGGTTTCGAGCATCATGAGATAAGTTTTTGTTTCCTTGTTATCCATTAGAAGTTGGGCAATAAGTTCTTGTTGGGATCTTTGCGTCTCCAATTGACTTCTTTGCATTTCTAACATTGATTTTTTCATGTCGAAATCCCGAGAGGGAGATTGTTGATTGTGTGGAGTATTGGTGATGGCTAGAGGGATACCGTAATCATGAGTTGGAGATCGGCTCCTTTGCTTGTTTTGTTGTTGAGTACCTTGAGACCCTTGTTGTTGTCGGAAGTTCCCTTGGAACCCATGAGAATTGCCTTGATTAAGGCCTTGAGAGTTACCATGATTGTGACTTTGGTAACCTTGGTTGTTGCTTTGGAATCCTTGAGAGTGTTGGTTTCCTTGGAAACCACTTTGATTATTGAAGTTCCTTTGATTTTGGAACCCTTGAATTTTGTTGAAGGCACCTTGGTTATTTTGTTGGAAGTTGTTGAAAGGCCTTTGATTGCCTTGATAACCTAGGTAGCCTTGGTTGTTGTCCCTTAAGGGAGGAGGAACATACGGACGGTGTTGTTGTTGGGCTTGTTGTTGGGAAGCTTGATGGGAAGCTTGGAACATATGTTGATTTGGCACATTTTGAGGCTTAGAATATGGAACACCTTGCTTGTATGCTTGAAAAGCATTCACTTGCTCAATACTACCTCGACAATGTAGAGGCTCATGTCCAAATATCCCACAAAGCTCACATATCCCATAATAAGATGTAGGAGGAACCACTCCCATAGGATTAACTTCTTGAATTGAATGTTGGTGGGAAGAACTTGTGCCTTGAACTTAATTGAGGTGACTTTGAAGCTTCTTATCAATAGTATCCATGTGGGTCTTCAATTGTGCTCCAAGATCGGCACTAAGTTGTGTTATGGCATCTATCTCGTGCCTTCCCCCTCGATTTGTCTTCCTAGGCCTACTATATTGGGAATTGTGGACCGCCATTTCTTCAATTCTAGCCCATGTTTGATCGTCATCGACCTCGGTAAACCTTCCATTGGAACCCAAATTGAGTATAGCCCTAGAATTTTCATATAAACCGTTCCAAAATTGTTGTACAAGGAACCATTGGGCCAACCCATGATGGGGACAAAAACGGATCAATGCTTTAAACCTTTCCCATGACTCATAAAGGCTTTCTTCGTCACGTTGTTGAAACCCCGTGATTGAAGCTCTCAATAGATTGGTATTCTCCGGTGGATAAAATTGTTGGTAGAACGCTAAGGCTAGATTCTTCCAAGTTTCTATACCAAGAGCCGTCTTGTCTAAAGCTTTGAGTCAATGCTTTGCCTTGCCAATTAAAGAGAAGGTAAATAATACCCACCGGATTTGGTCTTGGGTTACTCCCGGTTGTGAGATGACATCGCAATAATCCGAGAAGGTTTCCACGTGTTGATGAGGGTCTTCGGTTGGTAACCCACTAAATTGACTTCTTTCAACCAATTGAATAAATTACGTTTTTGCCACAAAATTTCCGGCGTAAAAGGCCGGTAAAGCGGTGGGACCGGGCAAAATGTCTTTCGTGAAGGTTGAATGAGAAGAAAACTTAGGCTTTATTGGATAAGCGGGAGATGATGGTGTAGATGGTGTTGATGTAGATGTTGAAGGAGAACTTGGTTGAGAGGAATGACTAGAAGAAGTACCAAAGGGATTGATGAAGGTCCCTTCGGTATTGCCTTGAGGTTGTTCGTCAACAACGGATCCTTGGGCTTGTTCTTCAATGGTATTGCTAGTACCCGGTTGAGAAATTCTAACCCGGTCAATCGTCCGTTGGCGAAAGGCTCTAAAGAGTCTCTCCGGCTCTGGATTGAAGAGAAAGAAGTCGCCTCTCCTCCTAGGCATGCACTACACACTTGGAACAAACGTGAGAACACCTAGTGCTTTAATTGACACTAGGCAAAGACAATAAACGAACACAACCCAAGACAAAGAGAGAAGAAAGCTAAAGAAACTAAGAAAAAGCCTACCAAATATGCACAAAAGATAGAAGAAGAACACAAGAGGGGTAACTAAGTCAAGTTATCAAGCAAACTAAGTCTAAACATGCACCGTCCCCGACAACGACGCCAAATTGATGGTAGAGAATTGCCGTGGGTCCTATCGATCAAGTAATACCAACTAAACCTAACGGGTAGCTAGGGTAAGTCGGGTCGAGTCCACGGGGACGGTAGAAGGTGTCTAGACTATGATCGACTCACAAACAAGCCTAAATTACCAACGCAACACAAAAGGAGACTAACTAACAAGAATTGATTAACTATGATGATTGGGGATGATGAAAGTAGACTAACAATGAACTATGCATAACAAGAACTAATAAGAACACTAGAGCTAAATGAAACAAGTAAACTGGAGAAACAATACTAACAAGATGGGTAAATCAAATATGGAAAGGAGTAGGGTTAGTTTGGGTTCATAAGTGTAGTAAGATAGTTGGGTAATCAAGGGGTGTAGGTGTCACCTAGTTACTAAGGTCGGTCCGCGCTCTCGAGTCAAAGCCAATAATGTCCGCACTCTCGTGTCTAAGACAAGACCCGAATACTCATGCAAGATATTACCCAATACACAAGAATTCAACCACAAATCAATCACACAATCAGAAAATGAAAACAAGTATGAGAAGCATGGCCACTACAACTCAAACAAGCAATTCAACAAACACAAAGAGCTGTTAACATGTGACTAGTAACAAAGAATCCACCTTTACCCTTAATCAAACCTTAATTACCCATAATCCACACTTAATCCTCCTACTAACCACACAATAAGTCTACTCACTCATGATGAAGCTAATACTAACAATAATAAGAGGAAACAACACAAATATCCAAACATTCAGAATGAAACTAACAAGAACAAGAACAATAAGAAAAGATTGAAACTTGAAAGATTAAACAAGGATTAAGAGTAAAGAGATTAAGAAGATTATACCTACTAAAAAGAAGACGAAAAGATAAGAACTTGTATTAATAAGAAAAACCCAAATAAATCTCCCAAGGTTGTCAATCTTGGATGAATCTTCAAGAATCCTCTTAATACAAGACTAATTACTAAGATTAATCTAAGATTAACAAAATTTTAAGGAAAGATTAAGCTAATGAGAGGAGGAAGTCTATCTAGGGTTTTGAATAATGTAGAAGGGTCTATGGTAATGTAAGATGCTTAAACAATACAAGGTAGGAGTATTTATAAGGTTACAAGAGTGAAGGAGAAGAAAAGAAGTGACGCGAACTACAGCTGGTCCATCCCGGTCGGGATGGTGGTGGTCCCGGTCGGGAAGGATCTGGTCTCGATCGGGATCATGCATAACACCGGGCGGTGTTATTGCTCTTCCCGATCGGGATGGATGGTCCCGGTCGGGATAGGTCATCCTTCCCGACCTGGATGGCTTCATGGTCCCAACCGGGAAGGGTTGGTGATGGCTCATTAGAAGAGGTGCTTTGTTTGCTCTTCATCCTGACCGGTATGGGCACTCATCCCGTCCGGGAAGGGTCTTGTAGGCCTCCAATATGATCATAAAGGTCCCCAATTGTTCTTGATAGGCTTCTCATCGATTCTCGGGTCTCGGGAACGAGTCTAAGGGGCTCGGGAATGGGTCCCAAGGTCTCGGGATCGAATCTAAGGCACCGAGTGATCGTTCCTTCTCTTCGTTGGCTCCAAATGTGTAGGAGACGAGTCGGAATCGTTCCATATCTCCAATAATGGTCTTGGGAACCTAAAACGAACTAGAAGAAGCATAAGTAGCCTAGAAACCGCTCCAAAGAGCGATTTCACAAGAGAAACCGGGACCGAACACAACAAATAGGCACTACAAACTACACTTATCAGGAGGAGGCTGTGAAAGAGGCATCAGAGTTAGAGGTCGAGCTGGGGCAGGCGAAGAAAAATTCTCCAGAGTTGGAGGTCGAGCAGGGTCAGGCGAAGTCTGACCTGCTGACGTCCCCGGATGAATTGAAGATCCAGGAGGAAAAGTGGTTGAAGGTGAAGGCTGACATTATTCAGGAGGCCAATGTGAGGGTAGACGAGGGCTTTGCTACAGAAGCTGGTTCCTCTATTGACTTCTGTCTGGAGATCATCAGGGAGCTGAAACCAGACTTTGACGAACAGGCCTTCAACCAGTTATATACCGCCAAGAATGAAGCAAGGACCAGTAAATCTCATCAGGGAGGCCCTAACGGATTGTCTGACCCTTCCCAGGACGCGCCCCCTACATAAGATTTAGGGCAATCGTCCTCTGAGGGTTCGTGTCATTACCCCTGAAGGATTTGGGCCTTTTTCCCTTACAGCGCCTTCTCCTACGTTGATTATAATCTTGACTTTTGTGCACCGAGCCTGAATGTGGCCGGCTGCCGGTTTTTTATGTAATCCTCTTTTGTCATCCTTTGGACTTGATTATTACTTGGTCTGTAAAACCTTGACTAAATCTGCCCTATCAATCCTCTTTATGCTTTTCCTTTAAGTTTGGATATTTTGTTTTCTTTAAGTTTACAACCTGCCCTGACCCTCACTCTTGGCTGAGGTCAGAGGGCCTGCCCCTTGCCTGCCTAGAGGCAGGAGGAGGGACTTATGCTTTATATACAAGGTTGAATGTCTGTTAGCCTTTGTTAGTTCGGGGTTGAGGCTTGGCCTGACTCTGACTCTTGATTAAAGTCAAAGGGCCTGCCCCCTGCCCGCCTGGAGGTGGGCAGGGGGACTTAGAATTTTTTATACAAGGCTGAATGTCTATCAGCCCTTGTTGGTTCGGCACTGAGGCCTGGCTTGACCCTGACTCCTGATTGAAGTCAGAGGGCCTGCTCCATGCCTGCCTGGAGGTAGGTAGGGGGACATAGCGTTTTTTATACAAGGTTGAATGTCTATCAGTCCTTGTTGGTTCGGCGCTGAGGCCCGGCTTGACCCTGACTCCTGATTGAAGTCAGAGGGCCTGCCTCCTGCCTGCCTGGAGGTAGGTAGGGGGACTTAGTGATTTTTATACAAGGCTGAATGTCTATCAGTCCTTGTTGGTTGGGCGCTGAGGCCCGACCTGACCCTGACTCCTGATTGAAGTCAGAGGGCCTGCCCCCTGCCTGCCTGGAGGTACGTAGGGGGACTTAGCATTTTTTATACAAGGCTTAATGTCTATCAGTCCTTGTTTGTTCGGCGCTGAGGCCTGGCCTGACCCTGACTCCTAATTGAAGTCAGAGGGCCTGCCCCTGCCTGCCTGGAGGTAGATAGAGGGACTTGGTGTTTTTTGGTTGGAGGGTCTACTTTTCCTAGGTTCTGCAACAAGGGGGCCCTCCCCCTATTGCCCCCTGCTCGTTTGTGTGTGAGGTGCAAAGCTGAACAGACAACGAGTATCAGTAGGAGATAACTCTTTCATTTCTTGGAAAAGCTAAAACTTTGGTCGGAGTCGTCAACATTAAATTCTGAATGTCCTCCGCCAATTCTTAGGAAAAAGAAAAATTGCAACTCTAGATCAGACATAGTGTCTTTTCAGGGTGTCTGCATTACAGTGGGCTGCCAGCTCTTGGCCTTTAACATTAGCGAGCCTGTATGTTCTTGGTCCCATAATCTGAGTAACTTCATACGGGCCTTCCCAGTTTGCACTTAACTTGCCATGCTCTTTTGCCTTGCCGATTTCCTGTGTCTTACACAGGACTAGATCACCCATCTGGAAGCTCCTTGCGTTTACTTTTCTATTGTATATTCTCTTCATTCTTTGATGGTAGGCTGTTATGTTGGAGCTAGCCTCCTGTCTCACTTTATTTACCAGGTCAAGGGTTCAATCATAAATGCCTCATTGCTTTCTTTGTCAAACTAATGGGATCTTAAGGTAGGAATGTGCACCTCGATGGGCAGCAGAGCTTATGCTCCGCAAACTATCCCGAAGGGGGTCTGCCCTTTAGACTCCTTTCTGGTAGTTTGGATTAACCACAGGACACTGGGAGCTCATCAGCCTATCTGCCCTTAAGGTCATCCACCATCTTTTTTAACCCGTTTAACATCTGCTTGTTTGCCGCTTCGGCTTGACTGTTGGTTTGAGGGTGGCATACGGGGGAATAGGCGACTGTGATTCCATGACCTTTCAGCCAGGTCCTCAATGGGTCATTGTCAAACTGCCTACCATGGTCGAACACAATTACTTTTGGCAGGCCATACCTTGTAATCACATTTCTCCATATGACCTTCCGGACTGTTGGTTCTGTTTTGTTCGGGACAACTTTAGCTTCTATCCACTTAGTGAAGTAGTCTATTGCCACAATGAGGAACTTCCTGCCCCCTATCTCTACGGCAAAGGGACCCATGATGTCCATCCCCCATTGAGCGAAGGGAATGGGGGACAAGATTGGTCTAAGTCCTGTGCTGGAGCACGTATTACTAAGGGCAAAGAGTTGAAATTTTTTGCACTTCAGTGTCAAACTCCTTGTATCAGCTAGCATAGTGGGGCAGAGTTACCTTGCCCTTAGGGCTTTGTGTGCTAGTGTCCTTCCACCCGATATGATGTCCGTAGATTCCTGAGTGAATATCATCTAGTACCTCGGCGGCTTATTCTCCCCCCAGGCACCTGAGTAGGGGTGCGGAGAAGGATTTTCGCTACAACTCTCCTCCAATCAGTATGTACCACGCGGCCTTGGACGACATTCTTTTTTGCTGAGCAGGGTCTTGTGGCAGAGTGTCGTCCTTCTTGAACTTGATGATTGGGGTCATCCAGCTCTCGCTCCTTACTCCTCCATCATGATGACTAGTTGGCAGGGCGTTGTGGATTTTCTTGTATTACATCGACCCAAACCGACCTTCGGATGTCCTAGTAGGCTGGAACTTGCTTGTTTGGACAGGGCGTCAGCGCGGTTATTCTGTGATCTTAGGACCTGCCTGACTTCGTATGATTTAGTCCTAACAGCTCTTGCTTGACTTTTTCCAGGTATAAGACCATGGACTGGTCCCTGGCTTCATATTCACCATTAATCTGATTTGCAATGAGCTGTGAGTCAGTTGCCAAGATGACCCTCTCTGCTCCTGCTGCCTTGGTTAGGTGGATGCCTGCCAAGATGGCTTCATACTCGGCCTCGTTGTTGGATGCTGGGAAGGCGAACCTGAGGGAATGCTCAAAATCCATCCCTTCAGGGCTGGTTAGTACGACCCCTGCCCCCGCACCGTTGGCTGTAGACAAGCCATCCGTGTACACCGTCCATTCGCCGGTTATGTTGGGGGGTCATCTTCTTCTGAGTGGGAGCACTCGGCTAGGAAATCTGCCAGGGTCTTTGCCATGATGGCAGTCCTGGACTGATAGGATATTCCTAGTCCACTTAGCTCTATAGCCCATTTTAACAGTCTCCCAGACTTTTCGAATTTTTCTAGCACTTTTTCCAGGGGTTGGTAGGTTAGTATGACGACAAGGTGAGCATCAAAATATGGTCTGAGCTTTCGCGCTGCAATGACTACCGCGTACGCCGCTTTTTCGACCACCGGGCAATTTCTCTTAGCAGGCCCTAGCGCATGACTTACAAAGTAGATTGGTTGCTGAGACCCAGCCTCCTCCCTCAGGATGATTGCACTTACGGTCGAATTTGTTACCGCTATGTACAAAAAGCGTCTCTCCCCCGTAACCGGCCTAGCTAAGGTCGGCAACTGCTTCAGATTTTCTTTTAGCTGTTCAAAAGCTTCGTTTTGCTCTGCTTCCCATTTAAACTGCTTGTTTCCTTTCAATATTTTGAAAAAGAGTGTTGACTTGTAGGCAGACCTTGCTATGAACCGTGCCAGGGCAGCCATCCAACCGGTCAGCCTCTGTATGTCTCTAATTTTTCTTGGCTGTGGGAGGTCCAGGACAGCCTTTACCTTTTGTTGTGTGCCAAATTTGGACCGTTTTTCCTCCCATTTGGACCCGTTTTTCCTCCGTTTTGCGAGACTTGAGCGCGATTATCGCCGTATTTAGAATAATTCTCCCATTAGTGTCTCTCTTTTGCATTTTACGTGTTTTTGGTAGTTTTCTTTCTATTTTGATAGGATTTCGACCGAAAACGTATCCGAGCTTCGATGAGCAGGAAAGAGAGAGATACAGTCCAAAGCGACAAGCACACAATTGAAAGTTCGAGTAATCCAATTGATCGACAAAGAAAAGAGACCGGAAAAGAGGCGGAGGATCACCGAGTGAAGTTTCAACCGATGAGTCACCACCGGCGAAACGACTGGGCGAAATTTCGCCCACCGGGTGAAATTTCGCCCGATGCAGAAAAACGCCAAAAATCACGAAATGAGAAGAAAATCTCACCGGGTGAAATTTCACCTAGTGGTGTCAGCTCGTCAACCGCAGGGTGAAGTTTTGCCCCAAAAAGATGCAAAGGGTGAAGGTCTAGCTTAAAGAAAAGGAATTGGATTATGGGCTTAAGATTGTGTGACCCATTAAGAACCACTATATATACTAAACCTAGGGTTTCATTTCAACGGGAGCCTTAAATGTGCCTCTTTAGATTAGGAGTAGGGTATAAGATCCTTAGTAGTAGTAGTAGTAGTAGTTCACATAGTAAAAGTCCATAGATTTAGTAAAACTCTCTTAGTTTAGTTTAGATCTACTTATTATTTTGTAATCAAGCTTCCATCTTTGTTGAAGATTTGCTTTTTATGTTGAAGATTGAAGAGTTTTGCAAGAGTTGGTGACAAGTTCTTGTATTTTCTTCTCCAAGATTCAATCTTTATGTTAATCTTCGTCTTCCTCCTTTACTTTATCCATTGTTGGCAGTTTCTTTCCTCTCTCTTTCTCCATTAATTAGTTTTATTTTTAGTGTCTTGTTTATCCATTGTTATTTATAAAAGGTTGGTTGTTAGTTTTTCTCACTCCTTTGTTTGTTTCTCCATAGTTTGTGTTTGATTAATTATTTCTCCTCTTGTTCAAGCATGCTTAGTCTTTCTCCTAGTATCCTTAGTGTTAGTTTTATTATGTGTAGTGAGTAGACTTTAGTTAGGGGGCTAGGGGAGGAGGAATCCTAGATAACGGTTTTATTTTGTGAGATTATTGCATTTGAGGGTGATATTGTCTTGATGGTATTGTTGAGTTTTGTTTGACTTAGCTTGATCACCTAGGTTGACTTGACTCACCCGGACTAATATGGGAAAACTCGGGGTTTGGGTAGTTCCGTCTAGAGACTTTGGTTTATTCGTCACGAAAGCGGGTTTAGACTTGGTTGGTAGGGAAACCGAAAGGTGGAACCACCTTTACACACCTTGTGATAATTCTTGCGATGTTACATCTTTTATCTTAATTTCCGACTCCTCGACTCTCCCAAACGCCTTTCCCATTAATTGTTTCTCGTCTTAGCTCCCTCTCTCGTCTAGTTAACCTAGCTCCTCTCGACCAAAACTCCACCCTTCTCGACCCCAATAACTCCTAGACTTTGACTTGACCGACTACCCTCGACCGTCCCTATGGATCGACCTCGACTTGCCGCTACTACGTAGTAGTTAGTTGGAGCTTATAAATATTGTTTGACCGCGTTGGATAGGCGACTATCGGACGCGCATCAGCTTTTTAGGGTTAGTTTCAATCCCTCGGGCGCTGATGAGGAACCCCAGGCATTTTCCGGACCGAACCCCAAAAGTACGCTTCTTAGGGTTTAACTTCATCTGATAGGGTCGCAGGGAGGCGAATGTCTCCTTCAGGTCCTCTAGATGCTCTGCGTCTCCCTTGGTTTTTACTATGGCATCATCCACGTATGCCTCTAGATTCCTGCCTTTTTGTTTCTCGAATACTTGGTGTACCAGACGTTAATAGGTTGCCTCTGCATATTTGAGGTCGAAGGGAATCATCTTGTACATGTACGTTCCCGTACTTGTGATGAATGCACACTTCACCCTGTCTGGCTGCCACAGGTATACCTGGTGGTAACCTAAGAAGGCATCGAGGAAGCTTAACATCGAGTGCCCACTGGTAGCGTCGACCAGCTGATCAATTCTCGGTAGGGGGTAGCAATCTTTACGACATGCTTTGTTAATGTTGGTGAAGTCCACGCACATTCTCCAGGCTCCTGAACCTTTCTTCACCATCACCACATTAGCAAGCCATTCTAGGTAGTCGCAGCTTTCAATGAAGTCGGTTTTCAAGAGCTTTTCAATTTTTTCTTTGATAGCCAGGTCCTTCTCAGCTGACATGTTTCTCTTCTTTCGCTTTACTGGCCGAGCATCCGGGTCGACGTTCAGCTTGTGAACAATATGACTTGGGTCAACTCCCGGCATTTCATTGACCGAGTAAGCAAATATGTGTCTGTTGTCCTGCAGGACTTTGATCAGCCTTTCTCTATAAGGTTCTTCCAGGTCAGTGCCGACCAGGACTGGCCTTCCTGGCTCTAGCTCCACCAGCATGCTCTCACCCCCAGGTTCTGGGTAATCAGATGGTTTCTCCATGGCCCATTGGTTAGCCAGAATCTCCCCCCTACTGGGGGAGCTGTCTGTCTTTCTTTTCCCTTTTCTTTCAGCCTCATGGGTGCGCAGGGCGACTGAATAGCATTGCCTGGATGACTCTTGATCTCCGCGGATCTTGCCTTCCATGCCGAAGTCAGTGACGTGGGGTACGGTCAGCGCTCTGATAGATATGGCTGCCCCTACCTTGTCTAGGGTGGCTGTGCGAATGAGGGCATTGTATGCTGACTTTGCGTCCACCACTACAAAGGACGCTCGGATATTCTTGGCAGATGACCCCACTCCAAACGTGACAGGCAGTTCAATTATTCCCATTGGGAGAATACCTGCGCCACTGAATTCGTACAGGGACCCCAGGGAAGGTTTGAGATGTCTCCTTTCTAAGTTCATTTTTTCGAAGGCCTCCTTGTACAATAGATTCGTATACGCGCCGGTGTCCACCATACATCTTTTCACTATATGGTTATTAATGACCAATGACAGTACCAGGGTATCGCTGTGGGGGTAAACCACTCGGCCTGAATCTTCCGGGGTTATGCTGAGGGTCAGGGCGGTCGGGCTTCCAGCTCTTTCTGCGTAGCAGATCTGATTTCGGAGCTCGCGGAGCTTCCGTTTCCGGCCCCTTCGGCTTGTCTGACAGCCAGCATCCTCTGATATCAAATGAATGACCTTACGGTCTAGCCGTGAGCCTTCCAGCCTCTCTGTTGTGACCTTCTTGTTTTTGTTTCTAGCGGCGTAGTTGCTTAGGCAACCATTTCTTATAAGCTTCTCTATCTCGTCTTTCAGGTGTCGGCACTCTTCAGTCTTGTGCCCTATGCTGTCATGGAACGTGCAGAATTTCTTTGGGTCGTCTTTTGGGTTGCGCGGTTTGTTCGGGCGATTTCATTTCACCGCTTCTTTTTCAAGCTCGAATATCTCAGCCCTTGATTTGTTGAGGGCGGTGTAACTGTTGAACTTCGGTTGGTACGGTATGCGCTCATTTCTTGGGGTGCCCCTTTCTTCTGCTCTTTGCTTTCCCGCTGACTCTCCCCTGCTGCGCCCACCCTGCGGTCCCCCTTGAGGTCTGTTAGTCGCCGCGAGGGTATCCGGCAGGTTGTGGTACTCCTCCTGGAGCATGAAACCCTCAGTTATCTTTCGTGCTTTAGCCTAGGATTCAGATGGGCTCGGATAAGTTGATTCTTCATTTCTCCCGGCAGGAGTGAGTTAGTCAGGGCGTAAGCCGCGTTGGGGTCATCGATCTCTCTGACTTGCTGGAAGGCCAGGTCAGATCTCTTGAGATATTCTTTGATAGACTCACCTTTCTTTTGCTTCAAGGTCATTAGGTCGAAACGAGTCTGTCTGCGCCTCTTGTTTCCAGCAAACTGGTCTGGGAAGACCTCTGCCAGTTCTTCATAGGTATAAATCGATTCCTGTGGCAGGTCGCGGAACCACCCCAGTATCTTAGACCGGCTCCCTGTGGAATAGTAATCGTAGTCATCCCATTTGTTAGGCGTTGGTGCCTTTGCACTTGGAGAGCGATGTCTGGACGTTTGCCTGCTCATAACCTCGTCTTCTCTTGCGGGGGACTGATGTCGAGAACGGGGCCTCTTCTCACGAGGTGGCTTTGGGAACTCGACCTTAGGCTCTCGGCTGTGATGATACCTTGGATTGATTTGCTGGCCTTGATTGAACCTGACCTTCATGCTCTTCGACAACCCCGGCGCTTTTTGCTGATTCTCGGCTGGTGTCAGTCTGCTGAACACCCTGGTCTGTTTTGCTCCTAGGCGCTTCGAGACTGGCTCCCTTGGCTTCAACCGTTCTCGCATTTCTTAAGACAGGGATCTCTTCTCTGCTAACGCAGTCAACTCCATAGTGTGAACAAAGCCGTCCTTCTATTGAGGCGGTTGTTCTTGGGTGTTGGTCAAGAGTCGCTTCTTTGCCTAGACATACCTCCTGGCCGCCTTTTTCGCCTTTCTCTGGATATTCTTGGCGGCGGTTCGCTTCGTGCCCCAGCGCCATCAGTGCTTGTGAAATGTAGCTGCCTGGGGGTTGTTGCTATTCCGCCTACCATGTCCTCTGGTGTAACCTGCTTATCGAGCATCGCCGAGAAGAAGGCGGTAGCCTGCTTGGCCTAGGCAGAAGTGAGCCTTAGGTTTAGACCTTGCTCTGTCTCCTGCTCAGCAGCAGCTGTCGCTCCCGTGCTCGAGGCTCCATGGAGGGTAGCCTGCCCAACTCCCCGGAATATGGCGGCAGGCGTTACTTCCCTTGGTGTAATGGGCATGCCGTACCGGGGGACGATCATCTGTCCCGCCATGTCAGCTCCCCCTTTAGTTTCTACAACTTTGTGCATTTTCTGATGGCTTTTTTTGTTCTCTGAGAATGTTCAACTCAAATTTCTCCCCACAGACAGCGCCAAATTGTTCCGGTATGGAAACAATCGCACCTGAATTGGATTCAGGCCTTGATTAGGTTAAATTCGCTTAAGATCATGTTCTAATTCTCGTCTCACTTTTCCTCTCCTCCGTCGTCAGACCTTCCCAGCGGATTGGATCTGTCACCTGCACATGTAGCGCATAGGGCCTCGGAGGTCTCCGAGGGAACCCTCTCCGATGCCTAAGTCAGTCCGTGAATGCAGTTGACGAACCTTATTCGTGAGGAATAAGGTGGCTATTTAGAGTGAGATTCTAGTGAGAGAATGTTAATTACCCTCTATTGTGGGAAATAAAGAGGTATTTATAGGTTCCCAGAAGAGAGAGAAAATGGACACGTGGAGGAATGCCCTCCACTTGTTCCCTTTTACCTTAGGCTTGATCAGGAGGGTCCACCTTACCCAGCCTGGGCTCGGCGGAACAGGCTGTTCTGATGTCCAGAGATCAGAGGCCAGGGAACCCCCTCCTCCTGCAAGGGTCACAGGAGTGGTCCGGCTCGGCAGGCCGAGGGCTTGGCCTCGGGTTTAGGACTTGGCGGGACTTTTCAAGGATGCACCAAAGGACTTTTCGGCAGGCTACTCCAGGACCCGTATATTATCTGGGTCAGGTCTGCCCCCAGGCCTGACTGCTAGGCAACCCGGGACGGGCAGCCGACCTCATCAATTATTATTATTATTATCATCATCGTTGTCGTCGTCATCGTCATCGTCATTATTGTTGTTGTTGTTGTTGTTGTTGTTGTTATTTTTATTTTATTTTTATTATTATTACTATTACAATTACACTACTACAAATCCCTCACTTTCTCGACGCTTTTTTAATTGATTCTCGATGCAAAAAAGCGTCGAAAATATTTTTCTCGACGCTTTATCAAAGCGTCAAAATTTCTGGTGTCAGGAATTGGGGACGCTTTGATGTGTCGACTTTCTTGACGCTTGTAAGTGTCGACCTCCTCAACACTTTAAAGCATAGACTTTTTTTTACACTTTTTTGTGTCGAGAAGCTTCATATTTCTCGACACTTTTTTCAATTCCCAAAGTACATTTTGAACGTAGATAACATTCTAGATAATTAAATGCCATAAAGAACTAAATAAAATAAAATAAAACCATAATATTATAAAAAGTGTAGGGTAAAATAATAATTTGATGAGTATATAATATATATTCAAAATAAAATAGAAATTTATAGTATAAAAGAATACATTTTAAATTCCTATATATAAATCCTACAATCCAGACAAATCGAAAGAATACCATTACAAATGTTTTCAATTCACGAAAAAGAGTGAAAATATTAACTCATAAAAAATGCAACTAATTAGCTCTCAAAAGTAGTAGATGTGAAGAATTGTTCCCGTCATTTAAGAATTCCTCCTTTCATTTAGATGCACCGCCATGATCGAGCATGATGAATCTGATTTCTACACAAGGCAAAAAAAATAAGGAATACAGGAAGCTGATAAACAGGTGTATAAATTAGTTAGTACACATTCCAGGCCATCATATGTAAACGGATAATTAAAAAAAATACGAGGAATAATTCTACCATTTCTTTGTTCACAATCACTGAAAGCTAGTCAACACAGCTCGTCGGATCTAAAATATTACTACGTATTAGCAAGTCATTAAGACCTCAGGATGTCACATAGAAAGAAAGCCAATTAGAGTCGTACAGTCAACAAAAAATCATCTTTTTAAAAAATTTGAGTACCACAAGATCAAGAAACAATAAGAATGCAAAACTAAAAGAAGAAATTTAACTACTATTCCGTTTATCAATTGGTGGTTCCTAGGCAGGTATAGAAGTTGAAATAAAAGATGATCATCTTGCACAAAGAGATTAAAGTTTCTCGATAGTTTAACGATAACTAAATTCAAACTTTCAAAGATAATTGGGGATCACTCAAGCTAGAGATTGATACGACTGTGTGCAGTGACAGTCTTCAAGACCTTGTCCATCAAACCTGCATTTAAGAGAGGCTATTTCAAACTATCGGGGTATACAGCGGAATAAAAATTAGTGCAAGGCGAACTATAACTAAAACTTACACTATAACTAACTCCTGGCGAATCAGAACTAAGATGATGTGTAAATGAGAAATATAATCGATAACAATCGAGGCGGACAAGAAAAAATAACATGGCAAAAGATAACGAACGAAAGATTTTTTTGCGAAAGATAAGGAAATGTAAAGCTATATAACGATATAATGTCAAACTCATCATACCAGTTTGAGTAAGGTAACCTAAACTCAGATTGAATGTGCCAAAACCCTACTGAATATAGCATCAAAGTCGAGAAGGTAGCCTGAATGAGCATCTGACTTCATTACATTCGAGTTGAATAGAAGCTTGCATGTGTATGATTGCATTCCTGTGCATATACTTCACTCATGGTTGCCTGAATGAGCATCAGACTTCATTACATTCGAGCTGAATAGAAGTATGCATGTGTACAATTGCATTCCTGTGCATATACTTCACTCATGGCAGCCTATATCTTATCCTAAAGAATCTAGCAGTTTGTGTTCACCAGACCCGCAGCCTGCACTCAATGAACTCTTATACTAACGTAGCCTGTAATACTATACTCAAACTACTATTTACAGCAATGTCTATTATATGAACCTGGCATTTCAGCAGTCAAAGTCCATGGCTGATCTGTTTGGTATAAACCTATCCAACTGATAAGATAATAGGGGAAATCAGTCAGGAAAAATTTGTGAACAAATCCACAACAATATATCACTAAGCAGTCATTGAATATCATTAATTAAGTAGACACAAAAATTGGAGAAACAATGATAAATGGGGGGTAGAATTTGATGTAGACAAACGTAATAGAAATTCGGCACAGTGATCCTAAGTAGGCATAGAATATCAATAAGTAAAAACATATTCTCAAACTTCTTATTGGATTAAGTGATTAACCTCTTATTAAGTGATCGTATGAGCAATATGGGGTAGTATTGAAATAAGGAGTCTTTCTCCTATGGTTATTATTGAAATAAGGGCTCTTACATTTTAATATAGTAAGAGTCTAAGCTACCTAAACGTTAACTAATCCACTATATATCTTACTGCTAAACAACTACTCTTAACATAATGGAAACCAAATTATTCCACCTCAAAATTTTCTAACCAGTCTACTACAATATTTAAAGGAGTACTACTTTTTGAAGGTGCGACAAGATTTTTCTTTTCTTTGTAGAAGCAAAATCAGTAGAAATTAGGCAAGATATAACCGCCTCAAACAATTAGACAGCCTCAGGTCAGACAGATAAAAATGAGAAATTGATAATGCATCTTTAGCAACCCATCACATAGAATAAGACAGTGGTCTCATGTAAAATGGGAGAGAACGAGAAATTTATGATGCTAACACTTTTAGCAGCTTGTTTCATACAATAATGCGGTCTCATATGAGACGAAATGAGAAATTGAGAATGCCGTCAGTTTTAGCAGCTCTCGTCTCACAATAAGACCATCTCATATAAAACATAGTTGATTAACTGGTATAGCAATGTCAACATCAATAAAAATGCATTAAAATCACATATTCAACATAGATAAACTTGCGATTCTTATCCACAAGTAACAACGTAATTACCGAGTCCAATATATTAATAAGATTATGTAGAGATTATACATAAATCAATAATTAAAAATTAAACTGTAATATAGTATATTTGCTTTTCAAAGTGACAAAAATCATAGATCTGAAGAGACAATTCATACCTAAAGTACTTCCAAATAAGCCCAAACAAGTTTCAGACAGCACTAGCAACAACATTAACCTGCAATTCAAGAATCGTATACATAAATACAAAGTATCATAAAATTGTTGGAGGACAAACAATTGACCAATTTAAAAACTACAAATGGTAAGCGATATTTAAAAGGGACCAGTACAATTTGATAGGGATTTAAAATGGAGAATTGATGAAGGGAGGAACTCGCACAGTTGTAGAATACAGAGGAATTAACGATTCAATACAGCCAAAATCGATCAATAGGACAACGAAATAAAGAAATCAGGAGAGATGAACATGATAATCATTGACGAAATTGAATAAGGGATTGAAAGCAGTGAAAACCTAGAAAATAGATTGCAGATTTGATAATAGAAGAAGATACATGTTCAATAGAGTGGTTTATAATTAGGGTTAGAATATTAAATTAAAAGGAAATGAAAAAGCAAGGATGTGAGCGCTGGACCAAAATTTTGAGTGGGCGTGTTAGCGGTTTTTTACTTTTTGGTTAATAAAGATACTAATAAAAAATATTACTCCTAATTTGGGTAGGAAATAGGTCGACGCTTTTAAAAACGTCGATGCTGATGTGTCGAAAAAGTAAGGAATTTGTAGTAGTGTTACTATTACTTTTACTATTAATACTATTACAATTATTATTATTATTATTATTGTTATTGTTAATATTGTTGTTATTATTATTGTTGTTATTACTGTTGTTATTATTGTTATTATTGTCATTGTTATCATTGTTATTATTGCTGTTATTGTTATCATTATCATTATCGTTGTTGTTGTTGTTGTTATTGTTATTATTGTTATTGTTATTGTTATTGTTATTGTTATTGTTATTGTTATTGTTATTGTTGTTATTATTGTTTTATTTATTATTGTTATTATTGTTATAGTTATTGTTGTTATTGTTGTTGTTGTTGTTGTTGTTGTTGTTGTTATCATTAACATTATCATATTGTTATTATTATTATTATTATTACTATTACTATTATTATTATTATTATTATCAACTGGAACTTGCATTAAGATCGAAATAAATTACAAGAAGTTAGTGGGTAGCCGAGATACTATCTGGGCACCCACTCCCTTATCAATAGCAAAACTAAGTCTAGTGAAAATAAAAACAGCTGCGCGAGCCCTTGCGTCCTGAGAGATGGAGAATTTCTGAATCCACTTGAGCAAAGCAATGGCCTCCGCGTCGAGCTCCCCCGGAGAAGAGAAAGAGAAAGGTAGGAATTCATACCCAATCTTGGTGCATAAATCTCCATACTTGGCGCACTTACGCTGAGTAGCATCAGCGACCGCGCAACCAGACAGAAAATCAGACATCGCGGACTCAGTCAAAGGGGACGACCCCGTCAGATCGACACACACATCACGCCCCCAATCCCAGGATATTATTATTGTTATTACTATTATTATTATTATTATTATATTGTCATTGTTAATATATTGTTATTATAAGATTGTTGGTCATAGTAAATTGGGCTCAGGAACAGGTTTGGTGTACAATGTGGCACTCGATTTGACTTGCCTTGACTCGAGTTATTTGACTTTTATATAAATCACGGGTATTACATGTTGAATCTTTTTTGGAGTTTGCTAAACGCTCACCTGACCATGCGTCGAAAGGTGAAGTTAGGTGTCCTTGTCTTAAATGCAAGAGCCTTAAATTTTTTAGATCATTGTGGTGAAGTCATCAAAAATGGTTTCTCTTCAAACTATTATCGTTGGATTTGTCATGGTGAGACGTCTCTTATTGAGGAACCTGAGACCCAACAAAATGAGGGGGTTGAGAGGAATGATTGTTGATGTTGTTGAGTGTAATGTATTCAACGACGAGAGCATCTATATGAATGTTGACCAACCGAACCCACAAGAGTCAAACACAGAAGAGCGAAACCCAGGAATACCAAACCCACGAGCAAAAGCATTTTTCGACATGTTAAAAGCTTCAAAAAAACCGTTATATAGAGGGTACGATATGACGTTGTTAAAAGTCGCGTCTAGGATAGTGAGTCTAAAATGTGAGTTTAACATGCCCTTTGGATGTGTAGAGGGTTTTGCTGCCTTGCTTTAGGATGTTGTCCTAAAAGAAAACATCTTGACCCGAACATTCTATACTACGAAAAAAGTAGTAAAAGGTCTTCAAATTCCGCATCAAAAGACTGATGCTTGTCCTGATGGATGCATGCCCTTTTGGAAGGATGATGCTACACTTTAGGAATATAAGAAAAGTCACTACAAGAAAAATATTTTTGGGCGACAAAATAGATTGATATGGGCGACAAAATATTTTTTTGTTGCACAATTATATTAATTTGGGCGACAACCTTTTTTTTGTTGTCCTATATTACACTTTGTGTGACAACACTCATATTTCGTTGCCCAAATAACATTGGGCAACAAATTATTTTATTTGTTGCACATGCTCTACTTTTTGAGCGACAATACAAACTTACCGTCACCCTTGCATTAAAAAAAAGGCGCAAATAAGTAAATAACCACACTCCCACCGCCAAATACTTCACCGCCAAAAAATTCCACGCAATTCCCAAAATTGAAATTGAGCGAAACTTATGATCAAACTGAAATCGAAATCGAATCCTTTAATCTTTATCAATTGAAATCAAAATCCAGTTAATCTTCATCTCCGTGTGAAACAAACCAAGCGAATCCTCCAGGTTACACTTATATTTATTCTTATCTAATTGAGCAAATATATTGGGAATTAGGGTTTATGCTGAAGAAATTTATCATCAATTGTCAATTCAGAAGAAATTTATCAACAAATGTCCGTTTTAATCTTCACTTTTTTCAGAAGTTCGTTCTAATCTTTACTTTTTTTCAGAACTTCGTCCTGATTTCAGCCAGGAGTCCGGCCTGATTTCAGAAATTCATTCAAGTATTTAAGAAATTTCATTCAGGTAATTCATTCATTCAGGAAATTGTCAATTCATCCCGTAATTCATTCATGTGTTCAGAACATTGCATTCATTCAGGTATTTAAGAAATTTATCATTTCTTAGAAATTCATTCAGGTATTTTAATAGATGTTGATAGATAAGTGGCCCATTCGATGTTGTATGGAACCTGTAGTATTATTTAATATACGTTTTGTGAAATATTGTAGAGATTTAGGTTTTGTGTTATGAATATGCAGTTCACTCATGTAGCTGTTCGATGAAATGTGTCTGTGAATTGTTGTTTACCTTTATGTTTGTTCTTTGTAATTGGTTTAAGTGTTCGACGATGAAATGTGTTTGTGAATCTTTATTTGTGTTTGTTGTGAGCAATCTGTTTTAAGTACTCGTAGGTGTTCGACTAAATGGTTGCGTAAGATATCAGGAGTGTTATCTGCATTTGCATTTGGGTTTGTTCAGAATAATCAGGTCACAGTTAGGGTTTGATACGATTAAATTAGGATTTTCTGTGATTATTGGTTTCAAGGATATTTGTGTTGGGAGTTCATCTACATTTCATTATTTTTTTTTATTTCGTAGCTTGATCTGTTATTTTCATCTTTGCTTATAATACACATACTTTGTTATTTTTTTAAGAGTTGCTTATAATGCTTTATAGTTGTGGTTTGATGACTGAATAACTGCTAGAGAGTTTATAAATAAATAATTCTACCCTGTTTATGTAGTTCAATTATAGTGGTCAGTTGTGTTTCCCATTTCCCCAATTTTTTAATTTGCATCTTAAACAGCTCATTCGCTGATCAAACAACAGCCTAATCGCGCGATTTGTTCAAATAAAAAAACAAGCAGCAGCTTGAATCATTCGCATAAATTCACTTAATCAGGAATTTGTCATTTTTCATCCGTTTTGCTTAATCATCATTTTAAACCTTATTCTTTATAATGTCTTATGCTTTATCATTTTGCTATATAATGTATCTCAAGATTTGACACTATTTTGATATTGTTAACATAGTAATAGCTTCTTTTTTTTACTGTTTTGGCTCAAGAATGAATAGAGAACGAAGTTGGATGAATCACAATGTGGTAAAAGATAGGCGGAAACCAGAGTATAAAGTTGGTGTTGACGAGTTTCTACAATTTGCTTTTAAGGATAATAACAATGAAATAATGTTGAAGTGTCCTTGTTTGAATTGTAGATTGAGTTTAGCCCAAAATCGAAAGACCATGCAATGTCACTTATTAGTTTATAGTATCGATTCTAGTTATAACCCATGGGTTAGTCACGGAGAAATTGAAGAGCTAAATTATAGTAGTGGAGATGATAATATAGAGGATATTTTAGTTAATGAGGATAACGAAATGCCCTTTAATGACATGTGTCCACTAGTATATGATGCAACCAATTTATGGAACTCTACGGATACTAGAATTTTGGATGGTGAAGAAGGAAACACGGGAGATGGGTCGACTAAACTTAATGATGATACTCCTAAGGTTTTGTTAAAGTTAGTGGAAGATATGGAGGCTATGTTGTATCGTGGGTGTAAGACATATAAGAGATTAGAGTTCATTATTTCCTTATTACACATCAAAGTTTCAAATAAGTGGTCAGATAGTTCTTTTTCAATGTTATTGAAGGCACTGCATAGAGCTCTTAATTATGATAAAAAAATTTCAGAAAGCTCTTATGAAGCAAAAAAGTACACAAAAACACTTGGGTTAGATTATGTTAAGATCGATGCATGTGTCAATCACTGTGTTCTGTTTCGAAAAGAGTTTGAAAATGCTTAAAAATGCCCCAAGTGCTTTTCTCCAGATGGAAGGATGAAGTTGTGCAGGGTGGTGATGAATGGTCAGATGATGATAATGTCCGGAGGAGAACTCGTATACCTCAGTTGGTCTTACTTCATTTTCCTTTAATTTCGAGATTGTAAAGAATGTTCATCTCTTCCAAGTTAGCTGTTTATATGCGTTGGCATAAAGATAGGCATAGCAATAATGACAACGTCGACGAAGAGATAATGCGACACCCATCAGACTCACAAGCATGGAAGGTTTTAGATAAACAATTCCCGGATTTTGCTGTTGATGCACGTAATGTTCGATTGGGTTTAGCAACTGATGGGTTTAATCCAGGCGGAATGAGTTGTAGATATAGCATATGGCCAGTGATGGTGGTCCCATATAACTTACCTCCGTGGATGTGCATGAGAAGTTACAACATTTTGCTATCTATGTTAATTCCGGATCCTAAATCTCCAGGAAATGATATTGATGGTTTTTTGCAACCTTTAATAGATGAACTCAAGGAATTATGGGATATCGGTGTACAAACGTTTGACGCTTATACCAAAATGACTTTTGGTATGCGAGCCGTGTTGTTGTGGACGATAAATGACTTTCCTGCTTATGCTAATTTGTCTGGTTGGAGCACAAAAGGAAACCTCGCTTGCCCATATTGTCATAAGGAAACTGACTCTAAGAGATTGTCCTATGGCCGTAAATGGTGTTATATGGGTCATCGAAGGTTTTTACAATCGGACCACAAATGGAGGCTTAATAGGAGTTGCTCTTTTGGTAGGAAAGTTGAAAGGGGTCCACCTCCTAATCCACTTACGGGACATGATATTTTAGAGCAATTAAGTGGATACTCAAATGTGGAGTTTGGAAAGAATAACAAAAGAAAACGTAACAAAGGTGAACGTTATATAGTTCATCAATGGAAGAAAATAATTATTTTTTTCCAATTACCTTACTGGAAACATCTTTTGCTTCGACATAATTTAGATGTAATGCATGTAGAAAAAAATGTATGTGAGAGTATTTTAGGCACGCTACTTGATTTACCTGGAAAGAATAAAGACTCCTTAAATGCACGTCTTGATTTAGTAGGCATGAAGATGCATGATCAACTCCAGGCAAAGAGAGTTGGTGATAATAAATATGAAATACCTCCTGCACCTTACAATTTGACGTTGACCGAAAGAAGGAAGATAGTGAATTTTTTGTCAAAATTTGCATTCCCTGATGCCTATTCATCAAATATTTCGCGGTGTTCCTCCTTAGAAGATGGAAGGATTTTGGGTATGAAATCACATGATTTTCATGTTTTCTTACATGATTTGCTTACCCCATCATTACATGGTGTCTTAGATGAAGTGTTGTTGGAACCGCTAAGGGAGTTTGGGTTGTTTTTCAAGCAATTAACGGCTAAGACCTTAAAGGTGAGTGATTTAAATCAAATGGAAGAAAATATAGCTGTCACTTTATGTAAGCTTGAGCGTATTTTCGTTCCGGCTTTTTTTGACGTGATGATACATCTTCCAATACACTTGGCTTCAGAAGCGAAAATAGAAGGTCCTGTGCATTATCGTTGGATGTATCGCTTTGAAAGGTAAAATTGTGTACAATATTGATCAAGTAATGTTATAGGTAAGAACTATGTAGTATTATATATTTAATTGTTATTACTTTATTTTTATTAGGGCTATGCGTACGTATAAATCATATGTACGTAATAAAGCTTATCCAAAAGGGTCGATTGCTAATAGGTACATTGAGAATGAGTGTTTGACATTTTGCTCGAGATATATCTCTAAGATTGCCACACAATTTAACCAACTTGATCGAAATGAAGGCATTGAGCAGTCACAACCTCATAACTTGTCCGTATTCTCAAGGTCAGGAAAGCCATTGGGAAAAACAAATATAAAAAAACTGACCATTGATGAATGGAAGGAAGCCGAACTTTATATTTTGAAAAATTGTGATGAAGCACAATCTTTCATCAAGTAAGTAATAATTATGTAAAGATTAGATATCTATATTAATTTATACTAATGATACTAAATAATTTCTTACTTTTGATTTCTAGTGAGTATGAATCTGATACTAACTCTCAAAGCATCAATCTTTGCAAGTGGTTTGGAAGTAAGGTACATGCACATATTTTTTCTCTACTCCTCCCTCGTTAACAAGTTTGTGTTACTGAATTGTAAGTTACTCATTATGTTTTATCGGTGAACAAAAGGTAACACAGCTTAAGAAAGATGGGAATGATAGAGTCACTGAAGAATTAATATGTTTAGGGCGAGGGCCTATGAAAACCGTCGTCACATATGAAGGTTATGTCATCAATGGTTTTAGATTCCACACTAAGAGACGACAACGAACCCGAAAAACCCAAAATAGTGGGGTAATTGTCAAGGGAGACGTGGAGAGTGGAGAGTGGAGAGAAAGACTTCTATGGGGTCTTAGATGAAGTAATTATATTAGAGTATGGGGCTTTAAAAAACAGAACAAGTCCTAGGATTGTGTTGTTTAAATGTAAGTGGTTTGATGTATTTACTGAGGGAAGAGGAATTAAGACGGATAAGTTTGGAGCCGTATTTGTCAATGTTACCCGTATGTTGAGAACCAATGAGTCTTTTGCCTTAGCTTTTCAAATTGAGCAAGTCTTCTATGTACCTGTTCATGATCAACCACAATGGAGATGTGTTATAAAGGCAAACCCACGTAACTATTTTGATTTTCCTAATGATGAAGATATTGAAGTTAATGAGTCTTTATGGAATCATGTGGGAGTGGAAACGTTGCATCTTGGACATGATGGGGTAGATGAACCGCTTAACAGAAGATACAAATCTAGAAAACAACTTCAAAGAAGAGGAGGATGAAGCTGAAGATGAGGATGAAGATCAGAATGATGAGTTTTCAGATACAGATTCTAGTTCGCCTGAGCTTGACAAAAATCTAGAAGACGGTGGCTATGAAACTGACTATTCCGATGAATCATTTACTGACTAGCACAAGAGAAGTGATGTTCTGCATTGAGATGCACTATTAATTACTTAGCACACCATTTTGTTTTCTTCATTTGAATTATTGCTTTTTTTTATAATAGCATTTTATCAGTTTTGCTCTATAATAATCTTTTTGTGGAGTGGATTGGTCATGCATTATATACTTATGATATTGTATTATATACTTTTGATCGTATTGTTGTAGTATTGTTGGATGATTTGTGCATTATATACCGTCTACTACTTTCTCTGTGCAGCGAAAAGGCAAAATGTCAGTTGGGCGGGGTGTCATTTCTCTGGAAGATGAGAGATTAAGGTAACATATCGGGAGCAACGGAGGATTAATCAAGCAGAGCTTCGAAGAATATTTCCTAATCGAAAAAGGCGTGGGCCAACTAGAGGGTTAAAATATGCTTCAAGAAGGGCAAGAAATTCTAAAGAGAAGATTATAGTGACATTCATGGATTCCGTTCGACGCGTCGTTGGCGAAAAGGCAGCCGAATTCATATGTGACTTTAGCAAATGGGTTGAAGACATTTGTCCATTAAATGTTGTGTATGTTCATATAATCTAGTACTTATTCATTTTACTAATTTATAACGTAGTGTGTTCATACATTAATTTTTTTCTTTTCAATTATACTTTTGATGAATCTATTTTTTTGATGGTAGGAATTGGGCTAAAATGAATCCGGACAAGAAAGAACAACTCTATTCCAAAGTTATGGTAAGAATGCCTTGTAATCCCCTAAAAAAACGCGATACAGTGACGGAAACACTGTAGAGTCGGGATTATAACACGCTGTAACTACGTTTAGATAAAAATTTAAATGGTAAAGTCAAACATTAGGCCTTAAATAAATTGGCCCAAAATGAAAACATTCCACAAAGAGGGTTTAACAATCCGTAATACAAAATTATTAAAATTAATCGAGCAGGGATCATGTCTGCCCGCTAGCCCACACCCGGAAACATGCATACCTGTCATGTTAAAAACATAACAGCCACAATCAGTGAGGAGCAACGTCAACGTTCTCCCAGCCGTATAACAGGATTTTAAAATAGTAATTACTAATATAGGAAAAATACTAAAAATGGAAAATAGTAAAATAGCATATTAAAATAAGCTTTCAGCGCCAAAACCAAAATATTAAAATGGGTTTCCGAAGAAACATAAAAATATTTGCCAACCTGTAAACCAATTTATATCGATAACAAATAAAATAGTCAAAATGGCGTTATGGATAGGATTAATGTAGAATCTAGACTTTCACTAGGATAATACTAGAAACTAGCTTCGAGAACTGTAGACTTAACTCATAACAGAATCCAATCTCTAACTAGGCAACTCAACTATAACAGGACTGCGTGTGACGAGGTCCTGGTTTAAGTAGTGCATACCCCTCCTAGACAACAAATATGTCTAGTTCAGCTGACGGAGACTAACACGATGCGATATCTAGCTTAAGGTCAAAACATACACTTTCCTGGGCGAAACTACGCCCAGTTCAACGACCAAATGTGTCCTAAATAGACACACCGGCTTTATAGCTGATGGCAAAAACGTACATCCCAGACTATATTACTCTAAACCCACACTTATCCTTATTCCATAACTCCAAAACAAGCCATTATCGATATTCAAAAGATATAATCATTATAAACAATATGAGGATAAAAGAAGTAAACATTTATATTCTAAAAGAGGGAACTTTTTATTTTAGGAAACTTCTATTTTTAGAAACTTTACTAAAATAGCATTATATCAAAATAATGAAAATATTAGTTCATACTAATACCACATTTTTAGTAAACGATATAGATTTGTAAAACTAATACTTTCGGCCTTAACGATATTAATTACCAAAGTGAACATTTAAATTTTATGAAATTATTAAAATATCGTATAAGCGTTATAAAATGATTAAAAATGTCTTAAACATTTTAATATTACTAATTAGGGTGTTTTCAAAAGTTATAAAGCTAAAATTCCCTAATTATTATTAGTTTCGACAATAAAATTATAAATAGAATTTTACGGCAAATATCAAATTAAATATTTGAACGTCTTTATTTAATTAAAACAACAAATATATTTAGAGTATGTAAAGGGATGATTTAGCTCTTAAAGTTTCAGATTTAAATACTTTCAAAATTGCTGGAACAATAATTCTTTTAGGTAAGACGAAGCATTTCAACGATAAATCACAATTTGTCCGAAAATCAATACTTATTAATTAAAGACTTTAATAAATAGTACCAAAATTACGTAAAATAGTTAAAATATATTTATTAACATTCTGTCCAGAAAATAAAATTTTACAGAATCCTAAGACACGGTTTTTAAAGCGTTTTCTCGTTAATCGTCCAATCTTGACAATAACGATTAATAAAAATAGTAATTACAAAATGATTTAAGTATTAATGTCTAAAAATTTATTATTGAACCCAAAAATCATCATTTTCTAGAATATACTAAATTTCCAGATTTTCCAAAGATCCAGATTTACCAACTTCCGTTAAAACCGTCTTTTAAACCCGTTTTCACAATTAACGATTTCATTAATAAAACTTATCGTTCCTAACATTTTATTAAGGCACTAAAAATCATAAAATTACATTTTAATATGAAATCATCAGAATCATATTTTTTTTCAGATTTAAACCAAAGACCAGAAATTGAGAATTTAAACGACAAACACGGTTTTAACGATAAACGATGATTTAAAGTGATTAATTAATTCATCCACTTAACAATTCCGAAAAATTATGAAAGAATCCATAAAATTCTATATCATCATAAAGTTTCACCACGTCAAAAATCAGATTAAAATAAAATGTTTAAGTACTAGAACTAAAAATCGGCTTTTAATCGTTTTTGTCCGATAACGGTAATAATTCAATAATCGATATTTAAAATATCAGAAAAATACTAAATTATTAAAAATCATCAAAAACATCATTTTTACAGAATATAGACATATATTACATGTTTAGGCCGAATATTGCGATTTTACAAATTAAAGTAACAATTTAATCGTTAATCTCGTAAAAGCGATAAAAATATCGAAACACGCAAATTTTCAACTTTTAAAAATTTTCCAGATTATATGACATACATATATTGCCAAAATAATACATAAAAATATATATGCATGCAAATACTCAATTAAAATCATGAAATACCGAGTAACATCGACGTTACCTCTACTCCAAGTCTGAATCGATTATATATTCTTCGGCCTCGGGATCGTCCACAAATCCTACCAAACACGAAAATCATGGCAGAAAAATATCATGAGAAAAACTAGAATTTTTTATCGTTTTAATGCTTTTTAATAAACTATTTATTGTTTTAGCGTCCTTTTGAAACTATTTACTCTAAATGGTTCCACGTCATCGATTATTGTTATTTTTGTATTTGAGAAACCGGTCGCTAGTTCAACTAGCGACTCCCTACTCTACTAAACCAAAAAAACAGGGCAAAATTTACCATCATCATCATCGTCATCTCAACTCGCTCACCCAATTCACCACCGTCTCCCTCCAAAACAACCGATTCTCCAGCTCCATACCGGATTTGTCCGACATCTCATCTCTTTCCTCACTCTCCCACAACTCCAACAACTTCACCTCCTATATTTCCACCACTTTCTCCGTTCTCATCTTGCTTCGAACCCGGTCAATTTGAGATAATCCTTCTGTGGCCATGAGAGCTCCATCCCGCGTCAACCTCGTTTCACTCTACGATAGCAACTGCAACCTATTCAGCTCGATCCCCGATATCTTCGATTCATTTCCGGATTTAACCGATCTCCGACTCACTTACAACAAGCTAAACTGGTTGTTACCGAATTCCCTACTCAATTCATCATGGGGTGAATCATCAGGAGCTCTTCGGTTCGATTTTGGTTGTTTCCGGGTTAACCTAATTGAAACAACTATGGTTACATGATAACCAATTTGCTGAAATTATTATAGTTAGGGATTGGAATTCGTTGTTGGAAGAAGATGACTAAGGAGGTGGTATGGTGGGAATTTGGGATTGAGGTGGTGTGATGATGATGATGATGATGATGGTGAGATGAATGGGGAATTTTTCTCTGTTTTTTTTTATTTGGTATGGTAGAGAGCCGCTAGTTGAACTAGCGGCCGGTTTCTCAAATAAAAAAATAACAATAATCGATGACGCGGAACCATTTAGAGTAAATAGTCTCAAAAGGACGCTAAAACAATAAATAGTTTATTAAAAAGCATTAAAACGATAAAAAAAATCGAAAAACTAACAAAATCAAGGTAAATAACGATCGAAAACAACATCGTTTATTACCTTAACGAAGGGATCGGAAAGAGGAATATTTTGACGATAAAAAATGATGCGATCGAGGCTCGAATTAAGCAAAAGTCAGCCTAGGAGGGGAGAGGAGTGTCACGGCCAGAAATGAAGAAGGAAAAAGATGTTGTAATATTTTTTTATGAAAAGAATGAATGAAAGAAGAATGATGGTTTATGCAAGAATGAATGACATTAAAATGTAGATGAAAACTAGGTGAGATTAGCTACAAAACAGCGCCAAAATAACTGAGGGAGAGTATGAAGAGTTTTGATAATAATGAATCAATGAATGAAAATAAATAATCTTACGTTTACGTTTTAACGTGATAAAATGAAACGTATTAATACAACGTAGTTAAATTGTGACAAGAAGCTTTGTCGGTCCAATATGTGAGGAAATGTTCTCAAATAATTTATAAGTTGATAAAAATTATAATCGTAAAATTGTAATCCCCTAGAAATTCTAACGCAATACAGTGGCAGAAACACTTTAGAAGTGGGATTATAACACACTGTAGCTATGTCTTGATTAAATAAAAATGGTAAGTCAATACATAAGCCATAAAATAAAAATGGCTACAAAATAAATAAATAAATAAATAAATAAATAAAATCCATAAAAAGGGTTTTAACAATCCATAATACAGTGATCTGATTAAAACAAGCAGGATCCATAACTGCTCGCTAGCCCACCCGAAGGAAAACACATATACCTGCCATGTTAAAAACATAACAGCCACAATCAGTGGGGAGCAACGTCAACGTTCTCCCAGCCGTATAACAGGATTTTAAAACAGTAATTACTAATATATGAAAAATAGTAAAAAAATGGAAAACATTAAAACAGCATATTAAAATAAGCTTTAGCGTAAAACAAATTAATCAGAAGGGTTTCCGAAGAAACATAAAAATATTTGCCAACCTGCAAATCAATTTATATCGATAACAAATAAAATAATCAAAATGGCGTTATGGATAGGATTAGTGATGAAGACTAGACTTTCACTAGGAGAATACTAAAAACTAGCTTCGAGAACTTAGTTCAAACAAATCAAACTTTGGTCTCTAACTAGGCTACTCAACCATAATAGGACGGCGACTTATAAATGCGTGGCCCTAGTTTAAGATGATATGTACACCCCTCCCGAGCACCATAAATACTTAGTTCAACCCGACGGCGTCTTACACTGCGAGGCACGAGTTTAAGATCAAAATGTTCACACACTCCCGAACACCATATATGCTCAGTTCAACAACCAGTGTGCCCCATAAAGACACACCAGCCTTATAGTTGATGGCAAAAACGTAAACCCCAGAATATATTACTCTAACCTCACGCTTGTCCTTATTCCATAACTCCAAAACAAAGACATTATTGATATTCAAAAGATATAATCATTAAAATAATAAGAGAACAAAAGGAGTAACCATTATATGCTAAAAGAGGAAACTTTCTATTTTAGGAAACTTCTATTTTTAGAAACTTTACTAAAAATAGCATCATATCAAATTATCAAAAATATTAATTTATACTAATAGAACATTTTAGTAAACAATGTAGATTTATAAAGCTAGTACTTTCGGCCTTAACGATATTAACTCTTAAAACGAGAACATTTGAGTTAATGAAATTATTGAAACGTCATACAAGTGTTTATAAAATGATTTAGAAATGTCTTAAACATTTTAAATACTACTAATTAGGGTGTTTGCAAAATTTACAAAACTAAAATTTCCTAATTATTATTAGTTTCGACAGTACGATTATAAATAGGATTTTACGGCAAATAGCAAATTAAATATTTTAACGTCTTTTATTAAAATTAAACCATTGAATATATTTAGAGTACGTTAAGGGATGATTTAACTCACAAAGTTTCAGATTTAAATGCTTCCAAGATTGCTGGAAAAATAATTCTTTTAGGTAAGACGAAACATTTTAACAATAAATCACAAGTTGTCCAAAGTCAATACTTATTAGTTAAAGACTTTAATAAATAGTACAAAAATTACGTAAAATAGTTAAAATATATTTATGGACATTCTGTCCAGAAAAGAATATTTCAAGAATCCTAAAACTCGGTTTTTTAAAAGGTTTTCTCGTTAATCGTCTAACATCGACAATAACGATTAATAAAAATACTAATTACAAAACGATTTAAGTATTAATATCCAAAAATTATTATTAAACTTAAAAATCATGATTTTCCAGAATCTACCATTTTTCCAGATTTCCAAAAATTCCAGATTTAATAAATCCCTTCAAAACCGTCTTTAAAACTCATTTTCACAATTAGCGATTCCATTGATAAAACTTATCGTTCCTAACATTTTATGAAAGCACTAAAAATCATAAAATTACATTTTATTGTGAAATCATCAGAATCAATTTTTTTTTCCAGATTTAAACCATAAACCAGAAATCGATAATTTAAACGACAAACACGGTATTAACGATAAACGATGATTTAAAGTGACTAATTAATTCATCCACTTAACAATTCTGAAAAATTATGAAAATATTCGGAAAATTCTATTTCATCAGAAAGTTTCACCACGTCAAAAATCAGATTAAAATAAAATGTTTAAGTACTAGAACTAAAAATCGGCTTTTAATCATTTTTGTCCGATAACGGTAATGATTCAATAATCGATATCAAAAATATCAGAAAAATATTAAATTATCAAAAATCATCAAAAACAACATTTTTCCAGAAAATAAACATATATTACATGTTTAGGCCGAATATTATGATTTTACAAATTAATATGACGATTTAATCGTTAAACTCGTAAAAGCGATAAAAATACCGAAACATACAAATTTTCAACTTTTAAAAATATTCCAGATTATATGACATATATATATCATCAAAAACAAAAATATAAAAATGTACATCCAATTACACAAATAAAATCATGAAATACCGAGTAACATCGACGTTACCTCTAACCCAAATCCGAGTTGATTAAAAATTTGTCGGCTTCGGGATCAACCAAGAATCCTAATTCACATGACATACATGGTACAAAAATACCATGAAAAAACTAAAAGAAGCAAGGTAAATAACGATCGGAAATAACATCGGTTATTACCTTAACGAAGGGAAAAGAAAATCGATAATTTAGAAGATGAAAATACGACGATCAAAGCTTGATTATGGATGAAAATGGCTGCTGAAAATGGGCAGGAACACCAGCCAAAAAGAGGGAGAACGAAGGGGTTTTTGTTAAAATAAAATTGATGTAAAAATGAATAAGAAAAATATGAAAGGATGGTGGATGAATGAAGCATTAAAATTGATAAAAACAATGTGAATGTTGTCTTAAAATTTCAGCCAAAATGAATGTGATGGTAGCATGAAAAGTTTGTAATTTAAGCATGTAATTCAATTAAAGAGAAAAATATCTTTTTACTTAAAGTTTAAACATAAAGTGTTATGTAAATAAAAGTTGTAATCAAATGTGTTACTACATGGTGTCACGGTCCAAAAAGGTCTCTTTTTAGTTGTAGGTTAATAAAAATAAGGATCATAAAATTATTAAAAGCATTTCAAAGCAATTCGAGTAAACCGCGCGTTCGAAAATAATTATTTACAAAACTTCGTAATAAAATCATTAAAGACTAAATTTTCGTAAATAAAATATTTATTAGTTAAAAATATTATATAAATATATCTAGACATTTGTAGGAAAAGGAATAGTTTAAATCAGAGTTTAAAAACGTTAATTCGTAGAGAAGTAGAATTCCTCGCAGAAAAATAATTAGTTTACGAAGAAAATCAAATAAATAGATTTAAAATAATTAAAATATTTCAATATAAAAATAAATACCATTAGACTCAAAAATGAAAATAGAGCTTGGAATAATGATGAAACATAAGGCCGAAATGTGACAGAGTTATGAAGAAGTCATAACGGAAATGATAAAAATGCTAGAAAAATAGCGGGTGTTACAGAGATCTTCTACTTTGGAGATTCAAGATTTTGGAGGATCATCCATACTAATATAAGCTCAAGAACAATAAGAAAAGGAGTTTTCTTATTGTGCCCATTATTTCCTCTTTGTTTATGTAAGGAAATCTCTTCTTGTATCTAGTTTTTGTCATTTTATGTCATGCATGTAACTAGATCTTTATATACTAAATTAACAAGTAATTTAGTAACTAATTATAGAAGTCTAATTAGAGGGTTTTGAACCTTTCAAGTGGTATCAGAGCTTTGTTGTTGCATGCATGTCGATTTTTGACAATTTTTTCGGGTTATATGATAACTTTGTAAAAACCTAAAATTATGTGTAAAAATTTGTTTCACACGAAATTTTTGGGTACATGCATACCTAATGACCTCAAAATGGTTGTGGTCGAGTTTGGTAATTTTTGGAATTAATTTGCTAATTTATAATCATTTATGCCTTAAAAACCGAGTTTTTATGCCTATTTGATGTTAAAAGTTAACTAAAAATAGTTGCATGTTGTTTTTGGGCATGATATTTTTTTGTACATTTCATCATATGTTTAAGGACATATTTGTAAATCTTTGAAATTTATTTTGTCCTTTTGGGATGTTTATTATTTTTTTATTGTATAAAAATCGATAAACATGCATTTATTTGTTCCAAATTTATTCGAAATTTTTTGTGAAAAAATTATTGTTTTTGAGTTCCTGGAAATGTTCCAGAATGTACAAAAAAAATTATTTTTATTTTTGGGTGTTTTATGATTTAATTTGAATTTATTTCATAAAATTGACCATTTACCGATTAAATTAGCAAATTAAATCAATTCAAACTAATTATTTATCTTTCAAATTAGTAGAGACTAATTCTTGAAATTCTAAATTGGTTTGGAAAAATTAGTTTGAGCTTAATTGAGAATTAAGTGTTGATTAATGATTTTTAATGGTTAAAAATCGATAAATTCCATAAAAACCGAGTTAGGATGAACTTGATAAATTATAGGGCAATTTTGGCATGATTTTTCCAGCATTTTATTTATTTTAATGTTGTTGAATGAATGAATGTCATTTTATTGATTATTTTGCAGGATTGTACCTAGTATGGCCTAGTATTTTAATCGGTATTACCCGTAATGTAAGGGAATATCGATTTGGTTGTAATTAACTGCGATCTCGTATCGCCCGTTTGTAATAATTAATAGTTTTATTTATACAAATGTATAATAGGAATGCTATGTATTCATTTGTATCATTTGTAATTAATTATTATGAAGACGGATATTACCCAAGACGGTGGACAAAAGACGGTGCCTTTTGGAGGTGTTCCTTTGAAGAGGCAAGGGACCAAGGAGTTGATTTCCGATTTTGTAATAGTCTAGTTAATTAGATTAGCTCGATGGCCATACTAGGATTTATTTTGTTTGATGCTTGCTTTATATTCGCTCATGCCAAAATCGCCAATCATGCATTTTATTTTTCGATTGTCAATTCACCAATTTACGTAATCACCAACTTAGTTCACTTATAAGTGATTACTAACTTAATATTGACAAGACCTCTCACATGCATAGTAACAATTGAGATATAGCCTTACTGTAGACACCCACATTTTGACCGCCAGGTGTCTATAGTAGTTTCCGACAAACACCCGATGATGATCGGACGCTAACGTGCTTTAACGTACTCGAAAACGAGCTCGAAATCATGGATATTTGGCTTGGGGTTTTTAAGGAGTACAAATATCACAAAACCAACCTCAAATTCAGGCCCAATGGGTCGTTTCGAGTCAAATAACACTAATTTGGGTCGAATCCGACACCAGCGGTAAAACCGTCTTTTAGCGACCGAGTCAAAACCCGGTCAAAGATATTTCCCGAGACTTGTGGACCGGCCGTGATATCTCACGTGTCCTGATTGGACTCCAACTCCACAAAAATCAGCCACATCATATATTAAACAAGTCCGTTTAAGGATGGAATTCGATCTCAAGTAGGAATCCTATCCGAAAACCGACTCAAACACCCGACCGAGTGCAAACACTCGGCCGAGCAGCACAAACCAGCCGGGTTTACTTTTCTTCCTTCACAAGAAAACGAAATTCTCGTTCTTCTCAGCTTCTTACCCAAGCGGTAATTCTAACTCAAACACATCTCTCCAAAGTCAAGGTCGGGAACTCCCTATAAATAGCCCCTTGCATACGACACAAAAGAGACATGTTTTTCTCATACAATCATCACACACGATTAATTCATACGATCCCCAACATACATAATTCCTGAAAAACATAAATCTTTAGCATCGAGAAACCGATAGTGCATCCAAAACCCGAAGGAAACCGGTCCCGATACCCGACACCCTTCACCCGTCACCTCCAAACCGAGCCAACCAGTCCGACCGACATCACTCGACGCTCCCGTGCCTAGCCACATTCCGACGAGCTCCGATCCGAGTACACAAAGCATGTAGGTTGAGGGTGTACCAAACCCGATTTCTCCTTTTCTTCTCTTCTCTTCCTCTCGTCGTCCATTTTCTTTTTACGTGTCAAACGTCGTCTTTATTTATTCTTCTAATATCGATATTAACAAAAAACTATTTTCATAACAAACATTCTTAAAAATATGATATCGATTTTCTATAATCGAATATCGTATCAAAAAGAATTATATTAAGATCTCGACGATGTTCAAAATCGTTACATCTTTTTTTTTCGTTCAAACTTCTTTTTTTTACAAAACCTTTTTTTAATCCATTCCGAATATTCGATATCGATTTCATAATCGAATATCGGGAATGACGAATATCGAAAACATAAATCGAATACAAATTAATTCATATTTTGTACGCGATTTACCAAATTTAGCAATTTCGAACAAAAAATAAAAAACCGGACAGACCCGCACGCGAGTCGCGCCACGCCCAGGCGACTCGCGCACGGGCCTGAAACCCGAACCCTTTTTTAAACTTTTTCGTTCGTTTTATTATTTATTCTACGAAACGATTTCTAAAATTTACATCTTTTCTAAAACTATTCCAAGTATTTGATATTGATTTCGTAGTCAATTATCAAATATAACGAATGTCGAAAATATTAACTCGAGTACGAATCATGCAATATTCATACGCGATTTAATAATAATATCGAGCTTTCGAAAACCGGCATCAAAACAGGCCACCAGGCGACCCGCCGGCGTCCCGGGCGAGTCGCGCGGCCGGCTGTCCTGCCGCGTCTTTTTTCGTCTTTTTTTTATTATTTTTCGAACATCGTTTTTTATACAAAACAGCGTCTTTTCAACAATATTTTTCAGATTTCGACTAATATTTATTTCCTCGATCTCGTATATTTTATTTGCTATATTATTATTTACAAATCGATACTAACTCGTTTGTTCATCTTTTGTAGCAAATTCATTCTTTTTATTTCATTTGTTTTATTATACTAAAACGAACCTCGCATGTTAAAATACAACTTTGACGTTAAATTTTTCATGCATTAAACGATTTAGCAACCCATTCAATTTCTCACATGCTTAGGAAAACAATGTTTGCATATCATTCATCGTTCAACTAACGCGCGCATTAAAACGTCATTCGATATCCTAGTAGAGGCCGCAAATGTGCGGGCGGGTTTGGGTGTTCTTAGTGAACTTCCCAACACGTACCCTCACCCCTTACTCAGAACCGTGGTTTCCGGATGTCCAAAACCATTGGCAACGAGAGTCATTCAATATACGATTAACCGCTCCAGTCGGCATCTATATCGATATACAAAAGGGACGAGCCCAATAAACTCTGACATCGGAAATGGGCCGTATTTTGTACACGGCCCACTACGACATAGAGTGGGCTCAAACGGTTCCGAATAACCATAAAATTCGGTGGCGACTCCGACTTCGATTTAAATTTCCATTTGACCATCTCATGGAGATTCATTCGCCTCCCCAAACCCGCGCATGGCCGCGTCGGGGTGGAACTATGTCATGTCCACACTTACCAATTAAAGCACCTATGAACCCCTTGTTCATTAGGGCAGCCACAACGTGGACCCCTTTTTACCTTGGGTAAGTAGGGTGATAAGATCACATGCCAAGATTGGGTTGGACTCAACGAGATAAGAGTTATTTCGGGGCTAGGAGATGGATTTGGTTGAAATCCGTCAACCGAGAGTTCTAGAGTAGAATTGGTCGAGTAATGACTTACCGTTTTTACATAAGGATTGCATGCGATGTTAGTTCTTATCTAAATGCGGGTCTCGGAATCACTTATATAATTTCGTGAGGGGTCATTATATGAGTGACTTGTTAAAATTGTTTTACAAGTAAATTATATAACAATGGATGTTAATATTTCCTAAATTTTGTTGTAGTATTTATAATTCGCTATGGCTACCAATGCAACCATTCAACTCGGAAAGGATTCTTGGCTTAGGTCCGTTATGGACAAATGTATCTTGTAAGACGATGGAAGTAATTTCATCGAGTGAGAGTCAACCATAAAAGGTGCGGCGTTGTCCGACAACGTCCTTCGTTACTTGAACGAGCCATCACCCAATGAACCCGGTCCTAGAGCCACCGCGGCACAAAGGACCGCCTATGAGGAGTTTTTGAAGATATCTAACGATATCAAGAATGTCTTGATATGGTCAATGTCTCCAAAACTCAAGCTTCAATATATTACCCTTAATGCATATGAGATATTCTTAAGGGTTACGACGGCTTTTTCTCAATCACCCGACATCCGTCAATATGAAGCTATGATGAAATTCTTCGAGGGTAAGCTAGAAAAAGGTCAAAAAGTTGGTCCCCATGTGCTCAAGATGATTGAGCATATTGACACTCTAGAGCGTCTAGGGTGTAGCATTTCCAAGAAGCTTGCGATAGGTCGCATTCTTCACTCACTCCCCTCCAAGTTCTCCCAAATTAGGGTGAACTACAATATGCATGGCATGGACAAGAGTTTCCAAGAGCTTCATGCACTCCTCAACCAAGCGGAGAGGGACATGGAGGCTAGTGGGAGTGAGAAGAGAGACATGCTCTCCATGAAAATGAAGAATCTCAATCTTGGGGTTCAAAAGGGTAAAAACAAGGGTAAGACCAAATTCAAGAGACAAGGAAAAGACAAGAACAAAGGGAAAGCTATTGAGAATAGCAAACCTAAGGCTAAGGTTAACAAACATGCCGACGCCGATTGCTATTATTGTAATGGCAAGGGACATTGGAAGCGCAATTGTCCCAAATATTTGAAAGATTTGAAGAACAAGAAAGACGAGAGCACTTCCACTTGGGTATTAGATACCGGATGTGGTTCTCATCTTTGTAATCATTTACAGGGGCTGAGGGACGTGCGAGCACTAGCCAATGGTGATGTGGACCTACGCATGGGAAATGGAGCTAGAGTAGCCGCTATATCCGTAGGCACTTATGTGTTCACTCTAGCTAGTGGTTTTGAGTTGTATTTGAATAATTGTTATTTCGTACCAACTTTAAATAAGAACATTATCTCCATTTCCGTACTTGATATGGAAGGTTTTTCCTTTATGATTAAGGACAATTGTTGTACTTTTTCATTTAATGACATGGTTTATGGTAAAGCTACGTCTATCGGAGGTATTTATGTTCTAGATAATGTTAATGATATATATCATGTAGAAAACAAGAAGCTCAAAACGGGTGAACCTAATCAATCCTACCTTTGGCATTGTCGTTTAGGACACATAAACGAACGACACATAAAGAGACTTGTTTCAACGAAACTTCTCAAACCGTTTGATTACGAATCTTATGGCGCATGCGAGTCTTGCCTTTTGGGCAAGATGACTCATGCTCCTTTCTCAAGTAAAGGAACACGAGTAAGTGAGGTATTGGGCCTTATACATACCGATGTGTGTGGCCCAATGACTATCACCGCTAGGGGTGGTTACAACTACTTCATTACTTTTACCGACGACTTAAGTAGATATGGGTATGTCTACTTAATGAGGCACAAGAGCGATGCTTTTGAAAAGTTCAAAGAGTTTCAAAGTGAAGTAGAGAACCAATTGGATAAAAAGATTAAAGTACTACGATCCGATCGTGGTGGTGAATACCTAAATAATGAATTTGATTCACACCTAAAAGATTGTGGCATAGTATCACAATGGACTCCTCCTAGCACACCACAATTGAATGGTGTGGCCGAAAGGAGAAACCGAACTTTATTAGATATGGTTCGGTCCATGATGAGTCTCACTGAGCTTCCTGATTCATTTTGGGGTTTTGCCATATTGTCCGCAATATTTTCACTAAATCGAAGCCCGACTAAAGCAGCCAATAAGACACCATATGAGATATGGAAGGGAAGGGTTCCTTATTTGTTGTTTATAAGAGTATGGGGTTGTGAGGCATATGTTCAGAACAAGTCTGACAACAAACTCGCACCAAGATCCGACAAATGTCTGTTTGTAGGGTATCCAAAGGAAACACAAGGTTATTACTTCTACAATCGTCATGAAAACAAAGTATTTGTGGCTCGTGACGCTGTCTTTCTAGAAAATGACTTCATTTCTAGAAGACAGAGTGGAGAAAATTTGAACTTGACGAAGTCCAAGAGCCACAAACCGAGAATGAAGTGGAGGAAAGCGTTCCCTCCTCCTCGGACACGGTTGATGTTCCCTTTGAACCTAGGAAATCCACGAGGGTTAGTCATCCTCCTGATCGATACCTTGGTATTGTCGAGGAAGATGCGTTAGACATGTTACTTTGCGAAAGTGACGAACCTACAACCTACAAAGCGGCCATATCTAGTCGTGATTCCATGCAATGGCTTTAAGCCATGCGATCCGAAATGGACTCTATGCACGAAAACCAAGTGTGGGATTTGGTTGATTTACCTGAAAAGGTGAGACCTCTTCATTGTAAGTGGATCTTTAAGATCAAGAATGGCATAGATGGACATAAAGATGTCTACAAAGCCAGATTGGTGGCAAAGGGTTTTACTCAAGTTCATGGTCTTCACTATGACGAAACCTTTGCTCCAGTCGCAATGCTTCGCTCCATAAGGATTATCCTAGCGATTGCCGCATTTCATGATTATTAGATTTGGCAAATGGATGTCAAAACCGCCTTCTTGAATGGGATTCTAGAAGAGGCAGTGTATATGACACAACCAGAAGGTTTTGTAGATACATCTAATCATAGGAAGGTATGCAAGCTTAAGAGATCCATTTATGGTCTTAAGCAAGCGTCCAGAAGTTGGAATCATCGCTTTGATCATGTTATCAAACAGTATGGATTTGTTCGAAGTATCGAGGAACCTTGTTTGTACATGAAGTTTAGTGGGAGTAAGGTAACCTTTCTTGTCTTGTATGTGGATGACATACTTCTTATCGGGAATGACGTTCCGATGCTTGCTTCCGTAAAGGAGTGGCTAGGAAAACACTTCCAAATGAAAGATTTGGGAAATGCACAATGCATTTTGGGTATTCGGATCCATAGAGATAGGTCCAAAAGGACGTTGGTATTAAGTCAAGAAGCTTATATAGATAAGATTCTTGATAGAATCAATATGAAAGACTCTAAGAGAGGCTTTCTTCCCATGAGTCAAGGTACCATTTTGTGCAAGTCACAGTGTCCTTCCAAACCCGAAGAGATTGAACGCATGAAGTGGATCCCATATGCTTCCGCTGTTGGATCAATCATGTATGCCATGACGTGCACTCGTCCCGATGTTTCGTATGCTTTGAGCATGACGAGTCGTTATCAAGCCAATCCAGGTGAAAGTCACTGGACAGCCATAAAGAACATCCTTAAGTACTTGCAAAGGACCAAGGATTCGTTCTTAGTGTTTGGAAAGGATACTGAGTTACGTGTAAGAGGTTACACGGATGCCAGTTTCCAATCCGATCGGGATGATTTGAAGTCCCAATCCGGCTATGTTTATATGTTGAATGGAGGAGCCATTAGTTGGAAGAGCTCCAAGCAAAGTGTCACCACAGATTCTACAACAGAAGCTGAGTACATCGCGGCTTCGGAAGCTGCAAAGGAAGCTGTTTGGATTCGTCAGTTTTTGGAAGGACTAGGAGTAGTCCACTCCGTCGAAGATCCTATCACCATATATTGTGATAACAGCGGGGCCATTTTTCATGCAAAAGAGCCCAAGTCTAGCAATAAGCCTAGACATGTACTTAGGAAATACCACGTGATAAGAGATCTCGAGGAAAGGAAGGAAATCGATATATGTAAGGTTGGGACAGACGAGAACATCGTCGATCCTTTAACCAAGCCTCTTTCAAAGGCTAAACATGATGGTCATGTTGTTGCAATGAGATTGAGAAAAGTCCAAGATTTTCTTTAAGTTATCTAAGATGTAATAATTGGATATTGTAGCAATTTTTACATTTCTGATAATAGCATTCATTGTTCGAGTTTCAATATGAACTCTTTTATTTAGTTTGACTAAAACTTATACTTTGTTCATTCGAATGGATTGTGAGACAATCTTGAACCCTATTCAAGTGAACATTTGAACATGGTATTTTTGCCCCTTGTCACTTAATGAGGTGACGACTCGGAGTGACAAGATTGTAAGTTGATCGATGGTTAGTTCAAGACCATGGGGTCATGGAGATGACTGGTCATTTACATTGGCAGACTGATTGTCACTCTGCCGGGCAGTGACCACAATAGAGTCCCTTATCAAAATAGTTGAGGCCTGGTCGTGGCGGGGATTTCTATTTTATTCCTATGAGTCGATTCTTTAGACTGGCGACCATTTATCTGAGTCGGTGCAGTTTCCAATTGGCTTTGGTTGGTGTCCTAGGTCGTACCGTGAAAGGAGGCTGATGGACATCTTCTGGGTCATGGTGATCTGCATTATACAGTATAAGTTGGGTCAACAGGAATTGTCCACCCACGTTGGGTACAAACATCCTTGGGCCACTCGAAGAGAAGTAACTGGAAATGCGTGGCCACGCTCGGAAATAGATCTATGGTAGATTTTCCGGTCAGACAGTTATTCTCCAGATCGAGAAAACCACTCTAATTATAATTAAATTACAAGTGCGACCTGAAAGACACCTTTTGATGAGTGGGAGGATGTGACATCAAAGAGACAAGAGAATCGGTAGCACACAACTTGTGTAGACAAGTGGGAGATATTGATGGGGCAGGAGTCCTCCGCAATATAGTGGCTACATGCACAACTTGTATCGGACAAGTGGGAGATTGTTGGAGCAAGTGTCCTCCACAATAGTGCATTGATATATTAAATCTCATGGACGGAATATACTTGGGATAATTAGTACATCGATACTCCACGTCAGTTGATTAACGTAAATCGATAACGCTCAGCTGACTAGAGTTAGACGTTATTGTCGTAAGACGGCGGTAATCAACTGATCCCTTTCGGTCACACCTATAGGATGAGACCCAAATAGAATACTGTAGACACCCACATTTTGACCGCCAGGTGTCTATAGTAGTTCCCGCCAAACACCCGATGATGATAGGACGTAAACGTGCTTTGATAGACTCGGATATGGGCTTGTAATCATGGACATTTGGTTTAGACATTTTAAGGAGTACAAATCTCACAAAACGGACCTCAAATCCAGGCCCAGTGGGTCGTTTCGAGTCAAATAACACTAATTTGGGTCGAAACCGTCACCAGGGGTAAAACCGTCTTTTAGCGACCGAGTCAAACCCGGTCAAAGATATTTTTTCCCGAGTCACACGAGCTGGCCGTGACACTACACGGTTTGATTCGGACTCAAACACCAAAAAATCAGCCATACAAAAATAATAAACAATTTCGTTTAAGGTAGAATTCGATCGCAAGTAGGAATTCTATCCGGAAACCGAAACAAATACCACCCGAGCTCAGATACTCGGCTGAAACAGCCGAGATATCACCCCCAACCAGCCGAGTTTTTGGCTTTTCCACCAAGAAACGAGAACTCTATTCCCTTACGAACTCTCGTATTTCCTATCCAAACCGGTGTTTCTTGTCACACAAGTAAGATCACCTCGGTTCCTATAAATAGGACCCTCCCTTCAAGGAATAAGGGACGATTTGATACACGATAAATACACAAAAAAATCAGACCAAAAACACCGAGAAAATCCTAAGTTTTCGGCAGCCAAAAAACGACATTCGAGGTCCCGACGTAATCCCGAAGTAATTCCAAAAATCCGACGAAACCGATCCCGTCCAAACCGGCCGATCCCACGCCACACACACACTCCAAACCGACACCTTAACTCACCCACATCATCTCGACGCTCCCGTGTCTAAGCCACCGTCCGACGAGCCTTATACCGAGAACACAAAGCATGTAGGTTGAGGGTGCAAATCAAACCCGTCTTTTCCCTTTTTTCTCCCCTTTTCTCGTTTTTTATTATGGGTCTTGTGTCGGTCCTTCTTTTTATTTTCTAATATCGATACTACTAAAAATTATTTTCCTATATCGAATATTCTAAAAATATGATATCGATTCTATATAATCGAATATCATATCAAAAAGAATTATATTAAGTTTTCGACGAAGTCGTTACATCTTTTTACAACTTTTCGTTCAAATTTTTTTTTTTTTACTTTTCGTTCAAAAAACAAACTTTTTTCAAAAACTTTTTCTAAAGTCATTCCGACTATTCAATATCGATTTCATAATCGAATATCGAATACGACGAATATCGAAAATATAAGCTGAGTACAAATTAATTCATGTTTGTACGCAATTAACGATTTTCGAACAAAAAATAATAATTTTCGAACAAAGTCCGAAGGCCGGACAGCACAGTCCGGACCTTTTTTGCGGTTTTTCGTTTGTTTTATTTTTATTATTCTTCGATCAATTTCTAGATTTACATCTTTTCCAAAACTATTCTAAATATTTGATAATCAATTATCGAATATAACGAATGTCGAGAATATTAAGTCGAGTACGAATTATGCAATATTCGTACGCGATTTAATCAAAAAAAATTTCAAAAACCGTGTCGAAATCAGGCCGCCACGCGACCCGCCCATGTCCCGGGCGAGCCGCGCGGCTCACGGCCCAAGTACGTTTTTTTCGTTCTTTTTTATATCTTTCGAACTTCGTTTTTTATACAAAACCGCGTTTTAACAATATTTTTCAGATTTCGATTAATTCTTATTTTCTCGATTTCATATATTTATTTCCTATATTATTATTTCAATCGTTACTAACCCGTTTTCTCGTGTTTGTAGCAATTTATTCTCATATTCTTTTTATCGTTTTATTAGACTAAAACGAACTCACATGCTAAAATAACTTTGACGTTAGTAGTTTAACATGCATTAAACGACTTAGCAACCCATTTTATTTTTCCACACATGTCTTAGGAAAATAATCTCTGCATAACATTTCATCGTCGAACTAACGCGTGTACACCAAAACCGAACGATATCTTAGTAAAGGCCGCTAAGTGCGGGCGGGGTTGGGTGTTCTCGCTGAACTTCCCAACACGTACCCTCACCCCTTACTCAGAACCATGGTTTCCGGATGTCCGAATCCATTGGCAACGAGAGTCATTCAATATACGATTAACCGCCCAGTCGGCATCGGTATCGATATGCTAAGGGACGAACCCAATAAACTCTGACATCGGAAATGGGCCAGGCTTTAAGTATGGCCCACTACGACATAGAGTGGGTTCGAATGGTTCCGAATAACCATAAAATTCGGTGGCGACTCCTACTTCGATTTAAAATTCTATTCGATCCATCTCATATGGAAATTCTACGCCTCCCCAAAACCCGCGCTTCGCCGCGTCGGGGTGGACCTATGTCATGTCCACAATTTGGCGACTCCGCTGGGGATTAACTGATGTGTCACTTACCATCGGCATCCTCAGGGTGAGACTCGAAAAGAAATCGTTCGATTAGTAATGTACACGTTTTAGTTCAATGGTTCATGCATAACCCCGTTCTATCCCGGGCCGGTTACTTGTGACCGACGTCCCACTATACCACGGTGCATTCCCACTAGGGTGCACTAAAGACTTCGATCGCGGAACTCGTTTAGACTTTGCGGCATGTCCTAAGACCAACTCGGCTTAGGGAGTCCATCCTCAGTACGAGAATGCGATCGTTGTTGGTATAGACCCTTTTAGACCGACCGAGACTTAGACTAAGAGCATACATGGCGTCGTTATACTGATTCTATGACTACATGCTACTTGATCCTTTTCGATCTTTTCAAAAACCGTCATTTTCAAAATTTTACATCTTTTCAAATCCATTCCTTTTTCAAAACCCGGAAAGCTGCCGAATTTAGGACTTATGATTTTGACTCAAAATAGCCTATTTTTAGCCGGTATGCTGTCCAAACCTTTTCAAAAAAAAAAAGCCCGAAATCTCGGCCCGATACCCTTTTCTCGGTTTTCAAAAAAAAATCGGGCCTTCCAATCCGACTTTGCTCGGTTTTCAAATTCAAATTCCCTTTTCAAAATCCTCTTCTTCTTAGGACTTCCCGTATTTAGCAGTGTCGGGTCCTGTCATAAGTTAGAGTCTATAGCGTCGAAACTCCGTCGATCTTATATCACGAGTTTCCACCCCATCCCAGTCCGCCTTACTTGTCAAGGCACGGCCCACCTTCGTAGGACTAACTCCTACAAAGGGAAGCCCGTTTACACACTCGAGTCTAAAGTCTGGGGATTTCTCACGTAGACCTTCCTTCGAACGGGACTAGGCCCACTTTGCCGAATCCCAAGGAAGGCCCACCGTCTACGGGTCATCCATCTAGAAGTCAGTCTCCGGTCTTTTTCTAGTCTAGTCTTTTCCTCGCTCGGGGGACTACCCTTCAGCGGAGCGATCAATCACGGTTGCTCTAAGGGTCTTGTCTTACACGTGTCTCACGTATCCCACTTCCGAGTCACTTAGGTGTCACACCATCTGAGTCCTATCAGATTCTTTAGCCTCACTCGGGGGCTATCCCCCACCGAGCAGTCAACCACGGTCATTCTAAGGGCACCCCACGTTCATCATACACTGGCGTCCTTATGATGCCTTCTTCGAGTCGTACCTATGCTACAAATACTCGAGTCATCAAGGGTTAGGTCACCACGGTTGGTCCGAGCACGCGACGCGGTCAAACACGGTTGTCTCATTTTCGGACTCGCCCTCATACCCCGTCCGAGTCTCATGGTCGAGTCCAAGCCAGGGTCGTTACCTCGTCTAGATCAACGTTCGAGTATCCCGGTCCAAGAGTCTTTGTCGACCCGTCACCCCGGGCCATGTCTAGTTTGACTCCCTCTCTTGCACTTGCGCAAAGCCGAGTTTAGGCGAGTCGTGACACCCGTCGTTCTCTCCAATCAAAGACCTTACCAAAAAAAAACAACCAACCGAGCATCCGAGTCCGGATTTGATTCGAGTCTAAGTCTGAGTTCGAGTCTAGGATACCCTACATCCTCATTTCCAAATCAGCGTCAGAGTCATTTGTATTCTGTCCTCTTTTCGAAAATTCAATAAGATCAGCTTTCAATATTCTTTCTCATATATGCTTTCCTTATGTGTTTCCGAGAACATGATGAACACCATCATACACTGTGAGCACACGCACGTGACTATTATAGGCACATCTATAATGACTGCAGGAAACCGAGCCTGTGTTTTTTCTTTTACCTATTCCATGTCTGGTATAGAAAGCCACATAACTACCCGTAGCAGGAGCATATCGAATCCTATGACAAATCTGGGTAGTCTTCTAGTTAGGGTTCAAGACTGGAGGCAAGCCCACTTCCCACAATAAACACCCATCCAATAAGACTAGCCAGTCCCTACCTTAGGTGTTAGTCTGACCGACAAAAAAAAACTGGACAAAAAAAAATCAAAAGTCCAAGAGAAAAAAAGCAAAAGGCCAAAACAAAAAAGTTGGCCATGATCAAAAAAGAATTATCAACATCTCTCGACCAGACACGGTCAACTCAAATGAAGAATCCCATGACCGGGGCTAAGAGGTCAACCCAAAGAATTCAAAAACCCATGACCGTGAAACGGTCAATTCAAAAATTATCAATACTCATACCATCCAATAGGGGAGAGACAGTCAAGCTGGTCAGCTAACACCACATCTAGCCTTCCCACATTACAACCCTCAAGGCCTTCTCGAGACCTAGGCTAGAGACAGCCCAGAATTTTGAGGATTCAAGCTCCATAGGATACACCCTAACCTTTAGGGCCAGACATGGAAATCAGATCCCGCATTATCAAACCTGCCCAATCGAAGCTCGAGCCATTCTACTCGGCTTCCCCTTTACATAACAGAATTCACAATCACCATATGCAAATCCGAGAGCAAAACTCATCAAATCCCCGAGAGCAAAACTCATCAAATCCCCGAGAGCAAAACTCATCAAATCCCCGAGAGCAAAACTCATCAAATCCCCGAGAGCAAAACTCGTTAAAATCCCCGAGAGCAAAACTCATCAAATCCCCGAGAGCAGAACTCATTAAAATCCCCGAGATCAGAACTCGTTAAAATCCCATCCCAATTCTTCTCATTCAAACCAGTTACCAGCCCCAAACACGGGAACTCAACTTGCAGTCGGCATAGAACATGCCCAAATAGTTCACACCACCTCTGGGGGCTATCCCGGAGAACGCTCACAGTCACAGGATCAACATCCTAACCATTCTAGCCCTTTGATCAAGACATCACTGGGAATGCACCTAGCCTACACCATCGTTGTGGCTAGTTACACACAAAGCCCTAGTAAACTAGGCACCATTATATATCTTTCAATCCACTGAACTACGGCTTGGTTTGATTTCACTAACACGTGAATACGTAGGCAGCCTTTCAACAGAGGCACAACCACCCACATTGACACACATTCAAAAAGCACCATCATTCCGGTCACGACACAGTCATGTTCTCAACAGCTAGCTTTGTCATTCTGGGGGCTTCTCCTAGGCAGAAGTTCTCCATCCACTCACATAATCCAAATACTTTCCAAAATCTAGCCACCTTTCTATAGTGTGTCCTAGTACTCGGTTTAGTCAAAGACGAGAATCTGTCAGGATTCGGAGCAATACCCACTTTGGAAATGTCCTAAAAATAAAAAATTCAAAAGAACACCAGTCTACGGCATTGCTACCACAAAGCCCTGTCGTACGGAAACAATCTCACTCTGAGGATTCAACCATGTTGCCACTCGCCTAGGCTACGGAATAGCGCAACTTAAGAGTCTTGTCATCTTAGGTGGCCCATCCCCTACCGAGTCACGGTCCAACCCTTAGGAAGTCCAGTCGTGTCTGCTGACTCGTCCGGTCACGTCCAGAGTCGAGTCTGTCGGTATATCTCCCACTTCATCTAAGCATACAGGCCCAACCAGGAAATTCCAGAAATCCGTGTCAGAATCCGATTAGGAATCAGAGTCATCCCAAGCATCCTTATTTCCAAACTTTTCAAAAAAAAAAATTCAGCCTTTTTATTTTCAAAATTTTCGAAAAAGTCATCTTTTTCCCCAGCACGAGTCAGTGTTTCGCCTAAATGTTACATACAAATTATGTCAGCATACAGGTACACTCAAGACTCCCCGAGAATTCTAAGTTCCCTAATGGGAAAGCTCCTGCGCAATTCTAAGACAGGATATATCTGCAAACAGGTATACCCAGAGCTTCCTAGGCAAGCTCCCGCGAGACTATCAACATCAATTCAGGTATGATTTCTATTCCGTGGCTGGCGAGCCCTTCACGCAGGTCCAATGGACCCTAAACGACCCGATCGGAAGGCTGCCAGGTTTTAATCCTTGATTGACCTGGTGGCTACTCTGACTTTTGCCTTGTCCAAGCCTCAGTCAGAGTGGGGGCTCTGTAGACACCCACATTTTGACCGCCAGGTGTCTATAGTAGTTCCCGCCAAACACCCGATGATGATAGGACGTAAACGTGCTTTGATAGACTCGGATATAGGCTTGTAATCATGGACATTTGGTTTAAACATTTTAAGGAGTACAAATCTCACAAAACGGACCTCAAATCCAGGCCCAGTGGGTCGTTTCGAGTCAAATAACACTAATTTGGGTCGAAACCGTCACCAGGGGTAAAACCGTCTTTTAGCGACCGAGTCAAACCCGGTCAAAGATATTTTTTCCCGAGTCACACGAGCTGGCCGTGACACTACACGGTTTGATTCGGACTCAAACACCAAAAAATCAGCCATACAAAAATAATAAACAATTCCGTTTAAGGTAGAATTCGATCGCAAGTAGGAATTCTATCCGGAAACCGAAACAAATACCACCCGAGCTCAGATACTCGGCTGAAACAGCCGAGATATCACCCCCAACCAGCCGAGTTTTTGGCTTTTCCACCAAGAAACGAGAACTCTATTCCCTTACGAACTCTCGTATTTCCTATCCAAACCGGTGTTTCTTGTCACACAAGTAAGATCACCTCGGTTCCTATAAATAGGACCCTCCCTTCAAGGAATAAGGGACGATTTGATACACGATAAATACACAAAAAAATCAGACCAAAAACACCGAGAAAATCCTAAGTTTTCGGCAGCCAAAAAACGACATTCGAGGTCCCGACGTAATCCCGAAGTAATTCCAAAAATCCGACGAAACCGATCCCGTCCAAACCGGCCGATCCCACGCCACACACACACTCCAAACCGACACCTTAACTCACCCACATCATCTCGACGCTCCCGTGTCTAAGCCACCGTCCGACGAGCCTTATACCGAGAACACAAAGCATGTCGGTTGAGGGTGCAAATCAAACCCGTCTTTTCCCTTTTTTCTCCCCTTTTCTCGTTTTTTATTATGGGTCTTGTGTCGGTCCTTCTTTTTATTTTCTAATATCGATACTACTAAAAATTATTTTCCTATATCGAATATTCTAAAAATATGATATCGATTCTATATAATCGAATATCATATCAAAAAGAATTATATTAAGTTTTCGACGAAGTCGTTACATCTTTTTACAACTTTTCGTTCAAAATTTTTTTTTTTTACTTTTCGTTCAAAAAACAAACTTTTTTCAAAAACTTTTTCTAAAGTCATTCCGACTATTCAATATCGATTTCATAATCGAATATCGAATACGACGAATATCGAAAATATAAGCTGAGTACAAATTAATTCATGTTTGTACGCAATTAACGATTTTCGAACAAAAAATAATAATTTTCGAACAAAGTCCGAAGGCCGGACAGCACAGTCCGGACCTTTTTTGCGGTTTTTCGTTTGTTTTATTTTTATTATTCTTCGATCAATTTCTAGATTTACATCTTTTCCAAAACTATTCTAAATATTTGATAATCAATTATCGAATATAACGAATGTCGAGAATATTAAGTCGAGTACGAATTATGCAATATTCGTACGCGATTTAATCAAAAAAAATTTCAAAAACCGTGTCGAAATCAGGCCGCCACGCGACCCGCCCATGTCCCGGGCGAGCCGCGCGGCTCACGGCCCAAGTACGTTTTTTTTGTTCTTTTTTATATCTTTCGAACTTCGTTTTTTATACAAAACCGCGTTTTAACAATATTTTTCAGATTTCGATTAATTCTTATTTTCTCGATTTCATATATTTATTTCCTATATTATTATTTCAATCGTTACTAACCCGTTTTCTCGTGTTTGTAGCAATTTATTCTCATATTCTTTTTATCGTTTTATTAGACTAAAACGAACTCACATGCTAAAATAACTTTGACGTTAGTAGTTTAACATGCATTAAACGACTTAGCAACCCATTTTATTTTTCCACACATGTCTTAGGAAAATAATCTCTGCATAACATTTCATCGTCGAACTAACGCGTGTACACCAAAACCGAACGATATCTTAGTAAAGGCCGCTAAGTGCGGGCGGGGTTGGGTGTTCTCGCTGAACTTCCCAACACGTACCCTCACCCCTTACTCAGAACCATGGTTTCCGGATGTCCGAATCCATTGGCAACGAGAGTCATTCAATATACGATTAACCGCCCAGTCGGCATCGGTATCGATATGCTAAGGGACGAACCCAATAAACTCTGACATCGGAAATGGGCCAGGCTTTAAGTATGGCCCACTACGACATAGAGTGGGTTCGAATGGTTCCGAATAACCATAAAATTCGGTGGCGACTCCTACTTCGATTTAAAATTCTATTCGATCCATCTCATATGGAAATTCTACGCCTCCCCAAAACCCGCGCTTCGCCGCGTCGGGGTGGACCTATGTCATGTCCACAAATACTAATTATTTGTATTTGATACAGTTAATCAGTTCCTTGCGTATATATTTGATACATGCTTTGTAATGAGAGTTATTTATTGGAGATAGAGTTTAGAACTCAGTCGGATTAAGTTTATTAGTCTATTATACGATAATTGACTGAATTAATTTCACGTCTTATTAATACGATTAAATAAGACCTAATTTAGTATTTAAACGTTAATTACTAAATTAGTTGAGGTTTTGTATGCTTTTATGGGTAGTGATAATTAGCCATTAATATTTACAAGAAGTTGTAAATTTAGCTAAGTAATTATTATTATGGGACCTATTATATATAGATATAATAGTAATGTACTACTTAAAGAGTTAAGAGTATATTATTTTTTGATGTGATCAATTATATGAGATAATTGATCATATCACACATAAGCATTTGTATGACAAATGACAAAAATAAAATGGACCCATTTTATGTACATGTATATGGCACAATAGTAAAAATAAGGGCAATAATGGTTGTTCTTATTTATGTGCATGCATGAATAATAGTAATTATTACACTAGACCCTAGACCTTATGCATGCAAATAAAATAAAGCAATTGGTCTTTCCTAGGGTAAGGGTGGCCGGTTTTGGGGGTTGATATAAGGGAACATTTTGTTCTCTTTTTAACTCCATTCATTCATTAGTGATTTTGCTTTTACCTCTTCTCCAAAAATACTCTCATACTAATATTCATCTTTATTACTAAAGTAGTAATATTCATAATATTAGTATAGGTTCATCACTACTATTATCTAGTTAATAATAATAGTGATTATTTGGGTTGAATCTTGGTGCAACTAGAAGGAGATCTTCTACTTTGGAGATTCAAGATTTTGGAGGATCATCCATACTAATATAAGCTCAAGAACAATAAGAAAAGGAGTTTTCTTATTGTGCCCATTATTTCCTCTTTGTTTATGTAAGGAAATCTCTTCTTGTATCTAGTTTTTGTCATTTTATGTCGTGCATGTAACTAGATCTTTATATACTAAATTAACAAGAAATTTAGTAACTAATTAGAGAAGTCTAATTAGAGGGTTTTGAACCATTCACCTACTCCGGCGTGTTGGATGCTCGACCCTCTAACACCACCACCCGCTCAAAGTGATCGGTGATGTACGAACTCAACAGAGGATGAGGCGTACTGTAGGCCTCACGCTCCAAACAATCCCCGATGAGACCCCACACCTCATCACTATCTAACCTAGGGCCCTCAGCAGCCCACCTAATCCTTTCCGAACCCCAGGGCAAACCGGTAATCAACCCGAAATCCTCTAAAGTCATCCCGACCTCCCCAAAGGACATGTGGAAGGTCGAGGCAGTATCATGAATGCGATCTACCATCGCTCTAATCACCATAAGGTTGCACTTAGTCTTGCAATCCACCAACCGGACCCACTGCTCGACCACGGGACTTAGAGCGATCCTCGCGATAATTCCCTCTGCCGCGGGGGTTAATTTTGAGAATAAATATCAAGGCATATCATAAAGCCCGAGAAAGTCCTCATCAGACCTGGGGACTGCAAACCGAAGCAATACAAGTATAAACAAAACAAACCGAACCCAACCGAAACCGAATTTCAAGACCTAAAATAGGCATAAGCTAAATCTCACCAGGCCCCGCTGTAGACACCCACATTTTGACTGTCAGGTGTCTATAGCAGTTTCCAAAAAACACCCGATGATGATCGGGCGTAAGCATGACTAAATACGCTTGATTATGGACTCGGAATCAATAGTAACTGGCGCGAGCTTTTAGCGGAGTAAAAATCTCACAAAACAGACCTCAAATTCTGGCCCAGTGGGTCGTTTCCAGTCAAATAAGACTGATTTGGGTCAAATCCGACACCAGGGGCAAAACCGTCTTTTAGCGACCGAGTCAAAACCCGGTCAAAGATATTTTCGAGACACATAAACCAGCCGTATCACCCCCATGAGTCCGGTTTGAGCTCAAACACTACAAAAATCAGCTTCAAAAAATATTAAACAATTCCGATTAAGGATAGAATTCGATCCCCAGTAGGATTCCCGACCGAGCACTCCACCGAGTACAAGGAGTACTCTGCCGAGTACCCCAACACCAGCCAGATTTTGTGACTTCCCCACCAAGCAACGGAAGTCACGTTCCGCTCAAATTGCTTACTTTTCCTATCCTTAGACGGAATCCCACCTCATCCCGACCGTTGACTTTCTTCCTTTGCAAGTTAGTCATCTCCTATAAATAGGACCCTCCCATCAAAGACATGAGGACACATAACATACATCATACATCGACGCCTCTAGAAACACCAATTATTCATTACAATTCCCGACACATCCCAGAAATCCCGACATACAACCCGAATCTATAGCAAACCTTAGGCAAACCTTACCAAAAATACAACACCTTAACTCCACCTATATTCTCGTTACTCCAACGCAAGCACCGTTACTACGAGTTTTTAATCGAGACCGGAATTAGCATGTAGGTTGAGGGTGTTCCAAATCCCGATCTCTTTCTTTCTCTCTCCTTTCTCACGTTTTTCTTCTTTTTTTCGTCCGTCGTTGGTCCGTCCTTTTCATATGGGTCGTCATCATCATCACGTCTTTTATTTTTTCTATAATATCGATACTATAAACTATTTTCATATAAAAACAACGTTCTTATAATACAATATCGACTTTATAGTCAAATATCGTATCTAACAAGAACTAAATTAATCTCGTTGATGCTAAAAATCGTCACAACATTTTAAAAAACAAAATATGACGATTTTAACGCGGAGAGAATTAACATTCTTTTCTTTTCATTCAATTTCTTTTCAAAAAAATTTTATAAAACACTTTCTAAAAATCATTCCGAATATTTGATATCGATTTCATAATCGAATACGACGAATATCGAAAATATAAGTCGAGTATAAATTAATCCATATTTATACGCGATTTATTAAAACTAACGATTTTCGAAAAATCAAACCTAAGAGCAGCCCGTGACGCGAGCCGTGCGCGTCCCCGGCGAGACGCCTTCCCGCGCGAGTCGTACGCCTCCCGGGCGAGTCGCGCGGATTCCTGAAACTGTGACGTTTTTTTTCGTTTTTTTTCTTTCCAGCATCGTTTCTTAAGTAAAACAGCGTCCTTCTCGGCATATTTTAAGTTTTCGATAAATATTTTTAACCTCGGTCAACGCGTGTTTAATCCGTCACGTGTCACAAACTTTTTCAAACCGTGCATTAAGTTTACATTTTTTATTCAACTTACAAACCGTTTTACTAACCTGTTTGTTCTTTGTTTTTGTTCTTATTATTCATCGTTTTCGTTTTATTATACTAAAACAAACCTCGCATGCTAAATACAACTTTGACGTTAATAATTTAGATGCATTAAACGACTTAGCAAACATATTTCACATGTTTAGTCAAAATACTCTTTGCATATCATTCAACCGTCGAACTAACGCGTGTACAACAAAAACGAACGATATCTTAGTAAAGGCCGCTAAGTGCGGACGGGGTTGGGTGTTCTTTGTGAACTTCCCAACACGTACCCTCACCCCTTACTCAGAACCGTGGTTTCCGGATGCCCGAAACCATTGGCACACGAGAGTCATTCAATACCCGATTACCGATAATGTCGGTATCGGTATCGCAATGCTATGGGACGAACCCAATAAACTCTGAAATCGGAATGGGCCGTACTTTGTGCGCCGCCCACTACGACATAGAGTGGGTTCGAACGGGCCCGAACTCCCACAAATTTCGGTGGCAACTCCCACTTCGATTTAAATTTCAACTCGAGATCCATCTCACATGAGATTCATTCGCCTCCCCAAACCCGCGCGTGGCCGCGTCGGGGTGGACCTATGTCATGTCAACAATTTGGCGACACCGCTGGGGATTCCTGATGTACCACTTGTCATCGGGGTTCCTAGGGTGAGACTCGAAAAGAAATCGTTCGACTAGTTATGTACGCGTTTTAGTTCAATGGTTCATGCATAACCCAAATCTTTCCCGGGCCGGTTACTTGTGACCGACGTCCCACTATACCACGGTGCATTCCTAAATGGGTGCACTAAAGACTTCGATGGTGGAACTCGCATGGGTTTTACGGCATGTTCTAAGTTTAATTCGGCTTAGGAAGTCCGTCCTGATTTGCGAGAAAGCGATCGTTGTTGGTATAAACCCTATTTCGACCGACCGAGACTTAGATAACGAACATACATGGTGTCGTTATACTGTTTCCGTGACTACGTGCTGCTTGATCTACATGTCATCTTTTTCAGAAAAATCGTTATTTCAAAACTTGCATCTTTTCAAATTTATCCATTTTTCAAAACCCGGAAAGCTACCGAATTTAGGACTTATGATTTTTGACTCAAAATAGCCTATTTTTTTAGCCGGTATGCTGCCCGAACCCCGTCAAAATTTCCGAAATCTCGGCCCGATAATATTTTCCAGTTTTCAAAAAACATCGGGCCATCCAATCCGACTTTTTTCGGGTTTTTCAAAATCCAAATTTTCCTTTTCAAAACCTTCCTCTTCTTAGGACTTCCCGTATTTAGTAGTGTCGGGTCTTGTCATAAGTTATAGGAGTCTATAGTGTCGAAACTCCGTTGATCCTACATCACGAGTTTCTTCCCCATCCCAGTCCGCCTTATTTGTCAAGGCACGGCCCACCTGCGTAGGACGAACTCCTACAAAGGGAAGCCCGTTTACACATTCGGGTCCAAAGTCTGGGGAATTTCTCACATGAATCTTTCTTCGAACGGGACTAGGCCCACTATGCCAAATCCTAAGAAAAACCCACCGTCCACGAGTCACCCGTCTAGAAGTCGGTTTTCAGTCTTTTTCTCGTCTAGTCTTTGCTCGGGATGTACTATTTGATTCTAGGATCTGGATCCGTTTCTGATTACACGGTGTTCTTACAGACACGCCGCCTTTCACCCGAACCATGACGCAACAAGCCATAGATGAGTTGAGGGCCTCTTTGACCAAGTTGGAGACTATGATCACGACGATGAGGAGGGATCAGATCGCCATCCTTACCCGGTAAGCGCCGTAGAACAGAGAACTCCTAGTGGCTCCGTCGAAACCGATGGGCCGTTAGCCGAATTGGCCAGCGCGGTCCACAAACTGCAGGAACAGGTCCATCTGTCGACCCAAAACTCAATCCACAAAGAGAATGCTCGAACCTATACACCTCTGACCGATGAGCTGCCTGCCAATCTCAACCTGACGGGCCTGCCAAAGTTCGAGGGTACTGAAGGCCCGGTCCACCATATCCGGGCTTTCAAGGAGTTCATGGCCCTTAAGGGGGTTAAGTCAAACATGTTCAAGCATTTGTTCGCCTCTTCCCTCAAGAAGCACCCAAGGGCCTGGTACTACAGGCTCGATTCCAAGAAATACAAAACTTGGGATGACGTGGCAACGGAATTCGCTCGGAACTACGCCGACAACACTGAAATCCAGACCACTATGCGCACCTGGAAGTAATGGCCCAGGAACCTAAGGAAAGATTTATGAAATACCTTCAACGATGGAGGGCCGAGAGTGTCAAGTTGGTCGATAAGCCAAGCGAAAAAGTCTTAGTGGAGGTCTTTGTGAAGAATCTCCTCCCTTCGTACCGGGTCCATCTCCTGTACGCCATCATACCCAACTTCGCTACCCTAACTGAAATGGGGACGAGAATTGAAGATGATCTGAGATTAGAGACCCTTACTAAGGCCTCTGCCAAGGGTTATCAAGGGGCCAGCTCATCCACAAGCAAGCCCACAACTGCAACTGCTACTCGCAGCATTTTCGACGAGGTCAATCTACTTGATACCCCGTCTAAGAAGAATACCACACCCCGGGTATTCACCGACATAGGTACTACCTACACAAATGCCTTACAAAGGCTATCCTCAAAAGGCCTGATCCAACCGATAGGCCCAACACCCGAGGTCCCAGTTGAGCGTCGCTCTAAGGCCTACGACGTCCAGGCCTATTGCCAGTACCACCGGGGCAATGGGCACAACACCGAGAAATGTTGGAAACTGAAGCATCTAATCCAGGATCTCATCGAAAATGGCAAGATCCCTTTACCTGGAGGCAAGCCCAGTAACAAAGATAATCCTTTAGCCACCCACGCCATTTTCTCCGGGGAGATAATTGACTGCTCACATCTCATTTCTCCATTTGTCCCGCAAATAAACGGGATCTGGTGCGACGACGAGGATGATGTCTACCTCACCAAAGGGGAAACTGTCCCCATCACTCCCGAGGAGATCCAGAAGGTTAAGTCCAAAGCCTTAACCAGTAATCACCTTAGGGACGTTCCTATCGCCGCCGAACCAACTAGGGTGGAGGCCACCCCCGAAGAGCCAACCACCGAGAAAGCTCTTGTGAAGCAGCTAAAGAAGACTTGAGTTGACCTTTCTATATGGCAACTCTTAGTTAGCTCACAGGAACATCGAGAGGCACTCACTAAGGCTCTCGATCAAGTCAAGATCGACTCCTTGGCTACTCCAGCTGAAATGGTAGCCACGGTTCTACCTTATCGGAAAGGCAAAGCTAAGGAAGAAGGCCCACTGATTACCTTCTCCAATGCTGATCTACCATCCTTCGGGCCTACCCACAACATGGCCCTCTACATCACGGTGATCTGCCGTGGAAAGTACCTACCGATGACCCTAATAGACGATGGGTCCGCAGTCAACGTCCTCCCCTTGAGGACCGCCAAAGCCCTCGGCATTACCGAGGCCGACTACATTCCAACAACTCAGACCATCCAGGCCTTCGACGGAAGCCCAAGATCGATAGACGGGGCCGTGAAACTTACCATCATAACCGGCCCAGAAGAAAAGGAGCTGGAATTTCAGGTGATTGATGTCACCTCTTCCTTCAACCTGCTCCTAGGAAGACCATGGATCCACGCCGTCAAGGCGGTATCCTCTACTCTGCACCGAAAAATCAAGTTGCCTTTGCACGATAGCATCATCACCTTGGAGGCGACACCTATGACTTTGGCTAATTATAACACTTCGGGCCGCACGAATCTCTGGGGATTCGATTTCATAGGCATGATTGAAGATGAGTATCTCTTCCGACCCTACTTCACAGCTAGCATCGACAGGATGCTACAAAATCTAGGGTATCTACCGAGGGCTACTTCCAGGCCGGATCTCCCCGCAGGAAAGGTTATTGAAGTCCTAGACAACGGTAGATCTCAAACCGGGCTAGGATATACCATAACCCCAGAAAATATGGGCCAAATAGGAACTAACATCGTTACCTTTGTTACTTCAGTGTTTGGGCCTGTCCAAATGGACCTATACCGGCCCAATATCACACACCCTGGGACCCACTTGGCCCGGGACTGCAACTTCATACCAGATGATATCTTCGCTCTTATCCAGTCCGAAGATGCTAACAATGCTGAGCCAGCACTAGCACTGCTTTTTGGAGAAGAAGTCGCGATCCCGGCGCCGAAAGAAGAGCTGGTCAATCTCATCCTCCGCAGCCGCAACTTCGACCCAACTAAGCTAATCTCGGATGTTGGATCCGGGACAGAAAGAAGAGCCTGGAGGAAGACTGCCAAATGGACTGATAGTCAAGGAAGGACCTACAAGCTAATCGCTGGAGAAGGAGAAATGCCTGAGTTTGAGTCTGAGTCCGAGTCGGAGTCTGAGATCGAGTCTAGTGAGTCTGGTGCTAGGGTCACTCTTGTAACTCCCCCCTCCCTTTAGCTACTCCTGGTACTCCGGGGTCTGTCCCGAGTACCTTATCTATCCCGCCACTGACTAACGATCAGTTGGCAGCTCTTTTCGAGCTTTTCTCTAAATTTATGATCAATAATAACAACCGTTCTGCTTACGACTTGTCTCATTTTCAAAATACTTTCAATTTAAAAAATGTTTTATGCAATAACATTGAGAAACCCGACGAACAGGTATCCCTGCCTCCACATTTGGTCGAACAACTAGAGCAAAGGGAATCCCAGAACCCGGTAATCGAAGAAACCGAGTTCGTTAATGTGGGAACAACCTTAGAGCCTCAGATACTTAAGATAGGGTTATCCTTAGATCCCGAGGAGAAACAACAATTCACGAGTCTCCTTCAAGAATTCAAAGACGTCTTTGCACGGTCCTATAAGGACATGCCAGGGATAGATCGCGAAATAGCTGAGCACCATATACCGATCAAGGAAGGATTCAAGCCGGTTAAGAAAAAACTCCGCCACATGAGGCCCGAATGGTCCCTTAAGGTCAAGGAAGAAGTCGACAAACAATTCAAAGCTGGCTTCATACAGGTATCCGAATATCCAGATTGGGTTGCGAACATCGTGCCGGTTCCTAAAAAGGATGGTAAGGTGCGTGCCTGTGTAGACTTTCGATATCTTAACAAGGCGAGCCCGAAAGACAATTTCCCGTTACCACATATCGACATACTAGTGGATAACACGGTTGATCATGCCCTCCTGTCATTTATGGATCAGTATGTCGGGTACAATCAGATAAAAATGGCGGAAGAAGATATGGACAAGACCACCTTCGTTACACCTTGGGGTACTTACCGCTATACCGTTATGCCATTTGGTCTCATTAACGCCGGGGCCACATATCAACGAACCGCCACAACCCTATTACATGACATGATGCACAAAGAAGTGAAAGTTTACGTGGACGACATGATCGTCAAATCAAAAGAGAGGGACGGTCACATCACCGCCCTAATAAAATTCTTCACCCGATTACGCAAGTACAATATGAGGTTAAACCCTCAAAAATGCAGCTTCGGGGTAACATCTGGCAAATTACTGGGTCATATCGTTAGCCAACGTGGCATCGAGGTCGATCCAGCCAAAATCAAGGCCATCACCGAGATGCAACCTCCTAAAACCGAAAAAGAAATAAGAGAGTTTCTCGGGAAGGTCCAATACATCAGCAGATTCATTTCAAAATTAACCATGGTATGTGAACCCATTTTCAAGAAATTGAAGATAGGGGAACAGATATTATGGGACGACAAATGTCAAATGGCCTTCGATAGAATCAAGGAAATCTTATCTGCACCACCAATCTTGATGCCAACTCAATCCGGTTTGCCTCTGTCGTTATACCTTACAACGACCGAGACAGCCATGGGGGCTATGCTAGCTCAAACGGTCATCTCCCAAGAACGAGCCATCTACTACATCAGCAAGAAGTTTTTAGAGTATGAATGCAAATACACCATGCTCGAAAAGACGTGTCTGGCTCTGGTTTGGGCCACAAAGAAGCTCCGACATTACATGCTCAGCTATGAGGTGCAGGTGCTATCTAGAATGGATCCAATCAAATACCTTTTTGAAAAGCCCATCCTCAATGGTAGGATATCAAGATGGACCCTGATGTTGGTAGAATTCGATTTAAAGTTCGTACCATTGAAAACCATCAAGGCCGGGATAGTAGCCGAGTTTCTCGCTGACAGTCCCGTGATTGAAGAAGGACACACCGACACTTGGTCCTTCCCAGATGAAGATATTTTCCATACCGATACCGAGACATGGGACTTATACTTCGACGGGGCATCCAATTTCCGAGGATTCGGAGTCGGAATTCTTCTAATCTCATCAAAAGGAGAACATACTCCCGTCTCTATCAAATTAGACTTTGACGTCACTAATAATGCAGCTGAATACGAAGCATGTATCCACGGGCTACAAGACGCCGCCGACTTAGGGGTCACGAACCTCCGAGTACACGGTGATTCATCTCTGGTCATTAATCAAGCACTCCAAAAATGGAGGACTCGGAATTCTAATCTCGTGGCCTACCAGGCACGAGTAAGGGATCTCGAGAAACAATTCAAAAAGGTAGAGTATATATACCTACCCCGGGAAGAAAATCTGTTCGCAGATGCACTCTCGAAACTGGCATCTTTACTAAATATTCCCGATCATGTGACCAGTATGCCAATCTGTGTTGAAAGACGGTCTGAGCCGGCATACATCCACGACATTGAAGATGTCAAGATACCTGATCCCGAGCCATGGTATCAAGCTGTGTTGACATACTTAACAACCGGGGAATATCCACCCGGACCGACAATCGAGCCAGAAAGGCCTTACGAAGGCTGGCAACCCAATTCATCCGTACCGACGACGAGCAACTCTACAAAAAGACAGCGCAAGGGGCTCTCCTTCTATTTGTCAATAAAACTAACGCTGAAAAGGTTATGGCCGAAGTGCACGACGGTGAGTGCGGCCCACACTTGAATGCCCAGATGTTAGTCCGAAAAATCATGAGGCTCGGATATTAATGGAACAGCATGGAAACTGATTGCCAGTTATATGTCAAGCATTGTCATAACTGCCAAATCTTTGCTAATATACAACATATGCCACCATCCCTGTTGTATACCATGACGTCGCCCTGGCCATTTTCAACATGGGGAATTGATATAATCGGGAAGATAAATCCTTCGGGAACCGGCGGACACTGCTTCATTCTAGTAGCTATCGATTATTTCACCAAATGGGTCGAAGCTGAGTCTTATCGTATTCTCAACGCCAAGCATGTCGCTAAATTCATCCAAAATAAGATAATATGCCGGTACGGGATCCCGCACGAGTTTATCAGTGATCACGGGACCCACTTTCAAGTCGAGACGGCAGCCCTGTTAACTAAGTATAAGATTCAAAGGCATACATCTTCACCCTACCGACCCCAAACCAATGGAGCGGTAGAAGCAACTAATAAGACAATTGCCACCATACTTAAAAAGATGACTGATAATTACCGGGACTGGCCCGATAAAATACCATTTGCACTTTGGGGTTATCGGACGTCAATCTGTACTGCTACTGGCGCAACACCGTATTACCTGACGTACGGGATGGAAGCAGTCCAACCCGTCGAGTTAGAAGTACCATCCCTCATGATCTTACTCGAGAGTCAAGTACCCGAAGCTGATTGGGTTCGAGCACGATATGACTCGCTAGTCCTGTTAGACGAGCGGCGATCCCGTGCCCTGAATAATATACAAATATATCAAAAAAGGATTCAACGGGCCTTCAACAAAAGAGTGAGGCCCAGGAACATTAAAGAAGGGGATTTGGTTCTCAAGTCTGTTCGAGCTTTATTACCAGTAGACCCAAGGGGAAAATTCAAACCTAATTGGGCCGGACCATATCTGATGAAAAAGATTCTATTAGGCGGAGCTGTGATGCTGACAGACCTGGACGGGAACGAGTTTGTCCATCCAACCAACCTGGACCAGTTAAAACGTTACTATCCTTAAGCCCTTTCTAAATGTCATTCGCAAAAGTTTATTAAAATCATTTTTCTAAAATAAACTTTCAAAAGCAAGTCAGAAGCTAGATTTATTTATTCTACTGTTGTAAACATCTCGAACCATAGTCTTGGTGTATTTCAAGATTGCAAATTACTAAAAAAATCTGAACTACGTTTGGTTTGATTACATTTATTGTGGATACGTAGGCAGCCCCTTAAAAGGGCACAACCAATGCAATCGAGAAAGGAAAACAGGAACGGCTTTTAATAAAATTCCTTTATTTATTTCAAAAAAACCGATAAACTCGGAAAATCACAAATTGCAAAAAATTCAAAAATCCAAAAAAAAAAAAGCACACGACACTAAAATAAATAATAGTAATACTCAAATAATAAAAATCTAAGGACTCGGCGTTTAGGGCATCTTGCCCTTTCCCTTGTCTTTAGCTTCTTTTTCTGTCCACTGGCGACGACGAGGAGGTGAGCGCTCCCGGATCACCAAGGGAACCTCCTTAGCCCGGACTCGTTTCCTCGAACTCGAATCCTCAGTCACATCAATCGGTCCTAGTCGAGCCCTCACCTTTTCTGGTAACCGGTCTCGTGGGCCCAATCTGTCTCGGGCCGCTAGTCTCGGTCCAAGTCTTTTCTCCAAGTCACTAGCACCAGTCTCTTTAGCTCGAGTCTTAGTTTTTGACTTAGAACCCGACTCCAGTCGGACAAGGGTAGACGGAGTTTCCCCTTTATCAAAGAACCCCCTATTATCTTTTACCGTTTCTCGACGGGCCAAGTCAAAAGCCTCGTCAGTCTTCAAAGCCTTACGGGTCTCCTCAGATTCCTCGGAAGCCCATTTTCGGTATGCCTCAGAAACCCAAACGGTTTGACAAGGACGGGGTATAGTCCATATGGCACGGGTAAACCAACGTTGTAGCCACGTGTCACACATAGCGTCCGTCAATTGGAGCGAAACGCTAATGATTGCTTCAGTCTCAGGAATCTGCTGAAACGAACCGAACTGCCTCAAGATGCGGTCTGGGTAGATATGGACAGTCCAATCCAAAGACCAGATCACCAAATAACGAGCTTTGTCTCTCTTGGCTAACCCCGTTTGTTTCGAAAGGAACCACCAAATAACGGTCCATCTAATCAAGGGCCCACCATGGAATTTTAATTTTTCCTCCCAATAAGTCTGGTTTATGTGATGACTCGAGCTTATTCGTCGTTTCCTTGAGCTAATCTGGCAACTACGATATTTGGGTATGCTCACCGGGGGCTCTATGATCGACAAGCGCTCGGATAACCAAATCTGACAAAAAAAGAAGAAAGGAACAGGGTTCGTGCGAATTAGATTCGAAATTTAAAAAAAAAAATCAAAAAAAAAATTTCGGAAAAAAGAATTTTCGGGAAAAAATCGAAAAAAAGGAAAATTTTCGAGAAAAAAAATTAAAAAAAAAAAATTCCGGAAAATTCGGACAGATTTTCGAAAAAAAAAAAGAGGAAAAACAGCGGTCAAATAACTGCAAAAGACGAGTACTTCCTGTCAATTGCCGATCTTGGTCAAGTCTTCTAGCATCAAGGCCCATAATAATCTCCCCGGTTGACAGCCAAGCCGGGCTGTGACCCGTCTCCATCTGGTCAACTATGTCAATTAACCTGATTTCACCTAAGCACGAGTCAGCCTCCATTCTTCCTTCAAAGACGTATCGGTGCACCATGCAAAAAGCAAAGGCCCTGCGCCTGTGGGTGGGAGTAACTCTTACGCCGCTGGAGTTCATAAATTTATCGACCAAGTCAAATAAGGAAACAGAATCTCCCTTTACCATACGAGCTGTCTCAGCGTGGGACAAACCCATAAAGTCCCTAAGTCTCCTCCTTGGGTCAGGATAAAAAGAAGGAATAGCGGGACGAGCATTAGGGCACCAACCGCCAATTACTGCAATTTCTTCGGGCAGGGGACATATTTCTCCTCGAGGAAATGCAAAAACATGTTGTGTAGTATCCCAAAAGGATAGGCAAGCATCCAAGAAGTGTGAATCTACCCTAAGTCGCTGAAGTGGGAATAAAGAGACAATTCCCATTTGAGTTAGCTGAACTTTGTCTTCATCTCGGAAAAATTGGGCCCACGCCTGAAGCATCGCGGACAGGTGTTTGATACCCATAGCAAGAACTTTTTTTGTCTTAAAAGTCTAAAGGATTTTATGAAAGAAGAGAATATTTGGGTTTGAATATGAAGATTAAAGGGCAAGAACCCTCTATTTATAGTAGAAAAAATCCTCCCCTAGTCACCTTAGGAATAGGGATTCTTTATTTCTCCTAATTCACATAGGCATACAGGCCTAACCTAAAGACCTTAGGAACCCGTGTCAGAATCTGATCAGGAGTCATCCTGAGTACTCCTACTTTTTAGCAAAATCCAAGTTCTTAGCATTTTTCAAAAAAAATCATTTTCTTCCAAAAATTCGAAATTTTCAAAATTTTGCTTCCCCAGCGTGAGTCGGTGTTTCGCCTAGATGTTACATACGAATTGCTATGTGTCAGGATACAGGTACACCCAAGGCTACAGAAGCAAGATTATGCAATTCTCCCTAGCGGAAAACACGGGATGTGTCTGCAAACGGACACACCCAAGACTTTCTAGGCAGGTCCCCACGGAATTATCGACACTTATCCAGGTATGATTTCTGTCTTATGGTTGGCGAGCCCTTTACGCGAGTCTAATGGACTATAAACGACCCGATCGGAAGTCTGTCAGGTCTTAATCTACGATTGGCCTGGTAGCTACTCTGACATTTGCCTTGTCCAAGCCTCAGTCAGAGTGGGGGCTCTGTAGATACCCACATTTTGACTGCCAGGTGTCTATAGCAGTTTCCGAAAAATATCCGATGATGATCGGACGTAAGCATGACTAAATACGCTTGATTATGGACTCAGAATCAATAGTAACTGGCGTGAGCTTTTAGCGGAGTAAAAATCTCACAAAACAGACCTCAAATTTTTGCCCAGTGGGTCGTTTCCAGTCGAATAAGACTAATTTGGGTCAAATCCGACACCAGGGGCAAAACCGTCTTTTAGCGACCGAGTCAAAACCCGGTCAAAGATATTTTTGAGACACATAAACCAGCCGTGTCACCCCCATGAGTCTGGTTTGAGCTCAAACACTACAAAAATCAGCTTCAAAAAATATTAAACAATTCCGCTTAAGGATAGAATTCGATCCCCAGTAGGATTCCCGACCGAGCACTCCACCGAGTACAAGGAGTACTCGGCCGAGTACCCCAACACCAGCCAAATTTCGTGACTTCCCCACCAAGCAACGAAAGTCACGTTCTGCTAAATTGCTTACTTTTCCTATCTTTAGACGGAATCCCACCTCATCCCGACCGTTGACTTTCTTCCTTTGCAAGTTAGTCATCTTCTATAAATAGGACCCTCCCATCAAAGACATGATGACATATAACATACATCATACATCGACACCTCTAGAAACACCAATTATTCATTACAATTCCCGACACATCCCAGAAATCCCGACATACAACCCGAATCTATAGCAAACCTTAGGCAAACCTTACAAAAAAATGCAACACCTTAACTCCACCTATATTTTCGTTACTCCAACGCAAGCACCGTTACTACGAGTTTTTAATCGAGATCGGAATTAGCATGTACGTTGAGGGTGGTCAAAATCCCGATCTCTCTCTTTCTCTCTCCTTTCTCACGTTTTTCTTCTTTTTTTCGTCCATCGTCGGTCCGTCCTATTCATATGGGTCGTCATCATCATCACGTCTTTTATTTTTTCTATAATATCGATACTATAAACTATTTTCATATAAAAACAACGTTCTTAAAATACAATATCGACTTTATAGTTATCGTATCTAACAAGAACTAAATTAATCCCGTTGATGTTAAAAATCGTCACATAATTTTAAAAAACAAAATATGACGATTTTAACGCAGAGAGAATTAACATTCTTTTATTTTCATTCAATTTCTTTTCAAAACAATTTTGTAAAACACTTTACTAAAAATCATTCCGAATATTTGATATCGATTTCATAATCGAACATCGAATACGACGAATATCGAAAATATAAGTCGAGTATAAATTAATCCATATTTATACGCGATTTATTAAAACTAACGATTTTTGAAAAATCAAACCCGAGAGCAGCCCGTGACGCGAGCCGTGCGCGTCCCGGGCGAGACGCCTTCCCGCGCGAGTCGCACCCCTCCCGGGCGAGTCGCGCGGATTCCTGAAACCGTGACGTTTTTTTCTTTTTTTTTCATTCCAGCATCGTTTCTTAAGTAAAACAGCGTCTTTCTCGGCATATTTTAAGTTTTCGATAAATATTTTTGACCTCGGTCAATGCGTGTTTAGTCCATCACGTGTCACAAACTTTTTCAAACCATGCATTAAGTTTACATTTTTTATTCAACTTAAAAACCGTTTTACTAACCTGTTTGTTCTTTGTTTTTGTTCTTATTATTCATTGTTTTCGTTTTATTATACTAAAACAAACCTCGCATGCTAAATACAACTTTGACGTTAATAATTTAGATGCATTAAACGACTTAGCAAACATATTTCACATGTTTAGTCAAAATACTCTTTGCATATCATTCAACCATCGAATTAACGCGTGTACAACAAAAACGAACGATATCTTAGTAAAGGCCATTAAGTGCGGGCGGGGTTGGGTGTTCTTTGTGAACTTCCCAACACGTACCCTCACCCCTTACTCAAAACCGTGGTTTCCGGATGTCCGAAACCATTGGCACACAAGAGTCATTCAATACCCGATTACCGATAATGTCGGCATCAGTATCGCAATGCTAAGGGACGAACCCAATAAACTCTGAAATCGGAATGGGCCGTACTTTGTGCGCGGCCCACTACGACATAGAGTGGGTTCGAACGGGCCCGAACTCCCACAAAGTTCGGTGGCGACTCCCACTTCGATTTAAATTTCAACTCGAGATCCATCTCACATGAGATTCATTCGCCTCCCCAAACCCGCGCATGGCCGCGTCGGGGTGGACCTATGTCATGTCCACACCCGCACGGTGCGGTAAGAAACGTGTAAGTCGGGACGAAACAACAACTGATGACCGTCCCAGCCTCGAACCCACTCGGGATCCTTGTAGAAAATATCCTCGTTCTTCGGTACGGGAATCGGGACATGGGCCCTCCTAGCAACCATCTCGGGAAGCCTACGCTTCCTCACCCTGTCAAAGTCGGCTTCGTTTATAGCCCCCGGATCACGACACTGAGATGAAATGCTCCGTCGTCTCCTACGAATCCCGCGGGGAGTCAGTGAGCTCGTCCCGGTGGCCTCACCACTAACACCAACCGAAGATGCTCCCTCGGGACGCTCGGTATCACCTCTAGCTGGAAAACCAAACAAAACACGAAAAACATTTGCCTTAGGTCAAACAAAAACAGTTTAATCGGGTCAAAATAAGGTCAAAATTTTGGATAAAGATATAAAAATTCTGAAAGGGCCGCTAAGATCTATTTTCGATCTTGACCATAGTGGAAGTGGTTTCGGGAAAATCCGACATCGTTACGACACCTTTTGGTCCGTCGTAAGTCACACAAAACCTCACGGAAGGCCCTAGAGGCCACTCTAGCTCATAGACAAAGGATCCACCCATATCATCACAAACACTAATCGAGAAAGATTACGTAAGACTAGTACGGGAGTATCCGGAAAAACAATTCCTAACCCTAGCATTTCGAACCTATCACTATAAAGAGCCATTGCCGTACCTCGAAATCCCCTATTCAACTTGTAACTACTCTAACAAGCTCTAATCGACCCTAGTTTAACAATGGGATTAAGCACAAGCATCGAAATTTAGCAAATTAAAAACACCCAAATCGATTTTCTAGGGTTTAAACAAAACAAACTCACAATCAACCAAATCAAGCAAAACCGACAATAGATGAGCAAAGAACACTTACCCGGAGTCGACATTCTCACGTATGGCAGAAATCAAGACGAAAATCAGATAGAAAAATCGAAAAGGTGATATAGGGGCGAAGGGGGTGACGCGTTCGAATTTTGGGACAAATGAAACGAAACCCGCACCCAAATTCTGAACCGCTGGGGGCTAGGCGCCTGAGGATTGGGGCGCAGATGTACGCGCGTCTGACCAGTCCAACATAGACTAAGACAAAACAAACAAGGCTTAACGTCCAATATACACGAAACACGCACCCTTTAAAACAAACGAACTAACAACGACAAAGAAGTTACTAACCGACACCGATAAAGCACGCCCATAACAAAAGCAATAAGGAAACAAGCATAAGAACCACGCCTAACAAGAACACCCGCACTCAAAACAAACTAAGCCGATTTAAGCAAACTCGAACAAATCCCAAATGCGTAACAAACCAAAACAAAGCAAAGCAAACCCGAACAAAATAAGACAAACCCACAAAGCAAATGCCGCTTAACTAAAACAAATAAACAACAGCAATTTTAATTCGAGCGAATGTCGACACGCTCGAAGAAGTCTTATACCTCCACAGCAATTTTAATTTGAGCGGATACTGACACACTCGAAGGAGTCTTATACCTCCACAGCAAATTTAATTCGAGTGGATACTGACACGCTCAAAGGAGTCTTATACCTCCACAGCAATTTAAATTCGAGTGGATACTTACACGCCCGAAGAAGTCTTATACCTCCACAGCAATTTTAATTCGAGCGGATACGGACGCGCTCGAAGGAGTCTTATACCTCCATAGCAATTTTTCGCCTAACGGGTCTTAGTTATCCGGAAGGCACTTGAGTCCTATACCTCACAGCATTCTCGAGCCCGAGGGGTCATAGGCATCCCGAAGGCAGCTGTTCGAGTGGAGACTAACGCCCTCGAACATTTTATCTTGTTTTATTTTGTCCAAGGGGTCATAAGCATCCCGAAGGCAATTGTTCGAGTGGAGACTGACGCCACTAAACAACACAACGCTAGGTCAAAACCGGGGAAGACTTAATCCCCAAGCTTTGTATTATACACCCGCTTCTTGGTTTTGGAAAGTATCAAAATCGTATCTTCAAAACTCCGAGCGCCTCACCTTGCGTGCCTGTGTCTTCATGCGCCTAAATCCAGGCGCCTGAGTTCTGGTGCGCCTGGGCTAAGGCGCCTATCCGGGTGAAGAGGACCGAAAAACACCTATAAATACCCCCCCTCCCCCCCCTTCACCCCCTCATTTCGAGACAATTCCATTCTCTTCCCTCTTCACTCGTAAAGAATTTCTCGCTAAGGGCTCGCACTCCGACATCCGAGGCAAACGATCTACTCAATCGTAGTTCCGATAAAGCGACATCGACGCTACTCCTCACCTTCGAGCACTCCACTCGATCCCGAGGTCCATGTGTTCGACTAGCCATTCTTAGTCTAGCAACGGAGTTCTACCGGAATAGCCGTTGGAAGGGCCAACAGTAATGAAACTCTGCCGAAATCACCAGGCAAGCTAGGAGGATCCGCCTTTCGAAGTCGAACCGTCACTAGGTTCTCATCTAAACAAAACTTTACTTTCTCGTACCTTTATTATGCACTACGATAACGTGAAACGTGGACACTAGGTCCACTACCCATACTAAAACACGTAACGTCCCAACTTCAACCACAAACACTAAAATAAACTAAATAGACCCGAGTAATTCCGAGATCCGTTCTCAACTATCTATGCATCGCGTCCCGTTTAGTGTATACTCCGAGGGTGCAACTCCTCACTATGTGATTTACTTATATTCGCATTTACAGTTTTTTGTATGATTTATTGCTTTTATGACCTTATAATCGCATGCTAAATCACCTAACACGGAATTTAAAACTTAAATCAACTAAATTTGAACAAAACTATAGTTGGGTTCCATATTAGTCCCGGTGCTCGCCACGCATGGTTCGACGCATCTCTATTAATATTGAACCAACGCATCTTAAGAAGAATACCGGCTAAGATTTACCACGAGAACGACTAATATCCGTATTATCACGTTAAAACTAATTTGCTAATACCTATAATATTAGTCCTTTAATCCTTAGCCGGCTCCAATGTGCATCTTTTCATGGCCCGCTTGTCACGTGAAATTGCATGCAAAGAATGTAGACACAATTACTTCGACAACAAAACTTACTTGTCCTTAAACAACCGACATAGCAAAAGGTATAGGGTGAAAACAATGGATGTTACAGTACTTCCGCCACAACAAAAGAACAAAGTTATCAGCCCACCGATTGATCAGTAGAGGCCGCTATAGTGCGGGCGGGATTGGGTGTTGATATCTATCGGATGTTGTCTTCCCAATACGTACCCTCACCTCTTACTCAGAATCGACGGTTTCCGGATGTCCGAAACCATTGGCAATGAGAGTCATTCCAGGCATGAAGTGCTTAAGGGTACAAGTCTTTATCTTTAGGTCTCGTGCCCCTCAATTTTGAGCCAACTAAGGATTAAAGTTGACTTGAACGGTTTCCGAGTCCCCATAATTGACTCGGTGGCGACTCCACAAATTGGCAACAAATTCAGTTCACTAAAAAGGTTGCCTTACCAAACATATCGGCCTTTAAACATTTTCAACCACAACTCGGTCGATTCCAAACGGAAACACGGGTGCCCGCACCCGTCTAGTACAAGTCCGGATCGTCATCTGAATCGAGGTCCGAAACATCTCTCTGAATGCGAGACCGGCCCCCAATCGGGAGGGGGGCGCGTGGGTGGCCGCCGACATATATTGAAAAACCGTGTCGATCCCGCACGGGCGCGCGCGGGGAGCCGGGCGGTGCGGATGGGCGTCTACAGGACCAACGATCTACATAAATCATATGGAACGCAGATTTAATATCATATCCTGATCCAAGGAATGGTTCTTGTAATATAGAAGTACAAAAAATATTTCATTTGCAAAATATTGCAAATCAATTACCCGATGCATTCACAAACTCAAAGGGAATCACAAAATCCCATATACCTGCGGTAAATGCTCCAGCCAGAATTAACATCCCCGTAGATAGTTCTGAGAAATCGATAGCCGAACAATCTACGACACGAAAGAAACGTGGGAGGCCACCTGGTTCAAAAGACCTAAGGCCGAGAAAATCCAAAAAAATCAAAGGATATGAAATCTCGAGAAGAACCCACACTAGAGAATATAAATGATAATCATGAAATCTCAATGAGTTATGTTCATACAGAAATTGAATATAACAGAATGAATGTCGATATAAACGAGATATTTGTTCACTCAATAGCGACAGAAATCATGAACGACAAAGTCGATATTAAACGAAAGTCCGTCAACGAGTGTCGAAAAAGACATGATTGGCCAAAATGGGAAGAAGCAATGAAGGCAGAATTAAAGTCTTTTGAGAAAAGAGGAGTTTTCGGCCCGGTAAGTCGAAAACAAAAGAATGTAAAACCTGTAGGGCATAAGTCGATTTTCACTAGAAAAAGAAACGAAAAAAAATGAAATTGTAAGGTACAAAGCAAAACTTGTTGCACAAGGTTTCTCGCAGAAGTCAGGTATAGATTATAAAGAAACATATTCGCCTGTAGTTGATACAACAATCCTAAGATTCTTAACCTGACTCGCAGTATCCAGAGGATTACATATGTGTCTTATGGACGTAGTTACGGCATATTTATATGGGTCACTTGACACTGATGTCTACATGAAAATCCCCGAGGGAGTAACAATGCCAAAGGATCACAATTCTAATCTGCCTCGTGAGATGTTTTGTGTAAAACTTCAGAAATCCCTGTATGGATTAAAACAGTCTGGAAGAATGTGGTATAATTGATTAAAAGAGTACCTCACAAAAGAAGGTTACAAAAATGATCCCATCACCCCACGCGTTTTCATTAGAAAAACAATGAACGGTTTTACAATCATTGCGGTATATGTTCATGATTTAAATATCATCGAAACAGCTGATGAGCTTGAAGCTGCTGCAAAATACCTAATGAAAGAATTTGAAATGAAATATCTTGGGCTGACAAAGTTCTGCCTCGGCCTGCAAATTGAACACCTCAAGGACGGGATCCTTATCCATCAAGAAAATTACACGCAAAGAGTTATACAAAGATTTGGAATGGCTAGATCGCACCCCCTAAGTTCTCCAATGGTCGTTCGCACTCTTAGTATTGAAAAGGATGAATTTCGACCACGGGAAGAAAATGAAGATATCCTAGGAGCTGAAGTACCATATCTTAGTGCAATAGGGGCACTAATGTACTTGGCAAATAACACTCGACCAGACATAGCCTTTTCAGTCAACCTATTAGCAAGATTTAGTGCATCACCCACTAAGAGGCACTGGAATGGGGTTAAACATCTGTTAAGATGTCAGGGAACCCATGACTTGGGTCTGTTCTACCCTAAAAGGAAGGATGCTACGTTGATTGGATATGCAGATGCTGGAAACTTATCAGACCCACACAAAGCAAAATCACAAACAGGGTATGTTTTCACGTATGGTGGTACGACCATTTCCTGGAAGTCGACAAAGCAAACTTTGACTGCAACATCATCAAATCAAGCAGAACTAATTGCGCTCTACTAGGCTTCTAGGGAATGTGTATGGTTGAGGTCCATGATACAACACATCGAAAATGAATGTGAAATTAAGACAAGTGATCAACCAACCACAATTTATGAAGACAATACTGCATGCATTACCCAAGTTAGAGAAGGCTACATCAAAGGAGATAAGACTAAACACATAGCACCAAAGTTCTTCTTCGCACAGATCTGCAAGAACAAGGCGTAGTTAACATCCAACAAATTCGTTCAAATGAAAATCAAGCAGATTTATTAACAAAATCATTGCCATCAAAGCAATTCCAAAAACTTGTTCGCCAGGTCGGAATGTGCCGATTGAAGGACAAATGTTGAATTAAGGGGGAGTATTAGATGTACTGCACTCTTTTTCCCTTCGTCAGGTTTTATCCCACAGGGTTTTAGTGACAAGGTTTTTTAATGAGGCAGCGTCATCCAACATTGCGATCCATATGGGTGATATTTTCAAGGGGGAGTGTTGAACAGCATTAGGGTGAAAATCTCAGCCCACGGTTTCTTCTGCATAACATCCTTCCACCCATATCCTGAACAGTAGTTATGGAAGGAATTCCTTCCATATCTTGAACAGTAGTTATGGAAGAATTTTCTTCCAAACATCAACTATGTATACAGTATATATACAGTATGAATACATGATCTGATGAATGGGAATGGGTACACTTACTCTCAATCTTTCCCGTCAATCTTTTCTCTCAATCTTTCTCTTTAGTATTTATTCTCAACAATTATATATAGTAGGTAGTATATGTGTATATAGTAGGTAGTATTAGGTGTAGGATTGAAATGAGGGTAGGGTGTGGATATAGGTGTAGATTTATACTAATAGTAGGGAGTATTAGTAGTGTAAGACGTGTAAGATCAATAGGAGGCTAAGTTTCCCGAGTCTCAGTCCTATCCTCGTACAAACGTCTTTCTTTCTTTCTTAAAAAGTTGAAATATAAGATTATGGAATAATTATAATTTTATTTTTGACAATATATGTATGTTATATAATCTGGAAAAATTTTACGACTTTAAAATTTGCATGTTTTCGGTATTTTTATCGCTTTTACGAGATTAACGATTAAATTGTTATATTATTTTGTAGCTCCTATTTGTGGTGTACAATTTCGTTGAATGTAGGTAGTGGTTATGATTTTTTTTTGATACTACCCATAATAATGAACTTGCAAAATGGATATCGTCCCGCGCGAAACTTAATAGTATACCGCTTCGACGATTCCATATTTTAAAAACCAGAAAAAGAGTTTAAATTTAATAACTGCACCAAGAACGAGATATCCAGGCCAGTAACAAGAAGAAGAAAAAGGCTTGAATAGAAGAACTCCCGAACATTTACCGATCCCAAATGTATCCAGATCAATGGTGACTCATTATTTCAATGAATCATTTCTTCGGACAGAAGAAGATTATGTAAACACTTGTTCGAAATCTCACTTATCAAATTCCATTGTGGAAGACACACTTTTTTTTAAGATCGTAATATTCGGCCTAAACATGTAAAATATGAATATATTCCGTAAAAATGATGTCTTTCATGATTTTTGATCATTTTTTATTTTTCTGATATTTTAGATATCGATTACTGAATTATTACAGTTTTCGGAGAAAAATGATTAAAAGCTGATTCTTAGTTCTAGCACTTAAATATTTTATTTTAATATTCAATTTGTCGTGGATAAACTTTCAGTGAAAAAGAATTTTCTGAATTCTTTCATAATTTTTCGGAATTGTTAAGTGGGTGAATTAATTAATCACTTTAAATCGTCGTTTATCGTTAAAACCATGTTTGTCATTTTAATTCCCGATTTCTGATTTTTGTTTTGAATCTGGGAAAAAAATGTTTCTGATAGTTCTTGATAAAAAGGTATTTTTATAATTTTTAGTGTTTTAATAAATAATTAGGAACGACAAGTTTTATTAAGAGAATCGATAATTGTGGAAACGTGTTTTAAAAGACAGTTTTATTGGATTTTGTGAAATATGGAATTTTGGAAATCTGGAAAATATAATAGTTTCTGGAAAATCAGAATTTTTAGTTTTAAAAATAATTTTTGAATATTAATACTTAAATCGTTTTGTGATTACTATTTTTATTAATCATTATTGTCGAGATTAGACGATTAATGAGAAAACCTTTTAAAAACCAAGTTTACAGATTCTGAAAATTTTATTTTTCTAGACAGAATGTCTAAAAATGTATTTTAGCTATTTTACATAATTTTTGTACTATTTATCGAAGGCTTTAAATGATAGTATTTATTTTTTGACAAAATTACGATTTATCGTTAAAATGCTCAGTTTCAGTTAAATGAATTATTTTTCCAGCAATTTTGAAAATATTGAAATCTGAAACTTTCACATTTAAGTCACCCCTTATCATATTCTAAATTTGTTTATTGGTTTAATTAAATAAAAGACGTTAAAAGATTTTTTTTGACATTTGCCGTAAAATCTTATTTATGCTTGTTTTGTCGAAACTATTAATAATTAGGGAATTTTAGTTTTATAAATTTTGGAAACACCCTAATTAGTAGTATTAAAATATTTAAGACATTTTTAATCATCTTATAAACACTCATATGATATTTCAATAATTTCATAAACCCAATTGTTCTTGTTTTGGAAATTAATATCGTTAAGACCGAAAATATTAATTTTTATAAATCTATATCGTTTACTAAAAATTTTTTATTAGTATGAACTAATATTTTCAATAATTTAATATAATGTTTTTGTTGTAAAGTTTCTAAAATATAAGTTTCTTAAAATAGAAAGTTTTCTCTTTTGGAAGGTGATCATTTTTCCCTTTTATTCTCTTATTACTATAATGATTATATCTTTTGTATATATCGATAATGGCTTTGTTTTGGAGTTATGGAATAAGGACAAGTGTGAGGTTAGAGTAATATAGTGTAGGATGTACGTTTTGCCATCAATTGTAAGGATGGTGTGTCTTTATGGGGCACATTGGTTGTTGAACTGAGCATGGTTTGTGTTTAAGAGAGTGTATGTTGACCTTAAACTTAGATATCGCATCGTGTAAGTCGCGTCGGGTTGAACTGGACATGGTTTGTGTCCAGGAGGGATGTGCACTACGTAAACCAGCACCTTGTTGCACGCAGTCCTGTTATGGTTGAGTTGTCTAGTTAGAGACTGAAGTCCGATATGTGATAAGACTAAAGTTCTCGAATCTAGTTTCAAGTATTATCCTAGTGAAAGTCCAGTTGTCTACACTAATTCTATCCATAATGCCATTTGAAATATTTTATTTATTATCGATATAATTTGGTTTGCAGGTTGGCAAATGTTTTATGTTTTCTTCGGACTCGTTTTTATTATATCGTTTCGATATGTGAAGTTTTTTAACTGAAAGTTTATTTTTAATATAATGTTTAACTGTTTTCCGTTTCTACTATTTTTCTATAATAGTTATTACAGTTTTAAAATCCTGTTATAGGGCTGGGAGAACGTTGACGTTGCTTCTCACTGATTGTGGTTGTTATGTTTTTAACATGGCAGGTATACGTGTTTCGCTGGGTGTGGACTAACAAGCAATTATGGATCCTGCTTGTTTTAATAAGATCAATGTATTATGGATTATTTAAACCCGCTTATGGATTATTTTAAATTTTGACCATTTTTATTTATGGCCTATTGTTTGATTTTACTTTTTAAAACTATTAAGAGATAGTTACAGTGTGTTTATAATCCCGACTCTACAGTGTTTCCGCAACTTATCGCGTTAGATTTATTAGGGGATTACAATTGGGCTCTTGAGAACTAAACAATGGAGTTTAAAGAGAAAAGGGGAAGGGAAGTTCAATGTGAAATTCAAAAATAAGGATGTGATAAGCTCCCATCATTAGTTAAGGGTTAAAGTCATCGGTTGCACATTAAATATAAATTCGAAAATGTCAATTTTCTAAAAGAATGTGCTATAAAAATGAAACTAATTATAAAACTGCAATCAAGACAACCTTGGCTTAACTCCACTAAGATTTAAATTAAAAGTAGAGATTTGTCCCTTTAAGATTTGAATAAAATAAAGTTAAAACTTGAAAAAACATCATTAAAAAATCTCATTAATTGTTTTTGGGATATACTAAGGTATACTCTTGTGGTTTTTCATTACTATTATACATCCCTCTTTTTTTTATAAAATAATTTTGACCGTCGATGACTCATGATCACAAGCTACTATGTGTATGTTTGGATTGAACGATTTGGAGGAAAAGGGAGGGGAGAGAAATGAAGGGATGAAGAGATTCTCCATTTCTCTCTAGTCTCTACCTAGGTTGCACGGACACGCCTCCAAACCAACGTATCATGTCCGACACCTGTGTCCGACATCGACACACGTCGGACACACGACGATACGTGTTGGACACCTGTAAAACTGTGCCCGATTTTTTAAATTTATTTGGACACGTATAGGACACGTTTCATGATATTTTCTGACGTGTCTTACACGATTCATAGTATTTGGATACTCATCAGACACAGTTAGAGTTGTTTATGAATTTTTGGACTTTAATAAAAGGACAATATTATATGTTTATAACGGCTACTTATTCTATAAACAATTCAACATAATTAATTAATTATTATATTATAGTAGTAATTATTTGAGTTTATAAGATTGATTTTATGTTTGAGTTTATAAGACTTTAATTTTTTGTTTTGTTATTTTATGGTAATTACGATATTGATTTTAACAAACCTATATTTTAGATACAAAAACTTTTAAATTCTCTTTGTTTAAATATGTGCATGTCATTTTTTTTTGTCATGTCTGTGTCTAACAAAATTTAGAGCGACGTGTCATATGTCCGATACGTGTCTATATTGGTGCAACCTAGATCTCTACCCAAACCAATTTATTTCTCCATCAATATACACAACATTTGGAGGGAAAATCATTTCCTTCATTTCCCTCCACTTCGCTTCCGTCCTTTTCCTTCCCTTCTATTTCCATCCTATTTTATATCCACACACACCCTAAAGACACTAAATTTTTTCGTATTCATTAAATTTATTAGACATATGACTTGAAAAAAAATCGCCACTTTCGAAACGTGCGTGTGGTAAAAGTTATGGTCGGTCAAACGTTTTTCACTAATAATATTTTATCGTCAATAACTCTTTATAACGAGTTTTCAAAGTGAAGATTTTTTTTCAAGTACGTTAATCTCTTTTACGAGATTTTTGATATAAAAACAAAATTGTTGCTTTCGGAATTCGCGGCCGAGAGTTATCATCCGGAAGAGCTATTTGGACAAAAACGAGGGATACACAATAGAGAATGGAAAAATACAAAAACAAGAGACACACAATAGAATAGAAAAATACATGGGTACAACGTAGAATATTCTATTATTTTTTGTATTATTAAAAATTAAATTTTATCTTAAAAAGTAGACATATAATACTAATAGAAAGAGTACACTAATTCAACACATATAATCTCCTAAAGATTATCATAAACTAAATAATACTCCATATTTTGTGTTTTGACAATACATTGACACGATATAATTATTTCATTTAAATATATACTCCGTAGTTTGTAATATTAATAACTTAAATATTTCATCAACCAAATGCATTAGTTAAAAAATCATGGGTCCTATCCAAGGATTGTCGTAACTACGAGTATATCTTTAATAAGATAAATTCATTTCACAACTACTAGACTTCGTATAAAATTGGTGTCACTCGGCACCAATTAAAGCGGAAGAATAATAATAGAAATTCTCTAGTCTTCTTGGTTTAGGGTTTTATAATCATGTTAATTATGACGCATTATCAAGCATATCATCATTGCGGATTTATAATTCTATCTGTAAATAAATTCTAAGTAATAATCATTCTAATTTGAAATTAAGTGAATAGAAGATATAATTAAGCAATACTAAAGCTGGCAGTTCGGAGGTGCCGGACCGTGCTTCGTGCTGGCCCAGTTGTGCTTCGTGCCCAAAAAAATTGTGTCCAACCGTGCCAGGCACGCTCGAACTTCAGTCACCCCGTCGAGGCATGACCCGAGGCCCGGGACCGACGGTGCCATTCTCGGGACGAGTTTCGTGCTTGGTCCGATTTTTCAAAAATCCCCGTTTGTGTCTTTGCGATGAAATACGATCGCAATTTTTCGTCCAGATTTGTACAAAACGTTATTAGTTACTCCCTCCGTGCCACTAAGATATTCTCACTTCAATATTATATCTCTCACAAATGAATAAAAGTGGGAAGATCTTAGTGGTACGGAGGGAGTATTTATTAAAAAAAATGAGCAAATAAATCAGAAAATTAAATAAGAGAAAAGAAATTTAATATTTATTAAATAATCAACATAGATCGGTTGCGAGTACATACTGTCATACTGGAATAATCAATGTATAATTGAAGAAGTAACTAAAATTTCTAAATAGAATTTATAAATAAAAAATTGCGTAGAATTTACAACTAGAATATACAAATAGAAACTAAAATATACAAATTGACTAAGCGTTGACGAATTCGGTGGTAGTTTCCTCGGAATCATTGTCACTATCTTTTAACTCCTTGCCTTGTTTTCTGTCTCGTGCATCTATCCAATCTTTAAAGCATACGCACATTCGGAGGGTGTCGGAACCCAAAGATGTACGTCTATCATCTAACACCCTCTTAGCGGCACTAAAGCAGCGTTCGGATGTAACAGATGAAACTTGAATGGCGAGAAAGTCCTTCGCCATAGCAAACATCACCGGCAGAAGTTTAGTGTGTTGTTTCCACCAAACCGTAAGGTCTAGGTCGACTATTGAGGTAGCTTCATTAGTGCCGAAATATTGATATGTGACGTACATATGCTACTCGGCCAGATCAACCATCCTTGAAGCTCCTCTACTCGGAATTATTCTCGATATTATATCGAGGATGTCGCCGAAGCCTGCATCCGTACTGGTGCTACTAGTACTGTGGACGCTCGTCCGCACCGCCCGGTGTCCCGCGCGCGGCCAAGGCTGCGGCGGCCACCCACGCGGCCTCGTCCATCCAAGGGTCGGTCCGATCTCGCGTATGGGGCGATGTCTCGGACCTCGATTTGGTTGACGATTTGAATTGTACTAGACGGATGCGTACATCCATGTTTCCGTTAGAATCGATCGAGACGTGGTTGTAAGTGTTTAAAGGCCGATATGTTTGGTAAGACGACTTTTGTAGTGAACCGAATTCGTTCCAGATTTGTGGAGTCGCCACCGAGTTAATTTTGGGAACTCGGAAACCATTCAAGTCAACTTTAATCCTTAGACGGCTCAAAGTTGAGTGACATGGGGACCTAAAGATAAAGACTTGTACCCTTAAGCATTCCATGCCTAGAATGACTCTCATTGCCAATGGTTTCGGACATCCGGAAACCGTGGATTCTGAGTAAGGGGTGAGGGTACGTATTGGGAAGCCAACGTCCGATAGACATCAACACTCAATCCCGCCCGCACATAGCGGCCTCTACTAGTCAATCGGTGGGCTGATAAATTTGTTCCTTAATGTGGCGGAAGTATGATAACATCCGTTGTTTTAACCCTATGTCTTTGCTATGTCGGTTGTTTAAGGACAAGTAAGCTTTTGTCGTCAAAATAATTGTGTTTACATTCTTTCCATGCGATTTCACGTGACAGGCAGGCCATGAAAAGATGCACGTTGGAGAGTAGAGAGTACTAGATATTATACGTATTAACAAGTCAGTTTTAACGTGATAGTACGGATATTATCCATTCTCGTGGTATACCTTACCTGGTATTCTGCTTAAGGTGCGACGGTTCGGTATTGATAAGGATGCGTCGAACCACATGTGAGGGATGAGCATCAGGATTAATATGGAACCCGACCACCGTTTGTTCAGTTTTAGTTTGTTTACGTTTTGAATTTCGTGTTAGGTGATTTAGCATGCGATGATGGTCATAAAATCGGTAAATCATACGAAAGCGATAAATGTGAAATGTAAGTGAATCACATATTGAGGAGTTGCCCCCTCGGAGTGTACACTAAACGAGACACGATGCATAGATGATTGAGACGGATATCATGACTACTCGGGTATAGTTTAGGGTGTTTTAGTGCTTATGGTTGAAATTGTGGACGTTACGTATGTTTATAACGTGCCACGAACCTAGCGTCCATACGAGTCAGACTCGACGTTATCGATGTGCATAAATAAAAGGTACGGAATATAAAGTTGTGTTTAGATGACAACCTAGTGACGATACGACTTCTAAGGCGGATCCTCTTACCTCTTCCTACGGCAAATCCGACAGAGCTTTGCTACTGTCTCTAGAGGTGGCTAGTCGAACACAGGTGCCCCTTTTCGTTCAAATTGAGCCAAGGACTCGAGGAACTACGAGGAGTAGTGTTGATTCGCGTATCGGAAACAAAAGATCGAGTGGATCGTACTTAGAGCCGGAGTGCGACGCTAATTTTAGGAGAAGCTCTTAAAGAAGAGGGAGAAGAGCGAATTGTGAGAGGTGTTCACGAATTCTGAGATGTGTGTCGAAATGAGTGGAGATGGGGGGGTATTTATAGTTTTTCTCATAGTTCAAATCAACTACTCAGGTGCCTGGTGGCTTGCGCACCATAATTGAGGCGCCTGAGGGTGTGCGTAGGGGAACTCAGTCCCCTGGAGGGGGCGATTTGATTTTCGAAGATCCGATTTCAAAACTTTCCCTAACGGAGACTAGCGTATGATGGAGGGATTTTTCGTGAACGCCAACACCAAATAAAACCCACAAACCTAGACAAGATAGCAAGGGCAAGAGGGGTCGGTCCACGGAGATGGAAAAGATTAAACTAGAGTTTGCCTAAAGAAAAGACAAAGTCACAAGAAACAAGGGAGGAAATTTGATTTGGTTTGGACAAAGGTTAAACACTAAGAATAACATAAACTAAAAAATTCAACTAAAACTAAATTAAAGCAAAAAAAAACAAAAAGAACAATGACTAACATGATGAAGAATTTAATAAGAAAAGAACTAGGATTAGGTCGGGTTCAAGAGTGTCGAGATGATCAAAGGAGAGCAAGAATGGTGGGGTAGTCAAGCTATCTAGGTATAATTCGGGCTCTTGCTCCAAAATCAACCTAGAGGTCTCCCGCTCTCGTGAGAGAACCCATCCTAGCAATATACAAGGCCACACAAAGAAGGCATGACAACATGCATTTGCAACTACAAGTCACACCAACACTTCATCAAACATGGCACATGCATAGAACCAGGAAGGAACCCAAACCACCACCTACACCCTACACAAACCTTTAATCACCCATGAAAACACCCAATCCCCCTACTAATCCTAGCAAGAGGACTATTCACACATATCTAAACTAAAACAAGCAACAACTATAGGAGAACTCATGGTAAAGTTCATAATGAAATCTATCAATAATCAACAAAAAAGCATAACAAAGATTCAAGCTTTAAACAAAAGAGAAGGATAAATTATACAAATAACACAAGAGAGGATGAAAGGAGCAATCTTTGAAGAAAATCAACCCAAGAAGAATACCAATGTTGTCAATATTGGATCATCTACTACAAATTTCAAGAATCCAAAGATATTACAAGAATTAAAACTAGATTAAGGCTTAATGAAGAGAGATTAAGAAAGGATTAAGCTAAAATTAACCTAAAGAGGCAAGGAATTATCTAGGGTTTTGTAATTACAAATTATTACAAGAGGGGGTGTACATAGGGTTGAACAAAATAAGGGGAGTGGAGCGATGAGGCCCACGAAGAATAGAGCCGACACGGCCGTGAGGTGGGGCTTCACGGTCGTGAGCCACTTCAGATGCTGCATTCTTCTCGTCTTTACTTCATGGCCTACAACCCGGCCATGTAGCCTCCCGGGTCAATCTTCCTTGATTCCCTAGCGATGTCGTGACTCGGGATTGGTTCGTGCGACAATGAGAAAGACTCCAAAAGTCATGTTTCGGGTCAAAAGACCCTACAAGCACAATCATAGCTAAATGGGGCATTAATAGCACAAAACCGCTTCTAAAAGCGGTTAAACCAAAGGAAAAATGAAGCAAAGATGAGGAAAAGAAGCTAAAAATAAAGCATATTAACTCTCTCACACTTAACCCTTACTCGCCCTCGAGTAAGCACAAACTAGTTAACTAAAAAAACTATACTACTAGTCGAGTGGGTATTAGCGCACCTTACGCCCTTTCAACTCACGTCGAAGTGCTCATGAGGTAGAACACTCCCTGCAAGACAAGTGAGGTCTTGTGACAAAATTGGTGGATGCGCCTCATACACAAAACAAACAAACACACAAACACACAAGAAAAGCCGCATCCAAACAAGAAAACACTGAATTCCTCATCAAAATGGTGGGGAAGACACCGAACATGAACCCAAGGCAAGTGAGACATTCCCAAGCTAGCTATACAAGATGACGGGGACACAAATTCTAATAGAATGACGGTTAAGCAACAATCGCATTAGCAACTTACCTAGGTCCTTCAAGTCTACTAAAGAAAACTTACACCGGAACGATAAACGGAATGGATAAGGATGAACCATGGAGTGAGTCGACATTGTAGGTAGGTGCACTTTCATTCCCTAAGCATAGCTTAGAGGGTCGTCCCAAATTCAAAGTAACCAACTAGTCCAAACAAAAAGGTGAACGTGTTAAGCAAAAATGAGGGTGACCAAATAGTCACCGCTAGCTTCCTTCCTCGGGACTCGGTCCGTTGGTAGGCCCTTCACGGCGACGCATCGATAAAGGGAAAGACTTATTATTTTTTGTTTTTGGGAATATTTTCGTGATTTTTGGGTTTTTCATTGATTTTTCTTTTTCTTTTCTTTTTGACTTAGGACTAATATTTTTTTCACTTTTGATTTTCTTCTCTTCTCCCCTTAAGTCATTCATTTGATGGCAAATTTTTGAGCTTTTCGATTTTTCTCGATTTTTTTCTCCTTCTCTTTTCTTTCTTTTGGTTGAGCTCTTTCCTTTGAATTGGCTTGCACATGGTTAACAATATGATATAATTGGCCAATTTATTTTTGCAAAGCTTTTTTTTTTGAGATGGAAGAATGGTAGGAAAATAGGTAAGTTAGGTGTGCACCCCTTCCTAACCCACAAAAAGGTGAAAATTTGGACTAGAAAGCGGTTACTCGAGTAAGGTCACCTAAGAAAATGAAACCCGATAACCAAGGCCTAAACACTCCGTGGGTGGTCAAGGTGGTCAAATGCAAATCCTGGTGTAAACTTCTAGTAGAAAAGATGGACTCAAGGCAAAGGGTCAATACAAACATTGCTTAAAGGCCATCCTACTAGAATAACGTCCACAAATCAAAATGTGTCGTTAATGAGGGAATAAGAAGCACTTGCGCCCGAACCACACTACCGGGTTTTCGAAAACATTTTCTACACTAATTATACAAGACAAAGACAAAAAAAAGTAAAACACACAAAACGAAAAGAAAATTAAACACACAAAACAAACAAACAAACAAACACCACCCCGTACAATCCAAACAAGCTACTTAATCAACCTCAAACTCCACAAAGAGCCACCCGAGCAACCATCACCATAAAAACATCCTCCAAACTCCGCAATAGAAAAAGGAGAAAGAGATAGAGCGATATTACCGAATGTCTCAAGAGCTTTCCGAAATTCATGGCCATCGAGCAACTTACAAGGAAATAGGGGGCAAAACAAACGCAAACAAAAAATATACAAGACAAAGACAAGAAAGAAAAAAAGACAAAAGAAAATATTTTTGACTTTTTGAAAAAAATTCAAATTTTTAGGGATTTTGAGATTTTTTCGAAAAAAAACTAAGAAAATAAAACTTAAACTAAGCTAGATATCGCTCCCCCACACTTAAACCAAGCAATGTCCTCATGCTCGATCGGTAGTGTGTGGAAGACACTAAAAAAAGGAAAATAAAGGATTTAAAACGAAAAATGAAATTAAAAATGAAGAAAGGGTAGATGGGTCGAGCCTAGGTGTAATCACATCACCTAGACCCGAGTTAAGAGGAGATATGGATGGGGGGAAAATAAAAAGGAGTGGGAGGGGAGGACTAGGTGTAATCAAGTCACCTAGCCCCCCTTTCGCCCGATTCCGACTAAATTCTAACGATTAAGATAAGAAAAGAAAAATAAAAACTAAGAAAACTAATGAGAAATTGTCATTTTGGATTTTTCAATTGGTTCTCGATGTAATCAAGTATCGAGAATCGGGAGCAATCACCAAATTGGCCCTAAGGCCGCCAAGACACTAATGTAACATAATAAGGAAGGGAGGTAAATAAGACCGAGCAACAAAGACGGAAAAGAAAGAGGGTCGAGCCTACCAAAATGGTGAGCAACCCAAATATCTCCATCGTCTCAAAACTCAGCATCTGCACTTTGCTCGTCATTGTTATCATCTTCATCCTCTTCCTCATCATTATTGTCTTCATCATCATTGTTGTCCTCATCTTCATTATCATCATTACCACCACCAACTTCCTCCTCCATCTCCATAGCATCCCCACCCCCGGTCGTGCCGACATCCGGGCCCATGGATGGGAAGCTGAATATCGTAAACCATGATGGTACTCCTCCGGAAGGGTCAATCAAGCCTTGTTGGGCTCGCTCGTAGTATCCCGGATATTGAGCAAAGTAGTTGTCCCGTTGCATGTTATAAAGTTGAAGGTGCAAGCCTTGGAACATGCCCCCGAGATGCTCATCGAGAGCGGTGGGCACTTCCAAGGGGACATGGGGGGTATAGGGTGGGACTAGCAAGCATCCCGGAGGTGTTGGTGCATGACGATGTTGTTGTTGTTCTCCATGGATACGGCCTTGAGTGCTTTGGGAGCCTTCCCCTCTACTATAAACTTGTGTTTTGCTTTTGCTCTTCGCTAGGACTTTCCCCTCGGGAATCTCTTAGGGTGCAAGATAAATGGGGTCTTTGTGAGGTCTAGTCCCTGGAGCCCGTGGTGTAAGAGAGGGGAGACGGTTGCAAGGGAGGTATATTGTGGGCTTGCCATCGACTAGCCAAGCCCATCTCTTTTTTCGGTAACGGGGATGAAGAAACTATTAGTCAAGTGGTCTTCATCCAAATATGTACCCCCCCTTCACTACCGTATAGACTTCAAAGTCTAGATCAAGTTCAAGCTTTTTAGCGAGCAAGGTAATTAGGCCACCATAATTAAAGGACGCAGTTGTTTTCCTTTTGATTAGTTCCTCGATTCTCTGCACGGTATATGCTTGAATATCAATTTGGAATCTAGCTAACCCTCTCAGGTTCAAGTAAGCTTCAAGGATTTTCAACTCCATTTTGTTAATGACTCTCAGTTCCTTCCTCACAAAAACACTCCCTGCTACAAATCGAGCTCAAAATCGTAAAACCGGGTGGTGGATCCTATTGTGGGGTAACCTTTGGTAGTTTGGAAGGTTTAAATTCATCATATTTGTCCATATACCGGAAGGCTCAAACTTATCTGGCTCCCTCCCAATGCTAGCGTCACTAATTCCCAAGTAAGTGCAAAATTCCGACGCACTACATTCTTGGCTTTTGTTCCTGAGTCGGAAGTATAGAGGGGTCATGTTGTGGGGGTTTGGGTCACAACGGAAAGAACTAGTGAATTCAACCGTCAACTATAAATAAGTTACTTCATACACCCCACACAAATCTTTCATACCCAATCCAACAAATAACTCTATACAATTCCTTCTCGATTTTAAGCTTTCTAAGGAGTTTGTGGTCGAGAAATCGAGTTGGCACTAATTTTTTCGCTAGGAATCTTTCGAATCAAGCCTTATGAGCCGAGGAAATGAATGTGACACCATTATAAGAAGGGATAAGAATTACATCCTTCACTTCGGGAGGGACGACGGTTGCCGGAGGTTCCTCGACTACGGGAGGACGACCGGAGTAGAAGTCGAAGTTGAAGCTCCCTTCTTCCGCTTCTTAATCATCGGAGTATGAGCCGGAGCTTACCTTGTCGCCTTGGTCTATCCCTGATAGCTTGAAAAGTCTTGAGGATGATGAACAAAAGTGAAGATGAGACAAATTTTATGTGCTTACAGGACTACCCAAAGCCTAACCAAATCAACCCAAATTGACTTCTACACCACCTTTGGAGTACCTTAGAACACGATGGAACCAATAGAACTCGTAAATAGGCACTAACAAATTTCGGATTTTAGCAAACCCTAATAAATGAAATGCTAAAATCGAGCTAAAAAAACAGGTTTCGATCCAAAATAACGCCAATGGTGTGGTAGAAAATAGATAAGGAGTGATTTAGGATCAAGAATCGCTAAAATTGGTGGAGATTTGAGTGAGTTGTAGTGAACTGGGGTTTTGGGATTTAGGAGGGAAATTAGGGGTTTTGTATGAAGGTAGTATGAAGATGTGAAGAGGATGAATGAATGAATTAAAATGTGAGGGAAAAGAGGTGGTCGGGTTGGGATGGGTTGCAAAATGGGGGGTCGGGCTGTTTAAGTGAGGGGGAATGCGGGTTAGGTTTAATGAAGGTGGGGAGGCTCAGGCTGGGTTTGACCAAATAGGCGAACTAGGCCTCACATAGAGTCGACACGGTCGTGAGACGCGCTACACGATTGGGAAGAAGGTCAGTGAAGCGTTCTTTTTGTGTCATTTCGACACGAGCGTGAAGCCTCAAACACGGTCGGGTCGTCTCCCGACCATGTCCCCCTCGACATGGCTGGATTCGAGTTTAGTGGCATGTCATTTTTGTGCACTTCACGACACGGGCATGTCGCTTCCTACATGGCCAATGTCGCCTCATGGCCACGTCGCCCTCGACATGGCCATGTTCGAGTCCAGTAGAGCGTCAATTTTGTGCCACTTTCAACCCTATCATGTAGCCCCCGACATGGCCATGTAGCTACATGACCATGTTCCTAGTGACATGGTCATGTCACTCTCCTTAGTCTTTATTCATTAAAATCACACCGAGCCATCCACCCAAATGAAAAATAATATCTTGGGACCAAACTCTCGTTCTCAAAAACATATACCAAGCCCAAAAACCATCCTCCTCGCTCACGTCTTCCAATAAAAATCCCACCGAGCTTCATAAAGCTTGTAGGAAAATAGAAAACCAAGAAGGGACGACTCGATTTTAATAATGGGAGACGATAATAAAGCATCAAATTTTCAAAGCTTCAAAAATCAACGTTCATATAGCAATACAATCGCTCCCAATGTCGCTTCAAGATTTCACCACCCAAAACTCATTATAATAACTCATCAAACTTCAAGCTTCCTACACATACTCAATAATTAGCATTAAAAACCCCTCCCTCACATCACTTAAAAGAAAATACCAAAAGACAAGATCTCCACACACAAATTGTAAAAATCAAAGAAAACACAAAATAAATCACAAAAATTAGAAAGAGAAGGAAGAGATATTTACAACATGACGGTTCTTGAGGAACTCCGTCAAATCGAGATTGATTGAGAGTTTATGAGGGGATGGGTTGGAGGTAGAGAACCTCCACCGACCCCATCATTGCACCTTCATTGTAAAGCTTTATCCTTTGCCCATTGACTCGGAATAGTTCACCTTTATCATTGCTAAGCTCGAAGTCCCCATACCGACCGACTTCCCTGATAGTGAACGGTCCCGACCAACGTGAACGGAGCTTTTCGTGGAACAATATTAGTCTTGAATTGAACAATAATACCTTGTCACCCACTTGAAACGACCTCTTGATAATCCTCTTGTCATGTCATAGCTTAGTGCGTTCCTTATAAATCCGAGCACTCTCATAAGCATGCAGTCGGGATTCCTCCAATTCATGAACTTGAAGCAACCGCTTCTCACCGACTAAAGTAGGATTGAGGTTTAGTTCTTTTGTGGCCCAAAAAGCCTTACACTCCATTTCAACCGGTAGATGGCATGCTTTTCCATAGACAAGCCTATACGGCGATGTGCCGATAGGCGTCTTAAATGTCGTTCGATAGGCCCAAAGTGTGTCATCGAGCTTCATGCTCCAATCCTTCCAATTTCTAGTGACAACTTTCTCAAGAATCGATTTGATTTCTCGGTTAGATATTTCCACTTGGCCACTTGTTTGGAGGTGATAAGCCAATCTGGTTCTATGATGGACGTCATACTTCAACAATAGAGTATCGAGGTGCTTCCCATGAAAATGTGTTCCTCTGTCACTTATAAGAGCACGAACTCCAAACTGGGGGAATATCACCCTTTTTAGAAGATTCATCACCACTCTAGCATCATTAGTGGGTGCGACAACGGCTTCGACCCACTTTGAGACGTAATCAACGGCCACTAAAATATAGCGATTTCCCTTCGAAAATAGAAATAGGCCTTGGTAATCTATGCCCCATACATCAAATATCTCAAGCTCTAGAATCCCTCTTTGTGGCATTTCATGCCTCCATGATATATTCACGGTTCTTTGGCAAGCATCGCATCGGAAGACAAAGTCCCTTGCATCTTGGAAAATTGTAGGCCAATAGAACCCGGATTGTAGAATTTTTGCAACCGTCTTGGCGGCACCATGATGTCCTCCATACGGAGATGAGTGGCATGCATGTAATATATCACCTTGTTCCCAATGAGGGACACACTTCCTATATAGACCATCGGCGCACACCTTGAATAATAACGGATCATCCCAAAAGTATCGCTTGACATCGTACAAGAACCTCTTCTTTTGTTGATAGCTCAAATCCAGGGGAAGAACACCTCCCACAATATAATTTGCATAATCGGCGAACCAAGGGGGTTGATCCGACGATGTAGTGCAAACAACCATGATTGTATCATCTGGAAAAGAATCATCAATGCAAATATTTTCAAGGTCTTCGACTCGGATACGAGATAGATGATCCGCCACCACATTTTAAGCCCCTTTCTTGTCATGAATGATGCGCGTATTTTATATACACTTTTTATGCTCTTATTACGCGCATTCTCGTGTTTATTGAATAGTGAAAACTATTATTTTGCCCCGAGTTGGCTACTTTGTGGTGTGTATTGTCCTTTTGCAGGAACGGAAGACAAAGGAGCTAAAACGAACCAAAACCGCGCCAAAACGAAGCTGGAAAGATTGTTGTTCGCTGAAACGGGCAATAGTCGGCTGACTATTCTGAAGCTGCAGAGATCAAGTTGATGAGTGATTAGTCGACCGACTATTACAATAGTCGACCGACTATTTCCTGGACTGCGGGCAGGTTTCGTGATCAGCAAGGAATTTCCTAAACGCAAAAGAGTTTCCTAAACAGTTTTTAACCCATTCAATTTGTATAAATAGGGCTTTGGAGCCACATTAGAAATCATCTCTCAACTTCTCCCTTATTCTCTTTTACTTCTCTTTAGATTTCTTTTAGACTTCTTCTCTACTTTTATTCTCTCTAGTTTAATCACTTCTCAAAACTCGGTTATTGTAAGAACTTTTGGATTCGAATCGCCTTCATTCCTTCGGTAATTTTATTAATCTTCCTTCCTTCTTCTTTGTTCTTCATTGTTTCCTTCTTCATATTTAATTATTCTTAATTATTGTTTTATACTTGTCGTAAATTTATTATTATTCATGATGTTTAATCTAGTGAATTCTTTTATTAATCTTGTTGTTCTTGAATTAATTATGAGTAGCTAATTTCCCTCGCTAGGATTTAGGGGATCTGCGAATTGAATGTGGTCGCTAAATAATTTATAGATTTGTCAATGATATTGTGTCTGAGTTGTCACTTGTAGCATATAATCGCGATTAGTCAGTTAATGCGCATGATTGATTAATTGAATCTGGTAAACTTGAACCTAAGATCGGAAGCCTGGTAAAAGTTAGACCTGCTACAACACATTAGTTTGCCCTAATAAGATCGGAAGCCTTTAGACGCATGCTAGGGTGAATAGCGGACCGGAAGGACCTTTTCAATACCCCTTAGACCAATATCTGCGACAGACCTGTAATTTAGACCGTGACCATATGAGATTCGTAGTGAACCGACAATCCTAGTTTTCTCTCCATATATTTAATCATCTTCATTCGTCTTATTTTATTTTAGTTATTTCTTTTCTCTTAATTCTCTTTCTTTCATTACTTTAGTTTAGATAAAAACAAAACACAAAACCCCCAATTTGGTTACTTAGATAGACTTCAATTGCAAGTTGAATTTATTTGTCTCCTTGTGGATTCGACCTGACTTCCCTAGCTATATTTTTAGTTAGACCTAAGTTGGTTATCTTTGATAGGTATACGACTAGCTTATCAAATTTTGGCGCCGTTGCCGAGGAGATGGTTAATTTTACTTGTCTTTTTTGTTTATCTTTTGTCTCAGGGAACTTACGTTCCTTGAGACGGTTCTCATATTTTCCTTCTTAGTTCTGTGTGTGCCCAGGTCTAACAGGTCCGAGATTCATCCTTTTGATCCCGAACCTGAGAAGACTTTACGAGCTAGACGGAGTTTTTGGAGGGAAATTCGTCAAGCGGAAAAATCTAATCCGCTTGACCCAGTTTTCGCTAATCTGGAAGCGGAATATTCGTCCCACGAAGAGGACAACTCAAGCACCAAGTCAGACGCCGAGTCATATATCTTAGTTCCGATCATGCCGCCGAAGCTTTCCACTCACTCCGAGCCGACTCAGGCTAACATCCCAAAAGGATGGAAGCTACCGACTCCTACCACCGGCTCTTTCGAGATTTGTCCCGCTTATATCAATTTAGTGGAGCGAAATACCTTCTCGGGCAATAAAAACGAAGACCCCGGACAGCATATGGAAATATTCACTAATTATTGTTGTTCGATTCCAGTTGCTCCCGGGGTAACACAAGAACAAGTAATGGAGGCCTTATTTCCATTTTCTCTTGCAGGTCCAGCCCGTAGATGGTATCGAGATTTGGACAAAGATGCAGCCAACATCAATGACTGGAATTCATTGGCGCTCGCTTTTTATAAGCATTACTACCCTCCTCAGCGCACTAATCAGATACGGAGTCAAACAACCAGTTTTAAGCAAGGACCATTGGAAGATCTACACGAAACATGGACTATATTTAAGGATCTAGTCCGTTCTATTCCTCACCACGGATTTGAACCATGGTTTTTATGTAATCAATTTTATAACGGTTTATTTGATGATAATCGTGCTATTCTTGATGGTGCAGCTAACGGACGTTTCCAAAACAACGTTGATGATGACAAGGGTTGGAAATTGATCGAGGAGATGGCCACGCATCGAGCCGAATATGGAAATCCGAGGGGTAGTGTTCGGGTAGCCGCGGCGGAAACTAGTGAGATTATGGCTCAATTTGATCATCTTCATGCCCGTCTCGACAAAATTCAGAATCCGCCTCATAGAAACGAGTCGAATCAGCAAACTGTCCATGCCATGATCAAACAGGAGGCAATGTGTGAGCAATGTGGTACCAAAGGCCATAGCGCGGGGGAATGTATGACCGGGATGGAACAAGTTCTAGCTTTTCAACATTTCAAGCAAGGTAATCCCTATTCTAATTACTATAATGAGAGGACTAGGGAACATCCGAACTTCAGTTGGACGAGTCAGAATGTGTTGAACCCAGTTCCTCAGCCAAAGCAACAAGCTTATGTTCCGCCTCATCGCGGACAACAACAAGGCTTCCAAAAGCCTCTAGCTCTTCCACCGCCAACTCAACCTCTTGCTATTCTTCCTCCACCACTTGTGACTCCGGCTCCAGTTCCTAGTGAATATCAGGAATTGAAGAGTATGATGCAATCTCTCATGATCCAGATGCAGAAAAGTGACCAATCTAAAGATGCACAGATCAAGATGTTGGAGACGCAGGTGGCGCAGCTTGCCACAAATCAGTCTGCTAGGCAACCAGGCACACTACCGTCACAGCCGGAAAAACAGCATGATACGGCCAACGCGATTCAGCTTCGAAGCGGCCTTACTTATGACGAGCCCAAGATGCCTAGTTATGATAATTCTGTTAATGTGGAGGATGTAATTGAGGATGTAATAGTTGATGATGTATCGTTAAAAACTGCTGAAACTGCTGTGAATGACGAACTGGTCAATAATAGTCGACCGACTATGAAAAATAGTCGACCGACTATCATTGACAGATTAATAGAAACTACAGGTGAGGAGGAAAACAGTCGACCGACTATCCCCGATAGTCGACCGACTATTGTTAATAGTCGACCGACTATCCCTGATAGTCGGCCGACTATTCCAGAGACAGGATCCAGACCCGAGACGGTCGCTGCTGATAAGCCGTCTGATGCTGAAGTGGAAACGGGTGTTCTACAAGATAAAGCTACTGAACAGATCAACATTCAAGTTCCTTTTCCTAGCCGTTTGAAGAACAAGAAGATCGAGAATCAGTTCAGTAAGTTTATGGAGGTCGTCAAAAATCTCCAGGTAACCGTTCCCTTCACGGAATTAATTACCCAGGTACCCTCTTACGCAAAATTTATGAAAGATATTCTGACCCGTAAGAGGAACTTTAATGAACATGAGACTATTGCTTTTACTGCTGAGTGTAGTGCTCTAATTCAGAGTAAGTCTCCACCCAAACTGAAAAACCCGGGTAGTTTTTCCATACCATGCACCATAGGCACCCATGTAATCGATAAAGCTTTATGTGATTTGGGTGCAAGTGTCAGTGTCATGCCCTATTCAGTTTGCGAGAAACTGAATATGGGTCAGCTTAAAGTCACGAGTGTGACTCTTCAGATGGCTGATAGGTCAGTTAAACGTCCCCTAGGAGTCTTAGAGGATGTCCCTGTGAGGATAGGTAAATTCTTTATACCTGTCGATTTCATTGTTTTAGATATGGCTGAGGATACGCAGATTCCTATAATTTTAGGTAGGCCATTTCTACATACTGCGGGGGCCCTCATAGATGTCAAGCACGGACGCTTGACTCTAGAGGTGGGGGACGATAAAGTGACCTTTAACTTGGCTAACACATTAGCTAAGCCTATGATTGAAGACACATGCTATGCTCTCGATATTATTGATGACGCTGTTTTTGATGTTTGTATGGGTTCCCTGAGTAGGGACCCACTCGAGACTTTGATGTGTTTAGACACTTGTGCAGGCGATGAGCTTAATGATGATGTTGTGTGGGATATGCTAGGATCTACACACTATATACCGGACCATGTATTTCGAGACGATTCTAAGTCTTGTTCCGTCATCATAAGTAATAAGGTAGACAAGAAGAAGTCCACTGCGAGGAATCGTTTCAAGGTGAATGACCAACATCACCATATTAAGGACGAGACAGGAGGAGAAGTCGAGGTTTTGTACCTCGAAACAGTCACTAACTGAGCAAGGTGACTACGGTCGTGCGGGACCTTAAACTAGCGCTAACCGGGAGGCAACCCGGGTTGTAAAACATTTGTACCTACATTTAGTTAGTTAGAGCATATTTAATTTTCTGCATTATAGATTCTGTGAGGGTGAGAACGAGGGTCTAAAGGTTTGAATTGAGTTTTGCAGAGAACAGGCTGGTAACGGAAAACTGGAATGAGTCAACAATAGTCGACCGACTATTTTTATAGTCGGCCGACTATTTTGTTTGTCGGTCGACTATTCCAATAGTCGGTCGACAATTCCGACATCGCGCACCTTGGCTGACAAATTCCGTCAAATAAGTTTTTCTTTCTTTACTCTACTTCAGTTACTTTTATTTTGAAATAACTCCTAAACCCTATTTTCTCTTTTACTTTTCCCACCTACTTCTATCCCTACCTTCATCTTCTTCAAATCTCCATCTTCATCCTCAAATCCCTACCCATCTTCTCTCCATTCCTTTTTCTTCTCTAATCTTTTCATCCTTTGCTAAGTTCTTGTCTTAATTGAAGTTGCAACTACCTTCCAACCATTCAAGTAAGTTTTCTTGTGCTTCATTTTCTGTTTTCCGTCTAGATATTGTCGTACCTATCGCCGCCTGCGTTCTCTACTGTTCGTCGGGAGTCGCCGACTATCGGAATAGTTGGGCGACTATTCTGATAGTCGGACGACTATCGTCTCTCTCGGGCAATTTTCCGCTGCTTCCTGGGTTCTGTCGCGAGTCTCAAGGGTCGATTTCAGCATCAAATTTCAGTCTTTGGCTTGGTTTTACGTCAGATTCCTGCTTTTACTTCCCAAGTTTGTTGATTTCATCCACATTATATGTTTTTACCCAAATTTCAGTTTTGAAATTAGGGTTTTGAGTTCAATTGATTTGGGGTTTTTTGTGGATTTCTGCTACTACTTCATTTATTTACCCAAATTTGTTGATTTCATCCACATAATAATGTTTTTACCCAAATTTCAGTCTTGAAATTAGGGTTTTGATTTCAATTGATTTGGGGGTTTTTTGTGTGAGTAATACACCAAGTCTGATTTTAGCTATTTCAGGTCAATATGGATGCAAGAAAAAGACAACGCCAGGGAAGCACAAGACGTCGGGTCGACATTAGCCGGGAGTCAATGCCGAGTCAAGACCTCGTTCCATTTCCCGAGGAGAGCATACCGGAATATCCAAACGTTCAGTTTGCCTAAGCTGATCAGAGGGAGCGTTTTGTCCAGTTGACAGCTCTTAAGGTAACACCGACACGGTTTCTAGACCGTGAGCTCTTGGGCAGGTTAGGCATTTATCAGCCTGTTGTTGACTTACTTAATGGTACCGGTATGAGTGGGCTAATTTATATGCTAGAATTCACATATAAGGGTCTTACTCTTGAGTTTTTTAGTAGTTTCAATTTTTTTAGTGACTTGAACTGAGACACACCTTGCATTTTTTTTAGACTCTTTAACATGAGTTTTTCTAGGACCGTTCGCGAGTTCGGTCAGCTTTTAGGTGTTACTAGCGAAGGGGATTCAATTCATCCCCCTCGCCGTCTAGCCAATGAAATCTGGTCTTGCATTACTGATCGTAACACGGGTCGTAAGCGGGGCAACGAAGTCCACCACCCGGCCATCCGATACTGGCTTCGTCTGATAGGGTGCACTATTTATGGGCGTACTGAGCCGAATAATATTAATGCGGATGAGTTAGAGAGTCTAGCGGGCTATCTAAACATCGATAGCGAGCGGCCATATGTCATGAATGTGACCGCCCTTGTCGCCCACCATTTCCAACATATCGGGAATGGGCTTATTTCTGTCATTCATTGTGGGGGCCTCGTTTCCCACATCGGCCGTAGGCTATTTCCGGACTTCCCGTACGGGGAGGAACCTTTAGGACACGAGCTTCCATCTGCCGAGCGACTCAATAGTCGCCTTTTGAACTTTTCTGTCCTTAGGGGTCTTCATTGGCTAGGTCCCGATTTGCGTTGGCGCATAGCAAAGGATGAATTGGTTATCCTCCATTACAATCTACCACCTCTTACCCCCTTCCCATATCTCCCCTTTGGTCCTGAACGGGACCCACCACCGTATCCCTCCTATTTGCTACCACTTAGGAGGGATCTTCAGACCCCCAGACACTTCGCACCCGAGACGGGTGAACCGTCTCGACCTTCTCTACAATCTCGAGGAGGTGGTAGCCGATCGACCATCCGTGCTTTACATACGCCATCTTTTGCGGCTGGACCTTCGGGCCCACCACGGCCTCCTTATGCATTTCCATATACTGATTATTCTAATGTGCCTGCTTTTCCTGCTCACTTTGTGCCTCCTCCACCGTATGTAACACCGGCGGTGCTCGACCAAGCGGCGGTCCCGGGAATGCTTAATGAGTTGTGCCACCGGATGGCCACGGTGCAACTAAATCAGGCACTTTCCGATGTTCATTGCTACAACAATGGAGTGCAGGTCGGCCTAATCTCTCCTACAGCTTGGCACCCGACTTACTACACCTATCCCGAGGGAGGCTATGGTAACAATGCCGGGAATGCGGAGAGAAATGATGGAGAGGGAGATGACAAGGAGGGAGATGACGACGATGGAGCTAACGATGGTGGCAGTCAGGAGGGGAGCGGTGACGAGAGCTCCGATTAGGACGGTTTGGGGAAGTCTCCATTTGTATATAATCTTGTAAGTAGTTCTTCTTTTTCTTTTTGCACTTCCATCGTTTTGCATTCCTTCCCCGTTTTTATTGTTGCCTCTTATTGTATGCTGTACACAATGAGGGCATTGTGCGATTTGGTTTGGGGAAGGTATGCTTCTGTCTGTTTTCATCCATTTGCATATTTCTTGCATTTCCGCATGCATAAAAAATCAAATAAAAACCCAAAAATATGTTTTTGCATTTAGTCGAGTCTTAGTTGAGTCGGAATGCTATGTAGCGATGATGATATTGCTTTTATGTCTTCATTTAGTTTCTTATCCTAGTGCGCCGTTAGAATTTTTGTATATAATCACATGCGGTATTCTTGCATCTTTGGTTAATGGTACTGAACGAAGTAACTTGACTCATTGTTGGCAAACTACTCAGATTTGTAAGGAATTAGAACCTTAAACTGATGACATCCATGATCAGTTTCATTTAGGTTGAGAGTAGTACTCCTTATGAGGCATGTAACATCAAACTGCATAAACATGACATTCGTCTCTTAGGTACCTGTATGCATTTGACTCGTGGTTTTGACATGTGCGAAAAAGGCAAATCCTTTCTTTTAATTAATTCCCATGAGCCTCACATAGCCAAATTGACCTGTTTGACCCGTTTATTAACTACATGCCATAATTTGCCTACCCTAGTCAAGCTAGTAGATTAGTTGAACGGAATTGTTTTTTTTTTCGGGTTAACTTTGGTACCATGATGATTGGAAAAGAAAAAAAAGGGAATTGAGAAAAAAAATGAAAAGAAAAAATCAATGAATGGAAAAAATTGAATGAAAAAAAAAGGAAAGAAGAAAGAAAAGAAAAAATGAAGTGAAACTAGAAGAAGAATGTGTTTTTGCTATGAGAAAAGAATTGATCTCTCTAATTTCATAGTTATTAGTGGGGAGCGGTTTTGATAAGGCGTTTTTTGCTATGTCTGATTTCTTCGACTGGAATTTGATGAGAACGGGATGTTATTTATTGATGGGTGTAAGGAATACTAGCTTGGCTTTTAACTCCACATATCCATATCGTTTTGTCCCTTCTTACCCGATTAGCCTCACTTTATACCATATGTAAGTCCTTGGCACGTGTCTTTTCCCGATAGAATGCGTATGTACGGTTATTAGAGATTAATTTCATGTTAGATTGCATGCATGTTCTTGTAGGTCGCAGTTTAGGTGAGTGCTTTGTCTTTCCGTTTTTACATAAACTCACAATATCACCCGTTTTGTGTGATGAGCGATCCGTGAGAGTCCGACATGGACGAGTCTTGCAAGGTTGAAGGTTCAGTATTGTTGTCATTGGTCAAGCTTGTTGTATGTGGTTGTTTACATTGATTTTAGTCGTTGCACATTGGTTTGGGTAACTTTGAAGCATATTCCGCTATGAGTTATATACATTCCATTAGGATTGGGTTAAAGTTTTCTGCTTGCTTGGGGACAAGCAAGGGTTTGGTTTGGGGAGATTTGATGCGCGTATTTTATATACACTTTTTATGCTCTTATTACGCGCATTCTCGTGTTTATTGAATAGTGAAAACTATTATTTTGCCCCGAGTTGGCTACTTTGTGGTGTGTATTGTCCTTTTGCAGGAACGGAAGACAAAGGAGCTAAAACGAACCAAAACCGCGCCAAAACGAAGCTGGAAAGATTGTTGTTCGCTGAAACGGGCAATAGTCGACCGACTATCAAAATAGTCGGCCGACCATGACGATAGTCGACCGACTATTACAATAGTCGGCCGACTATTCTGGAGCTGCAAAGATCAAGTTGATGAGTGATTAGTCGACCGACTATTACAATAGTCGGCCGACTATTTCCTGGACTGCGGGCAGGTTTCGTGATCAGCAAGGAATTTCCTAAACGCAAAAGAGTTTCCTAAACAATTTTTAACCCATTCAATTTGTATAAATAGGGCTTTGGAGCCACATTAGAAATCATCTCTCAACTTCTCCCTTATTCTCTTTTACTTCTCTTTAGATTTCTTTTAGACTTCTTCTCTACTTTTATTCTCTCTAGTTTAATCTCTTCTCAAAACTCGGTTATTGTAAGAACTTTTGGATTCGAATCGCCTTCATTCCTTCGGTAATTTTATTAATCTTCCTTCCTTCTTCTTTGTTCTTCATTGTTTCCTTCTTCATATTTAATTATTCTTAATTATTGTTTTATACTTGTCGTAAATTTATTATTATTCATGATGTTTAATCTAGTGAATTCTTTTATTAATCTTGTTGTTCTTGAATTAATTATGAGTAGCTAATTTCCCTCGCTAGGATTTAGGGGATCTGCGAATTGAATGTGGTCGCTAAATAATTTATAGATTTGTCAATGATATTGTGTCTGAGTTGTCACTTGTAGCATATAATCGCGATTAGTCAGTTAATGCGCATGATTGATTAATTGAATCTGGTAAACTTGAACCTAAGATCGGAAGCCTGGTAAAAGTTAGACCTGCTACAACACATTAGTTTGCCCTAATAAGATCGGAAGCCTTTAGACGCATGCTAGGGTGAATAGCGGACTGGAAGGACCTTTTCAATACCCCTTAGACCAATATCTGCGACAGACCTGTAATTTAGACCGTGACCATATGAGATTCCTAGTGAACCGACAATCCTAGTTTTCTCTCCATATATTTATTCATCTTCATTCGTCTTATTTTATTTTAGTTATTTCTTTTCTCTTAATTCTCTTTCTTTCATTACTTTAGTTTAGATAAAAACAAAACACAAAACCCCCAATTTGGTTACTTAGATAGACTTCAATTGCAAGTAGAATTTATTTGTCTCCTTGTGGATTCGACCTGACTTCCCTAGCTATATTTTTAGTTAGACCTAAGTTGGTTATCTTTGATAGGTATACGACTAGCTTATCAATGAATCTCAAGGTCGCACTCTTGTAGAAGAAGAATCTAATGAACTAATCGCGGCTTTGACTCTTTATTGGCTAATAAGTACTTCAATGCGGAGTGATCGGGGAGGACTATCACCGTGGAACCAAGAAGATAGGACCTAAATTTGGTGAGGGTATAGACAATGACTAATAGCTCCTTTTCGGTTGTAGCATACCGAGCTTCGGTGTTGTCGAGAGTCTTGCTAGCATAGTAAATGGCATGTAGGGCTCTTCCTTCTCTTTGGACTAGCACGGCTCCCACCGCATAGTCACTTGCATCACACATCACCTCGAATGGCTTAGACCAATCCGGTTATCTAATGATAGGAGCGGTAATCAAAGCCTCTTTCAACCTAGCAAAAGCCTCATTACAAGCGTTAGTCTATGCAAAAGAGGTGTCCTTCAAGAGGAGTTTGGTGAGAGGCTTGGCCAATTTTGAAAAGTCTTTAATAGAACGGTGGTAGAACCCCGCGTGGCCCAAGAAACTCCGAACTCCCTTGACATTCGTAGGCAGGGGAAAATGCTCAATGACTTGAACTTTTGCCTCGTCTACTTGGATACCCCAGTCTTTTATCAAATGACCTAACACAATGCCTTCATTTACCATGAAGAGGCATTTCTCCTAATTCAACACCAAGTTCACTTCTTCACATTTGCAAGCACTTTAGACAAATTCACCAAATATGACTCAAAATCTTTACCATAAAACACTAAAGTCATCCATGAAAACCTCAACAATAGACTCGATATAGTCCCAAAAGATGCCCATCATACACCTTTGGAAGGTGGCCGGGGCATTACACAAACCAAACGGCATGCGCCTATATGCGAAGGTTCCATAAGGACAAGTAAAAGTGGTCTTGGGTTGCTCTTCCGGGTGAATCCGGATTTGGAAAAATCCCGAGAAACCATCTAGGAAGCAAAAGTGAGAGTGGGAAGCCAACCTTTCTAACATTTGGTTAATGAATGGGATTGGGAAGTGATCTTTCTTTGTAGCATTATTGAGTTTCCAATAGTCAATGCACATTCTAAAACCGGTGACACACCTAGTGGGTACTAGTTCGTCTTTTTCATTCTTTATGACCGTAATTTCTCCTTTCTTGGGAACCACTTGGATAGGACTAACCCAATTTGAACTCGAGATGAGATATATGATCCCGACATCAAGGAGTTTCATAATTTCTTTCTTTACAACCTCTTGCATATTAGGATGTAGCCTCCTTGGCCCTTGGACACTAGGCTTAAAATCATCTTCTAAGTGTATCCTATGCATGCAAAAGTCGGGGCTAATCCCTTGTATATCATCTAGGTTATAACCAATGGTGCTCTTATATTTCCTCAAAGCATCCAATTGGCTAGACTCAAGTTTAGAGCTAACTATGACCGGATAAGACTTACTATCATCAAGAAAGGCAAGGGGGGAGGGGTTTAAGATCAAGAGATCGTACCTCAACCGAGCAAGTTCCACTAAGTGTAGCTTGATCCTTGACCCACTTCTTAGGAACGACTTTCTCCCCATCAAGAGCCTCTTTGACTGCACCCAAGTCTTCGTCCCAAAGTCCTTCCTTAGCCTTCTCTAGTTCCATGGTTAGAAGAGCTTCTAGAGGATCTTTCACAAGAATAGTTTCGGTCGCTTCCTCGACAACTCCATCAAGTATATCAATTACACAACAAGAGTCCTTGATATTCGGCGTTTTCATCGTGCTATGAAGGTCGAAGGAGACCTCTCATCCCCAATTTCAAGGTTAGTCTTCCATTCTTCACATCTATTAGAGCACCCACCGTATGAAGAAACGGTCGTCCAAGTATGATGGGAATGTTGGCATCCTCGGCCATATCGAGCACTATGAAGTCAACCGGGATGAAAAAATTTCCTATGCAAATCGGGACATCTTCTAATATGCCTAGGGGGCGCTTGATTGATCGATCGATCCACCATTTGGAGTGTGATAGTGGTGCACTTGGGCTCATTCATACCTACTTTCTCACAAATGGAGTAAGGTATAACACTTACACTTGCCCCCAAGACACATAAGGCTCTCTCAATGTGTACATTTCTTATCTTGCATGGTATGGAGAAGCTTCCCGGATCCTTGAGTTTTGGTGGGGATGGTTGTAGGAACATCTCACTACATTCACCGGTAAAATATATGGTTTTGAGCTCTCCCAATGATCTCTTCCTAGATAGGATTTCCTTCATAAATCGGGCATATGTAGGCACTTGATTTATCAGCTTGGTGAAAAGAATACTCACCTCTAGGTTCTTCACAAGTTCAAGGAACTTCTCAAATTGCTTGTCCGATTTGGACTTGGATTGTCTTGAGGGAAAAGGTCAGTTAACCTTAGTAGCATCCCCAACTTCTTTGGACTTTAATTTCTCACCATGAATGGAAGCTCCCTTAGACTTGGACTTCTCATAAGAAATGAAAGTAGATGAAATCTTTGTTGATGAAAGAACATTTCCACCCTCATCTACATCTTCAACAAGTACTTCTTCACCAAAGTCTGGATTACGGACTTCTTCATCACAAGAGTCATCTAGAGGTTGATCAACCTCTTCAAGTATAGGCTCTTCTCTTGGTTTTCCCCCATAGTCATCCTCAATAGGCATCATAGGCGGCTCATAGCTAGAGTCACTCCTCAAGGTGATAGCATTAGAGGTAGCTTGGTTCGGTGTCGTGCCTTGAGGAGGCAATTGCTCTTTTTGCCTTGAAGAGCTACCCGAAGCTACTTGAGATAGTTGAGTCTCAAGCATCTTAACATGAGTGTCTCTAACATGAGTGTCTCTAGCTTAGTTCTCAATAAGAAAAGAACTAGGATTAGGTTGGGTTCAAGGGTGTCGAGATGATCAAAGGAGAGCGAGAAGGGAGGGGTAGTCAAGCTATCTAGGTATAATCCGGGCTCTTGCTCCAAAACCGACCTAGAGGTCTCCTACTCTCGCGAGAGAACCAATCCTAGCAACATACAAGGCCAGACAAAGAAGGCAAGATAACATGCATTTGCAACTACAAGTCACACAAACACTTCATCAAACATGGCACATGAATACAACCAAGAAGCAACCCAAACCACCACCAACACCCTACACAAACCTTTAATCACCCATGAAAACACCCAATCCCCCTACTAATCCTAGCAAGAGGACTATTCACATATATCTAAACTAAAACAAGCAACAATTATAGGAGAACTCATGATAAAGGCATTCATAATGAAATCTATCAATAATCAACAAAAAATCATAAACAAAGATTCAAGCTTTAAACAAAAGAGAAGGATAAATTATACAAATAACACAAGAGAGGATGAAAGGAGCAATCTTTGAATAAAATCAACCCAAGAAGAATATCAATGTTGTCAATATTGGATCATTTACTACAAATCTTCGAGAATCCAAAGATATTACAAGAATTAAAACTAGATTAAGCTAAGGCTTAATAAAGAGAGATTAAGAAAGGATTAAGCTAAAATTAACCTAAAGAGGCAAGGAATTATCTAGGGTTTCGTAATTACAAATGATTACAAGATGGGGGTATATATAGGGTTGCACAAAAGAAGGGGAGTGGAGCGACGAGGCCCACGAAGAACAGAGCCGACACGGCCGTGAGGTGGGGCTTCACGGTCGTGAGCCACTTCAGATGTTGCCTTCTTCTCGTCTTTATTTCATGGCCTACAACCCGACCATGTAGCCTCCCGGGTCGTTCTTCCTTGATTCCCTAGCGATGTCGTGACTCAGGATTGGTTTGTACGACGATGAAAAAGACTCCAAAAGTCAAGTTTCGTGTCAAAAGAACCTACAAGCACAATCATAGCTAAAAGGGACATTAGTAGCACAAAACTGCTTCTAAAAGCGATTAAATTAAAGGAAAAAGGAAGCAAAGACAAGGAAAAGAAGCTAAAAATAAAGCATATCAGCGTATCTTAGGCTTGCTTGGGGGTTAAGGCTTCCTTCTTGATCCTAGCGCGTCAAGCATTGGGTGGGCCTCGGGCGCGCGACTCGTGGTTCGCTCGGCCTGACGTATTGACTCGGGTTTAACTTTGCGTGTTTCGGGACCGATTCGGAGCCCCGGTATCAGAATTGACTCTAATTAGTGTCGACACGACCGTAATGACACGACTAAGATCGTCTTGATGTTGAATTAAATTTTTCTGAGTAATTATTTGATCCGTTCTATAGAAAAACAATCTAAAACATCGTAAACTCGTGTCGTGTTGCAGTTCGATCGTCATCGGGTGTTTGCAGGGCACTCTTGCAGCCACCAGGTCAGAATCTGGGTGTCTACAAGCACCTGCACCTGATTGAGTGTTGTTTTCGTAAATAGACTCGTAAACGTTAAATAATCTAAAACATTCGTTTCAAATCTCTGTTTTATATTCTTGTAAGTCAAAATCTATATATGTTCATTAATTGTTTATAAGCGTGAACAAAGTCTATCGCACCCTGAAATTTCCATCTAGGGTCTAAAATGGTTGTAAATACATAGATCATAGGAATATCGGACCAATATTTTAGCCACTTCTCCTCGATGGCGGGTAAAAACGTGTAGTAAATATCTTTGCCTCGATATTTTCTGAAAATATTGGCAATTCTAATAATGTTACAAAGGAAATAAGGGGCAATAGGTCTATATACATGGGAGAAGGTGTTTGTCGCCTTGCTAAAGGCGCACAAGAGGTCAATATACATTTCAATTTTTAACCAATCATCATCAAAAATTGGGTCCTTGGGACAACTACGGTTCCACCAAATAGTCAGATGATCCTTATACGCTAAATAAGCACTCAACATGTATACATCAAATTCCACCTCGTGTTATTTTCCGGGGGAAATTTTCTATTATTTATACCGTTTCTATACAATAGTTACGCCAGTCGTAACGCCTCCAGTGACAATTGTTCAAGTGCATAACGATCCTTTTAAATTTAGCGTGGTATTCTCTTAGATCCACGATACCGTCTTGAACACATAAATTTAAAACATGACAAGCACATCGAACATGTAACAAATTACCATCTAAAAATACATTTTCTAAATGAGTCTTTAACGTGTTAGCGCAAGAAGTCATAGACGTGGCGTTATCAAAAGTAACAGTTAATATTTTATCTCTAATTTCGTATTCATTTATCTCTTTCATAATAATGTTTAATATGTTTAATGCGGTATGCGGGTATTCTAATTTAGGAAACTCTATAATTCTCTTTTGCATAACACAATCCTCATCTAGCTAGTGAGCGGTTAAGCAAATATATGAAAATTTGTAACCGGAATCCCATCCATCAACCGTTACTGATAATCTAAATGTATTATTTTTTAACTGGGAAATAAGCTCCATTTTTCACTCCATGTATTGTTTCATTGCTTTATTTTTAACGTTGTGACGACTCGTTTCTTTATGAGCCGATTGGTTTGTTTATAATATCTGTTAAAAGTTGGGTGTTCAGCTAGAGCAAAATGTTTTTCCGTTTGAATTATCATTCTAGATAATTCATCGGCACATGTACTATAATCATAGGTGTGGTCTTGTTGGGAACTGGGTCAGTTTACAAATTGGTGAAGAGATGTTTGACCTTGTTCTTTTGGAACACATTTTTTAGCATGTCAGGCTAGGTGACCGGTACCAGATGCGCTTATTGCACTTAAAATATTGCCGCATACATTACAACGAGCCTTTTTTCTATCTTTACTTTTAGTAAAACTTTGTCATACTACACTTGTCGTAGCCCTTGCATTTATTGCAACAATTTCTTTTCCGTCATCCATTTTATCTCAGTGCTGAACTATTCAGTTGTTTCACTTGTTTGTTGGACGTGTGGAGGTTGTGAAGTTTGTGTTGTGAATTGTGGACCTGTAGCCGACTCGGGTGTGAACGTGTATTGACTCTGTAATGGTGTAAACGGCAATTGTGTGTAAGCCACGGGTAGCGGTGGTCTGCCCAAAATTGCTTGGTCCTCGAAATTAATTTGGTAAGGTTGGTGGGACGACCCTTGGCCGGTTTGATCGAAACCGAAAGGGGTCGGAGTGTCGTATTGGCTTTTGGGGAAGTAGGGAGACGAGATACCAGGCCATTGGTTGGGGATCGGGTTCAATCCCAGTGGAGTCATATATGGACCCTATTCGAGATGTCCGGCATGTCTTTGTGCCTCCGATTGTGGTGTTTGTGAACCAGAGGATTTTGGTTGTTCTACGCTACCTTGACGTGATCGACTCCTTTTTTACCCAAGCTCAGTGTGACGTGATTCCGACATGATTTATATTATTTAATGGGTTGAACAATTTAATTAACAACTTTAGTGAAGATAATTAACAATATGATTTTCAAGTTAATAAACAATTAAGATTATCAATTTAATTAACAATTTAATTAACGACTTAACCTTTTTTAATTAACAAATTATTCGTAAGCTAACTAAGAAAAATCAACAATAAATAACAAAAATAAAGTAAATGAGATGAAGTTAGAAAATGCAAACAAAGGGTGGAGAATTCCAGAGATAGCGATCGAATAACGATATTCAATAGAATTTAATTAATAACCCAAAAATCAAAATACACCAAAAACCCGATGCAATAAAATTGGTACTTCATTCTCGTAATTAACCCCCGAAAAAGTCGTCGACAATTTTCAAACAAATTACTATATTGAAAATAGTAGTATATCTTCTATATATAATACATTAGTTTTTATAAGATTAGTAATAATTTGTATAAGTAATTGAGTTGAATGAATGAAGTATTTATAGATCAGCAAGTCTTGCTTGTGACGGATATATCCGTCACAAGCATGCGACGGGCCAAATACTACCCATGTGGTAGATAAGACAAAACATTTGTAGACATTTTAGTCTTGTCTTATCTACCCACATGGGTAATATTTGACCCGTCACACACTTGTGACGGATATCGCCGTCACAAGTAAGAATTTGTGTTTATAGATTTAGGAAATTAGAAAAAATAAAATAAAATAAAATAAAAACAAAACTGTCGGGCCCGTGTCAGGCACGCTTTCACTGCGAAAATGCTGTCGGGGCCTGAGTCCAGGCACGGTTTTTGCCTCAGACCGTGTCGGGCAGACTGAAAAAACGTGCCGGACCGGGCCAGCGGCGACGGCCTGACCCGAATTGCCAACTTTAATCTGCAATACTCCATATCGCATAATCCATTTTTATTTTACATTACTTTTATAAAACCTAAGATATCCTATGAAATGCTAAAAAAATCGGAGTTACTCTTCACAGTACGCATTTTTTTACTCGACGCAATACTTTTTACACGTATTTTTCCATTGCATACCCTTATCAGAAAACAAACCTAATTTCATTTCTCTTTCACACTCTCTACACTAACCCTACAAATCTTTTTTTTTTCAATTATCATTGATTACCTCCAAATAATTATACATTCATTCAACTTATCAAATTTAATAGATTATGAATACGATTTTGATTGAAAAACATGTATCAACCATTAATTATCATTAATGATTGAAATTAGTTTTTTTGTTTCAAAGTTCTAAATATATATTGTTATTTTAGGGTTTGACACTTCTTTTTTGTCTTTTTCCTTAGTACTGCTTGTACTGCGTCAAAGTTGGAAAAAAAAATGCACTGCGTCAAAATTGAAAAAAAAACACATGTGTATTCCGTGATAAAAGAAATGTATTGTATTAATAAAGTTAAAAAAAAGTAAAAGATACGGAGTAAAAAACTTATGTACCGTATAAAAGTAAAAAAAATTGTATTGCGTTAGGTAGAGTAGATACGGAGAAGAGAAAAACAAATGAGGGGAAAAACAAAATGATAGAATTTGAGGGGAGGGAATGAGAGGGCAAAATTGAAAAAACGGTACTGTGTCAACTAAAATGCGTACTGCGATGAGTAACACCAAAAAAAAATATTAATGATAACTAAATAAGATAATTTTATTTTAGCAAAATATTTAACTGCATCTTATCATCGATTACCTAACATAACAGATAAAAAAATTATCCAAATTTAGCTTGGGAAAGAGATACCAATAGCCAAATATCCCCCCCAAAAAAAAGGAAATATGGTAAGTAGAAGTAATGTTTGAATATTTTTCATAAATCGGAAGTTGAAAGTGGGTAGGAAACTAGAAATATAATCTGTTATACTCCCGTCCGTCAGCTGAGACAGACACAGTTTCCTTAATCTATCTATCAATTATATATATATACTGAATGAATACAGAGTAGTCCTCCTATGTAAACAAACCACCCACCCACTCCACGCACACTCACCATTCTTTCCAAAATCACTCTTTTCCCTAAATCTCCGCCCCCCTCCTCTCTCTCTCTCAGAAATCAAGACACATTACCCACCCTCCCTTTGTTTGTTTGTTGTTGATTGTTAATCGAAGATGAAAGAATCGGAATTCAAGAGAAAGGGTGGTGAAGAGTATGCTGTAGTGATTTCAAGGAAGAGGAGGAGACACGGAAAGTATGAATGTTACGATTTCACGGTTGTTTCTGAGTACGACCCGTCTTCTGTCTATCGGTATATGAACCTCCCTGAACAAAGATCCATGAGACGCGGCAGCAGCGAGTTGAGGGACGATGTTCGACGCCATTTATCTGCCATTGGTTGGACTTTCTGGTCCAAAGTCAAGCGAGGCACTGATGAATGGCGCTATGATTCTCCCACTGGTAAAACTTACTACTCTTTAATGACTGCATGTACTGCAATTTCAGAGGGGATTGAAACCAATACCACCTTTGATGATCCTCAACCTCAACCTCAACCTCAACCAAAACCAACTACCCATGCATGTTATGTTGCTGATCAAGTAAAATCTAAGAGAAGAAAAGGTTTTGGTAACAAGAGTAGTAGTAGTTCAATAATGGGTAAAGGGTCGGGTCGGATCCTTCGATCGAGCAAAGGGGTGCGTCAGGCAGAGGGTGGTTGTAGTGGGTCCAAGATTCCTAGAACTGTGCTTTCATGGCTGATTGAGAAGAATGTAGTTGTGCCTAGGTCCAGATTGTATTATAAAAAGGGGGGGAAAAGAGATGATGATGATGATGATGATGCTCCTTTGATGGAAGGAAGAATATCAAGTGAGGGAATAAAGTGTAATTGTTGCCAAATATTGTTCAGTCTGAGTGGGTTTCAGGCGCATGTTGCTGGTAATAACACATGTTGCAGCAGACCAACTGAGAATCTCTTCTTAGAGGATGGCAAATCTCTGGTGAGTTGTCAGCTGAAGTTGATGAAGGACCGGGTCAGGAGCTTCGATAATATAGACCCATCCGGTTCTGGTTCCGCTTCCGGTTCTGAAAAGTTGAATGATTATGTATGTTCAGTCTGCCATCATGGAGGTGATTTGGTGCTGTGTGATGGATGCCCATCATCATTTCATGCATGCTGCCTCAGTTTACAGGTGTGTTTAATTAATCACTATGTATGTTAGATTGCATGAGATGTTGCGAAATTGAGTCTGACGAAGTAATGTTTGGATTAGTATTGTTGGTAATGTCTGGTGAATGTTGTGGGAGTTGTAGTAGTAGTTATCTTAGGTTCTGATATCAACTGTTGTTGTTTTGCAGAAAATTCCTGAAGGTGATTGGTTTTGTCCATCCTGTTGTTGTGGGATTTGTGGTGACAGTCATCAACCTGGTATGGAAGCAGCACAATGCAACGATGACAGCCTTCTCCGTTGTCATCAATGTGAGCGGCAATGTAAGTTCTGCTCATCACTTGTTTTTGGCGACATTTATGATTGTTGTCATTTTTCAGGCCCTTAATGTATGCTTTTAATCCTCTCATGCAGATCATGCTCGCTGTAAGGAAGACCGAGGCATGGCTATTTGTGGAGAACATTGGTTTTGCTGTAAAGCCTGTGAAATGGTACTAACTTTGAATCCTCTTTCATTTCATATTATATTCACTATCTATCCTGTCAGTAGAGGCTTTCCAAGCCTTTCGTAACCAGCATCTTTCAAACTAGTTTTGCTCAAACTCTATAGATGATTCTTATAGCTATTTTAGCTGGTTAAGCAACAGATTGGTGATATTCACAACGAGGGTTGGAAACCCGTCACTCTACTATTCGAGAATAAGATACTTCCTCTAACCCTTTTATAACTTCTCACTTCATTATTCTCACCTAAATGAATATAGAATGGGAAGTTATTAGGGGGCCGGAGGAAGTATTGTTGTTTATTATAATTCTTGTGTCTCCTCCTATGTGGGCTAATCCATGATGAATGTTTCAGATACAGTGGGGCCTCCAGCAGCTTCTTGGCAAACCCATTCTTGTTGGTCATGATAATTTGACTTGGACGTTGATCAAACCAATGGAATACCAGGCAGAAGATTTTAAAGATAATGATTTGGTCGCCATGGCTGAAAATCATTCTAAGCTTTGTGTTGCTCTTGAAGTGATGCATGAATGTTTCGATCCAGTGAAAGATCCCAAAACTAAGCGAGATCTTGTTGAAGATGCTCTTTTCTGCAGAGGGTGAGTTGTTCTGTTCTTACGTACTGTCACAACCGCACAAATGGCTTATTTACAGAGAGTATTTTCTATATCCAGATCTAACATTGAATGATGTGCAGGTCTAACCTTAACAGATTGAACTGTAGAGGATTCCATACAGTTCTTTTGGAAAGAAACGACGAGCTTATTGCAGTGGCCTTATTAAGGTATTAAATCACAATAAATCTAGCAAAGATTTGCCATTTTAACTAGTTTTAAACACTTGCTGAATTCTAACATTGTCTTTCTATTGTTCAGGATATATGGAGATAAGGTCGCAGAAATGCCACTTATTGGTACGCGTTTTCAGCATCGCCGTCTTGGAATGTGTCGTGTCTTGCTCAACGAGATTGAAAAGGTTAACCATTTTATTCTTTGTTGCACTTGTGTGTATACAACCGTCTTACACTAAAGTCAGCACAACACCACATGTTCTTCTAATTTTGTAGTGTCTAAAATTATAAGGTCTACTGGTTCCGGCTATGATATGCATTTAATAGATGAAAACACTATTGTATTGGAAAATGTTATTGATTCACTTGTCTTTTTTGTGTATTATCCAGACTCTCCTGAAGCTCGGAGTGCAGAAACTTGTCCTTCCTGCAGCATCAAGTGTCGTAAACACTTGGATTAATTCATTTGGGTTCACTCCTTTGACAGAATCAGACAGATTAGAATTTCTGGGTTTCACCTTCTTGGATTTTCAAGATACCATTATGTGCCAAAAAATCTTGAGGAAACCTCCTTCCCCTAGAATCCTTCTGTCAAGAAATATGCCAGTTTTCCATCATAAACCCAGCCATATAATGGATGGAAGCAGTATCCATCACGAGGGAAGTAGTAGCATGTCTGAGGTTTTACAAAAAGAACAGCATCAAGGGAGTGATGATGTAGATCAAGGAGCAGAAGCAAACGTTACTCAGAAGATTGTGGATCAGGAAAAGTTTGAATGTGATAAATTTTCTCTAAAGCTGAAGTTATTCGGGATGGGGAACACTATTGAGCCAAGGCCCCTGGTTCCTCAAACCAACCACTCTAATTTCGATGTGAGTCGCAGATTAGTTTCGGCGTTATGATTGATTGTTTGTTCCCTGAGTTTCGGTTACAATGAGAGTTGATGGTATAACTCAAGCCGTGTCTTGGTCGAGGGATGATTCTTGTGAAGCCAGCTTGTAATGCATGCTTGGAGCTACACAAGTGTTTAACTTTTTTTATTAAGCTCCTGTATAGTTACTGTTTCAATGTATGTATCAGTTCTTCGGCCTGGGGCTAATTTTGAGTTAAATTTTACATTGTACAAGTTCTCAGCGGAAGCTAGCAGTCACTATCAAAACATTCGGCAAGTGTATCTGTTTATGTTGTTATATAACCTTGGAATTCGATATTGTCTCACCGTCAGACCGTTTTTCTTATTGTTTTTTTTTTGATAAAATGTAAGTATTTAGAATAAAGCCTTTGTAGCCACACCCCATCTCCGTCTGAGATGGTTGACGGTTGACCTCTAGCCAACCATTCCAATCTAGCACACAACTCAGTTCTCACACAATTGAAAACAATCTGAGGACTAACTATGGAGCCTTCTAGTCTCGCCCTATTCCTTTGAGACCACACTTTATAAATGGTCGCTGCAACCGCCGCCCTACACGCCTTTTTTTGAATACCCGTCCCTGTGAACTTGAGTTGTAGCAAATGGTTCCCCATGTTCTGTCCAAGCCAGCCCTAGATTAACTGGAAGGCCCTGATGCTATACCCACAAGGAAAGAAAAGATGGCCTGCTGTCTCAGGCTCCGCTTCGCACAAGTAGCATAAATTCGAGTTACTCACTCCATGACGATGCAGCTTACTTCTGGTGTTCAGGGCATCAAGACAGCTGAGCCAAACCAGAAATTGATGTTTAGGCAAGGACCATTTCTCTCACACCATATGGAACCACCCCACAGCCGGAGCTTTATTCCTCAAAGCCTCATAACCCGCAGCAATTGAGTACATGTGCGTGTCAGACTGCCAATGCCCTGCCACAAACTGAGACTTGCATTCCTCCTTCAATCTGCATATCTGCTTCCAGCCTCAACCCACAGAGACACCCGGAATATAGTCCACCCAAGTTTGGCCCTTAAATAGAAGTGATGAACCCAAATCACCCACAAACGATTCTGCCGCTCATACAACCACGAAACCAACTTGAGAATGGTAGCTTCATTCCATTTCACGAGCTGTCGGAGCCCCAATCCGCCCTCCAATTTTGGGTAGCAAATCTTCTCCCAGGACACTAAAGGAACACGATGATACGTCTCCTTCCCGTCCCACAAAAAATTCCTACATAAAGCATCAATTTTGGCCAAAACGCACCCAATAAGTATGAACCTGAGAAAGAACAGACTGGACCAAAGTGGGTCGACCTGCATGGGACAATTTCCTTGCTCCAAAACTCAGAATTTGACAAGTTATTTTTTCAACCAATTTAGCACAGTCCTATTTGGCCAATTTAGTAGTTTGAATAGGAATGCCCAGGTATCGGAATGGCATCTTGCCTAAATTACATCCCGAAAGACGAAGAGCAGCAGCCTTCTGCGTTCCACTCATACCAGCACAGTACAAATGAGACTTGCCTATACTCATAGTCAAACCAGAAGTCTTCGTAAATGTAGCAAATACCCTCATCAACAGAGTTAAGAAAGTCACATCCCCTTAACAGAACAAAAGCAAGTTGTCCGCAAACATGAGATGACTCAGTTTCATTGAAGCGCACTTAGGATGGTATTTGAATTTAGAATTTGCTGCCACAAACCCAAGCGAACGGAATAGGTACTCCATACAAATATGGAACAGAAGCAAAGAAACAGGGTCCCCTTGCCTGAGTCCACGCTTCCCACGGAAAAACCCAAAAGACTCATCATTCAGGGTTAACGAAAAACTCACCGTGGTAACACATTCCATAATCCACTCTCTAAACTGCTCCGGGAAATTAAGAGCCTCCATCATCTGATCAAGGAACGCCCACTCGACACTGTCATATGCCTTCTGCAGGTCAATCTTAAGAAGACACCGAGGCGAGGCAGATTTCCTGTTATACAACTTCACCAAGTCTTGGCAAATGAGAACATTTTCAATTATATTCCGACCCGTGATGAAACCTCCTTGCTATGGGCTAATTATATCAGGTAAAACCTTCCCAATTGCTTACTTAAAATTTTTGAGATACACTTATAAATTACATTGCAGCAGACAATAGGCCTAAACTGGAGAACACTATGAGATTTATTAAGTTTGGGTATAAGGGTCAAAGTGGTCGCATTAACCTGTTTAAGTAGCTTCCCAGAATAGAAAAAATTCTTCACAGCCGCCACGACCTCCCCTCCAACTATGTCCCAAGAATCTTTAAAGAATTGACTTGAGTACCCATCCGGCCCCGGAGCTTTATCTTTGGGAATGCTAAACATGACGTCCTTAATCTCACGATCAGAAACAGGCTCAAGTAGAATGTCCCACTGATCCGCAGAGCATACCTTACTCTTAGTAAATAATGTAATTAGTGCCGTCTCTTTTATTTCCGACATTAGTTAGCCTTAGCTCTTGGAGTTCCTTGTAATTAGTTTTGCTGTTCATATTCATTGTACCTGCAACCTTGCTCGGCTATTTATACCGAGTTGTATGCTTTGTATATTTCATCGATTTATATAGTTTATCATGGTATCAGGCTAAATCTCGATCCTCACGATCCAAAACTCGCGTTTTCGATCACACTCTACCTCCGGGCCGTCCGACCCAAGCTCATGGCCAAGTCCGACCCGTCGAGCACATCCCGTTCCCAATCAAAATTGGGCACAAATCAGCCACATACCCCACCCTCACCTGCCTCCGGCGCCGGCTCCGGCCACAGGCCCTGGACGGCGACCTTGCCGGTGACACCTGCTGCTGCCTGGCCGGCCGCCACTCCTGGACAGCAGCCCTTAGTTCCCGTCGTCGGCTCCGATTGAAATGGGCAAATGGCCAACAGCCCCTGTCTTACCCATACGCCCCTGCCGCCAAGTCGCCGGCCGCCGCCGTGCCTCCTGCCGACCGCCCGGCCGCCGTGCCGACTGCTGGCCGCCTAGTCGCTGCTTCTCACCAGCCCTGGCCGCCTGCACCTCACTCCACTGTTCCGAGTCCGAAGTCAGGTCACACTTTTGTGACACACGCTGAATCCGTTCCCCGAATTGATTCAGGTCAAGCCTTTCAAGCTCACACAATCCAACAGTGTCTTGCAACGGGTCAATGGTTCATGGACACGGGCGCATCCTCTCATTTGAGTGCCGATCAGGTAACCTTCGTTCCCTTTTTAATTCTAGCTCGATTCGTTCTATTTATGTCGGGAATGGTTCTAGTATTTCGGTTCTCGGGCCCGGCACCACCCACCTAAATACTAAAATCCGTACCCTTCACCTTAATAACGTTTTATATACCCCTCAAATAATTAAAAACCTTATCTCTGTTCGTCAATTTACGAGGGAAAATAATGTTTCCGTCGAATTTGACCCATACGGTTTTTCTGTGAAAGATTTAGTGACTGGGAAATCGATTTTGAGGAGCAACAGTGACGGTGAACTATACCCCGTGTCACCAATCTCATCCAACTCTGACCCGTCTCACCAACACCTTATCACTCTCTCCTCCGATGTTTGGCATTATCGTCTCGGTCATCCCGGGTCGCACATTTTGGATATTTTACGTACTCGGTTCTCACTTCCTTGTAATAAAACCGAGCACCGCTCCAAACTATGTCACGCATGCCAAATTAGCAAACACAAGCGGTTACCTTTTTCCGAGTCGTTTTCCCAAACAGTAGCTCCATTTGATATAATTCATAGTGATCTCTGGACATCTCCCGTAACTAGTAAATCTGGCTATAAATATTATCTCGTGCTCATCGACAATTTTTCGCAATTTGTTTGGGTCTACCCTATCAAGTTCAAATCCGAAACATATACCAAATTTCTAAAATTTCGTAATTATGTAAAAACCCAATTTAATCGCGAAATCAAAGCTTTTCAATGTGATCTTGGCCGCGAATTTGATAATAATAATTCATTTCGTCAATTTGGAGATGTCAACGGCCTCATTTTTCGCTTCTCGTGCCCCCAAACATCCTCTCAAAATGGTAAAGCGGAGCGCATGATACGCCGTTTAAATGAAATCACCCTCACTTTACCCTTTCACGCGTCCGTCCCGACCATATACTGGGTCGATGCTCTTCAAACCGCTACTCACCTTCACAATGTCCTCCCCTCTCGTCTTCTTAAATCTCAATCACCCACTTCCGTCCTTTTTTTAAAAACTCCCTCGTATGACCACCTCCGTGTTTTTGGTTGTGCGTGTTATCCCAACCTCTCGTCCACCCGTCCTCACAAACTCACTCCACGTTCTACTAAGTGTGTCTTCACCGGGTACCCCAAGGAATTTCGTGGCTACAAATGTCTTAACCTCACCACCGGCAAAATCATCTACTCGCGTCACGTTACTTTTGATGAATCGGTTTTCCCGTTCGCTCAATCCGACCCTAAAACTGTCGAATCCTACTCATTCCTTGATTCATCTCTTCCCCTGCCCATCTTATCCTCCCTCTTTGAATTTGGGCCCAGCCCAACCCCCATACCCACCAACCTAGCCACTCCTCCTAATACCCATCTCTCGGCCCACTCCCACATCCCCTCACCTCAACATATCCCTACCTCCTCTCAAGCCCAAACATCCTCCCCCGAACATACCTCTACCTCCTCCTAGGCCCAGACATCCTCCCCCCAACATACCCCTACCTCCCCCCAAGCCCAACCCACCTCTTCCCCAATAACCCAAACATCGTCCCCTTCTCCACCACCACCACCACCTCCTCCTCCCCCTCGTTCCCATCGCATGACTACTCGTGCTATGCATGACATTTTCAAACCCCGTGTCCTCACCGCTTCCGCAACACCACCTCTCTCTCCCATCCCCAAATCACCCCACCTAGCCCTCCGTGACCCGAACTGGAATGCTGCCATGAATGACGAATATCGTGCTTTAATTAAAAATGGAACGTGGGACTTGGTCCCTCGGCCCTCAGACTCACCAATCATTCGGTGTATATGGTTATATCGCCACAAATTTAATTCGGACGGTTCCCTTGCCCGGTACAAGGCCCGTCTTGTAGTCAATGGGAAGAGTCAACAAGTTGGTATTGACTGTGACGAGACTTTCAGTCCTGTGGTCAAACCCACCACCATTCGGACCGTTCTTAGTCTCGCCGTTAATCGGGCCTGGCCCATTCACCAATTGGACGTTAAAAATGCGTTCTTACATGGAGACCTTGTTGAAACTGTTTTTATGCACCATCCCCCGGGATTTGTTAATCCCTCGGTTCCTGGTCACGTGTGTCGTCTCCGTAAGTCCCTGTATGGCCTCAAACAGGCACCTCGGGCGTGGTACCAACGCTTTGCGAATTTTATTCTCTCCTGAGGCTTTAAGAGTAGCACCTGTGATCCATCTCTTTTTATTTTTCATCACGGGCATGACATTGCATATCTATTGTTATATGTTGATGATATAGTGCTAACCGCGTCTAGTACTAGCTTACTACGACGCATTATCACTACTCTTTCACAGGAATTCGCTATGACCGATCTGGGTTCCCTACACCATTTCCTTGGCATTCAGGTGACCCGCACCTCGACAGGTCTTTTTCTCTCACAGGAATCCTATGCCCGCGATATTCTTGCTCGGGCCAATATGTCCAACTGCAACTCGGTTTCCACACCCGTTGAAGCCGGGTCCAAACTTAGTGCTGCCAACGGTGCTCTTCTTCCTGATTCCACTCTCTACCGTAGTTTGGCTGGCGCCCTACAGTATCTGACTATTACTCGACCGGATATCTCATATGTCGTTCAACAGGTTTGCCTATTTATGCACGCCCCTCGAGAACCTCACTTTCAGTTTCTCAAACGCATTCTTCGCTATGTCAAAGGCACTCTCACTCATGGGCTCCGCATTATGAAATTCGTCTCCGATAAACTCACTGCTTACTCCGACGCTGACTGGGCCGGTTGTCCCGACCTCCGTCGCTCCACTTCCGGTTATTGTGTGTTTTTCGGTGACAATTTGCTCTCATGGTCCTCCAAACGGCAACCTACTGTCTCCCGCTCTAGTGCTGAAGCAGAATATAGAGGCGTAGCTAATGTCGTCGCTGAGACGTGTTGGCTTCGGAATCTACTTCTCGAGCTCCATGTTCCTTTACGGCATGCCACCGTTGTCTACTGTGACAATATCTCGGCCGTCTACCTCTCCGGCAACCCGGTCCAGCATCAACGAACCAAACACATTGAAATTGACATTCATTTTGTTCGCGAGAAGGTTCGTCTCGGTTTGGTCTGCGTTCTCCACATTCTGGCAGACTACCAATATGCAGATATTTTTACAAAAGGTCTGCCCAGATACCTGTTCACCCGTTTTCGGTCCAGCCTGAACGTCCGCCCTCCTACCGTTCCGACTGTGGGGGTGTCTTAGTAAATAATGTAATTACTGCCGTCTCTTTGTATTTCCGACATTAGTTAGCCTTAGCTCTTGGAGTTCCTTGTAATTAGTTTTGCTGTTCATATTCATTGTACCTGCAACCTTGCTCGGCTATTTATACCGAGTTGTATGCTTTGTATATTTCATCGATTTATATAGTTTATCACTTACCTTGTTTCACCATTCCAAATTGAACAGGTTCCGTCGCAGCAGAGCTCCCTAGCAAAGTCGAATAGTATGCTAAAAAAAGGCTGTTAAACGCCCGCTGACTCCGTCCGCTTCACCCCCTCAACGTCCTGTATCATCATGACTCTATTTTGGGCATACTGTTTCCTTACAACAGAATGGAAATATGAAGTGTTCGAGTCTCCGTCCTTGAGCCAGGTGACTTTCGATTTTTACTGAAGATAGGACCTACAGGCACCCTGTAACCACACTACCTCTTTGTTGCAATGTCATTTCAGTTCCAGTAACGCCTGATTGCTAGGATCCACCTGAATGCCAAGTTGAAACTGTCTTAAGGAAAATTCTGCCCGTGAGCATTTGTTGACTATATCACTCACACTTTTATTGAGACCCTTAAGAACCCCCTTCAATCTTTTCATCTTAGTAACTATCTTAAACATGGGGGAACCTAGCTACCACTCCAGCATCTCAGCTTTCCTGTACAATATCAAGAAAATTTGGACACAAACTCCACATATTCATATATTTGAAAGATCTTGTTCGCTGACCCGTTTGTTGCTCCAGTTTAATAATACATGGACAATGATCAAACGTGCCCTCGGGGAGAAAATGAGCAAATCCCTCCGGAAATGACTCCATTCCTTCTTAATCAAACATCGATCCAGTCTGCTATAAACTCTATCCGCAGGACACTGTTTATTATTCCACGTATACCACGCCCCTGCTGACGGGCTATCTCTAGCCCACACTCAGCAAGGCAATCTTTGAATGGGCCCATTTCCTGCTCCGTACTCATCCCCCTAACCATTCTTCTGACTGTAACACAGTATTGAAATCTCCCCCAATGATCCAAGCACCCTGTATCCCATCATCATAGCTCTTAAGTTACTGTCATAAACTCTCCCTACCCTCCACGGAGTTTTATGCAACATTCCTATCTTCTGTGACAAGGAGATGAATCGCCTGATGACTAGCATCAAGCACCTGGACGTCAACTTTCCCTGGTTTCCACATGACTCACACACGACCCCCATCGCCATATTGGTTATTAGTAGTAATAGCCCAATTATCCAACAAGCACGAGCTAAGATTATGTATGCTAGTTGACTTTATTTTTGTTTCCAGCAAACCAAACAATGTTACATCTTGTTTTTCTACGAATTCACTAATTGTACGTTGCTTATTTTGATTATTCATGCCCCGTACATTCCAAAACCCTATTTTATGGGCACTAATCATCAATACCTTCGACGATGTGACTAGGTTTCTCAACATATTGTCGTTCTCAGGGGTAGTATTAAGAACGACTTGGGCATAAGACTTATCCTTACTTATCATATTGCTAGTCTCTCCTCTTTGCTCTTCTCGCATACCATTCTGGCGCACAGGAACAAATATTGGTTGCTTCGTCCTGACTAAATACCAAGCACCCTTCAGAGACTGCTCTTTATCCCCTCGCTGCACCTGTTGTACCACTTTTTCCTTGTCCTCCTTACATTGAGCCTGTTCATGCCCATATAGATTACACTTTGAACACCTAACAGGCTTCCATTCACAGAAGACTTTAATCTCGACTGTGTTCCCTTCTTCATCTTTGTTCCGGTCACGGAAACAATTAACCCAGCTCTGGATCCGGGTTGTGTAATCGGAGTGTGGGTAAGTAACAGATCGCCTGATTTCCTTCAACCTCTCCTTTGATCGGACCTTCCCGGCGGAGCTGACCTGCTCCCTGCACAATGAACGCACAGGGCCCCGGAGGTTGTCCGAGGGAACCCTCTCCGATGCCTAAGTTAGTCCGTGAAATGCCTTGATGAACCTAGCTCGTGAGGAACTAGGTGGCGTTTTTAGGAGTGAGAGTCTAGAGAGAGAAAATCCAACCCCTTTCATGTGGGAAATGGAAGAGTATTTATACTTTCCCACAAGAGAGAGAAAAAGGGAAGAGGGGAGAGAGAGAATGAGTGGATGAGAGAGTGACATGTGGCTTTACCTCATCCACTCGTTCTCTCTTACCTTTAGGTAAGATGACGGAGGGGGCTTCTGGGAACCTCGGCCCTGCTCAGGGAGAAGGTCGCCCGGAGGCAGGCGAACAGGGAGTGCCTGCACGCTCTTCACAGGAAGTCGCCTTACCCTACTGGGCAGGCGGCCTCCTTGTAGCTTTGTTTCACTTGGGGAAATCCTGGTATCTTATCCCGACGGCCTGCTGGGTAGGCTCCTCGGTTCCCTGGACGGGGTCTTTATGGGGGCCTGCTAGGCGGGCGGGCCGATCCAGGCTCCTGACCCTCATCAATTGGCCCTCACCGACTGGGGGGAAGCAGGGTTTCCCTTCGGCAGGTGGACTCTTGGTGGAGGGGAGTTGACTTGTGTCTCTTGTCACTGCATTTAATGCGTTCGCGTATTCCCGAGGGGGAGTCTCTTCTGTATTGGGCATGCCAAGAGTTTAATTGTTTCTTGGGTCATGATTGCCTTGTGCGCCAAATGGATTTTTGGGCAGCGCGCTGGTGTGCTGATTGGCCGTTTCTTCTGACAGGGTGGTTGGGGCGTTATTCAATGCCTTGGCTTTCCTCGTATAAATTGCATTTTTCCTTTGCTATTTTCACGACCCATCTTCAACTTTCCTCTTCTTCTTTTTTCTAAGAAAATGTCGTGGATTACCAAAACATTCTTTTACCAAGGGACTCGTGTAATGACCCGCCGTTTCAGGGGCCGTCAGAGACTAAGGTATTCCAGGGCATCCTTTCTCATCCTGCGCCGCAGCCGGCGACTCCGCACTCAACTTCACAGGAGGCTTAAGAGGAGGTCTCATGTCAGGGCGGGCAACCGCCCTCTGAGGGCTTCTCCTGCCGTCCCAAAGCTTAAGCGCTGCCTCCAGGGAGGGGGTTGTTTTGATAGGGGGTGCCCTGAATGTTACCCATGGCTACACCCTGAGCAGTTTGATCCTGATCACTCAGAGTTGGGCTCTTCTTCTGAGTCGGGCCCTTCTTCCCCTTTGAGGCAGAAAGTGGGCTGCGGCTCCTGTGACGACATTGAGACAGTCCCTTATGGGAGGGACTGGGATGTCAGCAGCCGGGATTCCGGCGACAGTGATGGCCGGGGTTACTCCTCCGGTCGAGATGGTGATGACGACTCTGCAGACCCCTTCAAAGATTCCGACGACTGGGACTGGGGATCCGATGCAGGGGGGCACAGCCCTGGGGAATACTCCCCAGGTTCCGATGATGATTAGGCCTGCCCTTGGGGCGCAGGCGTGATGAGCCGGAAAAATAGGGGCTCTTTTTGTACTTTGTTTGTCCTGGATGTAATTGCCCTTTTTCTGGGTTTTTTAAGACTTAATGAAAGAAAGTTCAGGCAATTTGTTTGTGTGTTGTATTTTTACTATTTGTTTATTACTTATTGTTTGAATGAAGAGAGGACGTCACAGGGTGATCAATCCTCTGACACCCTTTGGTCCTTTCGAGGCTACCCTAGGGAAGCTACACAGGGCTGACTTCCAAGGGGGTGACGCGTGGACAGTAATCTTTGGGCGGATTCTCGAGGGTTGGCGACTCTTTGTATGCCTCCTCTCCTATAAAAGCAATCAACCACCCATTCCTCCTCTTTTTCCTTTTTCAAACCTTCTTTCTTCTTTAAATCTTCCTTTCTCTTTCTCTGCAAACCCTTTGGTGTGACGACTTGTGCCTTCCTTTGTACCCCCGTTTCTCTGGGAGATTTCTCCTTCAGGCTTTCATCGCACCGGCAGATGACCTTAGGTTAGACTTTTGTCTTCCATTTCTTGCTCTTTCTTTTCGATTTCTTGTTTTCCATTCCTATTAGAGTTACAATGTCTAGAACTCGTGAGCGGATCCTACCTTTTACTGACCCATCGAGGAGGGAGGAAGGGGAAAAAGGTAGGGAGAATTTTGCCTCCTCCTCTAGGGAGGTTGGCTCTGGGGTAGTTGAGGAAGAAAATTCGGCGGGTAGTGGAGGTGGTAACTCTCCTGACCCTCCTCCTTACGACGTTATTGATTCGGATGACGAGGCACTGGAAATTGACCCCTCCAGGACCTCTGGCCCCCTTATTCCTCGGGAAAGGGGTAAGGTTTATCATTTAGACTAGGTCAAGTACCACGTTTCCTTGAGAACTTACCCCGACCCAAAAAGTCGGGACTTGATTCTTGCGAAAAATGTCGCCGGTGCGATTGAGCGGTTTTACAATTTTGGGGATGGGTACACAATTGTTGTCCCCGGTGAGAAAGACACCGTATGCAGCCCTCCCGACGGGTGCATAGCGGTCTACCATAAGTGTTTTGAGTTCGGCCTTCGTTTTCCCCTTCATCCTTCCCTGGAAGAGATTTTCAGGTGTATGAATGTGGCTATCGCCCAGCTGACAGCCATGGCTGTTAGGTCATTGATTTCATATGTTTGGACCTGCCTGTTCCATCGCGCCGAGCCCTCCATTGATGCCTTGAGGTTTATGGTCGGCCTACAAATGGTCTCTTCTGGGAGTGAGGGCTCTCCTGGATATTGGTCCCTTTTGAGGCAGAAGGGGCATACTCTGGTGTGGCCGGCTATGGACAGCCTGAGAGACTGGAAGAACAATTTCCTTTATGTGCACAGTGCCCATGGGTGGAAGATTCCCCGTCATTTCAGGAACCATGTCCACACCAGACTAGAGACCCACGAGGAGTATCACCCTGGCGTGGGCGGAAAAGCCCTGGAAGTGAAGCTGAGCAGGAATGTAACAGCCCTAAATTTTTGCGACCAAAATAACAGAATAAAATAGGAAAATTTAAAGCCGTTACTCCGCATTTAGCTCACAAGGCCAAATGCAAGGCAAAAGAATAATATATGAATTAAAAAGAAATGTAAATACGATAAATAATTAAATGAAAACGTTGCAGCGGAAGACTTAAGTCCCACAAAATTCAAAACGGTTTAAAACAACTTCAACCCACAATTCAACATAAATATAAATAGTTTGGAGTTAAACGTTAAATAATAAAATCCTTCCTCGCTCAGCATCCCGAACCAAATGCACCCATGCAGCATATTAATTGTACCTATCAACTGTACCCAAAACACAAATAGGTACAGGTTCCAGCGGGGGAACGACCCAAAACAAAAGGACGTCAGCAAAGCTGAGTAAAATATATTATATTGAAAACGTAATACAATAATAATAATTTGTAGTAAACTGAAATCAGAGTCAAATATTATTGTCTCAACACCAAACCAAAATACTGTGAAAATAGTAGTCAAAACCAAAACCAACCAAAATATATTGTTTCCACCTGTGTGCCAAGGTCCTACCCTTTTGCACGATCTAGAGGTATCACCTATGCTTAGCTAGACTTACTATAGTGCGCACTACTCACATTTGGGCAGTCAGTAGGATGAGGCTGCCAAAGGAGGAAGTTAACTACCTAGCAAGTGGGCGCCGGGAACCCCACTTAACACAACTCGGGCCAGGAGTTCAGTTTCGGGACGAAATCCCAGGGACGTCTCAGACGCACCTTAACCTCATAGACCAACAGAGCTCCCAGAGTCTGTTATAACCACCAAGATTGTACCAAAATAATTCCAATATATGACTTGTCACAAAGTTCCAATATCCAAAATATTACAAGAGTATCATAAAAATTCATCGTTGACAAAATAATTATAAAACTGTTTCAAAAATATAATTTAAACCGAACATGCTCTTTACTTAAAGGTAAAAAGGTCAAAACGTCCTTACCTCTCAAAACGGTCACAACTCAGCTAATATTATTCCAAGAATTCTTTCTCCTCGAACCCACAAGAAATTAGATAAAGTAGAAACGTACTCGATTTTACGACGGAGGTCGGCTGATTGAAATCAGAGAGAAAGCAAGGGCGTAGGGTAAAGTGTATGTGTGGTAGAAAGGGTTTGAAGTAATATGAATGAATGAGCAGGGGTGTACGGGGGTGTTTATATATATATACTTTAGTTTTTTTTTTTTCTTTCTTTCCTTATTGTGTTTGACTCGAAATCAAATACGATACAAAGTCAGTTTATAAAATAACGGTCCACTTTAAGAAAATCAAAACCGATTATAAAATGATCCAAAATACTTTAATATTTGTAACGACATTAAAAAAATATTTTTTTTTTCCAATTTAAAAACCCAATTTAAATAAAAGTAGAAAAGTCAAGCTTTACCATTGACTCGGAAAATAATGGGGTGTTACAAGGAAGGACAAGGAACTGGTAGACTATTTTGCCGCCCATACTGATAAATATGGGGTGTATGGCCCTTCATTATGGCTCCCCCATGCGGAGCTCATTGCTACTGATAGATACCTGACCCGGGTGCGCATGAATCCGGGCCTAGATGAAGGTAGTTCAGGAGTGCTGATGATTCTTCCTTACCCTTTTTTCTTTTTAAGTATCCTGACTGTTCGTCTGTTTGCCTTGCAGATCTTGCCACCTTCCTTTGGAAAAAAGGGGAGGTGAGGCGTCTGGGTTTGACCGAGACTCTTACCGTTGTCCAAAGCCGCCCTTCTCTTCCCCCTAATTTCAAGAAAGATGAGAAGAACTTGATGAAGCATCTGAAGGGTTTGTCTTTTAGTAGGCCAAGGCTCCCTGCCCCTCCCAGATCAACGCCTGCGAAAACGGCGGTTTCTGAAGCCACCCCTTCCCCGGTTGCGAAGGTGATTGCCTGTGAGGCTACCCCCTCACCTGCTGGTAGGCAGGGGGCCTTTCTGCAGGGGTTCAGATTCCCTCGGGGCCGCGGGCTCCGAAGAGACTGGGGAAAGCACTCCCAGAGGGCTGATCAGAAAGAGGAGCAGGGAGGCTCCGAATGCAGACCATGTGGTGGATTTGGAAGCCGCTACGCCTGAACCAAAGCGCTTCGCTCAGGGGGTTCCTGCTACCCTTTTTTCTGAGGAAAACACCGAATTTCATTATACCGCCGGCGATAGCCAGGATGTTTCTGCCTTACTTTCCGACTCTGGGGCAGTTTTGGCGGACCATCTCCTCAAGACTGTCCACTCTGCCACTCATCAAGTGACTCAGTACGTTCAGCGTACCGCCAGAATCATTCAGGCTTCTGCGGAGTTGGCGACCCTTAATCGTTTGAGTGATGAGGAGCTGGCTAATTCTGACCGCCTTTCTGCAGTCGAACGGGATGTTGCTCTTATTGCCAGTTTGAAGGATCAATTGGCAAAAAGGGAGAACGAGCTGGAAGAGGCCAGGAGTCAGGTGACTCACTGGAAGTCTCAGAATGAGAGGGCTGTCAGGGAGGTGTCCCGCCTGGAGGAGGAGTCGAAGAGAGCTAAGCAGGCCTTCGCAGAGCTGGAGCAGGCCAGGAAGGCTTTAGCTAAGCGGGATCATGCCAAGAAAAGTGCCGCCGATCTAGGGGAGCGCCTTTCCAAGGCGAATTCAGATCTTCAGGCGGCTCTTGGTGATCTAGCGGCGAAGACTGAGGAGTGGCAGAAAGAGAAGGATGAAATAATTCAAGAGGTGGAAACGGCCGTGTCAGCGGGTTTTGTGAATGGCGCCAACTCTTGCTTAGGGGTAGTTATGGAGGCTGTCAGGGAGATGTTCCCTGGTTTTGATGAAGAAGCTTTTCGGGCCCTCTATGCCGCCAAGGACGAGGCTCAGATGCGCAGGATGGCTGAAGGGGCTGCTACTTCTGGCCCAGATGCTCCCCCTGCTTAATATGGAGGGCAGTCTTCCTCAGAGGGCTCTTGTTCATCCCCCGCTGCGCCTACGCTGATGCTTTGACTTCTTTATTTCTTTGCGCGCCGAGCCCTTTTGTGGCCGGCTGCCGTGTTTACTGTAATCACCCTTTTAGCAAACTCTTATCCTGTGTACCCTTGCCACTTTATTCCTTTTTATGAGGATCTTTTTGTTTGTTTTTGTCTGTTTTCGTTTGGTTTCTTGTATAAGTTTGATGTACAGCCTGCCCCCTGCTTGCCCAGAGGTAAGCAGAGAGGTTCTTAACGTTTTATACAAGGTTGGGGGGCCTGCCCCCAGTCCGCATTGGTCCGGCCTGTCCCTGGCTTTTGTTCAAAGTCCAGGGGGCCTGCCCCCTGCCTGCCCAGCGGTAAGCAGGGAAGCTTTTTGCGTTTTTTATACAAGGTTGGGGGGCCTGCCCCCAGTCCTTGTTGATCTGGCTTGTCCCTGGCTTTTGTCCAAAGTCCAGGGGGCCTGCTCCCTGTCTGCCCAGAGGTAAGCAGGGAGGCTTTTTGCGTTTTTTTTATACAAGGTTGGAGGGCCTGCCCCCAGTCCTTGTTGATCTGGCCTGTCCCTGGCTTTTGTCCAAAGTCCAGGGGGCCTGCTCCCTGTCTGCCCAGAGGTAAGCAGGGAGGCTTTTTGCGTTTTTTATACAAGGTTGGGGGGCCTGCCCCCAGTCCTTGTTGATCTGGCCTGTCCCTGGCTTTTGTTCAAAGTCCCGGGGGCCTGCTCCCTGCCTGCCCAGAGGTAAGCAGGGAGGCTTTTTGCGTTTTTTTATACAAGGTTGGAGGGCCTGCCCCCAGTCCTTGTTGATCTGGCCTGTTCCTGGCTTTTGTTTAAAGTCCAGGGGGCCTGCCCCCTGCCTGCCCAGAGGTAAGCAGGGAGGCTCGGAATTTTTGTTGGGGTGTTCATTTTCTTTAGCTTTGGCAACAGGGGGGCTCCCCCTATTGCCCCCTGCTCGTTTGGTTGTGAAAATGCAAGTTTGAACAGGCAACGAGTATGAATCTGAAGTTCTCTCATTTCTTTATAAAACTTTTTGACATAAGGGTGGTCGGAGCCGTCGACATTCTTTGATCGTTCTCCGCCATTGTTTTCATCAAAATAAAAACTATCTTTAGACTTGGTTTAGACATAATATTTCTTCAGGGTGTCCGCGTTCCAGTGAGCATTCAATTCTTGTCCTTCAAGGTTGGCGATTTTGTATGTGCCTGGTCCCAGGATTTGAGTTACTTGGTATGGACCTTCCCAGTTGGCACTTAGCTTTCCGTGCTCCCTTGATTTTCCAACAGCCTGCATTTTTCTGAGAACCAGATCACCCATCTGGAAATTTCTCTGGTGTACTCTTCTGTTGTAGGCTTTCCTCATTCGTTGCTGGTAGGCAACGATGTTGGTACTGGCCTCCTCACTTATCTCGTTGACCAGATCTAAGGCCTCGACCATTGCAGCTTCATTCTCAGTCCGGTCGTATTGCAGGGAGCGCAGAGATGGGATCCTGGCCTCAATTGGTAGTAGAGCCTCTGCTCCATATACTAGACCGAACGGGGTCTGGCCCGTAGATTCCTTTTGGGTGGTCCGGATTAACCAGAGTATGCTGGGAAGCTCGTCAGCCCATCTGCCTTTGAGGTCATCTACCATTTTCTTAAGGCCATTTAAGATCTGCTTGTTGGCTGCCTCAGCCTGTCCGTTGGTTTGAGGGTGGCAGACGGTCGAGTAGGCAACTGCGATGCTATGGCTTTCTAGCCAGATTCTCAGGGGATCATTGTCGAATTGCCTGCCATGATCAAACACCAACATTTTTGGCAGGCCGAATCTAGTGATAATATTTCGCCATATCACTTTTCTGACTGCTGGTTCGGTAATGTTGGGCACTGCTTCAGCTTCTATCCATTTGGTGAAGTAGTCTATAGCCACGATCAGGAACTTCCTGCCCCCAGTGGCCACCGTGAAAGGTCCTAATATGTCCATCCCCCACTGAGCGAAGGGGATGGGGGATAGGATTGGCCTGAGTTCCTGGGCCGGGGCATGGATTGACGGAGCGAAGAGTTGTCATTTTCTGCACTTCTGTGTCAGGCTTCTGGCATCTCTTAGCATGGTAGGCCAGTAGTAGCCTGCCCTCAGGGCCTTGTGGGCCAATGATCTTCCTCCGATGTGGTGTCCACAGATTCCTGAGTGGATGTCCTCCAGGACTTCGGCAGCCTGGTCTGCCCCCAGGCATTTTAGCAGGGGGTAAGTAAAAGATTTCTTATAGAGTTCTTCACCAATGATTATGAACCAGGCCGCTTTGGCCTGTACCTTCTTCTTTTGTACCGTGTCTGATGGCAGGATACCATGCTTTTTGAACTGGATGAAGGGGATCATCCAGCTTTCCGGCCCTTCCTCGACGGTGCTAATTGCCTGACAGGCGCTGGTAGATTTTTCATGCAAAACATCAACCCATACTGATCTCCGTATGTCTTGTGGGCTGGAGCTTGCCAGTTTTGACAGAGCGTCGGCTCGGTTGTTCTGTGATCGAGGTATTTGCTGGATTTCATAGGACTTTAGGCCCGACAACTCTTGCTTTACTTTCTCAAGGTATGTGGCCATGGTCTGATCTCTGGCCTCATATTCTCCGTTAATTTGATTGGCAATGAGCTGAGAATCGGTAGCTAGTGTAACTCGCTCTGCCCCTGCGGCTTTAGCCAGTTTTATCCCTGTGAGCACAGCCTCGTATTCCGCCTCATTGTTTGATGCCGGGAAGGTGAATCTGAGTGCATGCTCAAAATCCACTCCCTCAGGGCTGGTTAACACGACGCCTGCGCCTGCACCATTGGCTGTTGAGGATCCATCAGTGTGCACGATCCATTCCTCGGCAGGGGGCTCCTCTTCCCCTGAATGGGAGCATTCAGCCAGGAAGTCGGCCAAGGCCTGGGCTTTGATAACTGTCCTTGGCTGGTATGATATTCCCAGACCACTTAACTCGATCGCCCATTTCAGCAGTCTCCCTGATTTCTCAAACTTTTCCAACACCTTTTCCAGTGGTTGGTCGGTGAGGACCACAACGGGATGCGCGTCAAAGTAGGGTCTGAGTTTTCTGGCTGCAATGATGACTGCATAGGCGGCTTTTTCTATCAGAGGGTAATTTCTCTCTGTTGTTCCCAGGGCGTGACTCACAAAGTAAATGGGTTGCTGCGAATTTGCTTCCTCCCTTAGGATGACGGCACTTACCGTTGTATTTGTGACAGCAATGTATAGGTACAGTTTTTCTCCGGCTACCGGTCTTGCCAGGGTAGGGAGTTTCTTTAGGTGCTCCTTCAATTGCTCGAAGGCTTTCTTTTGTTCATCCTCCCATTTAAATTGCTTGTTGCCTTTTAATATTTTGAAGAAGGGGGTGGACTTGTCTGCTGACCTGGCGATAAACCGAGCCAGGGCGGCCATTCTGCCTGTGAGCCGCTGAATGTCCCTGATGGTTTTGGGCTCCGGGAGGTCTAGGACCGCCTGAACTTTCTCGGGGTTGGCGTCTATCCCCCTGGAGCTGACCAAAAAACCCAGGAATTTTCCGGATCGGACCCCGAATGTGCACTTTTTTTGATTCAGCTTCATCTTATATGACCGCAGGGAAGAGAATGTCTCTTGAAGGTCTGTCAGATGTTCCTTGTCCCCCTTACTTTTGACGATCGCATCGTCGACATAGGCTTCTAAGTTTCTTCCCTTCTGACTTTCAAAGACTCTGTCTACCAACCGCTGATAGGTGGCGCCGGCATTCTTCAGCCCAAATGGCATCATCTTGTACATGTAGGTGCCATGGCTGGTTATGAAGGCGCACCTCACTCTGTCTGGCTGCCAGAGGTACACTTGATGGTACCCTGAGAACGCATCCAGAAAACTTAGCGTGGTGTATCCACTACTGGCGTCCACTAGTTGATCTATCCTGGGCAGAGGGTAGCAGTCCTTAGGGCAGGCCTTGTTGAGATTGGTAAAATCTACGCACATTCTCCATGCGCCTGATGACTTTTTTACCATGACAACGTTTGCCAACCATTCAGGGTAGTCACAGACTTCGATGAAGTCTGCCTTCAGGAGTTTGTCTATTTCTTCTTTTATTGCCGCATCTTTTTCTACGGACATGTTCCTTTTCTTCTGCTTCATAGGGCGAGCCTCCGGATTAATGTTCAGCTTGTGAACAATAAAGGCCGGGTCAACCCCTGGCATCTCGTCTGCAGAGTAAGCGAATACGTCCCTATTTTCTCTTAGGACTGCAATTAGTTCCTTTTGATAAGACTCCTCCAGGTCGGCCCCTATAAGGACCTGCCTCCCTGGCTCTAAGTCCACTAGCATGCTTTCCCCTTCAGGCTCTAGGTGGACTGATTCTTGCTGGGCAGTCGGGATCTCACCTTCCCTACTGGGAGAGCATTGGGCTTTTCGCTTCCCTTTTCTTTCTGTCTCATGGGCTTGCAGGGCCACGGAATAACAGTGTCTGGCCGACTCCTGATCCCCGTGGACCTTCCCCTCCATGCCAAAGTCTGTTACATAGGCTATGGTGAGGGCCCTAATTGATACTGCAGCTTCTATTTCATCTAGGGTGGCTCGGCCTATCAGGGCGTTGTACGCTGATTTGGCATCCACCACAACAAATGACGCCCTGACATTTCTTGCTGAGGTCCCCTCCCCAAACATAACAGGCAGATCGATAACTCCCATGGGTAGCATGCCTGCTCCGTTGAATCCATACAAAGATCCGGGGGCTGGCTTCAGGTGCCTTTTTTCAAGGTTCATTTTCTCAAAAGCGTCTTTGTATAAGAGATTTGTGTAGGCGCCAGTGTCCACCATACACCTCTTGACAATGTGATTGCTGATTTCCAGGGTTAAGACCAGAGGGTCACTATGCGGGTACACGACTCTCCCTGCATCTTCAGGGGTGATGCTCAGGGTAGTGCCTCTTGGACTGCCTGCCCTCTCGGCGTAGCAAATTTGGTTCCACAGTTCGCGAATCTGCCTTTTCTGGCTACGCCTGCTGGTCCGCCCCTCCGCATCTCCTGATACTACATGGATGACCATGCGATTTTAGGCTGAGCCCTCAGGTTTGTCTGCCGCCTCTTTCTGGGGTTTGTTCTTTGCTGCATAGTTACTCAGCCAGCCGTTTCTTATTAGTTTCTCTATTTCATCTTTTAAGTGGTGGCATTCCTCTGTGGTATGACCTATGCAATCGTGGAACGTGCAGAATTTTTTGGGATCTCCTTTTGGGCTGCGCGGCTTGTTTGGACGGGCCCATTTCGCTGTTTCTTTTTCCAACTCGAAGATTTCGGCTCTCGGCCTGTTGAGGGCCGTGTAGCTGTCAAACCTTGGTTGGTATGTTGTGCGCTCCTTTTTGGGGGTGTCTCCCTCTTCTCTCTGCTTGGCTGGCTCATTTCTGCCACGTCCACCCTGTGGTCCCCCTTGCGGCCTTGTTTGGCCTGCAGGGGTATCCGGCAGGCTGTGAAACTCTTTCTGCAGAATAAACCCTTCAGCAATTTTCCTGGCCATGGCCAAGGTTTCTGGCTGGGCCCTGATCATCTGATTTTTCATTTCCCCTGGGAGCAGGGAGATTGTCAAGGCGTAAGCAGCGGTGGAGTCGTCGATCTCCCTGACTTGCTGGTAGGATAAGTAAAATATTCTTAGGTACTCTCTTACACTTTCACCCTTTTTTCTGCTTTAGGGTCATAAGATCGAAGCGAGTGAGACGTCTCCTTTTGTTCCCCGCATATTGTTCGAGGAAAACCTCGGCCAACTCTATGAAGAACTTGATTGATCCTTAGCGGAGGTCCCTGAACCACCCTTGTGCGAGCCCTACCAGGGTGGTTGGGAAGATTTTGCACCAGATAGCGTCATCCACGTCGTACATGCCCATGTGGCTCTCGAATGCCGCCAGGTGGTCCTCTGGGTCTGTTGTCCCGTCAAACTTAATGGTGGGCATTTTAATTTTCGGGATGGGGTATTCTTGTACCTCAGGATGAAGTGGGGTTTTCGTGGGCCTGCCTACCATTCGTGACCTGCTTTCCCCAGACTGGTTACCGTGAATATCCCATTGTTTATGGATCGGTTTCCTCGTGCTGGGGGAGCGGTGCCTTGGAGGCGGCCTGCTTGCTGCTTCGTCTTCTGTCTCAGGGGAGATTTGCCTGGGTCTCTTCCTCTGAGAGTGGCAGAGGTTGTCATCCTGGTGGTATCTAGATTCAAGCGGTTGCCCCGGTTGAGCCTAGATTGCAGGCTTTGGGATAAACCCGGGGCTGGCTGCTCCTTGACCGCCGGTGTTAACCTGGAGAAGACCCCGCCCTGCTTTTCTCCCAGGCGCTTTGACATGGGCTCCCTGTGCCTCATTCGCTCCTGCAATTCCCGGGATAAACCTCTCTGTTCTCCAGACGCGGATTCTGTTGTGTGAATGGAGAATGCCTACTGTTGGGCAGGTGGCTCTGGGCTACCTGTTGTAATACGCCTTTGCACCTGCGCGTATACTTGTGCCGTCCTTCTTGCTTTCCTCTGAGCGTTTCTGGCGGCGGTCCGCTTCGTGCCCCCAGCTCCATCCCTGCTTATTGAGGGTGGCTGCCTGGGGGCCGTTGCGACCCTGCCTACCAGGTCCTCAGGAGTGAACTCCTGGTTTAGCATTGCAGAGAAGAAGGCGGTTGTCTGCGCCATTTGAGCTGGGGTAAGATTCAGAGTGTGCCCTGGGTGTGTCCCCAACTCAGATGCTACAGCAGCGTTTGGCACGCCTAAGAGACTGGTTCCTCCCACCCCCAGGATCGTGGCGGGAGGAATCCTCTCTGACTGTGGCATGCCATAGAGGGGAGTCACCAGTGGGACCGTCGGACCCGCCCCCGCACTGGCGTCAACAATTTCTGGCATGATTGATTGTTTTAGTTTTTTTTTGTAATTAGGAATGGTTGATTTTTTTATGGGTAATCCGTGGATACAACCAGATCTTCCCCACAGACGGCGCCAAATTGTTCCGGTCACGGAAACAATTAACCCGGCTCTGGATCCGGGTTGTGTAATCGGAGTGTGGGTAAGTAACAGATCGCCTGATTTCCTTCAACCTCTCCTTTATCCCTCTTCTTTGATCGGACCTTCCCGGCGGAGCTGACCTGCTCCCTGCACAATGAACGCACAGGGCCCCGGAGGTTGTCCGAGGGAACCCTCTCCGATGCCTAAGTTAGTCCGTGAAATGCCTTGATGAACCTAGCTCGTGAGGAACTAGGTGGCGTTTTTAGGAGTGAGAGTCTAGAGAGAAAATCCAACCCCTTTCATGTGAGAAATGGAAGAGTATTTATACTTTCCCACAAGAGAGAGAAAAAGGGAAGAGGGGAGAGAGAGAATGAGTGGATGAGAGAGTGACATGTGGCTTTACCTCATCCACTCGTTCTCCCTTACCTTTAGGCAAGATGACGGAGGGGGCTTCTGGGAACCTCGGCCCTGCTCAGGGAGAAGGTCGCCCGGAGGCAGGCGAACAGGGAGTGCCTGCACGCTCTTCACAGGAAGTCGCCTTACCCTACCGGGCAGGCGGCCTCCTTGTAGCTTTGTTCCACTTGGGGAAATCCTGGTATCTTATCCCGACGGCCTGCTGGGTAGGCTCCTCGGTTCCCTGGACAGGGTCTTTATGGGAGCCTGCTAGGCGGGCGGCCCGATGCAGGCTCCTGACCCTCATCAATCTTTGAATTTAATCAACTCCATCTTTTAATTTCTGCCCTAATGGTACTTCAACCAAGGCGCGCACACAGGGGCGGACCTAGGGGCAGTGGCGGACCTAGGATTTTTCAGCTAGGGGGCACTATTTTTTTTCCGACTTTTTTGCATTTAAAAACTATTTTTGGGATATTTTTTCTATATAATAATGAACAATGAGACTTGTAAAAAAATGCTTATATATGTTTTAAATCATATTTTTGTCACACGGTTATTAAAATCATTACCAAATTAAATAAACTAATTACATTATATAGGAAAAAATTAAACAAATATTTGCAACATGTCGTGAATAATCTATAAGTAAAAGAGTGAAGGTTTTGAGAAATAGTTTAAGTATAATATATAGAAATTTTCATTAAGTTATGACATTAACTATGAGTTAGTAAAGTATGATCAACCTCATGTATTCAAAAAAAAGCAGCAATTGGGATTCGAACCTCTGCCATTTGTGATAAAGGCAAATACCTAAACCACTACACCATCACTAATATAATAATAACTAGATTAAAGTCCGTGCGCTGCACGGGTTAGTTGGCTTAATTATATTGATGATGTACATTCGTTGTCATTACAATAAATAAGATGATCACATGATATTAGTAATCAAACTTAATTTCAACTGAATTTATAGTCTTAAGAGCTTATTTTAAAACTCAAAAGAACACATGATTGCTCTTATTTATAATATAAAATTTCATCACCTTATTATAAATTATCGACGTGGAAATAATTTTACGCTTTTAGTCTTATTAAAAGATTTTTTAAGACTCAAAAGTTTTTGATTAATATCTAAGAACGAATGAATTTTTTAATTGATATCTAAGAATGAAAGATTAGTCTTATTTATAATATAAGATTCTATCGCCTCATCATAATTTTTCGATGTAGGATAATTTACTCAAGTTTCATAGTCTTAAGATCTGCTTTTAAAACCCAAAAAAACGCACGATTACTCTTATTTATAATATAAAATCATCGCCTGTAATATTTATAATATAGAATTCCATCACCCCATCATAATTTTTCGATGTGGGATAATTTAAAAGTTTTTCTTGGTTGATATATAAACCCGAATGATTACTCTTATTTATAATATAAAATTTCATCATCTCGATGTAGGATAATTACTTAAGTTTATAGTCTTAGAAAGACTTTTTGAGATTCCAAAGACTTTTGTGGTAGATATCGAAGAACGAATTATTATTCTTTATTTATAATATAAAATTTCATCATCATATTATAATTTGTCGATGTGGGATAATTTTAAAACTGTTATATGTCATAAATTTGTCACATAATGTGAAACAAATGATATGAAATTTATACTCTAATGAAAGCATTTTTTACCACGAATCTAATTATTTCATTTTTGTAATTTAATTTACGATAATGTTTTAAGAAAAATGAACTCTAAAGGTTTTCACGTCATAATTGTAAAACATCACATTAATATATAATAGATTAAATATATATTGTAACAATCAAAATATTCTCTAATTGATTTTTTTATTTATTTATGATACTTTCCTAATTTGAGGTTTGATTAAACGGACCAATGAGATCGCTCGAAAAAAGCCTAATATATATATATATATATATATATATATTGAAACAGGATCTGGTGTAAACACACCAATTTGGTGTAAATACCCTAACAATCTGGACCGTTGATCTAATATTTGATCAACGGCTTGGATTTGATCTCACCAATAAACAAAACCTCTTTCACTCCCTCACTTAGACGCTCATTTGATTTCTCTTTTTTCTCTCTCTTCATTTCCCCTCTCTTTATTTCCTTCCCATCTCCATCATCTCCATCATAATCATCATTCAGTTTCTTTAGTTTCATTCTAAGAGTTCCACTTAATTACTTCAGCTTGCTTCTACAGTTCTGCGCGCCCTAGTTTCTTCAGTTTCGGTGAGTAATTTCTTAATTTTCACTTTAAATTCTCGAGATTTGTGGTTGATTGCTGATTTTTGTGCGGTTGTTTTTGCTGATTTCTCAGGTGAATCTCGTTAATTTCAATCCTAACATCGATTTACCTCAACAATTCTGGTATAACACTTCGCACTCCATTACGACTTCTTTTTTGTAATTTTGTTCTCGATTACTGTCATTGACGAATGACGAGTTTAACTTGTTGTCCTTCTTCACTCTGATTTCTTCAATTTTGCTTAATTTTTGTTGTTTATAAAATTATTTACGAGTTAGGGTTTCTAATTTTTGGAGTACTTGAATATATGTATTAGAGTACTTAAATAATTTAAAAAGTTGATGTTGAATATTGGAGTACTTGAATATATGTATTAGAATACTTGAATATATGTATTAGAATACTTGAATATATAGGTTGGAATAACTGAATTCGTATGTTTAAGTATAGATCAACTTTAGGTGATTTTAGAATACTTGAATATATATATATTAGAGTACTTGAATAAGCATATTAGAATAGCTGTGCATGAAAATTCTGTGTTGGTGTTGAAATTGAATGGTTTCCTGCTCAAGAATTTTCAGTTTGCGTTCTACCACTGACAATTGCATTGTATTCTTATTTCGGTACCTGAATGCTGTGACTCTGAGCATACTGGTATGAGTAGAATGTTGCAGTATGTGCATACAAGCATTATTTTGAGTGATGCTAATCACATTACTACCTTGATGTTTCCTCATTACTAACTTGTTTTCTGTCAATAATTTTCAAAATGAATTTAGCATAAAAAAGATGTCTTGTGGCTGAAGATTCATCTTCGAAACTTGAACTAACCTTTTAGCTTTGTTGTCTATTTCCCTACCTTTTTTTAATAAGCCCCTTATATTATTTATATTCAAAATCTTGATTCGGGTTAGCTTGCAGCTTGTTTACGACAAGGATACCTTCACCACGGATGATTTTATGGGGAAGCCGAGATAGATGTCCAACCGTTGGTCTGTGCTGCGAAAGTGTATGAATGATCGATACTCCAGGAGGAAACACAACTTCGAAAGTGGGTAGCGAGCAAAGAAAGTACAACAACAAAAATTCAGTAGCTTTATTTATTGTATCGCAATCAATTATTATACATCTTACCAGCAGTTATTCCTATATTGAATAACTATATTAGACAACAGTTACTCCAACATGTATTAATTATTGATTGAATTAATCAATTCTTTTTCTTCTTCAATTACTCTAATGTTGTTATTCCAATATTATAATAAGTTATTCTTATATTGGACAAACTCTGATGTTGTTGTTATTCCGATATTATAATCAGTTATTCTTATATTGGACAACAGTTACTCCAACATTTGATCTCAGATACTCTAATACCAAGTATTCCAAGCTACAATAACAAGGATTCCAAGATATAAGGTACCAAATATTCCAAGATATAACACCAATGAGGTTACTACTCAATCACATAAACTCGTAACTAGCTGTGACATACTCTTTGATCAAATAATACACAACACTTTCTGTTGACTAACAAGTATTCCAAGCTATAATAACAAGTATTCCAAGATATAAGTACTCCAACTATTATAACTATCGTATTATAAACATCGTATATGCTTTCATCGTCTAAGTTGTATACTTGTACGAAGGTCTTCAACGTCATATAGTCTCATCCTTTTGACTAAGTCGTAAAGAATTTCCGAGTTGACCCCGCATATATATATATATATATATATATATATATATCATTAAGTACTGTAATATTTAATGTAAGTACTTCAATATTTAATGTTAATTATTCCAAACAGATTAACTCCAAGTTACTCCAACGTTACTCCAACACATATACTCAGTTACTCCAACACATATATTCACTTACTCCAACGCATATATTCAACTATTCCAACACATACTCAACTATTCCAACACATATACCCAGTTACTCCAACACATATATTCAACTATTCCAACACATATACTCAGTTACTCCAACACATATACTCAGTTACTCCAACACATATATTCAACTATTCCAACACATATATTCAACTATTCCAACACATACTCAAGTACTTCAATTACTCCAACACATATACTCAGTTACTCCAACACATATATTCAACTATTCCAACACATACTCAAGTCCTCCAATTACTCCAACATATATATATACTCAGTTACTCCAACACACATACTCAGTTACTCCAACACATATACACAGTTACTCCAACACATATACTCAGTTACTCCAACACATATACTCAGTTACTCCAACACATACTCAAGTCCTCCAATTACTCCAACACACATAGTCAGTTACTCCAACACATATACTCAGTTACTCCAACACATATATTCAGTTACTCCAACACATATACTCAATTATTCCAACACATACTCAAGTCCTCCAATTACTCCAACATATATATACTCAGTTACTCCAACACATATACTCAGTTACTCCAACACACATACTCAGTTACTCCAACACATATACACAGTTACTCCAACACATATACTCAGTTAATCCAACACATATACTAAATTACTCAAACACATTACACAGTTACTCCAACACATATACTAAATTACTCCAACACATATACACAGTTACTCACATATACTAAATTACTCCAACACATATACTCAGTTACTCCAACACATATACTAAATTACTCCAACACATATACACAGTTACTCCAACACATATACTAAATTACTCCAACACATATACACAGTTACTCCAACACATATACTCGGTTACTCCAACACATATATTCAACTATTCCAACACATACTCAACCATGGTTTAATCATACCTTTATTGTGCTTGTTGCAGAAACGAAACAATAACCTCCGAAGAAGAAGATTGTAACGGTTAGGGAAAGAACAGCAGCCGTAGAACCAGTGCAGTTCCCAGTTTTTTCAACAGAAGCCGAAATTTCCTGTCGAATGTGTAGGCCTAGGCCAGGTTTGTGTATGCTTTGACGGTATCTTGAGATATAACTTCAACATATGTAACGATTATATGATTTATAGGAACCGCAACTAAGAGTTTTGAATACATATACTCTTTTTCGATACTCTTCTGAAATTTACAGTCATTTAACTCCGTGATTTCTATCAATGAAGGTGTTTGTTCGTAGTTGTTTGCTTCGCATTGTTTCTGTTTATATTCTGGCATGGCATTCTGCATCTAGGAACATGCATGAAAATGGGTAAGGCTGTGTTCATCTGACCCCGAAAATGAAAATAATGAGATATAATTACCAGCTTTCTTTGAAAATAATGAATTGAACGAATTGTATATGAATTGAAAATTGAATTGAATTGAACGAATTGTATATGAATTGAACGAATTGTATACGAATTGAACGAATTTCGTATACAATTGATCAAATTTTCGAGATTAGGATGATAGGAAATTTGGGGGTTTTTGGGAGGAAATTTGGGGGTTTTTGGGAGAAAATTTGATAGTAACCCTAGATAGAAGAGAGAGGAAGAGAGGAGAGAGAGAAAGAGAGGTGGGTTGTGAGTTTTTTTTTTGGGGTTTTGTTATCCTTGATGATTAATCTCAACCGTTGATCAAGATTAAGATCAACGGTCCAGATTGTTAGGGTGTTTACACCAAAATTGGTGTTTACACCAAATCCCACCTCTCTATATATATATATTGATTAATCTAACTAAAACCTACTTATTTCTAAATGGACTGGGGGCCAAAATTATTTTGTAGCTTTTCAAAAGATAAACGTGTAAAAAATAATAGCGTAAAATATGGATTAATTTATAGAGAACATAATAGCGTAAAATGTGATGTAATTTATAACCTTAAAAAATGTCAGAATTTTTTTTGTATTCCTAGGTAAAAAATTCTAGGTCCGCCACTGGGCGCACATACCATAGCCTGGTACAAGCTTCAGTCCTATCTAATTTAATGAATGAGCCAACAATGCCCGCCAACCGAGGTGGCACTTTGCCCTAGAATTTCAATGGGAGATCTAGCAGTTGCACCCACACCGGGACTGCTTTCACTCCTTTGGTAAGTTTCTCATTAGGGTTCCAATCTTTCACTGTAAGGGCTTGTTATCAAACATGGCGTAACCTATGTTTAGGACGGCCTCCTTCATTTCCAAAGACTTAAAGCAAACGATGAAAATGTCATCCGTCATAAAAGAAATTTTATCGACGTCATACATCTTCCAAATTCTTTTGATAAACCCTTCAATCACAGCCCATGGGGGATTCCCCCCCCATAATGAAGCAATAGGCCGAGGTTTTCCAGTAGTTGAGTTCTTGGCCTTGAAAGCCTTGCGAGTCATGGCGCACCGCCAACAAATTGCCTGGATGATCAACTGTCAAAGGGGGATTTAGGGTTTTTTTTTCTTATTGTTATACTAATAGAGCTTCGTAAAGGATTTTGGTTTTTCTATAATTTTCTTGCTTTTTATTCCCAACGTAGTGTGCACTTAGTGGGTTGGGGGATTCGGACATGGCTGACAATACTTTTGCGAGATTTTTCAAGATTAATTATATCACTATGAACAAATCGAAAGGCTGCATGATAAAATTGTGGGAGTACTTAGTACTCCCTCCGAGTTCCTATGTGTAACAACCCGGATATTGCCAGACTTTATAAGTAAGTCTATAATAGGAAACAGCGGAAGACATAATACATATCCGAGTCATTACTATTCTCAACTAACTAGATTACTTCATAATAATTATGAAAGTACTTAAATATTACATTTAATTATAATAATTTCATGAAGAATAGAAATACATTGGTGTCCCATCTTGATCAGCTATCTCCAACCTTGCCCGTCTGAGGAGTGGTCAGTCTCCCTTAATCTGACGATTAAAATATTTTTAAAAATAATTTCATAGAAAAACAAATCGTCAGATGGGTAAATTATCAAAATTTAATATGAACAAAATATTAAATCAAACATAGATCAAATAACAGTACATAAATGCACAACCGATAACACATAACTTTGAAAATCGCAAGAAATGTTTTAAGTGCCGTATTATTTTTGGAAAAGTTTTATCACGGTATACCGGCCAATCATTGTACAATTACCGAATAAGTTTCGTATTTGATACTTGTACAATAATAATATACCGCCAATCACACCGATACCAGGGGGCTTACATTATTACCCCTGTTTACCGTGGTGACATAAACACGTTTAAAACAAAATTCGTCCTCTCATCTCCAGGGTCGAATGCCGGATACGTGGGGTTGTTACCCGCACCATGGACTACTCACCACCCGGCCGGTTATCCCCGCAGCCACGCTCCAATCGTCGACTCACGGGAACCCGGGTGCGATCCACCTAACACGTACGGGACTGATCAGGTCCCCACCTAAAGTATGGCCACACTCTCGCCTACTCTCGAGTCAATGTCAGCACAGCCAAAGACCCTTCGTACGCTACGGACGGTTTTATACGGTTAAGCTAAGCGCTATTCTTCCAAGTTATCTCGTACACAATAGAGACAACCTGCTTTCCTGCTCAAAGAGATTTCGAATTAAGTCCTAAAAATGCCCAATAAAAATATACAATCTTTTGAAATATATTTTGAAAACATTATGTGTTATCCAACTCGAATTCCATAAGAGTCTCCTTTTCTTGAAATCAGATACATATATATAAATATATATTAATAACCACATAACACGTAATCAAATAAAAGGTCTCCTTATGAGGTTTTCCCTATTTGTAGGCCGGGAATTGGCTAACGAACTTGGTTAATATGTCAAATAATTAGTATGACCATTTAACGGAGTTTAGCCAAGTTGTAATCAATTAAACTAAGGGATGGTTTTCAGTCCCGTGAGTAGTCAATTGATTAGAAATCGCCCTTAATTCATTTAACTATAACTTATAATTCCAAAATGTGTAATTAAAGTACTACTTTTGACCCAAAATATTGTAACTGAAATATAAGAAATATCTATTTATGAAAGATTGTTTTTAAAAGTCCTTTAAAATATACATGCTAAGTTAGGGGAAAAGAACCCAAAATTGACCATTTAATAGAATCACATAGAATTAATAATAAAACCTTTTATCTGAATGTTTAAACGATAATATTTAGTAAATATGTCCTGACTTTTGAAAAATGACAAAGTTTAAACATACTTGACCGTTTTGACCAAATCTTAACAAAGTCGATATTTTATTTTAGACTTGTTAAAACTTAAATCGTCTCATAAATAAATTTTCTTTTCAAAGTGTCCAAATATAATAAAACATTTATTTTAAGAAATTTGTAACACTCTTTTAGATGAATCTAGCGATATCGTGAGTCGGGCCTAAACGATTGCCAAGGTCCTAAAATTTTAACCTACTCACGAGAAAATAAGCTAGGTCTTTTAATTATTACGTTACTTTGGGATATCGTTGGTCAGATCTCGTAATTTATAATTAATTATGTTAGCGTTGAATAGAATCACTAATAAAATAAAATTAATAATTTTCTATGTTACCCATAGTTAGTATAATAACAATATCAAATAAAAATAAAATAAGATCAATTAACATATCTTCTTTGAGAAGATCATAAAAATGGTTGTAAAATTTATAATTATATCTAGAAATACACATTTTTATATACCATTTAAATTTAATATCTAAAATACGAGTAATAGGTTTTCATAAAACAAACTTTATATTGAAATTAATAATTTATCATAATAATTTTTCTTCTCCATAAATAAATAAAAATTAAATAAGTTAAAAATTTAACAAAATTTGTGAAACTTGAACCTTTCCTTTCTTCCTGCCATCCGTCCCCCTTTTCCCCCAATAAGAAATTCGATTTAAAAAAACTTAAAATTGGATTTTATTTATAATTAGATGTAGGGACAAAATTTTATAGAACTAATAATCACCACAAAACTCACATGCAAAATCATTAACATGCAAGTCCATCAAAACTTCACATGCAAATATAGAACATAGTTATAAATAAGATTTGACAAATATAATTCACATGCAAGCCTAATTAGTCACATATAATCCACCTACAAATCAATTTATTTTCAATTAAACGTGCAATTAGAAAATTTTATCAAATAATAAATTAAACTGAAAAATCCATTTTATAGAATGGATTTTATTGACGATTTACCCACCCTTTTGAAAGGGTTTTTTTTTTGTCTTGCTCAAAACTCGGATCTTGAGGCGGTCCAGTCGAGTCTCGAAATGTGGTTCGTCGAACTCCGAGTCTTCCTTTCTCGGGGCAACGAATATTATACAAAGACAAAATAAAACCTCTATCAATTACATAGCTATTATAAGTTAAAGTGAAGTAATAATAACTAATATATACGTAGTATATATATATAATATTTGTTTATTATTTTACTTTTATATAGTAAATGATTTCAAGCAAATCTAACCTAGCTTTGTACATGCATGTGAAAATTTTCTTAGAAATATTGAAATTAGAACTTAAAATTTTCAGAATTGATAATACCTTAACAAAGTTTAGGTGGAGTAAAAATAGAGATGAAGTGCTTGGGTAGGAACAAGGTTAAATTTTATTATAATGATTTTCTCTTCTTTTGTTTGTTCTTCTTTTACGGATCATCTCAAGAAACAATGGAGGAACTCCTCCCTTTTTATTTTGTTTGTTTGGGTTTAACAGAAGGATGTTTGAATTGGTGAAGGTGAGAGAATTAAATGAGGGATTAAAAGGAGAGAGAAGAGGAGTCTAGAAAATGAAGTATCATTTAATTTAAACAATTAATAAAAAGAGCTAGTTAGGCGTGTTGGACAAGAGTCAAGAGACAAATAATTGACTTGAGTTTTAATACCGTCTAATAACTGACTGGGTTTTTAAATAATCTTTCTAAACATAATATTTGAAACCGAGATAAAAAAAAATTAAACATTTAAATAAAATTTGTTATATGGCGGGTGAACCCGGAATATGTTACTTGACTAACTTAGTTAGATGAGTTCGGTCGCTGGTTAATATAAGTTGGACATTCTGTAAATGTCTGAATTTGTCTTTGAATTTTTCCGGCAGAGTTGTAATACTTACTCTTATTTTCAAAACGAGTATTAGAGTGTGCAAGTATGCGAATTAATGAGAGAGTTATGATCGACTTAAGTTGTCTTTAAGCTGAGCTGAAAATTTGTTATAAATAATATTAAAATAATATAAATAAATAATTAAAATGACATGTTACAGATTTTGAAAGAAAGGATAAAATGAGAAAATTTGTAAAAATCAAATATGAAATTTATATCTATCCCACGGAAAGGGGTCTGGTAGTTTCTAAAATACGACAAAATATAACGTAAAGTAGAAAGTATTTCTGAAAGGATGTTAAAAATACGGGGTGTTACACTATGATTGCCCCGTTTCTTTTTTGGTGGAAAATAAGGAAGGAAAAATGAGTGGTTAAAAAAAGAAGAAGGAAGAGAGATAAATGGATGAGTGGATGTGAACCACACATTTATGGCCTAAAATGAAAAGTGGGTAAAAGATTGAACTCAGCTCAAAAAGGAAAATGGGGTAATGTTAGAAACTCGGAGGGAATATAATGGACTCATTGTGTGGACAACCGAGCTGGTATACGTTAGGTTTGGAAGTAACCACTGCAAGTCCATTCTACTATGGTCATTATTCATCTTTCGATAAATATAGTCTCATAGAAGAATTTGTCCCATATATGTACAAGAATAGCTTGTGCTTTGTGGTTAATAATATGCAGACTTCATCTCGAAATTATAGTGATCCACTGGATTTAGAAAGACTCCATCACAAGGCCAAAAACGGCAGCAAGCACAATCGACTACTCAACTTTACAACCAATTTGGGATAAGAACACAGTTGAGCTCCGAGTTGAAGATACAATCTCGGGGAAAAAAGAGATTGTTAATTTCTTATGTATGAAGGAATCTCACAAATTACAATAATCTATCACATATACATCTCTGTTAATAATTTAAGAATGGCGTCGTGTGTGTAGCTGAGCCTTGGAATGTATGCCAGCTGAACCATATACGGAGTAGTAATACTTAGGTAATATATAAAGTTCAAAATTGGAAGAGGGTCAAAACTTTTGCAGTTCCATCAAAAGGCCATCTGACTTGGTTACCAAAGGATTGAATGGACAAATATCTTGGAGCTCCAAACTCATCTCCGTCCGTCAAGTTTTCAAATGGCACTTGAAATCTTGCTTTGCCGTCAAAGAAATCTATACCATGTATGTCATGCCAACCTGCATCAAATGTGAGTGTGGGACACTCAAGTTCGAAATCCCTCTCCTGGAATTTTTCCGTAAGAAAGCATAGAAATAGTTAACGACAAGCTTTTTGAGGAACCACGAATCTTTTCTTGCCCTAATATCTCCATGACCAAGAAGATAAACCACCCCTGATTCTTTGGCCTGCCGGATGAAAGACAGCTCTCTCTCAAGACTTTGCTCGGGATCAGATGATTCTGATTCAGTCTCTGACCTCACCTCTCTCGAGCTGCCTGGTTCTGAAAGCAGCTTATTTGTGTCGCTGAAATCAGATAAAAGGGGAACACCAAGTGAATACAAACTTCCGTTTGGAGCCACGAGGAACCTTGCCTCGTCCTCGGACTCAGTATCTCCATCTCCATCACCGTCACTTTCTAGTGACCGTTCTTGGGCTTCCCGGCGAATAAATTTCTCAAGACTCTCAATAAGCAACTGTTCAAATGTCTGGTGAGTCTCTTTGCGTACATCTTTATACCCGTACCTGACAACCAAAGTTGGAAGATATCGCGTATTTACATCTCAATGAAGTATCATTCAATAAAGTGAAACGGCTCTCTAAACTCTCAGGCTTCTTGTTTATGATGCATTCTGAGACATAATTTTCATCACAGGTCATCCGAAACTGACCTCTTATGTTAAAAACAAAAGTAAGGTTGCAAACACCTAAAACCCACCTAACCAGGCTGGAGTCAGAGAAGTATTAGCATAATATTGTTGTTGTTGATTTAACTATCACTATCTATTCATCTAACATTCACAATATCAAGAAACAAGCATTCGGCACGTGAGTGAGAATCAAGCTTACCGAGCAATGCAACGAAACATGTGATAGCCCTTCGAGCACACACGTCTAAAGAGGAATCTTTCATTCTGAGGCACCGACGGAACTGGAACATATTTGATGCAGACAAAGATAATCATAGAGTGAATTGCAGGAAGGGTGGTTAGAAAATGACCAAATATTGCTGGAACACCCCGAACTAGTTCATTGTAAACCAAACCAATACCAGGAGCTCTTATTGTTCCAAGGCTTGGACCAAGCTGCCTAAGAAGATCCATAGACATCTTTTGCTTAACTTCACTCTCATATTTCAATTTACTTCCATAGTTCCAAACCACCATCACAAAAAACATAATTACAGCAAAGACCAGTATGATCCAACTTCCATCACTGACGCACCATAAAACAGACGAAAAGAAAGTTGCCTCAATTCCCATGAAGAAGATCAGAAAGGCAATGACCACGACAATGTTTATCTGCCATATAAGAAGCATGACAACGGTTACTAGAATTGTTGTCATCATCATTACTCCCATCTCAGCAATACCTGATGGAAAGAAAATACCAAGGTTCAGAAAGAATTCGAAAAATTGTAACCACTAGCAATTAGAAAATTATTCTCTCAATTACAAGGAGAACACAATGACGTGCAGGTAGAAACACAATTCCAGTGATCAAACACAGTAAAAAGGGCTACTTCTGAACTTATAGGAATTGTCAAATTTAAAATACCTACAGGAGTACACTGCAAACCAATTACTGAGAAATGAGGGAAGTAATGCCTATGTTCCAGATTCGTTAGGAATGATTAACCTGTGTACGACACCCCCTGTTCTTTTCTTTTCTCAAAAACTTAAAATGTGAGAAAATTATTTCCAGAATCAGTAGCATGGAAGTTTTTTTAATTGTAACGTATTAATTGTAAGTAATACTCCGTAACTATGTAGCATTAAATAAACATCAATATTAGAACTGAGTATCAATTTTATAAAAGAGTAAATTGAGAAAATTACTGTTCCAAATTATATCATTTAATTTGCTATGAAAATTACTTTGATTAGAGTATACATTTCATAATATTTGATCGTATTTTTTGTGAGTGATTGAATAGTGAAATACGAGTTTCGAAAACCAAGATAATTTATAAAAGAATAAGATAGTATCGCTGATAATTTCACAATATAAAGTGATGGCACAAGTAAATGTATCAAGTATAGGTTATATATATGCACTGATCATAAGGAAATTGTATACTTATCACTGATAATTTATACTCCGTATTATTTTGAGCAATAATTTTGATTAGAAAATATAAATACTAGATAAAAAAAGTATAAGTAAAACTAAATGCTAACAAATTCTAAATGTGTAGTAAAAATTTACTTTGTTTCATAATACTTCCTCCGTTCCATTGAGCTGTTGACATATTCCATTGTGTTGTTCAATTTGATTGTCTACGTTTCTAATTTTGAACAAGCTTTGAAATTGAAAATGGCCCAATACCCTTATTCTCAACATTACCCAATACCCACCCCCACGGGAAAAAAAATCAGACTCACTCCAAACTCACCTGTTGGTTATTGGGTAATATTGAAAATGAGGGTATCTTTCTTTGTTACAATGAAAGATACTACGAGGGTAATCATAGCAAACTATGCAATTTTGCATGGAATAACACTGGTATATAAGTATCAAAGCAGGGTTTCTTTTACTACGGGGGAGGGATGTAGTAAAGATGCATGGAAAAAAAATCAAGTCTTCAGAAGGCAAGCAGACTAGAAAATACCATAAGCATTCCCAATCTCTGTAATGCTCGGAACAGCACAAACCAATACCACACAGGCCGCAAGCAGAAACCAATTGAGTACTGGAATGTAGATCTGGCCCATGAATTTCCGAGATGTATGAACAATTTTAAGACGAGGAAAACAGCCAAGTGAAGTTGATTGCTTTATACAAGAAAAAGTAGCTGTCGTCATTGCTCGACTAGCAATTAATGCAGCCACATTAGCAATTACGAATACTGGCCAGAAAGCTCCACCTGAAGAAAATAAAATTAATGATTTTTGTAAGTCTCTCTTATTATAGCAATCTAGGACTATTGAACAGCCATAATTTTTAAAATCACTGTCAATAAACTTGAAAAGAATTATAACATTTAGATTGCAGACATGACTTCACGTATAACAAAACGTGCATTTGGACCTTTCATTCTTTTATGTACTCATGGAGAGAAGAGGCGAAAAAGAGCGTAAAGAGTATGTCATCTGAAAAAATAAAACACAGTTCACCAAATACGAGATTCAAACACCAGCATTTGCATATAAAAATTTATGAAATATGTATACATTCTCCAAAACCAATTTACAGCAAACTCCATCCATCAAAGCAAATCCAAATAGGCTGATCTTGTGCAAATTGTTTCCGGATCAAGAAAATTTTCTCATTACTAAAAGTCTCACACAAATACACAATACAGTGTGAATTTTACTAGTTCTTTACTGATAAGTATTAAAAAATGTTCAGAGGGCTACCAAAGATTCAAATGAGGAGAATGATTTCATAGCATGACAAATTATAAGTGCAAAAAAATTGCTTTCAATAATGTGGAGGTAGGAAAGTAGGATGATGTTAAACTTAAATTCTTCAATGATATCACTAGATGAGACTTACTAGGGACAGATGAATAAAATGCTTGGGCAGAATTGCCTTGATTCTGCATAAGGTAAGCTGCCTGGCCAAGATAACCCAGAACGAGGCATGGGAATACAAGAAATACAAACGTGAGCTGCAACAACCAACAGAGAATTAAGATTCTGCAGTTCCAACATTATGCTCGATTAACCAAATCATCTTAGTTGCACATTATTCTAGAAATGTTACTAACATGTCCAGAATACCTGAACTGATCTCACAGAAAAGTAGCAAAGATCTGCAAACATGGCCTCAGCACCTAAATCAAAATCACATTTCTTCAGTGTCAAAAACAAAGAAAACCTTGAGAAGGTAATTAACGCTCACTGTATGGAAGTATTAGAGGAATATTTCTATTGATTTGAACTATCGTTAATAAGATAGCATCGTAAACATGCAAATACAAGGACTTTACTGGATCATAAAGAGGCTGTTACCAGAATACTTCGCTTAAAACACACTGGTAATTAGCTACTTCGAAACACTAAGGAGAGATTGAATGAGACATCTGGTTAGGGCATTAGTTGCTTACACCATAAAATAAATTCGGAACAAGACCATACTAATAATTAAAACAAAAAAAAAGCTACACAGGAGTTTGCAGTAAAATAATAATATTATAGATACCAAATTCCTCTAGAAATCCGTGAGTGAACCTTGTAATATACTGCAAACTACAGAGTATTGAGTTAACAGAAGATGTCTACGTAGATGTACAAGGTATACCTGTTGCACACAGGAGACAGCCTCCAAGAGCATACCAAGCCTGAACTTTGTTTCTCTCAAAATAGTAATAGATGTGAATAGGATTAAAAGCTTTCCACACATCTCGATCATATTTCACCACGTTGTAAATTCCAATCCAAGCCAAACAGCAAAACCATATAAATAAAGCAGGGCCGACAATGAATCCCATTTTGCTTGTCCCATATCTTTGTACACTGAATAATATAACTAGAAGTGCCACTGCAACCATCACAACTTCCCCTGTACACAAGAAAAAGGATACCATCAAATGACGGGAGAAAAGAAATATCCTAGCCATTACGGAGTATGTTACATCACAAAAGTCCAACAAATATAAGAAAATAGACCATGCATTAGCATTTGAAAAGAAGGTACAATAGCGTTCAGAAAGAAAAGAAATTTTACCCTGTTTTATCCCAGATATGCCAACCTTCAAACCCTCGACAGCAGACACCACTATATGAGGCAAGAACGCATAGGAAGTCAGGAAAAAAGGATAAGATTGTTTATTTCAAAATTGAATGTTGTATACGACGTTTGATCCGGATGGAGCATAATCCCTTTTATGAACAACTAAACATTAGTAGAGGAACTGAGGAAGGATACCTGACATCGCTGGAGTTACAACTCCATCAGCGATGACCATAGCTGTACCAGCAAGAACTAACATCAGGAGAATCTTCTTCAATCCTAAGGAGGTTTCTAGCCGTTCCTTGATCTTAAGTGACCTCTCAAGTTCCGGAGATGGCACCTTTAACCTAAAGCTTGATATGCGAGCATCTGATGGGAGTTGATTAGGGATCAGACTAACCTTTGCATGTCTACAAATGAGCGAGTATAAAGCAAATGTGCCACCTGGATTATCACAATGATGAACAATATTCGCATTAGACCTTGAACGCATACTAAGATGAAGTCCCAACTAGATGATTGTTGCAATATGAAGAATACACTATACCTTCACCATCATCATTGGCCAACAAGACAACGAGCACATACTTGATTAGTGGGATAAGGATTAAGGTATAAAGAACAAGAGATAATGCTCCAAGCACATCATCCTTATCCTTGATTGGGGCCTTGTCAAACATTACGCTGAAAGTGTATAATTGACTTGTCCCAACATCACCAAACACAACCCCAAGTGTCTGGAGAACAAGTACAACATTCCTCCAAGGACCAAATTCCTGCATATTAGGTTTTCAAGTTACTATTTTAAATCTTGACCATAGCTAAAGTAAACTACCATTACTAAAGACTGATATCAACAAAATATTGAAGGATTTGATAAAAGCTTGGAAAAGTATAAAAGTTTTGAAATGCACTTATAAAGATTTACACACGAAGGTAATATAAAGAAGGAAGGAGGGAACCTAAAAATAGATTCTTTGATGCAAACAGTAGAGACAAATGCCTCTAAAAAACATCATAGTCATGATCCATCATTTTCAATTCCGTTGACTACTTAGCGACTTAGTATATAAGCTATGACAGGCAGGCATTTAGATATTTTGTAAGCATCCAGGACAGTAAAACTTCTCCTACTTTGTCATAATCAAGCTTTCAACCACCCCATCCCTAAACACTCTCCCAGAACCAGCCTACATGGTTTATAGTCTCCATCTAATCCAGGCCCTGGCATGTAGAAATCCAATATCCAATAGCAGTAAATGTGTAACAATGAGCGTCCTTAGAATCCCTTAGGATTATAAAACATATACACAGGGGAAGCGATAAAAAATCATGACAGGCTAGTAACACAATCTTGAGCAATACACCAAATAGGTGCAAATATAATGCTTGTGAGTATAGTTAACGTGCCTACCAAAAATAAGGATGAATAAGTGATGGAGACTCATGAGAAATAACAAAAGACATGGATAACCATGCCTTCAAAAATGACAACAGAGAAGACACTTCATCTAATGCTCACTTGCATTAGCTTTTCAAAAAAGTAATGAACAAGGAAGGCCGATATGGGAGTAATAGTTTCTCCTAGCCCCTTGGATAGTGCATTTACCCCTATATAGGAGTAATAGATCCCTCATTGTCTCCTCTTTCCACCCTATTGCTATTACTCCAGTGACAGTTAATCTGGTCCCAAGCAAACCCTAAATCAACAGTAACAAAAACCTATGCTGACAAAAAGAATCAAATGTTGATGAATCCGGAGGTTAAGGAATCCAAATCTCAAGCATTATTTAGGTCACAAGGTCAGATATAGTAACAAAACTAGGACCTGGCAACAATTCCTACAATAACACTACCATATGTCTATATTTGTTACCAAAAAAATATCAAATCCTCTTAACAATCTAACCTGAAAGTTCAATAAATTGCAGCTACAAATAGGATATACTTATCCTGACCAATCTCAGCAACAGGAACGAGTATAATCATCATCAAACCGGCAATACAAATAATACAATACACCGATATCAAATCTTTCCAAACATACTCAGCTCGCAACTTTACCAAATCTCCTATCTCTGAGTAGCTTCTCATTTATGACTAACCTTACGATAAATTAAATCAAACAGACATGCTTAAATCCTAAATAACACAATTGAGGAATCTAAGTAATCAGTAAAGTTATAATTAAAGCAAGCATAAGACCAAAAATGTAAGAAAATTAAGAGAAAAGACCTCGAATTCATGACGATGACCAGCGCCAGGAACATCGAGAGCTTCAACATCGAAAGAATCAACCCTAGGACCTGTACGAATCAAACGCTGTTCGACATTATCATCATCCTCCGAATCTCGGGCGATTCTGGATGGCGAACATTCGTCATCGTCGATATCTGAAACGTCGTCGTCTTGGTAAACCCAGCGTGACTCCATGGAATCCGTCTTCACTAAGTTTCCTCTATCATCGCCGTCCTCCGCCGCCATCGCCTCCGCAGACGGATCGGAGATCGAAACCCTAGGAAATTCAGGAAATTGGGGGTCGGAAAGAGGTGGAGGTTGAAGATTGATGTATTAAGCCATGGATGGAGATCGGAAGCATGCACAGTGACTGTGTGTGTTTTCAGTGTTCGAACATGGACTAAGGTGAAGGTTTTGGATGATGTCGAAACAATGTTTTTTTCTTTTTTAACTTGTTCGTTTGGGACTAGTGTAAAACAGTTTTTTTTATTTGTATTATTCGGTACTAGTTTAGAACCCGTGCAGATGCACGGGTATATACAATGAGTTTAACTAAAAAAAATTATAATGAAACTAATAATAGTATCATGTATAAAATAAAGTCGGACATGTGGGCAGTATTCTACAATTTATGAGTAGGAATTATTATTAAAGCATTTGGTAATAAGATGTATTGAATTGATTCTACAAATTCCGAAACACTTCTTTGTAAACTACATTTTCAGTACCGTTGAAAATCTGAAGATCTTGGCCATATTAAAAAATTTATTCTTTTTTTTGCTAGTGACCCTAGATAAGGCGACGTAGAGTTGACCACAACTGAAAATTGATTTTGGAAGATACAAATATACAATCCAACTTGTGAAAGGTTTGACCTTGACTTTTGTTGATAGTCATTGCGTAGCACATCATTACTGGAAACTGTTTTCGCTAGAACTTAATCGACAATGTATTAGAATCCGATGGACTCAAAATCATCCGAGGGGTAAGAACTTTGTCGCCCGTGTTTACACCTGTGATAATGGTAGCTTGGATTATGTGTTCCCCGAGTTGATCGACCACTAATCTTGTGTCGTTGCACAACCCAAGGACTTGATCTATGTTTCGCATAATGATTATGTAGATATGAGTATAAAGTCGAGTCGTTTCTCCATTAGAAGGGAAAACTTTCTCCTATGCATAGACAATTCTTCCTTTGATGTGCCACATTTCTTTGTCTGGTTGATTGAACATCATATTGGGTGATGTTTGAAGCCATTGTGGACGATGTAATAAAGATGTTGACCAACAATTTCTTTGAACTAAGAACAATATATGGTTACCACGTTTATATATATGGATACCATAATTTTTTGCTATTATTTCTATAGTATTCTCGCTATAATATTATATACAGAGTAGTATTCTTGCTATTATTTGTAGTATTCTTGCCATACATGCAGTCCGTAATATGGTTGTCAGTATATGGTTGAAATAATTTTGATCGGTATATAGTATTAATATACTCCAGTAATGTTGCTATACATATGTAATGCATATTTTATTCTTGCCATAAATACATATATTTTATTTGCTAGGATTATTTTTACAGGAATGCAACACCAGTGTTGCCATTATTTAGGGTTAATCGCTAATATTTAGTGATTAAAACATCCCCCTTTCCACTAACCAAATAACAATCGTTCAATTTTTCCCGCCTAAAGTTATCCACTACAAAAAAAAATTAGAGGAACTGAAATGAGCTATATGCAAATCGAGCCCTTGACCTTAGATATGTAGTACTTATTATCTACCACTACACCATAATATCTCATTGTTTCAATTATCACTAAATTAATCCTAAAGCTATAGACTCCAATAATTTAATTAAGGAAAATCCCCATCCCCCTTTCCACTAACCAAATAACAATATCCCTTTCCACTAACCAAATAACAATCTTCCAATTTTTCCCGCCTAAAGTTATCCACTACAAAAAAAAAGAATTAGAGCAAGTGAAATGAGTTATATGCGAATCGAGTCCTTGACCTTAGATATGTAGTACTTATTATCTACCACTACACCAAAATATCTCATTGTTTCAATTATCACTAAATTAATCCTAAAGCTATAGACTCCAATAATTTAATTAAGGAAAATCCCCATTTTTTTCCACTAACCAAATAACAAATCTCCAAATTTTCCCGCCTAATCACATACGGGCCTACCATATGGGCTTACTTTTGGATTATTTAATATATATTGGTTGGACTTATATCTAAATTACCTATGCATGTTAACTGCGATCAATAGCTATATGTTTAAAAGATACTATCATAAAATAGTATAATATGATAATTAATAGAGTAGATGCTATCATTTTTGTTATACCATAAAATAGTATAAATCTTTTTCTATATCATCATACTAATTAATTGATTGATTAATTGACATTACCATCTAATTTTATATTTTATATACCATAAAATCCCCTTGCTACTAAGAGATTAACCACTCCTATAATTTTTCCGCCTATTCATATTGGACTCATATTTGGGCCTTAACTGCTTTGGTCATGTAATACTGAAATTTTGTTAACAGTATATTTTACAATCTCTGTTATTTGCACCCGTGTATACTATAGAAACTGTATATATACCAACGAAAATACGTTTTATTTTTGTAATAATCATGACTGATATTTGATTGCAATTAAATATTGTAATCGTCTATTAAGTAAGAAAATAAAAATTCTCAAAACTTTTCGCACCAAAATTTTAAGCTATCAATCTCTACTAACTAAGAGAAAAAAAATCTCAAAACTTTTCTCGCCTAAATTTTAAACTCTCAATTTGGACAAAATCAATAGAACAAATGAGGAAAAATCACACTCAATTATCATATAAAAATTCTTACGGGTTAAATATTTAAAAACTAACAACGGGTGTATCGATACAAATAAATTGTAGAAATATAGTCGCTTAAATTTCTAACAACAATTAAGATAATAATTTTTTTGTACTACATATTTCATGATATTAGTCGAGGTTGCAATTTCAAGTTATTTTATTATTATCCAAATACAATGATAGAATCGTGAAAAATTATCAGGTTGCTAAATTAAAATCTACTTTGTATAAATAATTAACTTAAAATATAAAAATTCTATAAATACCGTGCATACATGCACGGGGTATACACTAGTTTAAATTAGGTGATTATTAGTTATCTGAAGTTATGGTATGATATTGATTCATAATATTATTAGTTGATGTGTTTATACACGACAATTGATTTTTATTTTATATAATAATGATAATAATAATAATAATTAATCATGTACTATTATTACGTAATTTGATTGAATTTATATTTAATATATTAATTGATCTAGGTGATTTAAATTTTAGAATAACATATCATAATATCGATTCCATCATATTCTTGCTGCTTAATGGTGATTTCAATCCGTATGGTAGAATTTTTTTTCTAAGGATTATCATTAGTGATTGATAAATATCTCATATATACGTACTGCATATTTTATTTTTGTCATACATACATACATACGTAATATGATTGTCATCATATATATACTTCATATTATTTTTTCAAGAATGCAACATCATTGTTGCTATTATTTAGGGACTAATTGCTATTATTTAGGGATTAAAATCCTTTAATTAAGTGCTTATTAGTCATGTGAAGTTATAGTGTGAATTGTTTACTTAGAGAGTAATTGTTTACTCTTGTGGTATGATGTGAATATATGGTAGTAATATTTTTATATATTTAATTTTGATTCCATATATAGATTGAGAGGTTGAGTTAGGCGGGAAAAACCAGTGCAGATCTTCTGTCTCATTTTTGTGTCGCACTCCATGTGTCACACTATACACGGGATAACACCTCGTCTATTGTAAATAAAATATTCAGCAAATATTATAACTTGTTGATGTGTCATCCCGTGTATGGTCTGACACATTAGTGGGACACAAAAATGGGACGGGGATCCGCACAAGGGAAAAACTCATACCCTGGTTGTTGTATTATAGAGAAGTATAGATAGATGCGTTATATTCTCCAATTTCAATATATTTCAAAGAAATCTGGTTACTACTCTGTATTATACACGGAGTACTACATTAGATGAAACTTACCTGATCCTAATATATTTTATAGATATAAGTTTTTTTTTTTTTATCTATTTCATGTTATTTTATCAGTGATTATACTGATTAGTTTACGTTATACGGATATAAAAAAATGTTTAAATTTATGTATATTTGTTTATATTTTATAAAATTGTGTAATAGGGATATTTTCGACAATGTTTATTCTATATATATTATAGATATAAGTTTTTTTTATCTATTTCATGTTATTTTACCAGTGATTATACTGATTAGTTTACGTTATACGGATATAAAAATGTTTAAATTTATGTATATTTGTTTATATTTTATAAAATTGTATAAACGTGATAAGTTGTTTTATTCGCAGGTGTGTATACCTACCCTATTTTCAGATATTTTAACTCGTTTAAATAAATTACATTACTATCAGAATATTTTAAACTTGTGGCTTTGTCGTTTTAAGAAAGTATATACCAAAATATCTCATCGATATGGAGTATTAGATTAATATGGAAAATGTGATATATTAAGAAAGTGTTTTTGGCGCCAAAAAACCAAATGTGTGGTTTCTATATTATATATTAGTATAGATGGGTAAACTTTATTATTTGCACTTTTTTTTGTCCAGAGAAGAATGTCCTATCTTACAAGTGAGAATCAAACCTCCCTCCTCCAATCTCTCGGTTAAAGTAAGGAAGCTCTTACCACTCGAGCTTTACCTCTTCTTCTCAACAGGTTAAGAATCCTCTTACTACGAGAATATGAGTTGCAGAGGTGTCAGAAGTTTTTTCCCCCTCCAAATTATTATCAGTCAAATAAGGAAACAATTAAACTCAAACAATTACTACGTTTAATCCAAATTCAAGTCAAAGTCAATATTTAAGTAAAATTAGAAGAATTAATCAGTTAAGACGAGTCAAAGAATATCGAGATGGTCCTCTCGGATCACTAGTCGTCCTACAAGTCACCTAACGGGCTCTTGCTACGTATTAGGGATTTCTATCAATTACAATGGGTCTAATTCGTTCCCGGACTCTCGCTATGTAGGTCAAGATTACGAGATACAAACAATCAATTACGACCTATAATAAATTATTTGTCGTTATAATGTTGCAAGAGCGATTTAACGCGTAAAAGTCGATTATTTAGTAGTAATCACATATAAAACTCGGTTTAATTCGTAGTTCACTTAAACTCTAGTGATAGAAAATAGCTAAACATATTTACGATAATAACGATATTGACGGAATGAGACATGAGCAAGAAATTGATTAATACAATGATGAATATAACAAGGATGAATGACAAAAGAGAAAAAGCTAAAAAGAAAAGATGAAAAGAAGCAAAATGATTAATAACTACAGTAGACAAGAAAAAGAATTAAGAAAATAGAAAAATAGGAAGAAACAGGAAACATAAAAATTAAGAAAATTAATAGTTACAGTAACTCTGAGAAAAAGGGAGATTAGGGAAGAAAAGAAGAATTACCGAGATCGGAATGACTAATTAGAACGGAGACGGAGAATAAATACGAGAATAATAAAACCCGAATAATACGAATACTGGAATTCTGAGAAATAAATTGATAAAAGAAAAGCTAAAGTAATTACAATAATCTAAACTAAAATAAACTAAAGATGAAGGTGAATGAATGATGAGATAAAAGATATGTTATCCTATTTATACTAATCTTAGGATTAATTAAACTAACCCACTTTCCCACTAACTATCATTCATCCCTCAATCCCACTAACTGATAAGTTTTACGTAAAGTGTTACTGGGAAAAGAAAAGATTGATGTGCAAGGAGGAGTACGTGGGTAGCGGTCGAGGTGCGCTGGTATCGACTGAATTTGAAACATCACATGTTGATTGAAGATGTTCTATTTATGAGCTTTGCTTAAAGGGATTTGAAGTACTACTCATATCAACAAAGTGCACTTTTTTTTCTGGTTGTCCATGCAAAAGAACTCCACAGTTAAACGTGTTTGGCCCTCCTGGGAAGGTTTCCGGGATGTGCATGAGTGAGGACAAAATGCACTGGAAAAGACTCGTGTTGGTCTGTGGGACCAGTACAAAGCCTGGCGGGCTACCGCGGTACACATTTCCAGCCCTAGGATTGTGTCGGGGTGTTACAGAATTCTTAGTCGGTCTATTGAGGGAAGGCCTGGGACAAGTCAGTCGATCGACTGAAGGAAGATCCTGTCGACTGAGGTTTTTTTATCATAGGTCGACTGAACTCAGTCGGTCGACTGGAGTATCGTTGGTCAGTCGACTGACACTCCTCAGCTTTGCGCGCTCAACTTCAAATGTTTGTCATTTTTTCGTTACCAACCAAAATTGTATATGTGACCTACCGTTGGAAAGCTAAGAGAAAGAGCTTTTCAATTCAACTTGAATCATTTCCATCGGAGTTGTAGAAATAAAGATACTGACGTTTGAATTTGACCAACGTCAAGCTCGATGTTTGAATGATGTCAGTTGGTTGATTAACCTGTATACTTGGCCGATTCGCTCTCGTCTCAAGTCTTTTTCTAACTTTTGTGCTTCCTCTACTAGCCTCACTTCACATATACATTGGTTTATAACTTTGACTTTATGTTTTACTTTGATTTTTTCAGGCTCTTTTGGCTCTTCGTTTCAAAATATCTGTAAATAAAAAAACACGTACCCGAGTATCACAAAATGAGAGAAAATGACACAAAACGACTCCTATAAAAGTGAAATGACACGAAAATGCGTGCCAAAGGAGGTGAGGAACCGTATAGGAAAGGCACGAATCATTGTTCCTCCATCCTATCTCCATTACACCATAAAATGACACAGGTAAGCACCAATCTCTTCAATTTTTAGTTCATTTTAGCTCTATTACCCCTCGATACATTACCCCCATCCCAAACGAGCTCTTAATGTGAAAAGCATTTGGGTGGAAAAGTTGAAAAGTCATTTTCGCCCCTTGGTTTTATTTTAGTGAATATGAGATTAGTGATACACTATATTACGCGGAAAAAAGGGTTATACCTCCAGAGGTACATTGTACAACTGACCCATTATGCCTAACCCATTATTTAAGATTTTGAGCTAACAAGTACAATATTCGAGCTTTCAAAATAAGTGTTTATCATAACATGTTTCAAATTATTTGTGATTCTTTTCACAATTATTTTGAGATAAAAAGTATATCCATGAGTTTCAAATAAAGTTTATGAAATTTGTCGTACCTCGCTCATATATTATAACTAGTTTTGATGCCCGTGCGATGCACGGGTGTAACAATAACGTTACTAAATCAACCTTAATACTTTCTTTTATAATTATTGACTGCGCGCGATGGAATAATTACGATTATTTCAAATAATTGTCATTTTAGAGGATTAGCATTGCACGTTTAGATGTATTTTATACCAAAAGTAGCAGACGCGGGTTATGATGCTACACGTAGACGGTTAGACCTGTCAAATTCGACTCGACCCGTAAACCCGATCCTAATTTAATACATACTTCTTTTTTTTACTTTAAAAGCCCTAACAAAATTAGGTGCTCGAAACTATTTTTGAGCATGACCCGTATATCCCGACCGGTGACAGGTATAGTGTGTCATAGCTACATGGCTAAAACAAACAATGTTCATCATAATACCTGGTCACTGTTAACAATTTTAATGTCTGTGACAGCTCATTTGGAATTTGGGTCTATCTATGTCTTTTGCTCTCTAAGCATTTGACTTTCGCATTAAATATATTTGTATGTATGTCATCATCTCGCTCTAAATTTGACCTGACCCACCTGACACATTTTTAGAGGCATGAACCCATTTTTTTTACTCGCAGCCCGTTTGGCCGGAATCCTAAATGACCCAATTTTGGGTCATGATCTTACTCGACCTGTTCCATTCGTTGGAAAGAAGAGATCACAAAACTTTAGTCTAAAAGCCAATTTCTAGACATCTATTTCTATGTCTGGATTTTGCTAAAACTCAAATTTTAACATACAGAATAGTACTCCCCGTCTGTAGGAAAGTCACTCTTTTCTTTTTGGATTGTCTCTCTAAAAGTCACTTTTTGCTTTATTCTTAATTTGTCTGATTGTGGTTAACATTGGTTCTATCCTCACTTATTTTCCATCTTTCATTTTCCACTACACATTTTTATACACCTTAATTCTCACTAAGAAGGTGGGGTGACCCTTTTAGTGAGACGGAGGGAGTATTAGTTATTCGACGAAGTGATTATGATTATTTCAAAACATTCTCATTTCGAAGATTTGACACCGCTTATCAATATTTATCTAAGGGGACGACACCGAGAGAAATCAAGAAGTGAGACAAGTTAAAATTTTGATTTTTTTAAAATATAAAAATTACTTCGTATAATTTAAAGAAAATAATATTAATAGTATTAAAATAAATAAAAATTTAATATCAATTTTTTTTTTGCTTAAAAAGCGGTAAAATATTAGGCGTTCGAAACTATTTATGTCTCGTACTCTGACCATAACCCAATACGGGACCAGTATTTGACCCGATCTACTCGACAGTTCTAGTGTCTACATTAGTTACCTGGGTGAAACAAATGACACTCATCAAAATACCAGGTTTTGCACCCGTGAGCAATATTAATATGTCCGTGAGACTATGACAACTCATTTGCGAACATTGAGTTTATCTATGTCTTTTACTCGCTAACCATTCGACCCTACTACATCTAATATATTTTCATACATGCAACCATCTCGCTTTACATTCGACCTGACCCGCAAACCCGTCCCATCCAATCTGTTGTTTTTTGGGTTATGAAACCAGTTTTTTTTACCCAAATCCTAAATTACTTGTTAACTTAAGAACATTACATGGCCCGACCCGTTCAATCCGTTGGAAAGAAGAGACTACAAAGCCTAAAACACAATTCTAGCCAATCTATTCCTATGCCTAGATTTTGTTAAAACTCCAATTTAACCTATTAGCAATTCAATATATATACTCCCTCCATTTGTTTGATTTAGTCAATTTTCTTTTAGAATTTTTTTTAGTTAGCCTCATATCTTCGTATGGAAATTTATTAATTAGTATTTTTCTCTCATCACATGCATTATATCACCAATTTCCTCTTAGTTTTTCACTTTTCCTTAAAATTTGTACCCAACCCATATGGGGTTAAAAAAATTGGAGGGAGAAATGAATTATTACTCCGTATATATTATCCTTTTATTTAAATATATAATTTTATGTCTAATCTTAACTTAAATAATTTAGCATTTTTAGTAACTTACTCTCGATCTAGGAGACAAAAGTTGTGTTATCGTGTTAAATAGTACTCAACATTAATATAAGACAAAACCTGACCCGACATGCCCAACTCGTTTTTTTTGTAGCTAGGTCAAGAGTCAAGATCTCTAAATCTTGATCTATGACTCAATATTTTAATTAAAAATATAAACTAATATTCAATTTAATTTTTTATCTTTTAATTATAAAAGAATTTTAAAAATTTATTGAAATATATAAAGTCCGTGCGATGACTATTAATTTAAATAATTGAAATATAACATCATAATTAAGGAGTATAAAAATAATACGAAGTACTATTAAAATAAAATAAAAAAAGGTAAAAAATCGACATTTGAAACTATCTGTATTCTGACCATAACCCGTTTTGGACCCATATAACACGACCCATAATTAAACCGACCCGTATTCATTATTTTGACCCAACATGTTTAAAGTTATTGTAAAAAATTATGTACATTTAAAAAAATCTACGAGTTAGGTCAACATAATTACGTGCACGAGTTTGCCTGCATCACTTTCCCTGCATCACTCGATGCCCATTACGTGCACGAGTCACGACACCCTTAAATTTTTCACGAGTTCTACTACTTTGAACATCCATCAAACTCTTCTTCCTAGTAAACTTCTCTCATTTCTTTGTCTTCCCCCTTTGGATTTTGGATTACATCAACATCACCTCTCTCAACATCAGAGAATTCGATGTTACCTAATACAACTTCACTCTCGACGTTTGCCTTCTCAAAGCAATCTATGAACAAAAGTGAAATTAGTTTTTAAGAGAAACAACCAATTATGCAAGTTTGAACAAGTGGCCTAAGAAGTCGAGCTATTAAATAAGGAAATTGAGCTAATTGTGGACATGACATAGGTCCACCCCGACGCGGCCACGCGCGGGTTTGGGAAGGCGAATGAATCTCATGTGAGATGGATCTCGGATTGAAATTTAAATCTAAATGGAGTCGCCACCGAACTTTGTGGGAGTTCGGCCCCGTTCCAACCCACTCTATATCTTGGTGGGCCGTGCACAAAGTACGATCCATTCGGATTTCAGAGTTTATGGGGTTCGTCCCTTTGCATTGTGATACTGATTCCGACATTATCGGAAGTCGTGTATTGAATGACTCTCATATGCCAACGATTTCGGACATCCGGAAACCACAGTTCTGAGTAAGGGGTGAGGGTACGTGTTGGGAAGTTCACAAAGAACACCCAACCCCGCCCGCACTTAGCGGCTTCTACTTAGATATTGTTCGGGTTTTATGTACGCGTGTTAGTTTGACGGTTGAATGATATGAAAACAATGCTTTTTGACTAACATGTGAAATATGTTGACTACGTCGTTTAATGCATCTAAACTAACGTCGAAGTTGTATTTACCATGTGAGGTTCGTTTTAGTACAATAAAACAAACAACAAAATAAAAGCGTAGAATAAGATTACAACATACGAGCGGCATACTACCCGGAAATACAACAAATTACAATTTGCCACGATTGCGATAATAATGGAACATAAATAAATTAGATAGCGTAAATATGATACGATGCATGGTTTTGAAAGAATAAGACACGTGATGGACTTGACACGTGTTGACCGAAGTCGTTAAAAGAATTTTGTCGAGACTTGTAGTGTGTAAGGCTCGTTAATTTAGGCGTAACTGGGGCCACTTGGCCGAGTCATAGAGGGACTCGGTCGAGTGTCCCTCAAAAAAAACTTTCTGCCTGATTTTTGGGGTGCCACTTGATCGAGTGCTCTCTGTACGAACGATGGTTCGTTTTGCAATTTTGCGATGATTTCGAAATTGCTTTTATTTTTTGAAAATCGACGATTTTGTTAAGTCGCGTAAAAATATGATACGATTTATACTCGACTTAAATTTTTGATACTCATTAATATTCGATATTTGATTACGGAATCAATATTCAATATTTTGAGCGATTTTTAGAAAAGATGTTTTGGAAATCGTTTTGAATTAAACTAAGTCTTTTAGACATGATATTTGACTATAGAGTCGATATCATATCTTAAAAATGATTGTTTTATGTAAATTAGATAGTAGTAATATTAATAATGATGTTGAAACGAGAAAAAGGAAATAGAAAAAAAGAACGACGATGACGACACAAGACGGACGACAAAACGAGAAAAAAAGGAAGATAAAGAGAGAAGTCGGGATTTGTAACACCCTCAACCTACATGCTAAATTATCTCGAAAATGGACTCGTAATAGCGGTCTAGGCGCGGGAGCGTTAAGATGTATATAGGAGAGTTATGGTGGGTATAATTGAGAAGGGATTTGACGAGTTTTGCTCTCGGGTCTTTGACGAGTTTTGATTTCGGGTTTCCTAAAGGATTTCTAGAGGAAAAATCGGGATTGGATGTGTATAATCTGCCTAGGATTGCTGAAATTTTGGTTGTATATTGTTGTTGTGATGTCGGGAATTGTAATTGTTGTCGTGATTGTGTGTGCAAGGGGATGTATTTATAGGAGAGGTTTTCGGCTTTGTCTAGGAAAGTTACTTGACTTGGATGAAATAGGATTCTGTCTTTGGATAAGAAAAGTTTGCTTGAAGGGGAAGAAAACACCCGGTTTGGATGGAAATAGGATTCCGGTTTTGGATAGGAAAGGTATCCGGTTTTTGGATAGGTTTTAGGAAAGAAATTCTATCCTAAATAGAAGATGTTTTGCATGCAGCTGATATTTTGTGGTTTTTGACTTTGAGTCGGACTCTTGGGGCTTTGTGCGGCTGATTTGTGTCTTGGAAACGCCTTTGACCGGGGTTTGACCCGGTCGCTAAAAGAGGGTTTTGCCCCTGGTCTCGGTTTTGACCCAAATTAGTTTTATTTGATTGGAAATGACCCACTAAGCCTGAATTTGGGGTCGATTTTGTGAGATTTGTACTCCGTAAAAAGCCCAAGCCAAATACTAACGATTTTGAGCCCATATTCGAGTATATTAAAGCATGTTTGCGTCCGATCATCATCGCGTGATTTTTGGAAACTGCTATAGACACCTAGAGGCCAAATGTGGGTGTCTACACTAATTCAAAATGAAGCCCATTTTTTTAAGCTATAATGAAAATAACTCGAGTTAGAAATAAATTATACTGTAATGTAATATATAAAATCCGAGCTAATTGTAATGGTTGTGATTTGAGCGCACGAATAAACTTACTGAGCTATCATGAAAATAATTCGAGCTATGATTAAAATGTAATGTAATGTTTAAAATTCGAGCTTATTGTTATAATTTTTGAGCTAATCAATATATAGTTACTACACACATATTTTTCATATGAGCCTGCTCATTAAATAATTAATCGAGATCATAACTACGATTTTTAAGTCGAGCTACAATATTTTTAAGCCAAACTAATTTCTATACTTTCTGAGCTTCACTCAAATATTTGATGAGCCAAAATTTGTTGTAAGGTAAAAAAGTTGTTCATTAGATAAATAATCGAGATCATAACTATCGTAGTTTAATCCTAAATAGATTGAGTTACCATATAAATTTTTTGAGCATTATTGAACATTCCAACGACAAAAATATTAGATCTATAGACAAATAAAATTACGATCATTTATGGTATATCAGAAAACCAATCAATTGTAATATTACTAATGTGTAGAGTACATATTAATATTACCTTGACGAGGAGAAAATAAATTTAATTTTTCCGTTGCCCATGAATATTCATCCACCATTGATTATATTTATAATTGCTGAATAGATTTTGAACATTGAGAATTAAAAGATGATTACAATTATTATAGTATGATTTGGTGAAAAAATCTTATTAATGGAGAAAAAGATGAGCAAAGGAGAAGAGTGAAGCAATTAGGGGGAAAGCAAAAAGATACGATTATTGATTTTAGGTTTAGGTTAAATGAAAAAAAAGTGTAAATGACAAAGATACCATTGGTTATACATTAGCATGGTACCTCTGGAGGTATAATCCACTAATTGGTAGTACGCGGAGTAATCCAGTATGGGTGTGTGATTATTTTTATTTGGGTTATTTCATGTCAATAATACAAATTATTACTCATCTTCTTAGAATAATCCCAAGTACATGTAATCTCATATAATCCGAACTTTTGTTATATTTCTGATGCGCACTGTCGCTGACACGCATGCAAACAATATTTTTATCTCAACTTACTACTATGTAGTAGCGGCAAGTCGAGGTCGATCCACAGGGAGGCAGTTTAAGCGATACCGGTCAAGTCTGAGGTTTAGTCGCGTTTGGGATTGAAACGGGGGGTTTTGGGACGAGAGAAGCTAGGGTAACTAAACGAGCTATAGAACTAAGGCGAGAATCTATTAATGGGAAAGGCGTTAGGGAGAGTCGGGGAGTCGGAAAACAAGATTAAAGTATAACATTGCAAGAATTATCACAAGGTGTATAAGGGAGGTTACACCTTTCGGTTTTCCTACCGGCCAAGTCTAAGTCCGCTTTCGCGACTAATAGACCAAGGTCTCTAGACGGAATTACCCAAACCCCGAGTTTCCCCATATTGGTCCGAGTGAGTCAAGTCAACCTAGGTGATCAAGCTAAGTCAAACAAAACACAACAATACCATCAAGACAATATCACCCTCAAATGCAATATTCTCACAACGCAAAACCTTTTCCTAGAATTCCTCCTCCCCTAGCCCCCTAACTAAAATCTACTCACTATCCATAATAAAACTAACACTAAGGAGACTAGGAGAAAGATTAAACATGATTAAACTAGAGGAGAAATAACTAATCTAACACAATAAAGAAAATTACAATAGCAAAACAACACTAATGAGGAAATCACACAAACTATGGGGAAACAAACTAAGGAGAGAGATAAACAAACAAACAATGGAAAACTACACTAGCATGAAGATTAACAAGATGAACAATGGATTGACAAGAAAACAAAACTAACTATTAGAGAAAAAAAGGAGAAGAGAGAAACTACCAATTATGGAGGAGACTAAGGAGGAAGATGAAGATTAACATAAATAAGAAGTTTCAAGAAATAATACAAAGATCTTGTCACTAAACCCTTGCAAAACCCTTGAATCTTCAATATAAACACAATCTTCAACTAAAGATGGAAGCTTTGATTAGGAATTGTTGAGTAGAGTTAATCTAATACTAATACTAATAAGATATACTAATTCTATGAGATTTTTTACTAAGAGAGCTTTACTACAATTGCCACTACTACTACTAATCTTCTACACTACTCCTACTCCTAAGAGGCTCACTCAAGGCACAAGAGTGACACAAAACCTTAGGTTAAGTATTTATAGTGTTCCTTAAAGGGTCACACAAGTTTAAGGCCCGTAATCCAATTCCTCTTCATTAAACTAGACCTTCACCCTTTGCATCTTCATGGGGTGAAGTTTCACCCCGCGGCTTGACGACATTGGCACCACCCGGTGAGATTTTCTTCTCGAATCACCATTTTTGGCGTTTTTCTCCATCGGGCGAAATTTCACCCGGTGGGCGAAATTTGGCCCGGTCGTTTCGCCCGGTCGGAACTGCCCACGAAAATCTTCGGGAGGTGGAAAATGTCGTCGGTCGAATTTTGCCCGGTGATACTTCTCTTTCGTTCCGGTCTTTTTCTTCGTTGATCAATTGGATTACTTGAACTTTCGGTTGTGTGCTTCGCTCTTTGGACCGTATCTCTCTGATAAGTGTAGTTTGTAGTGCCTATTTTCATAGTGTTTTGGTCCCATTTTCCTTGTAGAATCGCTCCTTGGGAGCGGTTTAGGGGCTTCTTATGCTTCCTTTAGTTCGTTCCAGGTTCCCGAGACCGATTTGGAAGAGTTGGAGCGATTCCGACTCTATACATACACATTTTGGAGCCAACGGAGTAAAGGTACGATGATTCGATGCCTTGGAATCGACCCCGAGACCTTGGGACCCAATCCCGAGCCTCCGAGACCCGATCCCGAGTCCCGAGAATCGATGGGAAACCCATGAGAAGCAAGGAGGGACCAAAAAGTTCATATTGGAGGCCTACAAGACCCATCCCGATCGGGAAGGCCTAAAACCCGATCGGGATGAAGTGCACAAAGGAGACGGCCACTGGAAGGAGTTCCCGACCGGGTCCCAGAATTCCCGATCGGGAATATGCCGCTGCTGCCCGCGTGACTTTGTCTCTTCTTTCTTCCATTTGTAACCCTATAAATACTTCCCTATTGTATTGTTTACGGATCTTACATTGGTTTAGCCTCTCTTAAGCCTCTCCACAACATATAAACCCTAGATTTAGTTCCTCATATTAGTTTGAATTTCTCATTAATCCTTAGTTAATCTTAGTTAATCTTAGTTAATTAGTGCTTGTATTAAGAAGATACTTGAAGACTTCTCCAAGATTGACAACCTTGGGATTATTTGGGTTTCTCTTTTATGCAAGATATCATCTTTCCTTCATCTAGTGTTGGTATAAACTTTCTTTTCTCTTGTTTATTGTTATTGAATCAAGTTTGAATCTTTACTTAGTGTTTGTTGTTATTGATTGTTATTGTTCTTGAAGATGAATGTTTGGATTGTGAAGTTGTTTCATCCTTTCATTGTTGTAGTTAGTTTGTTCATGAGTGAGTAGTTTACTTGTGGGTTAGTAGGGGGATTAAGGGTAGATTATGGGTGATTAGGGTTTGATTGGGGGTAAAGGGTGAATCTTGGTTGTTAGTCACATATTTGGTACACCATGTGTTTGTTGATATGCTTGTATGAGTTGTAGTGACCATGCTTCTCATGCAAGTCTTCTTCTACCCATTGTTTGCTTTGTGTGTGGGCATGTTGAGCATTGTCATCGACATCGGTTTAAGTTGCTATCGCCCGGACCGAACCTAGCAATTAGAAGGCACCTACACCCTTAATCAACCCAAGTCACCCTACTACACTTATGAACCCGACCTAACCCACTCCCTTCTTTCTATACTTGATTCATCTTGTTAGCTAGTCATCATTTCTTTAGGTTGTTAGTAGTTGGATCACTAGTATTGTTTAGCATTTCTCTTAGTTTGCTAGTTGGCTTGTGTTTAGGTAGTATTTGGTAGTCTAGTTCATCATAGAGCATCATTAGTCTATTTTCTTCTCTTCTCATCTTAATTCACCAATTAGTAGTCCTTTGTGTTTGTTTGGTAGCATAGTCTTGTTTTAGGCCGATTTAGTCTAAACCTTGAAATACCGTCTCCGTGGACACGACCCGACTTACCCTAGCTACCCACTAGGTCTTAGCCGGTTATTTAATTGGTGGCGGGATCCACGACAAATCCCACCATCAATTTGGCGCCGTTGCCGGGGACGGTGCATTGTTTAGACTTTGTTTGCTTATTTCTAGACTTAGTTACCCTCCTTTGTGCCGTTCTATCCTCTCTTGTGAATATTCTCTAGTTTTTCTTGCTTTCTTAGCTTTCTTTTCTCTTTGTCTCTAGTTGGGCTTGTTTATTGTCGTTACCTAGTGCCCATAAAGCACTAGGTGTTCTCACGTTTGTTCTAGTGTGTAGTGTATGCCTAGGCGGGGAGGCGAATCCTTTCTCTTTAATCCAGAGCCGGAAAGGCTTTTTCGAGCTCTTCGCCAACGGACGATTAACCGGGTTAGGATCTCTCAACCAAGTGCAAGCAATACCCATCAAGAGCAAGCTCAAGGAAGCGATAGTGAGGAAGCATATCGAGAGACGGCCGAAGGGAATTTCACCAATCCCTTTGGAGATTCTAGTCCTAGCTCCCCTTCTACATCTACTTCAACTCCATCTACACCATCTTCTCCCTTACATCCAATAATGCCGAAGTTTTCCTCCCACTCTACATTTACGGAAGATGTCTTGCCGGGACCCAATGCTCTACCGGCCGCTTATGCAGGTAATTTTACGGCCAAGACCCACTTCATACAACTTGTGGAAAGGAATCAATTTAGTGGTTTGCCCACCGAAGACCCGCACCAACATATGGAGACCTTCTCCGATTATTGTGACGCTATATCTCAACCCGGAGTCACACAAGATCAAATACGATGGGTTTTATTTCCATTTTCATTAATTGGAAAAGCGAAGCAATGGATTAAAGGCCTCGATAGGGCAACCATGGGCATCGACACTTGGAAGAAACTTGCATTGGCATTCTACCAAACTTTCTACCCTCCGGAGAAGACTAATTTGCTTAGGGCCTCCATCACCGGTTTCCAACAACGGGATGAGGAGAGCTTATATGAAGCTTGGGAGCGGTTCAAGTCTTTGGTTAGATCGTGCCCCCATCATGGACTTTCACAATGGTTCTTAGTCCAACAATTTTGGAATGGTCTTTATGAGGACTCAAGAACTATACTTAACATGGGATCCAATGGTAGGTTCACCGAGGTCGATGATGACCAAACTTGGGCGAGAATCGAAGAGATGGCGGTGCATAATTCGCAATACTCTAGGCCTAGGAAGGCAAATCGAGGAGGTAGGCATGAGGTTGATGCTATAACTCAATTAAGCATTGACCTTGGGGCTCAATTGAAGACACACATGGACTTCATTGACAAGATTCAAGGTCACCTCACCCAAGTTCAAAGCATCGGTTCCTCAAACCAAGCCTCAATTCATGAAGTGAACGCTTTGAGTTTTGCACCTCCTTTGCCCTATTATGGCATGTGTGACACTTGTGGAATCGTTGGTCATGACCCTATGAATTGTAGAGGAAGTATTGAACAAGTGAATGCTTTTCAAGCGTTCAAGCAAGGTGCCTCTTACTCCAATCAATACCAAGCTTCCAATCAAGTCCCTCAACAACAAGCCTTTCAACACCATCAACAACATCGTCCTTATGTTCCACCTCCCTTAAGGGACAACAACCAAGGTTACCAAGGCAACTCAAGGCCTTTCAACAACTTCAAGCAAGGTAACCAAGGTTCGTTCAACAACAATCAAGGGTTCCATCAAGGGAACTTCAACCAAGGTTATCAAAACCACAACCATGGCAACAATCAAGGCCTTAATCAAGGCAATTCTCATGGGTTCCAAGGGAACCGTCAACAACAAGCAAATCAAGGCAATCAACAACAAAGCAAGCCTAGGAGCCGGTCTCCTACTCATGACTATGGCATTCCTCTAGCCATTACCGATACTCCGCATAATCCATCATCTCCACCTCGGGGATTCGATATCCAAAAATCTATGATGGATATGCAAAAGAGTCAAATGGACATAACAAGAAACCATCAAGAGCTCTTTGCTTATATTCAAGGGGAAAACGCGACAAGAGATGCCCGTATGAAGATGCTTGAAACTCAAGTATCTCAACTTGCTTCGGGGAGCTCCTCAAGACAAAAAAGACAACTACCTTCTCAAGGAGAAACACCGAAATTTGAGCATGTAAATGCCATCACCACAAGGAGAGGTACATCCTATGAATCCCCTCAATTTCCTAGTGAGCAAGAGCCAATGCAAGAACCGACAAGAAAGGTGACACCTCCAACTCAAGAAAGCTCAACCCTTGATAATCCAATAGAGGAGCAAGTCTTATGGGAGGTTGAGAAACCTCAACAAGACAAGCTTCCCCCACCTCAAGCTAAAGATAAGGGTAAAAAGAAAGTGTCATTTGAAGAGTCTACCCCGATTGAGCAAAATAAATACCAAGTCAAGTTGCCTTACCCATCAAGGCAAATGAAGACCAAGATAGACTCTCAATATGACAAGTTCCTTAACATTGTGAAGAAGTTGGATGTGAGTGTCCCATTCACCGAGCTACTTACCCAAATCCCGGCATACGGAAAATTTATGCGAGAAATATTGGCTAGGAAGAGATCCGTCGACAAGGAAGAGACCATCGCATTCACAAGGGTGGTGAGCGAGCTCATTCAAGGTTCTACGCTTCCAAAGTTGAAGGATCCGGGTAGGTTCTCGATCCCTTGCACCATAGGGCACTACAAGATCGAAAGAGCTTTATGTGATTTGGGTGCGAGTGTAAGCATCATTCCTTACTCCATTTGTTGCCGACTTGGGATGAAGGAGCTTAAAAGTACCTCTATCACGCTCCAAATGGCCGATAGTTCATTCAACCGGCCATTGGGGATGCTAGAGGATGTGCCGGTGAGAATCGGTAAGTTCTTCATTCCGATTGACTTTATCGTGCTCGATATGCGGGAAGATGAAATCACTCCCATTATTCTTGGGCGCCCATTTTTACATACCGCCGGTGCTATGATCGATGTGAAGAACTGTAGGATCACATTCGAGTTAGGCGAGGAGAAGCTAGTGTTTGACCTTCAAGGTAACACTTCGCCTACTAATGATGAGTCATGCAATATAATCCAAGCCAAGGAAAACATCGATCTAGGGGGAGAACCGAGACAAAGCTTGAAGAAGTACTCGTATGTACTTGAAGATGATGACTCCGATTTGGAGGGGGATGAGAGCCCAGGTCATGGGTCTAATGACAAGTTGAAGAGCAAAAAGGATGAAGATGAGCCTCCCTTGGGGCCACATGAGGATAGATGGACGTTTGGGTATATACCGAAGGATCGAAAGTACAAGTTCAAGCCATTGAACTTAGTAGATCGGGATGCCCCGGGAACGTCGAGACAAGATCATGAAGAACCTTGGTTTGTGGATGCTTATGTTACTAGCTTGATTGAAGACTTTGCTAGGGCCTTCGACTTGTTCCTTCGTGCCCTCGATGGAGATGGAACTAGTTTTGGTTGTTGAAAAAGATTGAAGAATGTACCACCTTGGTTTGACGGAGTTCCACAAGAACCGTCTCTTTGTATATATCTCTTTCTCTTGTAATTTGTTTGGTTTTGTGAATTTCTTGATCATTTGGATGATTGATGAGCGTTGTGAGGGAGGGAATTTGATGTGTTGTTTGAGTTTATTGTGATAGGTGTGAAGTGAAAACGCCTCCTAGGGAGGAGCGGTCATTGTTGGAGCTTGGATCGTGTGTTGGGAAGTCGGTTTTTGAAGCTTGGAACAAGCTTTTGGGAGCCATAGAGGGTTAGGAGACTCTTCCCGGCCTAGAAGAGCCTATCCCGTTCGGGAAAAGGTCTTCCCGTTCGGGATGGTGAAAAATCCCGATCGGGATTTTTCCTTCCCGTTCGGGTTGCAGGTGCATTTTGGAGCAACTACTGTGAGCTCTTCCCGATCGGGATTTTTCATTCCCGATCGGGATGTCAGGAAAATCCGATCGGGATTATCCCTTCCCGTTCGGGTTGAAGGTGCACTTTAACCTGGCTGCTGTGAGCCCATCCCGATCGGGATTTGTCATTCCCGATCGGGACGGCGTAGCCTCAAGCCCAGTTCGCCCGATTGAAGCCTAGCCTGGCCCGCCCCACTCCCTTCCCTCTTACAACCTTCCTATTTTCCCAACCCAATCCCATATCACTACACATAACTCTACCAATCTTCATCTTCAACCTCTCTCCAAAACCCCCATCTTCAAAACCTAACCCCAAAATCACCATTAATCTTCCATTTCTCCACCAAACTTCACCAAATCACTTCCAAAACTTCACAAAATCGATTTCTATCTCATCCATAAGTATCCTAAACCCATTTTCTACCTTCAAAACTCCCAAAAACTGAAAAAAATCGAGTTTTTGTGCCAATTTTTCTCAAAATCCGAAAATTGGTATTTCATCTAATACTCGATTTGTCTTATTAAGCTTCACTTGGGTAGCTTATTTCTTCGATATTAAGCTTCTTTGAGGTATTTTTGGTGGGTTTTAGCTCTTATTTGTGGGAAGGAAATATTTTTGTTTTTGGTATACTAGCACTCTAAGTCTTCATCATCCATTATGGCACCAAAGAAGAGAGGGGATCAGTGATTAGCAGAAAAAGAAAGGATGCTTCGAGTTCGAGAGCCGAGCCCGAGCCCATGGTCGAGGTTGAGGAGCAGGAAATTGTTCGTCTCCCGGAGTTTCCCAGTCTGATTTTTGAGTCGGACGAGCAAAAGGAAAAATTTATCAAGCTCCTTGGTAAGCCCCTCGAACCAACTAGATTCATATGCAAAATTATTCTTCGAAAGCTTGGAATTTTGGACCAATGTAGGGAATTCTTTGTCGGGATGGGTATGGAAGTTCTGTTCGACATGCATGAGCTCACCTATAGGCAACTCACCTTAGAGTTCCTAAGTAGCTTTCGTCTCGAAATTAGATCCCGACCGCACCGAGTTTATTTCCGAATCAATAACACATCCCTCATGTACACCCTAGACGACTTCGGTGAGCTCTTGGGCATTCCGAAGGTTACCGATGGTCAGGTACCCAATGACTTTAATGTGGCCGACGTATGGCATAGTATCACGGGTCTCACACTTGTGGATTTTAGACACTTGTCTAGTCGCCTTGTCCACCACCCGGTCATACGCATATGGCAGCGTTTTGTAGCGGGTACTATTTTCGGGAGGTGTGAGACGGGTACCTACACTAGGCAAGAGCTAACCTTAGTCGGGGGGTACTTGAATTTAAAGAGGAAAAAACGATTCACCCCCGACGTTGCACTTGCACTAGCCAAGCATTTCGAGAAGATAGCCAAGGGGGGGAAGCATTTGAGGGAAATTGCTATTGGGGGCCTCGTTACTCATATAGCCAAGAGGGCAATTCCGACATTTAGGGAGGACGGTTTAATCCCCGTACCGTGGGGCACAAGATTAGATGAGGACCGTTTATCTAGGTATCATCGATGGATTAATTATGATAATAGGCTTAGAAAGTACCTTTGGAGCACGGGGGGTCGGACGCACTTTCTCCTACCGTGCGATACACTTCCGGCCCTTGCGCCTTTGCAACGGTCCGCCGTGCCGGTTCAAGAACCAAATCTTTTATTGCCTTTTATCGGAAATGATCAAGGTGCCTCCTCCTCCCATGGACCCCGACCACGAGCTCGTCCCCAACTCCCGGCTCAACAACAACAAGCTGCACTACCCCAACACTACTATCCCACCCCCCCGTCATTCATTAACGTCCCTCCGTATGCACCCTACACTCCCTTTGTTTACCCTTCGCCCCCGGCCGACCTTTCTATGGCCGCTATGCTTAATGCCCTACATCTTGGGCAATATGAGCATAGGAGGGATGACTATTATGCCCAATACCCCGGGTACCACCTTCTAGCTCAGCAAGGGTATATAAACCCGCAAGGGAACCTCCCATCGTGGTATAGACCGGAATACTTTCAAGGCCACGGTAACCCTAGCACTAGTGGCGGTGTGACTAACGATGAGGAGTTTGAGGAGGAGGACGCTTGGGATGTGAACATGGACGAGGGTGACGGTGATGATGATGATGACGGTGATGATGATGATGACGATGATGGCGAGGATGACGGTGATGATGATGATGACGGTGATGATGATGATGACGGTGATTACTAGCCTCGATGATGAAGAGGCGATTGGGTGGCCTTAGGGGCCTTCATGATTGCTCCCGGTGGCTCTTGACGACGTGATTACATCAAGAGTTACTTCAAAATCCAAAATGACAATTGGTAATTCTTTTCCTTAGTTTTTATTTCTATTTATTTATTTAAGTTTTTTTTAAGGATTAATCGTTAGAAATTAGTGGAAATTGGGCGGAATCCGGGCTAGGTGACTTGATTACACCTAGTCCTCCCCTCCCATTTCCTTTTATTTCTTCTTTTTATTTCTTCCCCATCCATATCTTTTTCTTGTCTCGGCCCATGGTGACTTGACTACACCCCGGCCGGACACATTCTACTCTTTTCTCCATTTTACTTTTTGATTTTTAGCTTTATTTTCGTAGTTTATTTACTTTTTCTTTTGTGCTCCATGCACTACGGTCGAGCATGAGGACATGGCTCGACTTAAGTGTGGGGGAGCGATATTTTAGCGTAGTTAGCTTTAGTTTCTTAGTTTTTGAAAAAAAAAAAAAAAAACCCTAAAAATTTGAAATTTTTTCGCAAAAATCAAAAAGATTTTCCTTTTGTGTGTTTTTCTTTTATGTCATTGTGTAGTATATTTGTTTTGTTGTGTGTTTTGCCTCCCCCTTTTCTTGATAGGCTGCCTAATCGCCATTAGCTTTGGAGAGCTTTCAAGATTTCCGGTATCATCTTTATCCCTTTTTCTTCTTTATCTCTTGTGGAGCTTGGAGGAGATTGGGATGTTGTGTGCTCGGGTGGAGCTTTGTAAAGTTTGTGGGTGATTTGGTGATTTGTTTGGAAGCTAGGGGTGGTGTTTGTGTTATGTATGTGTTCGTTTTGTGTTGTTCTTGTTTTGTTGCTTTTGTTTCTTTTTCTTTCGTTTTCGTTGAGTCTTTGTTTTGTGTTTTGTTGTGTAAATGGTTTTCGAAAATCCGGTTTAGAGGCTAGTGTGTGCGTGTGTACTTTCCCTTTTTAGTAGTGAAAATCGAGTCTTGGACTTTAATCTAGTAGAATGACCCTAAATCAATGATTTCGTTGGTCCTTTACCTTGAGTCCACCTAGCTTACTAGGGATTTACTACGGGATCTGCATTTTGACCATTATGACCACCCACGGTGTGAAAAGGCCTTGGTTACCGAGTCTCGTCCCTTAGGTGACCGTGTCTAGGATCGTTTGATTAGTCCATGTTCTCCACTTTTTGTGGGTTTGAAGGGGAGGGCCCGTCCCGACTCACCCATTAGCCTACCTCCTACACATATCCACACAATAAAATTGCAAAGTGTTGATTTCTCTCTTTCTTAATTGTCAAGAAATGCCAAAAATGCCAAATCAAGCCAAAAAGGGCAAAGAAAAGAAAAAGATAGAAAATGAAAGAAAGAAAAGAATGAAGAAAAAAAGAAAAGGCACAAAAGCCAAAAAGAAAATAGAAAAGAAAAAAAAAAAGAAATGGCATGGCAAAACAAACGAGCAAAAATGCAAAAGAAAAGAGAAAATGCCAAAAGAAAATCGTCTCACAAAAAGATTATATCCCCACAAAAATAAGCCCTTTTCCGACTTTTGCCGTGAAGAGCCTACCAAAGGACCGAGTCCCGAGGAAGGATGATAGCGGCATTAGTCGGTCTTCCCTCATTTTGCATGTTTTCCACCTTTTTACTTGGACTAGTTAGGCGGTTTCGGACACGGGACGACCCTCTTGGCTCACGCTAAAGGGGGCGGGGTCTCACTTACCTACAGTGTCGACTAACACCGTGGTTCTTCACTTCCCACTACGCCGATCGTCCCGTAGTACGTTCTTAGAAGGTTAGGAGGAACCTAGGTAAGTTACCAACGTTTTTGTTGCTTTATCGTCATACTATTAGGGTTTAGTCCACCTCGATTTGTATTGCTAGCTTGGGAACGTTGTCACTTACCTCGAGTCCTAAACCGGTGCTTCTTTCACCGCTTTTAGAGGGAAGCGGCATTTGTTTTTCTTTGGGTGCAACCGATTATGTGTTCGTTTGTGTGTTTGTTTGTTTTTATGCCTTGTGTCCGGTTGCATCCACAGTTTTGTCGCAAGACCCGACTTGCCTTGCGGGGTGCACTTTTCCTCTAAGTGCACTCGCGTGAGTTGAAAGGGCGTAGGGTGCGCTAATACCCATTCGGCTAGTATAGTAGTTAGTATGTGCTTACTCGAGGGCGAGTAAGGGTTAAGTGTGGGGGAGTTGATAAGTGTAGTTTGTAGTGCCTATTTTCATAGTGTTTTGGTCCCATTTTCCTTGTAGAATCGCTCCTTGGGAGCGGTTTAGGGGCTTCTTATGCTTCCTTTAGTTCGTTTCAGGTTCCCGAGACCGATTTGGAAGAGTTGGAGCGATTCCGACTCTATACATACACATTTTGGAGCCAACGGAGTAAAGGTACGATGATTCGATGCCTTGGAATCGACCCCGAGACCTTGGGACCCAATCCCGAGCCTCCGAGACCCGATCCCGAGTCCCGAGAATCGATGGGAAACCCATGAGAAGCAAGGAGGGACCAAAAAGTTCATATTGGAGGCCTACAAGACCCATCCCGATCGGGAAGGCCTAAAACCCGATCGGGATGAAGTGCACAAAGGAGACGGCCACTGGAAGGAGTTCCCGACCGGGTCCCAGAATTCCCGATCGGGAAAGTGAGGTTTCCCGATCGGGATTGCCCATTCCCGATCGGGAATATGCCGCTGCTGCCCGCGTGACTTTGTCTCTTCTTTCTTCCATTTGTAACCCTATAAATACTTCCCTCTTGTATTGTTTACGGATCTTACATTGGTTTAGCCTCTCTTAAGCCTCTCCACAACATATAAACCCTAGATTTAGTTCCTCATATTAGTTTGAATTTCTCATTAATCCTTAGTTAATCTTAGTTAATCTTAGTTAATTAGTGCTTGTATTAAGAAGATACTTGAAGACTTCTCCAAGATTGACAACCTTGGGATTATTTGGGTTTCTCTTTTATGCAAGATATCATCTTTCCTTCATCTAGTGTTGGTATAAACTTTCTTTTCTCTTGTTTATTGTTATTGAATCAAGTTTGAATCTTTACTTAGTGTTTGTTGTTATTGATTGTTATTGTTCTTGAAGATGAATGTTTGGATTGTGAAGTTGTTTCATCCTTTCATTGTTGTAGTTAGTTTGTTCATGAGTGAGTAGTTTACTTGTGGGTTAGTAGGGGGATTAAGGGTAGATTATGGGTGATTGGGGTTTGATTGGGGGTAAAGGGTGAATCTTGGTTGTTAGTCACATATTTGGTACACCATGTGTTTGTTGATATGCTTGTATGAGTTGTAGTGGCCATGCTTCTCATGCTAGTCTTCTTCTATCCATTGTTTGCTTTGTGTGTGGGCATGTTGAGCATTGTCATCGACATCGGTTTAAGTTGCTATCGCCCGGACCGAACCTAGCAATTAGAAGGCACCTACACCCTTAATCAACCCAAGTCACCCTACTACACTTATGAACCCGACCTAACCCACTCCCTTCTTTATATACTTGATTCATCTTGTTAGCTAGTCATCATTTCTTTAGGTTGTTAGTAGTTGAATCACTAGTATTGTTTAGCATTTCTCTTAGTTTGCTAGTTGGCTTGTGTTTAGGTAGTATTTGGTAGTCTAGTTCATCATAGAGCATCATTAGTCTATTTTCTTCTCTTCTCATCTTAATTCACTAATTAGTAGTCCTTTGTGTTTGTTTGGTAGCATAGTCTTGTTTTAGGCCGATTTAGTCTAAACCTTGAAATACCGTCTCCGTGGACACGACCCGACTTACCCTAACTACCGTTAGGTGTTAGTTGGTTAATTATTTGGTGGTGGGATCCGCGACAAATCCCTACCATCACTCTCTCATGCTCGTAGAAGCTCATACACGTTTTTGGTTGAAAATCTTATCAAAATAGACAGAAAACTACCAAAAACACGTAAAATGCAAAAGAGAGACACTAATGCGAGAATTACTCAAAATATGGCGATAATCGCGCTCAAGTCTCGCAAAACGGAGGAAAAACAGGTCTAAATGGGAGGAAAAACGGTCCAAATTTGGCACACAACAATTCCCCCACACTAAACCGTTGCTCGTTCTCGAGCAAAGACCCAAAAAGAAATTAGCTACTACTACTAAGCTAGACTATGCTAAGCCAATACGAGGCAATTAACGGGCCCACTCCGTCCCTTCAACTCACATCGAGATACCCATGAGGTAGAGTACCTCCATGCAAAGCAAGTTGGGGCTTGCTCAAAACTGGGGTTGCGACTAACACGCACAAACACATGAAACAAGAAAGACACACAAAAAGATAGTCGCAACCAAAGAAAAAATAAATCACCGAATCCCTCGTCGAAACGGCGGAGAAAGCACCGATTTGAGCTTAAGGCAAGCGAGAACACTACCAAGCTAGTAACACAAATTGACATGGACAAGATCCTAATTGGATGACGATAAAAAAATAAAAACATTGAAAATTTACCAACGTCCGTCTAATTCCACTAGAGATGCCTACAACGGGACGATAAATGGAGTGGATAAGTGAGAACCATGGAGTTAGTAAGCACTGTAGGTAAGTGTTATGCCGCCTCCTCAGCTAAGCCTAGAGGCTCGTCCCAAACTCGAGAAAGCCAATTAGACCAAAAAGATGGACAAGTGTTTGCAAAATGGTAAAGATTGCCAAATTACTGCTATTTACCTTCCTCGAGACTCGGTCCTCTGTAGGCATTTCACGGCAATAAGTCAACCAAGGGATTATTTGGGGTTGGGAACGATTTTTGAGATTTTGATTTTCTTTTCGGTTTTTCTTTCCCCATTATTTCGATCGAGGGCTTTATTTTAATGCCCTTCTTCTTCATTTTTCCCTTTTTGTTTTTGAATAACTCATTTTTGGCTAGATAGTTCATTTGAGATCAAGTAAAGCACGTTTTTGTAAATTTATTTGTGGAAATGGGTGAATGGTAGAGAAATAGGCTAGTCGGGTGTGCACCCCCTCCGAACCCACAAAAGGATGAAAATTTTTGGACTAAAAATGGCTTCTCAAGTAAGGTCACCTAAGAGAACGGGGAACGGTAACCAAGGCCTTATCACTCCATGGGTGGCCAAGGTGGTCAAATGCAAATCCCGGTGTAGACTCCTAGTAGAAAAGATGGACTTATGGTAAAAATCCAATGCAAAAATTGGTTCAAAGTCATTATACTAGAAACATGTCCAAAAATAAAAAAAGGTTACTAACAAGGGAGTAATAAACACTCGGCCTAAACTCAAAGTCGGGTTTTCGAAAACTTTACCTAGACAAACTATACACAAAAATAAAAAGATCACACAAACGATAAAAACACAAGAAAACAAAACAAAACCACAAACATAGCCAAGCACTCCGAACTACATCAAGTCAACACAATCACAACCACCAATTCCAAAATGTTCACCAAGTGAACCTCTAAATAACATAAATTCCCAAACTCCCATGCATAAGAGAAAGGGATAAAACGAAGGTAGAAAGTATTACCGCGCGGTCTTCATTCCTTTTCCACTACCTTACGTATCCATGCTAAATGGTTGGCGGTGTACTTATAAGAAGGAGAATGCAAGACAATACTAGTGGCACAAAAAAAAAGTAAAAATGAAGAGAAAAAGGATTTTTTTTTTTGAGTTTTTGGTTTTTAAAGGAAAAAATGAAAAAGAAAAGGAAGAAAAAGGATAGTAGATCCCTCCCCCACACTAAAACCGTGCATTGTCCCCAATGCACAAGTAGAGGAACAATCGAAAAAGAATAAAAAGAGAAAAGAACCAAAAATCTTTTTGAATTTTTATGATTTTTCAAATGTTTTTGTATTTTTGATTTTTTCAAAATGAAGAGAATAAAAAGAAAAGAAATGAAAATGAAAAAAGAAAAAGGAAAAGAAGAAGAAAAATATGATAAGGGGAGAAAGGGCGTAGGTGTAATCACATCACCTCGCCCGGATTCCGCACAAATCAGGAAAATTAAAAGAAATCTGCAAGGCAGGGCCAAAGGTGAGAACGAGTCGACCGGACGTCTTAATGACTCGAGAAATGCTCGTAGCTGAGCGATGCGGAACTGAGACTCCTGACCCGTGTGTGCGCGGTCACTGGTTTAGGGACTCAGGTGCTTTTTAGACTCTTGGTGTACTCGGTGAGACGCCCGACGAATTTTCTGTCTCTGTAACGAGACGATTTGACGCAAACCTCGGAGGTGAGGCTTAAGGAGGACTTCTCGAGGTGAGACGACCCAAAAATGTAAGACCTTGGGTGGAGATGATCCTAATAGCTAACATAGACAGTTAAACACACGGTTGTTGATAGGTCTGATTTGCCGCGGGTCCTACCGATCAATATATATCCAACTAATCCTAACGGTAGCTAGGGTAAGTCGGGTCGTGTCCACGGAGACGGTTATTGGTGTCTAGACTATGGTCTACTCACAAACAAGGCTAAGTTACGCAAACAAACACAAAGGAGACAATAATTGACAAACTATGATGGTTGAGAGGTATGGAAATGGACTAACAATGAACTAGATAAAACAAAAGCTAATTGAAACAACTAAAGATTAGAAACACTAACAAACTAGAGAAGATGATCGACTAAAGAGATAGAGAATTCAAATATGGAAAAGAGTAGGGTTAGGTCGGGTTCATAAGTGTAGTAGGATAATTGGGTAATCAAGGGTATAGGTGCCACTTAGCTACTAAGGTCGGTTTGCGTTCTCGCGCCAAAGCCAAAGTCCGCACTCTCGTGTCTAAGACTAGACCCGAACTGTCATGCAAGATGCTACTCAAAACACAAACATTCAACAACAAATCGAATACACAATAAGAAGATGAGAAGAAGTATGAGAAGCATTGGCCACTACTACCCACACAAGCAATACAACAAACACATAGTGTGCCCAATAAGTGACTAGCAACAAAAGGAATCACCTTTACCCACAATCAAGCCCTAATCACCCATAATCCACAATTAATCCCCCTACTAACCCCACAAGGAATCTACTCACTCATAATGAAGTCAAAACTAAGACTAACAAGAGAAACAATCATACTAATTGATGGTGGGATTTGTCGTGGATCCCGCCGATCAAATAAATAACCAACTAATCCTAGTGGGTAGCTAGGGTAAGTCGGGTCGAATCCACGGGGACGGTAAGAGGCGTCTAGACTAAGGTCGCCTAAATACGAGACTACGTCAACGAGCTAAACTAAACTAGAGTAATAGGAAGGGGAAGAAGGCTAAGACTATGGCTAAGGAGACGGAGAAAACAAACAAGGAAAACGGGCTAGGATTAGGTCGGGTTCAAGGGGCAACGGAATGGTCAAGGAAGAGTAAAGGTGAAGAAGATTGTACCAAACTACAAAGGAAATGGAAAAGGAGAACACTTGCATAGAAGAAAACCCAAATAATTCCACCAAGGTTGTCAATCTTGGATGGATTCTTCAAGAAATCCCTTAATACAAGTACTAAACTAAGATTAAGGACTAATTACCGACTAGTCTACACTAATCTAAGCTAATCTAACCTAAAGTAGTCTAGGGTTTTAGGGGAAGTGTCTAACATGAGCTTACAAAATAAGGGAAGAGTATATATAGGGTTACAAGTGGAAAGGAGAAGAAAGAAAACAAGGCGGAGCTGCAGCAGGGCCTTCCCGGCCGGGATGAGGTGGTCCCGGTCGGGAAGGGGTCGGTCCCGGTCGGGATGACCTGCTCCCGGTCGGGATGACCTGCTCCCGGTCGGGATGGACCCAAAACAGGAGCCTCCTCTTTTGTACACCTCATCCCGGACGGGATGAGGCCATACCAGTCGGGGATGAGCCTTGTAGGCCTCCAATATGATCTTTTTGGTCCCTCCTTGCCTCTCATGGGTTTCTCATCGATTCTCGGGACTCGGGATCGGGTCCCGGAGGCTCGGGATTGGGTCCCAAGGTCTCGGGGTCGAATCTAAGGCATCGAGTGATCGTTCCTTCACTTCGTTGGCTCCAAAAAGTGTATGTATTGAGTCGGAATCGCTCCAACTCTTCACGAATGGTCTCGGGAACCTGAAACGAGCTAGAGGAAGCATAAGTAGCCCATAAATCGCTCCCAAGGAGCGATTTTACAAGGAAATTGGGAACAAAACACAGCAAAATAGGCACTACAAACTACACTTATCAACTCCCCCACACTTAACCCTTACTCGCCCTCGAGTAAGCACAAACTAACAACTAAACTAGCCGAGGGGGTATTAGCGCACCCTACGCCCTTTCAACTCACGCGAGTACACTTAGAGGGAAAAGTGCACTCCGCAAGGCAAGTGGGGTCTTGCGACAAAACTGTGGATGCAACCGGACACAAAACACATAAACAACTAACACACAACCAAGCAAACAAAAATCGGTTGCACCCAAAAGAAAACAAATACCGCTTCCCTCAAACAAGCGGTGAAAGAAGCACCGGTTTAGGACTCAAGGCAAGTGACAACGTTCCCAAGCTAGCAGTACAAACCAAAATGGAAAAACTCTAGTAGTATGACGACAAAGCAATAAAAACGTTGGTAACTTACCTAGGTTCCTCCTAACCTTCTAAGAACGTACCACGGGACGATCGGCGGGATGGAAAGTGATGAACCACGGTGTTAGTCGACACTGTAGATAAGTGAGACCCCGCCTCCTTTAGCAAAGAGCCAAGAGGGTCGTCCCATGCCCAAAACCGCCTAACTAGTCCAAGTAAAAAGGTGGAAATATTTGCAAAGTGAGGGAAGACCGACCTTTGCCGCTATCATCCTTCCTTGGGACTCGGTCATTTGGTAGGCTCTTCACGGCAAAAGTCGGAAAAAGGCTTATTTTTGTGGGGTGAGAATCTTTGTGAGACGATTTTCTTTTGGCATTTTCTCTTTTCTTTTGCATTTTTGCTTTGTATTTTGCTATGCCATTTCTTTTTCTTCTTTTCTATTTTCTTTTTGGCTTTTTGTGCCTTTTCTTTTTCTTCAATCTTTTCTTTCTTTCATTTTCTTTTCTTTGCCCTTTTTGTTGTAGGCACTTCCTTTTGCAACTAAGAAAGAGGATTTCAACAATTTGCAATTTTATTGTGTGGAAGTGTGTAGGAGGTAGGGGAATGGGTAAGTCGGGGGTCGCGATTTCCCTTCAAACCCACAAAAAGGGGAGAACTTGGACTAATCAAACAATTTCAAACACGGTCACCTAGGGGATGGGACTCGGCAACCAAGGCCTTTTCACACCGTGGGTGGTCATAATGGTCAAAATGCAAATCCCGTAGTAAATCCCTAGTAGGCTAGGTGGACTCAAGGTAAGAAACCAACGAAATCATTGATTTAGGGTCATTCTACTAGACTAAAGTCTAAGACTCGATTTATACTACTAGAAAGGGAAAGTAAACGCTCGCACCCTAGCCTCTAAACCGGGTTTTTCGAAAATCGTTTACACACAAGACACAACTACACACACAAAACAAAGACTCAGCAAAAAATGAAAGAAAAAGAGACAAAAGATAACAAAACAAAAACAAAACAAAACAAACAAACAAACAACACAAACACCACCCCGAGCTTCCAAACAAGTCACCAAATCAACCACAAGCATTACAAAGCTCCACCCGAGCACACCACATCACAAACCTTCTCCAAATTTCACAAGAAATAAAGAGGGAAAAGGGATAGAAGATGTTACCGGATGTCTTGAAAGCTTTCCAAAACTAATGGTGATTAAGCGACCTATAAGGAAAAGGGAGGCAAAACACACACAACAAAACAAATATACGACACAACGACACAAAAGGAAAACACACCAAAGAAAATCTTTTTGATTTTTTGTGAATTTTTTTTTCAAATTTTTTAGGGTTTTTAAAGATTTTTTTCCGAAAAACTAAAAAAATAAAACTAACTATGATAGAATATCGCTCCCCCACACTTAAACCGAGCAATGTCCTCATGCTCGACCGTAGTGCATGGGAGCACAAAAGAAAAGAAAAGAAACTATGAAATTAAAGCTAAAAATCAAAAATAAAGTGGAGAAAATGGTAGAATGTGTCCGGCCGGGGTGTAGTCAAGTCACCATGGGCCGAGACAAGAAAAGATATGGATGGGGAAAGAAATAAAAAGAAAGAAATAAAAGGAAATGGGAGGGGAGGACTAGGTGTAATCAAGTCACCTAGCCCGGATTCCGCCCAAATCCGACTAAATCCTACAAAAAGAAAGAGAAATCAAAGAAAAAGTGAAAATACTTGTAAATTTGGATTTTGAAATGACTCTCGATGTAGTCACGTCATCGAGAATCGGGAGCAACCATACTAAGGCCTCGAAGGCCACCAAGACACCATGACTCAAGGGGAAGGGGGCGAACAAAAGAGGACAAGCTATAATAGACGGAAAAGAAAGGATAGTTGCCGTACCCATCGGTTAGCAACTCACTCGCTCCATCGTCTCATCGGTCAATATAAGCACTTTGCTTGTCGTCATCATTGTCATCCCGCTTCGAACTTGAAAGTATCGCATGGTAGAGGTAGTAATGGTGTGAGGGGGTGAGATTTGATGTGGGGCTCGGTGTAAAGTGAAGAGGAAATGAAGTGATGGCATGTAAGGGTCGTATGATAGGAACAAGGAGAAGAAGGGAGGTTGGGAGGGGGTGTACAATGGTTGGGTGGTCTCAAATGACGAAGAAGAGTGATGGTGGGATTTGTCGTGGATCCCGCCACCAATTAAATAACCAACTAATACCTAACGGTAGTTAGGGTAAGTCGGGTCTTGTCCACGGAGACGGTATTGCAAGGTTTAGACTGAATCGGCCTAAAACAAGACTATGCTACCAAACGAACACAAAGAGCTACTAATTGATGAATTAAGATGAGAGGAGAAGAAAGTAGACTAATGATGAGCTATGATGAACTAGACTATCAAATACTAACTAAACACAAGCCAACTAGCAAACTAAGAGAAATGCTAAACAATGCTAATGATCCAACTAACTAACAACCTAAAGAAATGATGACTAGCTAACAAGATGAATCAAATATGGAAAAGAGGTGGGTTAGGTCGGGTTCATAAGTGTAGTAGGGTGACTTGGGTGGTCAAGGGTGTCCACATACTAGGCAAACAATGAGTAGAGGAAGACTAGCATGAGAAGCATGGCCACTACAACCCAAACAAGCATTTCAACAAACACATGGTGTGCCAAGAATGTGACTAACAATAAGGATTTACCCTTCACCCCTAATCAAACCCTAATCACCCATAATCTACCCTTAATCCCCCTACTAACCCACAAGTAATCTACTCACTCATAATCAAAGAAAAACTAACAACAATAAGAAGAGAACACAACATCATAACCCTAACATTCATCATAAGAACAATAACAATCAATAACAATAATCACTAAGTAAAGATTCAAACTTGATTCAATAACAATAAACAAGAGAAAAGAAAGTTATACCAACAATAGGATGATGAAAAGATGATATCTTGCATAAAAGAGAAACCCAAATAATCCCAAGGTTGTCAATCTTGGAGAAGTCTTCAAGTATCTTCTTAATACAAGAACTAATTAACTAAGATTAACTAAGATTAACTAAGGATTAAAGGGAGATTCAAACTAATGTGAGGAACTAAATCTAGGGTTTATAACTTGTAGAGAGGCTTAAGAGAGGCTAAACTAATGTAGGATCCCTAAATAATACAAGAGGGAAGTATTTATAGGGTTACAAATGGAAGGGAGAAGAAAGAAAGAAATGCGGACTACAGCCCTTTGGTCCCGACCGGGACAGACCATCCCGACCGGGACGGACCCACCATCCCGACCGGGACGGGTTGGTCCCGGCCGGGACGGCCTTGCAGTGGCATCCTCCAAAGTGCACTTCATCCCCGACGGGATGAGGTGCATACCCGTCGGGGATGAGTCTTGTAGGCCTCCAATATGACCCTTTTGGTTCCTCCTTGCTTCACATGAGCTTCTAATCCATTCTCGGGACTCGGGATCGGGTCTCGGAGGCTCGGGATTGGGTCCCAAGGTCTCGGGGTCGATTCCGAAGCATCGAGTCATCGTTCCTTTACTCCGTTGGCTCCAAAATGTGTATGTATAGAGTCGGAATCGCTCCAACTCTTCCAAATCGGTCTCGGGAACCTGAAACGAACTAAAGGAAGCATAAGAAGCCCCTAAACCGCTCCCAAGGAGCGATTCCACAAGGAAAATGGGACCAAAATACTACGAAATAGGCACTACAAACTACACTAATCAACTCCCCCACACTTAACCCTTACTCGCCCTCGAGTAAGCACATACTAACTACTATACTAGCCGAATGGGTATTAGCGCACCCTACGCCCTTTCAAATCACGCGAGTGCACTTAGAGGAAAAGTGCACTCCGCAAGGCAAGTCGGGTCTTGCGACAAAACTGTGGATGCAATCGGACACAAAACATATAAACAACAAGCACACAAACAAACACACAAAAGGTTGCACCCAAAAGAAAACAAATACCGCTTCCCTCGAACAAGCGGTGAAAGAAGCACCGGTTTAGGACTCGAGGCAAGTGACAGCGTTCCCAAGCTAGCAATACAAACCGAGGTGGACTAAACCCTAATAGTATGACGATAAAGCAACAAAAACGTTGGTAACTTACCTAGGTCCTCCTAACTTTCTAAAAACGTACTACGGGACGATCGGCGGAGTGGGAAGTGGTGTTCCACGGTGTTAGTCGACACTGTAGGTAAGTGAGACCCCGCCCCCTTTAGCGTGAGCCAAGAGGGTCGTCCCGTGTCCAAAACCGCCTAACTAGTCCAAGTAAAAAGTGGAAATAATTGCAAAATGAGGGAAGACCGACTAATGCCGCTATCATCCTTCCTCGGGACTCGGTCCTTTGGTAGGCTCTTCACGGCAAAAGTCGGAAAAAGGCTTATTTTGAGAGGTAGGGGTTATTTTTGTGAATCGGGTTTTCTTTTGGCATTTTCTCTTTTCTTTTGCATTTTTGCCTTGTTTTGCCATGCCATTCTTTTTCATCTTTTCTATTTTCTTTTTGGCTTTTGTGCCTTTTCTTTTTTTCTTCATTCTTTTCTTTCTTTCACTTTCTTTCTTTTTCTTTTCTTTGCCCTTTTTGGCAAGATTTGGCTTTTTGGCATTTCTTTGTATGACAAGAAAGGGAGAATTCAACAAATTGCAACTTATTGTGTGGATATGTGTGGGAGATAGGTAAATGGGTAAGTCGGGGGTCGCGATCCCTCTTCAAACCCACAAAAAGTGGAGAACTTGGACTAATCGAACAATTCCGAACACGGTCACCTAGGGGACGGGACTCGGTAACCAAGGCCTTTTCACACCGTGGGTGGTCATAATGGTCAAAGGTGCAAATCCCGTAGTAAATCCCTACTAAGATAGGTGGACTCAAGGTAAAGGACCAACGAAATCATTGATTTAGGGTCATTCTACTAGATTAAAGTCCAAGACTTGATTTACACTACTAGGAAGGGAAAGTACACACTCACACACTAGCCTCTAAACCGGGTTTTCGAAAACCATTTACGCACAAGACACACAACAAAACACAAAACAAAGACTCAACGAAAATGAAAGAAAAAGAAACAAAAGTAACAGAACAAGAACAACGCAAAACAAACACATAGAAAACACAAACACCACCCCTATCTTCCAAATGAGCCACCAAATCATCCACACTTTACGAAGCTCCACCCGAGCACACAACATCACAATCTCCTCCAAACTCCGCAAGAGGTAAAGAAGAAAAAGGGATAAGATGTTACCGGGAGTCTTGAAAGCCTTCCAAAGTTAACGGCGATTCAAGTAACCTATAAGGAAGAGGGAGGCAAAACACACAAAGAAACAAATATACGACATAAAAGAAAAACACACAAAAGAAAATCTTTTTGATTTTTTTTGAATTTTTTTCAAATTTTTAGTATTTTTTTAAAGATTTTTAGAAAAACTACAAAAACAAGGCTAACTATGCTAGAATATCGCTCCCCCACACTTAAGTCGAGCCATGTCCTCATGCTCGACCGTAGTGCATGGAGCATAAAAGAAAAGAAAAGAAACTACGAAAATAAAGCTAAAAATAAAAAATAAAGTGGAGAAAAGGGTAGAAGGCGTCCGGCCGGGGTGTAGTCAAGTCACCATGGGCCGAGACAAGAAAAGGATATGGAAGGGGGGAGAAAAATAAAAAGAAGGAAATAAAAGGAAATGGGAGGGGAGGGCTAGGTGTAATCAAGTCACCTAGCCCGGATTCCGCCTAAATCCGACTAAATCCAACAAAAAGGTGGAAATCTTGAAAAATTTGGATTTTGAAATGACTCTCGATGTAGTCACATCATCGAGAGTCGGAAGCAAGCACACCAAGGCCTCGAAGGCCACCATGACACAAAGGATAAGAGGGAAAGGGAATAAACAAAGAAGACAAGCTATAAAAACGGAAAAGAGAGGATAGTTGCCGTACCATACGGTTACCAACTCACTCGCTCCATCGTCTCATATGTCAATATAGGCACTTAGCATGTCCAGGTCGTCATTATTCCTCTCCAATTGCGATCCGGTTCCATGGTTGGGGCACAAATGCAAAATGAGGTGGGTTTTGGATGCAAAAGTCGGTTTGAAGTGAATGGAAATTGAGGTGAAAACGTGTATGTGAGGTGTAAGGGTCATACAATGAGAGTAATGACATGTAGGGAGGTTGGGAGGGGGTATAAAGTGGTTGGGTGGTCTCAAACAACGAAGAAAAGAGCCAACGGAGGACAGAGGGTCCATCCCGGTCGGGATGGGTGGTCCCGGTCGGGATGGATGTCTCGTCCCGGTCGGGAAGACCTCGTCCCGGTCGGGACGGACTGCCAGTGAACCCAACTTTTGTGCACCTCATCCCGGTCGGGATGGCATCCTTCCCGATCGGGATGGGCCTTCCATCCCGGGCGGGATGACCTCTTCTAGGCCGGGAAGAGTCTCCAAACCCTCTATATCTCCCAAAAGCTCGAACCGAGCTTCAAAAACTGACTTCCCTTCACACAATCCAAGCTCCAACAATGACCGCTCTTCCCTAGGAATCACTTCCACTTCACACCTATCACAATAAACTCAAACAACACATCAAATTCCCTCCCTCACAACACTCATCAATCATCCAAACAATCAAGAATTTCACAAAAGCAAACAAACTAAAAGGGAAAGAGATATATACAAAGAGACGGTTCTTGTGGAACTCCGTCAAACCAAGGTGGTACTTTCTTCAATTCTTTTTCAACACCCAAAACTAGTTCCATCTCCATCAAGGGCACGAAGGAACAAGTCGAAGGCCCTAGCAAAGTCTTCAATCAAGCTAGTAACATAAGCATCCACAAGCCAAGGCCCTTCATGACCTTGTCTCGACGTTCCCGGGGCATCCCGATCTACTAAGTTCAATGGCTTGAACTTGTACTTTCGATCCTTCGGTATATACCCAAACGTCCATCTATCCTCATGTGGCCCCAAGGGAGGCTCATCTTCATCCTTTTTGCTCTTCAACTTGTCATTAAGCCCATGACATGGGCTCTCATCCTCCTCCAAATCGGAGTCATCATCCTCAAGTACATAGGAGCTCTTATTCATGCTTTGTCCCGACTCAACCCCTAGATCGGTGTCTTTCTTGGCTTGGATCATATTGCACGACTCATTACTAGTAGGCGGGGTGTTGCCTTGGAGGTCAAACACTAACTTCTCTTCGCCTAACTCGAAGGTGATCTTACCATTCTTCACATCGATCATGGCACCGGCGGTGTGTAGAAATGGGCGCCCAAGAATAATAGGAGTGAAAGCATTTTCCGGCATGTCAAGCACAATGAAGTCAACCGGAATGAAGAACTTCCCAATTTGTACCGGCACATCCTCAAGCATTCCCAATGGTCGGTTGAGTGAACTATTGGCCATTTGGAGTGTAACGGATGTACGCTTAAGCTGCTTCATCTTAAGCCGGTAACAAATGGAATAGGGGATGATGCTCACACTCGCACCCAAGTCACATAATGCCCTCTCGATCTTGTAGTTGCCTATGGTGCACGAGATCGAGAAACTACCCGGATCCTTCAACTTTGGAAGTGTGGAACCTTGAATGAGCTCGCTCACCACCCTTGTGAACGCTACGGTCTCTTCCTCGTCGACGGATCTCTTCCTAGCCAAGATTTCTCTCATGAATTTTCCATATGCCGGGATTTGGGTAAGTAATTCGGTGAACGGGACACTAACATCCAACTTTTTCACAATATTAAGGAACTTGTCATATTGAGAGTCTACCTTGGTCTTCATTTGCCTTGTTGGGTAAGGCAACTTGACTTGGTATTTATTTTGCTCAATCGGGGTGGACTCTTCAAATGACACTTTCTTTTTACCCTTATCTTTAGCTTGAAGTGGGGGAAGCTTATCTTGTTGAGGTTTCTCAACCTCCCATAAAACTTGCTCTTCCGTTGGATTGTCAAAGCTCGAGCTCTCTTGAGTTGGAGGTGCCATCTTTCTTGTCGGTTCTTGCACCGGCTCTTGCTCACTCGGGAATGGAGGGGAGTCATAAGATGTACCTCTCCTTGTGGTGATGGCATTGACATGCTCAAAAGTCGGAGTTACACCTTGAGGAGGTAATTGCCCTCTTTGTCTTGAGGAACTTCCCGATGCAAGTTGTGCCACTTGATTCTCAATCATCTTCATGTGAGTTTTCATTTCCTTATTTTCCATTAAAATTTGATCAATGGCTCCTTGTTGTGACATTTGTGCATCCAATTGCCTCTTTTGCAATTCTTGAGTACCCCTATGGATATCCACCATTTGCTTTTGCATGTCGAAGTCCCGTGGTGGTGATGATGGATTATGCGGTGTATTGGTGAGGGCTAAGGGAGTACCATAGTCATGAGTAGGAGATCGGCTCCTAGGCTTGCTTTGTTGTTGATTGCCTTGAGTTGCTTGATGTTGACGGTTCCCTTGGAACCCATGATAATTGCCTTGATTAAGGCCTTGATTGTTGCCATGGTTGTGGTTTTGATAGCCTTGGTTGAAGTTCCCTTGTTGGAACCCTTGATTTTTGTTGAATGAACCTTGGTTACTTTGCTTGAAGTTGTTGAAAGGCCTTGAGTTGCCTTGGTAACCTTGGTTGTTGTCCCTTAAGGGAGGTGGAACATAAGGACGATGTTGTTGTTGGTGTTGAAACGCTTGTTGTTGAGGGACTTGATTGGAAGCTTGGTATTGATTAGAATAGGAAGTACCTTGCTTGAATGCTTGAAAGGCATTCACTTGCTCAATACTCCCTCTACAATTCATAGGGTCATGACCAACGATTCCACAATTATCGCACATCCCATAATAAGGCAAAGGAGGTGCAAATCCCAAAGCATTCACTTCATGGATTGAGGCTTGGTGGGAGGAACCGATGCTTTGGACTTGAGTGAGGTGACCTTGAAGCTTCTTGTCAATGGATTCCATGTGTGTCTTCAATTGAGCCCCAAGGTCAATGCTTAATTGAGTTATAGCATCAACCTCGTGCCTACCTCCTCGGTTTGCCTTCCTAGGCCTAGAGTATTGCGAATTATGCACCGCCATCTCTTCGATTCTCGCCCAAGTTTGGTCATCATCGACCTCGGTGAACCTACCATTGGAGCCCATATTAAGTATAGTTCTTGAGTCCTCATAAAGACCGTTCCAAAATTGTTGGACCAAGAACCATTGTGAAAGTCCATGATGGGGGCACGATCTAACCAAAGACTTGAACCGCTCCCAAGCTTCATATAAGCTCTCTTCATCCCGTTGTTGGAAACCGGTGATGGAGACCCTAAGCAAATTAGTCTTCTCCGGAGGGTAGAAAGTTTGGTAGAATGCCAATGCAAGTTTCTTCCAAGTGTCGATGCCCATGGTTGCCCTATCGAGACCTTTAATCCATTGCTTCGCTTTTCCAATAAGAGAAAATGGAAATAAAACCCATCGGATTTGATCTTGTGTAACCCCGGGTTGAGAGATAGCGTCGCAATAATCGGAGAAAGTCTCCATGTGTTGGTGCGGGTCTTCGGTGGGCAAACCACTAAATTGGTTCCTTTCCACAAGTTGGATGAAATGGGTCTTGGCCGTAAAATTTCCGGCATAAGCGGCCGGTAGAGCATTGGGTCCCGGCAAGACGTCTTCCGTGAATGTAGAGTGGGAGGAAAACTTCGGCATTATTGGATGTAAGGGAGAAGATGGTGTAGACGGAGTTGATGTAGATGTAGATGGGGAACTAGGACTAGAATCTCCGAAGGGATTGGTGAAATTCCCTTCGGCCGTCTCTCGATATGCTTCCTCACTATCGCTTCCTTGAGCTTGTTCTTGATGGGTATTGCTTGCACTTGGTTGAGAGATCCTAATCCGGTTAATCGTCCGTTGGCGAAAAGCTCGAAAAAGTCTCTCCGGCTCTGGATTAAAGAGAAAGGATTCGCCTCCCCGCCTAGGCATACACTACACACTAGAACAAACGTGAGAATACCTAGTGCTTTATGGGCACTAGGTAACGACAATAAGCAAGCACAACTAGAGACAAAGAGAAAAGAAAGCTAAGGAAGCAAGGAAACTAGAGAATATTCACAAGAGATGATAGAAGGGCACAAAGAAGAGTAACTAAGTCTAGAAATGAGCAAACAAAGTCTAAACAATGCACCGTCCCCGGCAACGGCGCCAAATTGATGGTGGGATTTGTCGTGGATCCCGCCACCAATTAAATAAGCAACTAATACCTAACGGTAGTTAGGGTAAGTCGGGTCGTGTCCACGGAGACGGTATTGCAAGGTTTAGACTAAATCGGCCTAAAACAAGACTATGCTACCAAACGAACACAAAGAGCTACTAATTGATGAATTAAGATGAGAGGAGAAGAAAGTAGACTAATGATGAGCTATGATGAACTAGACTATCAAATACTAACTAAACACAAGCCAACTAGCAAACTAAGAGAAATGCTAAACAATGCTAATGATCCAACTAACTAACAACCTAAAGAAATGATGACTAGCTAACAAGATGAATCAAATATGGAAAAGAGGTGGGTTAGGTCGGGTTCATAAGTGTAGTAGGGTGACTTGGGTGGTCAAGGGTGTTCACATACTAGGCAAACAATGAGTAGAGGAAGACTAGCATGAGAAGCATGGCCACTACAACCCAAACAAGCATTTCAACAAACACATGGTGTGCCAAGAATGTGACTAACAATAAGGATTTACCCTTCACCCCTAATCAAACCCTAATCACCCATAATCTACCCTTAATCCCCCTACTAACCCACAAGTAATCTACTCACTCATAATCAAAGAAAAACTAACAACAATAAGAAGAGAACACAACATCATAACCCTAACATTCATCATAAGAACAATAACAATCAATAACAATAATCACTAAGTAAAGATTCAAACTTGATTGAATAACAATAAACAAGAGAAAAGAAAGTTATACCAACTATGGCTAAGGAGACGGAGAAAACAAACAAGGAAAACGGGCTAGGATTAGGTCGGGTTCAAGGGGCAACGGAATGGTCAAGGAGGAGTAAAAGTGAAGAAGATTGTACCAAACTACAAAGGAAATGGAAAAGGAGAACACTTGCATAGAAGAAAACCCAAATAATTCCACCAAGGTTGTCAATCTTGGATGGATTCTTCAAGAAATCCCTTAATACAAGTACTAAACTAAGATTAAGGACTAATTACCGACTAGTCTACACTAATCTAACCTAAAGTAGTCTAGGGTTTTAGGGGAAGTGTCTAACATGAGCTTACAAAATAAGGGAAGAGTATATATAGAGTTACAAGTGGAAAGGAGAAGAAAGAAAACAAGGCGAAGCTGCAGCAGGGCCTTCCCGGCCGGGATGAGGTGGTCCCGGTCGGGAAGGGATCGATCCCGGTCGGGATGACCTGCTCCCGGTCGGGATGGACCCAAAACAGGAGCCTCCTCTTTTGTACACCTCATCCCGGACGGGATGAGGCCATACCCGTCGGGGATGAGCCTTGTAGGCCTCCAATATGATCTTTTTGGTCCCTCCTTGCCTCTCATGGGTTTCTCATCGATTCTCGGGACTCGGGATCGGATCTCGGAGGCTCGGGATTGGGTCCCAAGGTCTCGGGGTCGAATCCAAGGCATCGAGTGATCGTTCTTTCACTTCGTTGGCTCCAAAAAGTGTATGTATTGAGTCAGAATCGCTCCAACTCTTCACGAATGGTCTCGAGAACCTGAAACGAGCTAGAGGAAGCATAAGTAGCCACTAACCAAAACACTACGAAATAGGCACTACAAACTACACTTATCACTAATCAAAACATCCATTAAGAACAAACAATAACAATAAGCAATAAGGAAAGATTAAAACTTGATGAATAAACAAAGAACAAAAGTAAAAGGGAGAAGAGGATTATACCAAACTAGCAAAGGATGAAAAAGATGAGAACTTGAATTAATAAGAAACCCAAATAAAACTCCAAGGTTGTCAAGCTTGGAATAATCTTCAAGAATCTCCTTAATACAAGACTAATTACAAAGATTAACTAAAGATTAAAGGAAGATTAAAACTAATGAGAGGAGAACTATATCTAGGGTTTAAATGTTAAAGAGAGGCTTAAGATAGTCTAGGGTAATGTAAGATGTTTAAACAATATAAGGGAGGAGTATTTATAGGGTTACAAGAATGAAGGAGGGAGATAAAAGAAGTCACGCGCAGCAGCTGGGCCATCCCGTCCGGGACGAAATGGTCCAGTCCGGGACGGAGTGGTCCCGACCGGGACGGGTCCAAAATAGAACCATCGCATTTTGTGCACCTCATCCCGGACACGGGATGAGGTCCTTCCCGACGGGGATGGGTCTTGTAGGCCTCCAATATGATCTTTAAGGTCCCTCCTTGCTTCTCATGGGCTTCTCATCGACTCTCGGGTCTCGGGATCGAGTCTAAGGGGCTCGGGATCGGGTCCCAAGGTCTCAGGGTCGAATCCATGGCATCGAGTGATCGTTCCTTCACTTCGTTGGCTCCAAAAAGTGTATGAAACGAATCGGAATCGTTCCAATTGTTCATGAATGGTCTCGAGAACCTGAAACAAACTAGAGGAAGCATAAGTAGCCCATGAACCGCTCCCAAGGAGCGATTCCGCAAGGAAAATGGGACCAAAACACAACAAACTAGGCACTACAAACTACACTTATCAGTTGTACGATGTAAGAGTTTGATCACGATCCCGACTCAGGATCAAAGAACTTGGATGTATGTTTCTTTCGAAAACGACCAATTTTGCAAAATTTTGAAAAGGATGGTTTGTAGAAATAGTGTAACGATGGTGTGACGACATCGTTTGTGGAGTGTAAGTGCGTTGTTATGTGGGTGCATTGGAAATGACGATGAAATGTACACATGTTTTTTTATAAAGGAGCGCATTTCCTTTAGGGGAAACGTCTTTTTTTTCTTCTTGAAAATAATTACGTGATGCTTCTATCGAAACTACTATTAATTAGTTAGTTCGATACTCGCGGGGTGCGTGATGCTCGTGATGGAGCGTGAAGTCTGATGACAGACTCCTTAAAGGTGTGACTAAATCCTTAGTGAGGGACTCAGGTGGTGAATAGTGTTTCTTATAGACTTTCGTTTTTTGAAAAAGAGCTTTTAAAATTAGTGACCCACGTTCGTCGGTTGTGATAACTAGCATTGGACGGTGGGGTGTGTATGGTAAACAAAAGTGTTTTGAAAATGTAACCGCTTTTTGAGTTTCTTAACTTCATTAATTGAAGCTTCGATCGTGCCAACGGTATGTGTATAAAAGTTTTTTTTTTTGAAATAAAATGTGACCATGTGGTAGCCTTAACCCCATTGATTGGGAGTTTTGGTTGTGTTAACGGTAGTCATTGTTGTTAATAGGTTTTAATTTGGCCAAGGTGACGGCACTAAAAACTTTTTTTTTGAAATTAGTGAATGTGAGCTTTGCCATGGTAACGGCGTAAAAAACGTTTTCCTTTTTTAGAAACCATGATTTGGTCAGGATATTGATGTTTAAACGGTCGTTTTGAAAAGATAAGGTATTTTTGAAAAACGGAATTGGGTGTGGTTGAATATGTTGGCGTGGTTGAATCCAGATTTTAGTGTTTTATTTGGGCTGTATTGTTCAAACACGCTACACATAACTAGGCATGCATACACTCATGCAGGATGCGGACTCGGGTAGGTTAAGGTAGGCTACCGCCCACGAATAGTCTTTACTTAGGCATTGACAATGATCTGGGGAGATGGGTGTCATACCGTCCATTTGGAATATCCGCTTATTAATCCCGCGGGTTACGCGTTAGGCGGCCGGAGCGTCAATCGAGGGTCTCTCCGGGTGTCCCTAGAGATCTTACCGTGAAGAGGTCGATTGGTCCTGATATCGGTTAGGGTGGGCTTTTTAAGGCCAAAAACCTGTAGTGATCACAAGTAGGAACTAAAAAGTGAGCTTCACCGACCTTGTTCAAGTTACACCACCGCTGGAAACTTGTTTCCAAGTCCCCAGCGGAGTCGCCAAACTGTGAACGTCCGTCCGCACCGCCCGGCATCCCGCGCATGCCCACGCGGGACCGACCCGATTGTCATCGTGTGGCGGCGACCACCCACGCAGCCCCCTCCCTACCGGGGGCCGATCCGATCTCGTAAATGTTTAAAGGCCGATTCATTTGGTAAGGCGACCTTTTTAGTGAATTGAATTCGTTGCCGATTTGTGGAGTCGCCACCGAGTCAATTATGGGGACTCGAAAACCGTTCAAGTCAACTTTGATCCTTTGCCGGCTCAAAGTTGAGTGGCACGGGACCTAAAGATAAAGACTTGTACCCTTAAGCACTCCATGCCTGGAATGACTCTCATTGCCAATGGTTTCGGACATCTGAAAACCGTCGATTCTGAGTAAGGGGTGAGGGTACGTATTGGGAAGCCAACATCTGATAGATATCAACACCCAATCCCGCCCGCACTATAACGGCCTCTACTAATCAATCGGTGGGCTGATTTCATAGTTCTTTTGTTGTGGTGGAAGTACTGTAACATCCGTTGTTTTAACCCTATATTTAGCTACGTCGGTTATTTAAGGACAAGTAAGTTTTATCGTTAGAGTAGTTGTGTTTACATTCTTTGCATGCGATTTCACGTAACAAGCAGGCCATGAAAAGATGCACGTAGGAGAGTAGAGAGTACTAATATTATACGTATTAGCAAATCAGTTTTAACGTGATAATACGGATATTAGTCATTCTCGTGGTATACCTTACCTGGTATTCTGCTTAAGATGCGTCGGTTCGATATTAATAGAGATGCATCAAACCTAATAAGGCGAGCACCCGAACTAATACGGAACCCGACATCGCTTTGTTCAGTTTTAAGCTATTTTACGTTTTGAATTCCGTGTTAGGTGATTTAGCATGCGATTATAAGGCCATAAAAGCAATAAATCAAACGAAAAACTGTAAATGCGAATGTAAGTAAATCACATTGTGAGAAGTTGCACCCTCGGAGTATACACTAAACGGGACTCGATGCATAGATAGTCTTGAGAACAGATCTCGGAATTACTCGGGTCTATTTAGTGTGTTTTAGTATTTGTGGTTGAATTTGGGACGTTACGTATTTTAGTGGACGTTTGTGGGCCTAGTGCCCACGCCTAGTGTTGTCGTAGTGCATAATAATAGAAAGTGCAAATATGGAAAGTTTTGTTTAGATGACAACCTAGTGACGAGTTGATCAACAGGTGGATCCTCCTAGCTTGACTAGTGACTCCGGCAGAACCCCGTTACCGTTTGACCTTCCCACGGCTACTCCGGCAGAGCTTCGTTACTAAGGACTAGTTCTGCGGGTAATCCGACAGAACCTGGGTACTAGTTTTGAGCTAGTCGATCACAGGCACCTCTGTATCGAGTGGAGTGCTCGAAGGTGAGGAGTAGCATCGATGTCGCTTTTTTATCGGAACTACGATCGAGTGGATCGTTTGCATCGGGTGTCGGAGTGCGAGCCCTTAGCGAGAGTTTTTGAGGAAGAAGAGAGAATTGAATTGTGTGTCCAATGAATGAAGCGGAGGGGGGTATTTATAGGTGTTTTCGGCCCTCGTCACCCATATGGACGTGTGACTTGGGGCGCACCAGGACTCAGGTGCCTGGGTCCGAGCGTGGGGAGACCCAGGCGCATCAGGTGGGGCGGTTGGAGTTTTGAGGATACGATTTTGATACTTTCCAAAATCAAGAGGCGGGTGTGTGATATCTTGCTTGGTCACGAAGGCTTCCCCACGGCTTGACCTAGCGCCATGGGTTTCGTGGGCCTCGGGTGTTCATCCCGAGGCTCGCTTGACTCGGTGTTGACTCGGTTCGAGTTTCGGGGTCGACTCGGGGTCCCAGTGTCGGAATTGACTCTAATTAGTGTCTATGCGACCGTAACTACACGACTAAGGCTGCCATCATGTTAGGTTTACATTTTCCGAGTAATTATTTGGTTCGTTCTATAAGAAAACTATCCAAAACATCGCAAACCCGTGTCGCATTGTAGTCCTATCGTCATCGGGCGTTTGCTGGGCACTTTTGCAGCCACCAGGTCCAAATTTGGGTGTCTACAATTAGAAACGAGGAAAAAAAATAAAAAAATGTGACGTTGACTCGATGAAGACGGACAGACGACACAAAACAAAACGAGAGAGAGAGAGAGATAGAGAGAGATAGAGAGAGAGAGAGAAAGGAGAAGACGGGATTTGTAACACCCTCAACCTACATGCTAATTTCGACCTCGGTTATGGACTCGTAGTAGCGGCGCTTCGTTGAAGTAACGAGGATATAAGAGGAGTTATGGTATTGTATTTCTGGATTGGTTTGGCTTGGGTTTCCTATAGGATTTCTAGAGGGAACGTCGGGATATAATAAGCCTAGTATTGCTTGAATTTTGGGTTGTAACTTGTGTATGCCGGGATTGGAATTATTGTGTTGAATGTAGATGTCTGTATTGTGTTGTGGGGGTGGGGTATTTATAGGAAGAAATATCCCGACTTGGGATAGAAGATACCGGCTTTTGGATAGGAAAGGTATTCTATTTCGGATAGGAAAAGCTTGCTTAGGGGGGAAGAAACACCCGGTTTCAGGAGATGTTGGATTCCGATTACAGATAAAAAAAAGAATCCGATCTTAGCTGGAAAAGGGGCCACTCGATCGAGTGGTGCATGGCACTCGATCGAGTGCCCGGTCTGACCCCGGTTTTGGCTGATTTTATGAGCCCACTCGACCGAGTGAGCCGGTCCACTCGATCGAGTGGGGCTGGACGAGAGGAGGATCTCATTTAGAGATAGAATTCTATCTTTAACGGAGAGTTTTAATTGCTTTGTAGCTGATTTTGTGAGGTATTTGACTTCAAATCGGATTTCCGAAAGCTGCGTGACTGATTTTTCCGCCTCGGAAACGCCTTTGACCGGGGTTTGACCCGGTCGCTAAAAGACGGTTTTGTCCTTGGTGTCGGTTTTGACGCAAATTAGTCTTATTTGACTGGAAATGACTCACTGGGCCTGGATTTGAGGTCTGATTGGTGAGATTTTTACTCCACTAAAAGCTTGCACCAAATACTATTGATTCTGAGTCCAAAATCGAGCGTATTAAGCCATGTTTACGTCCGATCATCATCGGGTGTCTTTTGGAAACTGCTATAGACACCTGGCAGTGAAAATGTGGGTGTCTACAGAGCTCCCACTTTGACTGAGGCTTGGACAAGGCAAAAGTCAGAGTAGCTACCAGGCCAACCGAGGATTAAGACTTGGCAGACTTTCGGTCGGGTCGTTTATAGTCCATTAGACTCGCGTGAAGGGCTCGCCAGCCGTAGAATAGAAATCATACTTGAGTTGATGCTAATAGCTCCGTGGGGACTTGTTTTTTGAAGCCCTGGGTGTATCTGTATGTGGATACATCCCATCTTGGAGCGGCACGGGAGCTTGCCTAAGAAGCCCTGGGTGTGCCCGTTTGCAGACACATCCCGTGTTTTCCGCTGGAGAGTTTAATGGGTTGCGAGGCGATTCCTTCTGGAGTCCCGGGTGTACCTGTATGCTGACACATAGCAATTCATATGTACCATCTAGGCGAAACACCGACTCACGCTGGGGAAATAAAAATGATTTTTTGAATTTTTTTTTTTAAATGAGAATGCTCGGGATGACTCGATTCCTGTATCAGACTTTGAAAAGGACTCCTAAAGCCTTGGGTTAAGCCATGCTTATGTGGATTAGGAAATATGATAAGAATTCCTATTCCTAAGGCAATTAGGGAAGGATTTTGTATTATAAATAGAGGGTACCTCCTTCAATTTTCTGTATCTCAGCTCAAGTTTCTTTCTTCCTTTCTCAGAATCTTTTAGACTTTCAAGAAAAAGTTCCTGCTATGGGTATCGAGAATTTGACTGCAATGCTTCAGGCATGGTCCCAATATTTTCGGGATGAAGAAAAGGTTCAGCTGAACCAAATGGGAATTACTGCTTTATTCCCGCTCCAACGACTTAGGGTTGATTCGCATTTTTTGGATGCTTTCCTAACCTTTTGGGATACTACCCACCAGGTTTTCGCGTTCCCTCGAGGAGAAATATGTCCTCTTCCTGAAGAAATTGCATCTATTGGCGGTTGGTGTCCCAATGCTCGTCCTGCTATTCCTTCGTTTTATCCTGACCCAAGGAGGAGATTAAGAGATTTTCTTGGCATGTCCCACGATGAGTCGGATCGCATGGTGCGGGGAGATTCTGTTTCTTTATTTGGCTTAGCCGATAAATTCATGAATTCTGGCGGCGTAAGAGTTACTCCCACCCATAGGCGTAAGACTTTTGCCTTTTGTATGCTGCATCGATATGTATTTGAGGGAAAAATGGATGCTGACTCGTGCTTGGGCCAAATCAGACTGATTGGCATAGTAGATCAGACGGAAACGGGTCACAGCCCGGCTTGGCTGACAACCGGAGAGATCATCATGGGCCTAGATGCTAGAAGACTTGACCCGGACCGACAATTGACGGGAAGTACCCGTCTTTTGCAGGTATACCTTCACGTTTTTCTATTTTTTTTGCGAAATTCTGATGTACAGGGGCCACTCGATCGAGTAGACCCGTCACTCGATCGAGTGACCTGCCAGCGGAGCCCAAATTTGCTTACGAAAACTCTTCTTTTTTTTTGTCAGATCTGGTTATCCGAGCGCCTATCGATCATAGAGCCCCCGATGAGTATATCCAAGTACCGCAGCAGTCAAATTAGCTCAAGGAAACGACGAATAAGCTCGAGTCACTACATAAACCAAGCTTATTGCGACGAAGAGATGAAATTCCATGGTGGACCCTTGATTAGGTGAACTATTGCCTGGTGGTCTCTTTCAAAATTGACGGGGCTAGCCAAGTGATAGGTATGGTTTGTAGTGTTTATTTCTCGTGTTCGGTCCCGTTTTCTTTTTTGGAATCGCTCTTTAGGGCGGTTTCGAGGCTACTTACGCTTCTTCTAGCTTGTTTTAGGTTCCCAAGGCCTATCTTGGAGAACTGGAACGATTACGACTCGTCACCAACGCATATGGAGCCGATGAAGAGAAGCGACGATGATTCGATGACTTAGACTCGATCCCGAGTCCCATGGAGCCCACTTGATGATATCCCGAGCACCAAGCATCGATAAGAAGCCTAGGAAGAGCAAATAAGGACCCATCACGGCCGGGACGAGAAGACAAGGAAAGACGACCTGCTGTGGGGCCTTCCCAGCCGGGACCATGACCTTCCCGACCGGGATGGCACCCTTCCCGACCGGGATCATCTCCTTCTCGGCCGGAAAGGGCCCATTTCTATCCGTCTTCGCTTTTCCGCCTCCCTTATTCATGGAACCCTATATATATACCCCCCTCTTGTATTGTTTTAAGGATCGACCTGACTTACCCTAGCTACCTAGTTAGGATTAGTTGGTTTTATTTGGTGTCGGGATCCACGACAAATCCCTACCATCAAATTGGCGCCGTTACCGGAGACGGTGTTTGTTTAGACTTTGTTTGCCTATTTACTTGACTTTGTCTTTGTTTTTGTGTTCTTCTTTGTTTTCCTTTGCTTCTTGTGTGTGTGAAGTTTATTTCCTTCTTGTCTAGTGCTCAAAAAGCACTAGACTTCTCACGTTTGCTTCCTAGTCTACAGTTTATGCCTAGAGGTGGTGACCATCCTCTTCTTTACAACCAAGAGCCGGAAAGGTTTTCTTCGAAACCTTCATCAACGGACGGTTGCTAGATTGAGAGGTTCCTAACCGGGTACAAGCCAAGATTTTGAGCAAAACTTGGAGATTGATCTAAACTCTCCACCTATGGAGGCCACCATGAATTCCTCTTCTCCCTCTATGAATCGAAGCTATGCCATGACGTCTCCTAACTACTATCAAGCTTCATGGGGTAATCAAGAAACCCGTGGGTACGAGTTTCATGGACATGGAAACGGCTTCCAACAAGTGAATGCTTATCAATTCTACGATCATGGTGGTTATTACTCAAGTTATAATTGTGAACCCACCATGTTTCATCATGTTTCTTCACATGGAAGCCAATCTCCCCAAAACCCACCATATTACCCTTCACCTCAACCATATTATGAGCCCCAAAACCCACAATATTACCAATCATCTCAACCTCATTACCAACAATATGATGCCCCACCCCTTGGGCATCATCAAGGTTTTCAAGGAGCATTCTAAAACCCTAATGACCACCAAATGCCCAACTTGGAGTTATATCAATCCATTCTTCAAATGCAAAAGAGTCAACAAGAAATGGCCATCCAAATGTAAAAGGAACAATATTAAATCATGGCCCAATATCAAAGGGAAAACGAGGCATGTAAAGCTAGATTAAATGCTATAGCAGCTAAAACCTTAATGCTTTTAACTCGAACTTCACAACTTGATGAAGGATGTTCATTTTGGGAAGGGCAACAACCCAATAATGAAGCCGCCAATGAAATCCCTTTGAGAAGCGAGACTTGCTATGAAGAACCTCAATTGTCTACCCAAGATGAGACGAATGAGGAAATAATCCTTGATGAAGACATTGTTGGTGAAGAATTGGATGAGGTTAGTGAGAATTTGAAGAGTTTCATCGATGAGAACACAATTGGGTCTCATCTTGTCTTTCCTCAAGAAGAAAATGAAGTTGCCATTGACCTTGTTGAAACCGGACACAACGGACTCAAGGTTAATTTGAGTGATAAAAACACCGTTAAAATGGAGGAAATTCAAGAGTCTACCCCCTCCATTCTTGTTGAACCTTCAATCCCCTTCACTTGCCCTTCTTTTGACCTTCATGCCGCTTCTAATGAGCCTATTATTGGGGAAGAAGGAGTTAGGAAAGAAAATCTTTGGGATGAGTTGAGTGAGGTATTAGAAGTTGTGAAGTCATGGGATATGAATGATGAAATCAAGTCGCCCATATGTGAAAATCCAATAAAATATTGTGAACCCCTTGTGTGTAACTCGGATCTTGGTTTAGAAGAGGTTGAAACCGCTTGTATGAGTTTTAAATCTCTTCTTATTGATGATGTGGGGAAGAATGATGTTTTAGGATTTGGAGTTATTGGGCCGGAACTTGTTATGACTTGGGAATGGTGGATGAAAAGAAGAGGGTTAAACACCCTTTTGACTCTTGTGCTAGAAATTCGAGCTTTGGTTGTGCTAGGAGACGGTGCTTAGGGAAGAAGAGGTCATTAAAGCTTGTAGGTTGGAAAGACCCCGGAGACCACATGAAACATGACAATGGGTCTTTGGATGACTACTTCTCGCTTCCGACTTGGAGGCTTTGGAGGATAGCTTGGCTCGGGTACTCAATGAGCCCTCATAATGATGTGGCTCGTGCCTTTGACTTGCTCCTCCGAGCCCTTGAGGGCTATGGATAAGAATGAAGAGTCCACCATCCTCGGTTTGACGGAGTTCCTCAAGAACCGTCATGTTGTATATTCCTCTTTCCTCTTCTATTGAGATTTTGTGTTTGTATTTGTGTGATTTGTTTGTTTCTAGGCTTTGTATGTTTTGTCGAGTTCCACTACAAGAAAAACAGTCCCAGGCGTCCGCTATTTTGGCGTCCTGGGCATATGGACGCCCACATGGCGTCTGAAAATACTTCCGGGCGTCCACCGTCAGACGCCAAACTTGGCGTCCGACTGAGTTTGGAGGACGAAATTCAGACCAACAGGCGTCCACAGACGGACGCCATATACCCTAAATGACGTCCACTGTCGGACGCCAAAGAGAAAGCACGGGCGTCCACCTGGCGTCCGATAGTGGACGCCCGTCCAATTGTTTTCGGCGACAAATACCCGCCCACCCCCCTCTCCCCCTTCACTCTCTAAAAATTTTTTTATCTCTCTAAACTCTCTCCACACTCCCTCGCCGATTCCCTTTGAAATTCCTTTCCAATTTTCATTCTTTTTCTTAATTTGTGGTATGTTTTCTTACTTTACTTAGTTCTTATTCATTATAATTAGTTCTTATTTTTGATTGTTATCGTTATTTATTGATAGTTTGCTCGTTAATATTGTTTAGGTCTAAAATTCGATTAGGTTGATTAGTTTAGCCCAAATTCGCTTAGGTTGATTAGTTTAGTTGAAATTTGATTAGGTAGATTAGATTTGCCCATCACAATTATGAATAGGGTTTGATGAAATTGGTTGAATTGAGCTAGAATCACCTCTAGGGCCTTCCGTGAGGTTTTGTGTGACTTAGGACGGACCAAATGGTGTCGTATTAATGCCGAATTTTCCCGAAACCACTTCTATCCTGATTGGGGTTGTAAGTAGGTGTTCGCGGCGCTTTTGGAAATTTGATATCTGCATTCGAAAATTTGACCCTTTTTTGACCTGTTTAAGCTATTTCTGTCTGACATGAGCCATGAATTGTTGTGTTTTGTTCGGTTGAATGGATTACATTGATAAATTAGCTACAGTTTTTGTAAATTGGGATTAAATTGTGATTACATTTGTGAATAAATTCGATGACTAATTTTTGTAAGGTCAATTAAAAATTAATAAGAGAGTTGCAAATTAAAAAAATGGGTTTACTTTGACGTATTAAGTTAAATTGAGGACACTCAGCTATGGAAATGAAGTTAGAGAAATTAAGTTTAAGTTAAGTGGTGATTAAATTTTCGTTTAGTAAGTTCTAAATTAAGTTACGGAAATTAAACTTTTATTTGTTATATATATTTTTTGAACATAGAAAATGAAGAGAGTTGAACGCAAATGGATGTATGAGGGTAGACTTGATAAGAAGAGACGTCCCACCGTAGAATTTTTGAGGGGTGTGGAATCATTTGTCGAGGTCGCTAAAAAGTCAGTAGACTATGCATCGAGGGGGGAGGTTAGGTGTCCGTGCACTAAATGCAAGAACATTAAATTTTTTGATGTCCTTGTAGTTAAGGAACATGTCATCTATAATGGTTTTTCATCAAATTATTATAATTGGATTTGTCATGGTGAGCCTGCTCAGTCTGAGGAACCCGAAAACCGTCAAAATGAGGGGGGTTTGAGAGGTATGATAGTTGACGTAGTGGAGTGCAACTTGTTTAACAACGAGAACACATATGGGAATGACTCACCCAACCAACACGACTCACCTAACCCACAAGAACCTAACCCATGAGCGAAGGCGTTCTTCGACATGTTGAACGCTTCGGAGAAACCGTTATACGGAGGGTGCAAGGTGACTTTGTTAGAAGTCGCATCTATGGTAGTCAGCCTTAAATGTGAGTTCAACCTACCCTTTGCCTGTGTCGATGGTATTGCTGCCTTGCTCGAGAGAGTAATCCCGAAAGACAATATCATGACCCGAACTTTCTACACAACCAAAAAAGTTGTGAAGGGCCTTCAACTCCCGCATCAGAAGATTGATGCTTGTCCAGATGGATGTATGTTATTTTGGAAAGACGATGCGATGCTAGATGAATGTAAGAGATGTGGTAAGGGTAGGTATAAGATGCTTGAGGGGGATATTGTTTTGAGGTGTAGAAAAGGGAAAAGCGGTGTTAGGGGTAAGAAACCGATCCCAATAAGTCAGTTTACGTACTTCCCTATTGCACCAAGGCTTCAAAAATTGTATGCCACAAAAACAATAGCGGAGCAAATGAGGTGGCACAAGGAGGATATTAGGGTACCAGGGAATATGTGTCATCCGAGTGACGGCGAGGAGTGGAAGCGTTTCGATAGACTACATCCCCACTTTGCGTCAGAACCCCGAAATGTAAGGCTGGGGTTGTGTACTGATGGATTTGCACCTTTCGGCCAATTTGGTAAGTCGTACTCTTGTTGGCCTGTGATGATCACACCTTATAACCTACCTCCTTGGTTGTGTTTAAAACAGCCTTTCATCTTTCTATCACTTATTGTGCCTGGTCCCAAAAATCCAAAAAATCATTTGGATGTTTACTTGCAACCTGTTATTGAGGAATTGAAACAAATGTGGGAGGTAGGGGTCGAAACATATGATGTCTCTCTTAGACAAAACTTTCAGTTGAAAGCAGCTTTGTTGTGGACTATAAATGACTTTCCCGCATACGGTATGCTCTCGGGATGGTCTACTGCGGGTCAAAAAGCGTGTCCGTGTTGTATGGAAGAGAGCAAAGCTTTTTATCTCCCAAATTCTAGTAAAATTAGTTGGTTTGACTGTCATAGACAGTTCCTATCAGAGGGTCACCCGTATAGGAAGAATAAGAAGGCGTTCAAGAAGGGTGGGGTTGTGCTTGACGACGCACCTGATCGACTCCCAGGAGATGAAATATGAGAGTTGATTTCCGAGTACCCGTTCACTGTTGACGGAACCGATCAGGAGTTCAAAGACCTGAAAAAGTTGAAAAATGGTTGGTTTAAACGTAGCATATTCTTTGACCTACCATATTGGAGGACTTTGTTACTTTGTCACAATTTAGATGTGATGCATATAGAGAAAAAATTCTTCGAGCAGTTGATTCACACTGTAATGGATGTGGAGGGGAAGAGTTGTGACACTGCCGACTCCCGACGAGATGTAAAGATTTTTTGTGACCGTCCTCAGCTGCACATAAAACGGGATGGGTCCAAACCGAGAGCCTTGTTCACACTTGACAAGGCCCAGAGAAAGGCGTTGTTGGAGTGGGTACAGAAGTTGAAGTTTCCTGATGGGTACGCCTCCGACTTCAAACGCTGTGTTGATCTTAAGAACCTAAAACTGCAAGGGTTAAAGAGTCACGACTGCCATGTCTTTATGGAGAGGTTACTTCCGGTAGCTCTAAAGCAACTTCTGCCACCGACGGTGTGGAATTCTATAACTGAGATATCTCAGTTTTTTCGAGATTTGTGTTCGTCTACAGTAACAAGTGAGGACATGACTCGGCTGGAGGATCAGATTCCACAAATACTATGCAAACTCGAGATGATCTTCCCACCGTCGTTCTTTAATTCCATGGAACATCTACCGGTCCACTTGCCCTACGAGGCTAAGGTTGGAGGACCTGTCCAGTATAGATGGATGTACCCATTTGAAAGGTACATAAATTTTTGTAACTTTATTTATAAATTTAATTTAAACATAGCTAACTTTTATTAATTAAAATACATAACTTGTTTATTTAGGTTCCTCAATCATCTGAAGAAGAAAATTGGTAACAAGGCTAGGGTAGAGGGTTCTATTTGTAATGCATATTTGACAGAAGAGATTGCGAACTTCTGCTCCCTATACTTCGAGAAAGACATCCAAACAAAAACCAAGAACCTGAACCTAGAACATTCGATTTCCATTGATCCTACTATACCAGAGTTTTTTCAAAAGAAGGGCGATGAAGGAACTTCATCCGTCGAGGGTTCTAGGGTACTAGATGAGAAAGAGTACAACCGAGCGCACCTTTACCTACTCTCTAATTGTGAGATCTTAGAGCCTTATGAGAAACAATTTGTAACTGAATATGTCGCCTTGAACCCTGACGTGAACCCTGATGACGTTTGGAGTAAGCACGATGAACATTTTCCTAAGTGGCTAAAGGATCACGTAGTTGCCTTAGACATACGTGATGATTTGGTTAGAAGTTTGGCTTACGGACCAGTGCGAGTTGTTAAAACCTGGAACCGGTACACAGTGAATGGGTTCAATTTTCACACATTCAACTATGGTAAGAACAAGGCTAGATGTAATTTCGGTGTCAGTGTGACATCTCTTGATGGTGATGAGTACTACGGCATTTTGGAGGATATTTTTGAGTTGTGTTATGCCGGCAAAGAACGGGGGTATAGAGCTGTGTTGTTCAAATGTGAGTGGAAAGACAGCTCCGTGAACGGAACCCGGGTGCATGAACGTTACAAGATCGTGGAAGTTAACCACACCCGGAAATATCCTACTTACGATCCGTTCATACTCACGCACCAGGCTAAGCAAGTCTACTTTGCTCCTTCCCCGTACACGAGAAATGACAGAAATCAAAGTCAATGGTGGGCAGTCTTTACGACAAAACCACGGGGGAAAATAGACAGTTCTTTGTTCCAGGAAGATGCGGCTTGTCTCCTATTGACGAGACCATAATCTCCGAAGAAGATCAGAATGTTGGGGCAGATGAATACTCTGAGGATGATACTGAAGATGGACAGGGAGATTACATGGTTAGGGATGTTCCGGAGATCCTTGAGGAGGATGACGGACACGATGAAGAGAGTTTGGAGGACGATCAAGAGGAGGGCGAGGAAACGGAGGAGGAGGAGGATCAGAGTGAGGACAGTGAGGCTGAGGGCAATAACGACAGCGAAGATGACCTCTAGACTTGTTGTAGTAGGTTACCCACATTAATCATTGTGTTACTTATTGTGTACGTTATTTCTATTGTGTTAGATTGTAATTGCTAATTGTTGCTAATTTGTTGCAAGGTTAAGATAATGGCAGGCGGTAGATCGACGAGGAAACGTGGCGGAGGTAGTCGGTCTGTGCACGCATCGACCTCCCAGCAGGAGGAGGAGGAAGTGGTCCTTGAAACGCCGCAACAGGAGCAGAATGACGAGGAGCAGCGGCAGGGGAACACGGAGGAGCTACAAAAGGACGAGAACGGTCGTGTGATTCTCGACCCCGGTCGCGTATGGTAATATAATCTAACATGCCCACTCTTTTTTAACATATGAACTTTTGGACTACATACATCTTGTAATATTTCGTACATGTCTGTGTCTCTCGACTTGGTGCAGGTTCCTCCATGGGGAGGTGACCACTGGCTGTACTAACAGCTACATGACCGACAAAGGTCTAGGGTATGCCTGTTGGACTCAGGTGCCGACGGATCAGTGGGCGCAGTGGTTCAACAACTTCCGGGTTCGTTTACTGTTTTTGCTACCAAGTTCCGCACTCATAATGTGTAGTTTTTTATTATTTCTTTTACTAATTACTAATCCGCCTTGATTTTGTAGTTGAAGTTCTGTTGGAAGCCGGAGCTCGAAGGAAGGGTATATGAGCGGTACAATGAGACTTGCTCACGCCGCTTCAAAGACGTAATGAACAAGCGCCACAAGCGGGGGACTGCGCTGAAAGACCTGAAAGGTGTAGTTTTTTATATTACTCAATTTTAAAGAACAATCTAACTTCAATCTTTTACAATATTAACTAATAATATATTAGTGTTGTCATACTTCAGGTGAGGCGTTGGAGAGGTGGGTTAAGTACCACGACGACCAGGGGTTCAAGGTCAGATCGGAGAGGGCATCACAAAACAAATTGAAGAACTGTGAGCATGTGGGGAAGGCCGACCCGACACATCATCGGGGTTCCCAGTCTTCGTTTCTTCGTCTCAAGAGGGTATGATTTCTAATAATATCGTACTCCTACTTGATTAATCATAAACTACGTTCACGTAAAATACGTTTGCCTAACGGTCGTATTTATTTAACAGCTACAAGCTGAACTCGGGAGGACGCCAACCGCCCCTGAGGTGTTCCTGAACATGCACGGGAAGACCGACTCGGAAGGGACTTCTTTTATGACGAGTAGAGATCAGGCAATCTGGGTGAGTACTTACTATTTCAAACAAATCAACTGTGTCTATATATTTACTTTAGGTGGTAGATAAGTATCTTTATTGATTTCATTTTCTAATAACTTGAATTGAAATCACTGTTGTGTACGCAGGATGCCTACCAAGAGGAGTTAGCAAATAACTAGAGTTCTACTAGTGGTGCCGAAGTAGACCCGAATGAGACCTATTTCAAGGTCGTGAAGGGGTACAAGAAAGGTAGTGTGTATGGTGTTGGGAATGCACACGGGATCTACTTCACACCTCCCACAGCGCGTCTAGGCACCTCCACACAGATGGAGTATACGCCACCCGAGTCTCAGCAGCCCGACCAAGAAAAGGAGGCCATGAAGCAGCAACTGACCCAGCAGCAGCAGCAACTGAAGGAGCAAGTGGAGCACATAAAGAATATGCAGGAACAGATGGCCATGTTTCAGGCCATGCAACAAATGCAACCAAGGTCGTCACCCTTCACCTCCAGACGACAGAGAACCCTTTAGCGGGGATGGCGGTAACTCTGGTGCTTCAGCTAGCTTCAAAGTTAGCTGATTGTTTTTTGTTGTTGGTGTTGTAACTGGATTTATGGATTATGTATCTTCGAACTAGTTTAGATTTATGTACCTTTAAACCGTATCTTAAAACTGAAACACCCCACATTGATTGAAGATGTCCTATTTATGAGCTTTGCTTAAAGGGATTTGAAGTAGTACTCATATCAACAAAGTGCACTTTCTTTTCTGGTCATCCATGCAAAAGAACTCCGCAGTTAAGCGTGCTTGGCTGGGAGCAATCTTAGGATGGGTGACCTCCTGGGAAGGTTTCCAGGATGCACATTAGTGAGGACAAAATGCGCTGGAAAGGACTCGTGTTGGTCTGTGAGACCAGTACAAAGCCTGGCGAGCTACCGCGGTTGACATTTCCGGTCCTAGGATTGGGCCGGGGTGTTACAAAAACTTTTTTATATAAATGGTTTTTTAGCGTAAATGTGGCGGGAGATCAAGTGTTTTGGTTGATTGAGAGTGTGTTGTGGATGGTCGACAGTTGTGGATTTGTTTTATTTTGCAGGTTTTGGCTAGACATCGAACGCTTGGCTACGGTAATGCATCAGCATAAATGGCGTCCAATAACGGACGCCAAGCCAGACGCCGGAGGGAACTAAAGACGATCTTCTATTCAGGGGAATGGCGTCTTACTGTGGACGCCAGATGGCCCAAGATGGCGTCCATAGTCGGACGCCAACATGATGCACATGGCGTCCGACTATGGACGCCACCTTGGGCCATCTGGCGTCCACAGTAAGACGCCATTCATAGCGTCCGCTGTCAGACGCCAATTTTTTTGGCGTCCAATAGTGGACGCCCGTAAAAAAAAAGGCGACTGGTCGTGGCATCCACTTTCTAGCGTCTGTTTGCGGACGCTAGGACTCATACAGCGTCCACTAACGGAAGCCAATGGATGGACGCCAGGCCCATCTATTCTTGTAGTGTTCTTGTCATTTGGAATTTTCTTGAGTGATGTGAGGGAGAGAGTTTTGATGGAAGTTTTTGAGCTTACTTGATAGGTTTGAAGTGAAGATGAAGAACTAGAAAGGGTTATGGATGATAGAAGCTTTGAAGCTTGGTGGAGGAAGTCGGTTTTTGAGCTTGGTTCAAGCTTTTGGGACGGGATCTTGGATCCCGAGGTAGTACTTGTCATTTGGGTGGAAGGTTCGGTATGCTAGTATTGAATGAAGGCTTCAAGGCTAGGGACGGGTGCCAATCCCGACCGTGATGAACTTGGTCACGGCCGGAACGAAGTGAGCAGCAAATCAGGAGCCACTGACGGGCCATCCGGCCGGGATCACTGTCTTCCCGACCGGGATCACTGTCTTCCCGACAGGGAAGGACTCCTCCCGACCGTGATGGGTGTCATCACGACCGGGAAGGGTCCTACAACCCCCTTTCACCTTCTTTTCTTCATTTAAGTCCCACCCCACCACTTTACACCCCCACCCAACCTCCCTACTCACCTTTGCCTCTATCATTTCATCTCTACGCTTCAATTATACACCTTCATCTCATCTTCTCATCACTATACATCGAGTTTCCCTTAAATCCCAACCTCATTACACCATTATAAGCCCGATACTTCAACCCTACGACTACATTTAGGAAGAAGAGGAATAACGATGATGAAGACAAGCAAGGTGCCGATAACGATCATTGAGACGATGGAGATGATTGAGTTGATAACCGTTTGGTAGGCGTCTCACCTTTCTTTTCCGTCATTTATTGCTAGTCTCTCTTTGTATGTTCCCCTTCCTTTTATGCTTTTAGTGTCATGGTGGCCCTCGGGGCCTTTGTGGTTATTGCTCCCGATTCTCGATGACGTGATTACATCGAGAATTATTTGAAAAATCCAAATTGACAAGTTATTTTCACTTTTTCCTTATTTTTATTCCTTTTGGTAGAATTTAGTCGGAATTAGGGGTGTTCAAAAAGTGACCCGGACCGGCAAACCTGATCGACCCGGACCGTACGGTCCGGTCCGGTCCGGACCGACTACATACCGGTCCGGTCCGCGGGTCTCCAACAACTTGGTTGCCAGTCCGCGGTCCGGTCCGGTCCGGTCCACGCTTAAAAAAATTAATCAAATTTAGTGTATTTTGCCGGTCCGGTCCGGTCCGGTCCGGTCTTAAGAGGGTTCGGTCCGGTCCGGTCCGGTCTTAAGAGGGTTCGGTCCGGTCCGGTCCGGGTTTCTTTGTAATCGGTCCGGTCCACGGGTTTGGATTTTTTGGGTTGCCGGTCCGCGGGTCAAGCCGGTCCGGTCCGGTCCGGTTTTGGACCGGTGAACACCCCTAGTCGGAATCGAGCGGAATCGGGGCTAGGTGACTTGATTACACCTAGCCCTCCCCTCCCATTTCCTTTTATTTTCTTCTTTTTACTTCTTCCCCCATCCATATCTTTTCTCGTCTCGGCCCTTGGTGACTTGATTACACCTCGGCCTGACACATTCTACCCTTTCTTCACTTTGACTTTTGATTTTTAGTTTTATTTTCCTTTTTTCTCCTTTTTTAGTGTCTTCCACACACTACCGATTGAGCATGAGGACATTGCTCGGTTTAAGTGTGGGGAGCGATATCCTAGTCTAGATTAGCTTTATTTTTGTAGTTTTTTTTTTCAAAAAATCTTAAAAATTCCAAAAAAATTGAAAAATTTCATAAAAAACCAAAAAGATTTTCTTTTGTGTCTTTTTCTTTTGAGTCTTTGTGTCGTATATTTGTTATGTTGTGTGTTTTGCTCTCCTCCGATTTCCTTGTCGGTTGCGTGATCGTCGATAAGTTTCGGAAAGCTCAAGACATCCGGTAATATTCTTTCATTTCTTTCTCCTTTTTCCTTTTTGCGGAGTTTGGAGGATGTTTTGTGATGGTGTATGCTCGGGTGGAGCTTTTTGGAGTTTGTGGTTGATGTGGTTGCTTGTTTGGAAGTTCCGGGGTGGTGTTTGTTTATTTCTTTGTGTGTTTATTTTGTTTTGTCTTGTTTCGTTTCATTTTTCTTTCGTCTTTGTTTTGTCTTGTGTAGTTTGTGAGTCTAGTGTAGAAAAGGTTTTCGAAAACCGGGTTTTGAGGCTAGTGCGCAAGTGTTTACTTTCCCATTCTAGTGATATGAATCGAGTCTTGGACTTTAGTCTAGTAGAATGACTTTAAATCAATAGTTTCGTTGGTTTCTTACCTTGAGTCTACCTAGTCTACTAGGGATTTATTGCGGGATTTGTATTTTGACCACTTTGACCACCCACGGAGTGAAAAGGCCTTGGTTGCCGGGTCCCGTCTCTTAGGTGACCATGTTCGAAATTGTTTGATTAGTCCAAGTTTTCCACCTTTTTGTGGGTTTGAAGGGAAGGTGCCCCCAACATACTCATTTCCCTACCTTCTACACATATCTCACAAATAAGTTGCATCGCCAAGGTTTCTATACTTACTTGGTTGCAATAATTGCCTACAATACAAGATTTATCCAAAAGGCAAACAAAGTCAAAAAGGGAAAGAAAAAGAAAAAAAAGAAAGAAACGAAAGAAAAAAAAAAGAAAAAAAAAAGAAAAGGCACGACAAATCAAAAACAAAATACAAAAGAAGAAAAAGAAATGGCATAGCAACTCAAAAGCAAAATACAAAAGAAAAATGCCAAAGAAAATCATTTCACAAAAAAATTCTCACCCCTTCAAAAATAAGCCTTTTACCGACTGTTATCGTGAAGAGCCTACCAAAGGACCGAGTCCCTAGGAAGGATGATAGCGGTAATGGTCGGTCTTCCCTCACTTTGCAACCATATCCACCTTTTTACTTGGACTAGTTAGGCTATTTTTTGAGCATGGGACGACCCTCTTGGCTTATTGCTAAAGGGGGCGGGGCTTCACTTTACCTACAGTGTCGACTAACTCCGTGGTTCATCCTTTTTCCATCCCGCCTATCATCCTGTAGTACGTTCTTAGAAGGTTAGGAGGACCTAGGTAAGTTACCAACGATTTTATTGCTTTGTTGTCATACTATTAGGATTTTGTCTGTTTCGGTTTGTATTATTAGCTTGGGAACGTTGTCACTTGCCTTGAGTCCTTAACCGGTGTTTCTTTCACCGCTTTGTTGAGGGAAGCGGTATTTGTTTCTTCTTGGATGCAATCGTTTGTTTGTTTGTGTATTTATGTGTTTTCGTGTTTGGTTGTATCCACAGTTTTGTCGCAAGACCTCACTTGCCTTGCGGTGAGCACTTTTCCTCTAAGTGTTCTCGCGTGAGTTGAAAGGGCATAGGGTGCGCTAATACCCTTTCGGCTAGTATTTTAGTTTCTATTAGTTTAGTAGTTAGTTCGTGCTTACTCGAGGGCGAGTAAGGGTTAAGTGTGGGGGAGTTGATAAGTATGGTATGTAGTGTTTATTTCTCGTGTTTGGTCCCGTTTTCTCTTGTCGAATCGCTCTTTAGGGCGGTTTCGAGGCTACTTACGCTTCCTCTAGCTTGTTTTAGGTTCCTAAGGCCTATCTTGGAGAACTGGAACGATTCCGACTCGTCTCCAATGCATATGGTGCCGATGAAGAGAAGCGACGATGATTCAGTGACTTAGACTCGATCCCGAGTCCCATGGAGCCCACTTGATGATATCCCGAGCACCAAGCATCGATAAGAAGCCTAGGAAAAGCAAATAAGGACCCATCACGCCCGGGAAGGACCCATCTCGACCGGGACGAGAAGACAAGGAAAGACGACCTGCTGTGGGGCCCTTCCGGCCGGGACCATGACCTTCCCGACCGGGATCATCTCCTTCCCGGCCGGAAAGGGCCCAGTTCTACCCGTCTTCGCTTTTCCGCCTCTCTTATTCATTGAACCCTATATATTCACCCCCCCCTCTTGTATTGTTTTAAGGATTTTACCTTACATTCACGAAACCCTAGACTACTTTAGGTTATATTAGCTTAGATTAGTTTAGATTAGCTTAATCTCTCCTTAATTACTCCTTAATCTTAGGTTAATCCTTGTTTCATCTTTGTATTATTGAAGACTTTTTGGGTTGATCTACTCTATTGCAACATTGGAGATCTTCCTTTGGGTTTATTTATGCAAAGATTCAATCTTTTGTTCATCTTTTGGTATTGGTATAATTCATCTTCTTCCTAATCTCTTCTACTTAGTTTTCATTTGTATTTATGCTTAGTAATCTTCAATATTCCATTATGAATGTTCATGTTTATTCTTGTTTCATTATGGGTGTTGGGTTTACTATCTTGAACATGAGCTAGTGGTATCCTTGCTAGGATTAGTAGGGCGATTGGGTGTTTTAATGGGTGATTAAGGCTTTGTTTAAGATGTTGGTGGAAGTTTTGATTGCTTCTTGGTTGTATGCATGGATCATGTTTGATGAAATGCTTGAATGCCTTGTAGTTGCAAATGCATGTTGTCTTGCCTTCTTCTTGTGGCCTTGTATGTCGCTAGGATGGGTTCTTGCACGAGAGCGGGGAACCTCTAGGACGGTTTTGGAGCGAGAGCCCGGATTATGCCTAGATAGCTTGACTACCCCTTCACCTTAGCTCTCCCTTGATCATCTTATCACCCTTGAACCCGACCTAATCCTAGTTATTTTCTTATTGATTTCTTCATCTTCTTAGCTATTGTTCCTCTAGTTTGTTGTTTGAATTTAGCTCTAGTTCAATCGTTTAGTTTATGTCATACCTAGTTTCTTCATAGTCATAGTTTTCTCCTCTCTCATTGCCTTAGTTTGTTTTGTTCCTTAGCCTAGTTGTTTCCTTGTGAATTAGTCTAGTACTTAGGTGAACCTTTGTCTAAACCCTTTTTTCGTCTCCGTGGATCGACCCGACTTACCCTAGCTACCTAGTTAGGATTAGTTGGTTTTATTTGGTGTCGGGATCCATGACAAATCCCTTCCATCACCAAGAGAGACAAAACTCGTTACCTGGTGATTCTATCGTTGGACTGGACCATCCATATTTATCCGAACCGCATTCCGAGGCAGTTCGGTTCGTCTCAACAAATCCCCGAGACTGAGGCAATTATTAGCGTTTCGCTCCAATTGACGGACGCTTTGTGTGATACGTGGCTACAACGTTGGTTTACCCGTGCCATATGGACCATACCCCGCCCTTGCCAATCCGTTTAGGTTTCAGAATCATATCGAAACTGGACTTCCGAGGAGTCCGAGGAGGCCCGTAAGGCTTTGAAGATTGAAGAAGCTTTTGACTTAGTTCGCCCGGACAGACTTGGAGAGAAGCCTCGGGCCTAGACTGGCGGCCCGAGACTGACTGGGCCCACGAGACCGGTTGCCGGAAAGGGTAAGGGACCGACTTGCGCCGACTGAAGTGATTGAGAATTCGAGTTCGAAGAAACGAGCCCGGGCTAAGGAGGTTCCTGTGGTGATTCGGGAACGCTTGCCTCCACGTCGTCGCCAGTGGACGGAAAAAGAAGCCAAGGACAAGGGAAAGGGCAAGATGCCCTAAATACCGAGTCCTTAGTTTTTTATTATTTAAGTATTACTACTATTTATTTTAGTGTCATGCCCTTTTTTTTGGATTTATAATTTTCCGAATTTATTGGACTTTTTAGTAATAAGTAAAGGAAGTTCACTATTTAAACCTTTCCTGTTTTTTTCTTGATTGCAGTGGTTGTGCCATTTTGAGAGGCTGCCTATGTATCCACAATCAGCGGAATCAAACCAAACGTAGTTCAGATTTTTATAAATTTGCAATCTCGAAATACACCAAGACTAATGGTTCGAGATGTTTATAATAGTAGAATAAATAATTCTAGCTTTTGACTTGCCTTTGGAAAGTTTATGTAAAAAACGATTTTAATAAACTTTGCTAATGACATTGAGAAAGGGCTTAAGGATAGTAACGCTTCAGTTGGTCCAAGTTGGTTGGGTTGAAAAACTCTTTCCCGTCCAAGTCCGTCAGCATCACAGCTCCGCCTGATAGAATCTTCTTCACCAAATATGGCCCGGCCCAATTGAGTTTGAATTTTCCCCTCGGGTCTACTGGTAATAAGGCTGGAACAGACTTGAGAACCAAATCTCCTTCTTTAATCTTCCTGGGCCTCACCCTTTTATTGAAGGCCCGTTGGATCCTTTTTTGATATATCTGGATGTTATTGAGGGCACGAGATCATCGTTCATCCAATAGGACTAGCGAGTCATATCGTGCTCGAACCCAATCAGCTTCAGGTACTTGACTTTCGAGTAGGATCCTGAGGGACGACACCTCCAGCTCGACAGGCTGGACTGCTTCCATTCCGTATGTCAGGTAATACGGTGTTGCATCGGTTGCAGTGCGGATTGATGTCCGGTATCCCCATAGTGCAAAAGGTATTTTATCGGGTTAGTCCCGGTAATTATCAGCCATCTTTTTGAATATGGTGACAATCGTCTTATTAGCCGCTTCTACCGATCTATTTGTTTGGGGTTGGTAGGGTGAGAACGTATGCCTTTGAATCTTATACTTGGTTAGCAGGGTTGCTGTTTCGGCTTGAAAATGGGTCCCGTGGTCACTGATAAACTCGTGCAGGATTACATACCGGCATATTATCTTGTTTTGGATAAACTTGGCGACATGCTTGGCATTGAGAATACGGTAGCTTCGACCCATTTGGTGAAATAGTCGATAGCTACTAAAATGAAACAGTGTCCGCCAGTACCCGAGGGATTTATCTTCCCGATTATGTCGATACCCCGTGTCGAAAATGGCCAAGGTGACGTCATGGTATATAGTAAGGATGGTGGCATATGCTGTATATTAACGAAGATTTGGCAGTTATGACAATGCTTAACATATAACTGGCAGTCGGTTTCCATGCTATTCCAGTAATACCCGAGCCTCATGATTTTTTGAACTAGCATCTGGGCATTCATATGCGGACCGCACTCACCATCGTGTACTTCGGCCATAACTTTTTCAGCTTTAGTTTTATCGACACATAAGAGGAGAGTCCCCTGTGCATTCTTCTTGTATAGTTGCCCATCAATGGTGCGGACAAATTGGGTAGCTAGCCTTCGTAAGGCTTTCTTGGCTCGACTGTCGGTCCCGGGAGGATATTCCCCGGTCGTCAGGAATGTTAGCACTGCTTGATACCATGGCTCGAGATCAGGTATGTCAATGTCTTCAATGTCGTGGACGTACGCCGGCTCAGACCGTCTTTCGACACAAATTGGCATACTAGTCACGTGATCGGGAATATTTAGTAAAGATGCCAGTTTTGAGAGTGCATTGCAAATTGATTTTCTTCCCGAGGCAAATATATATATATTCCACCTTTTGGAATTGTTTCTCGAGATCCCTTACTCGTGCCTGGTAGGTCACGAGATTGGCGTTCCGAGTTTTCCATTTTTGAAGTGCTTGATTAATGACTAGGGATGAGTCAGCGTGTACCCGAAGGTTTGTGACCCCCAAGTCGGCGGCGGCTTGTAGCACATGGATACATGCTTCGTACTTAGCGACATTATTGGTAACATCGAAGTCCAATTTGATGGACACGGAAGTATGTTCCTCTTTTGGCGTGATTAAAAGAATCCCAACTCCGAATCCTCAGAAATTGGATGCCTCGTCGAAGTATAGGTCTCATGTTTCGGTATCAGTATGGAAAATATCTTCATCTGGGAAGGACCAAGTGTCGGTGTGTCCTTCTTCGGCTACAGGACTGTCGGCAAGGAACTCGACTACTATTCAGCCTTTAATGGCTTTTAACGGTACGAACTTTAGATCAAATTCTGCCAGCATTAGAGTCCATCTTGACATTCTGCCACTGAGGATAGGTTTTTCGAAGAGGTACTTGATTGGATCCATTTTAGATAGCACCTGCACCTCGTAACTGAGCATATAATGTCGAAGCTTTTTAGTGGCCCAGACAAAAGCTAACTAAACCTACAAGCGACGCCAAATTGATGGTAGGGATTTTGCCGTCAATCCTACCAACAAATAAAACCAACTAAACCTAGCTGGGTAGATAGGGCAAGTCGGGTCGAGTCCACGGGGACGGTAAAGAGGGTTTTGACTAAGTTTCACCTAGAAACTTGACCATGTCACAAGGCTAAACTAAGCTAAAACTAAGAAGAGGGAGATCGAGACTAAGACTAAGGACAAACTAAGTAGAACAACTAATGCTAAGAGAATAATGGCTAAGAGGAAGAAGAAATCAAATAAGAAAAGAACTAGGATTAGGTCGGGTTCAAGGGTGATGAGATGATCGAGGGAGAGCAAAGGTGAAGGGGGGTAGTCAAGCTATCTAGGTATAATCCGGGCTCTCGCTCCAAAACTGACCTAGAGGCTCCCCGCTCTCGCGCAAGAACTCATCTTAGCAACATACAAGACCACAAGGAGAAGGCAAGAAAACATGTATTTGCAACTACAAGTCATTCAAGCTTTTCATCAAACATGTTCTATGCATACAACCAAGAAGCAACCAAAACTATCACCAACAACCTACACAAACCCTTAATCACCCATTTAAACACCCAATTCCCCTACTAATCCTAGCAAAAGGACTACTCACACATATCTAAACTAAAACTAACATGAACAAGAGAAACTAACACAAGAGAAAAATATTCATAATGAAGAACAACAAGGATGAACAATACAATAAACAAAAGATAAAGATTAAAACTTGACTAACAATAAAAGATTAAGAGAAGGGAGAAAAGAGATTATACCAAACAAGAGAAGATTGAAAGGAGAAAACTTGCATAAAAGAAAACCAAAACATCCACCAATGTTGTCAAGATTGGTAGATTCTTCAAGAATTCCAATAATACAAGAGTAATTACTAGATTAAGGCTAAATAGAAGAGTAATTAAGGAAGGATTAAAGCTAATCTACACTAATCTAAGCTAATCTAACCTAAAGTAGTCTAGGGTTTCATAAAAGTAAGGTAGAGTCCCTAAACAATACAAGAGGGGGTATATATAGGGTTACAATGAATAAGGGAGGTGGAAAAAGGAAGGTGGGGCTGTGCTGGGCCCTTCCTGGCCGGTGATCCCGGTCGGGATGGGGTGGTCCCGGTCGGGATGGACCTCCAGTAACCCGTGTTTGCTTTTCACTTCATCCTGGTCGTGATGGTTGCGTTCCCGACCGGGATGGGTCTTGTAGGCTTCAAATATGGTCTCATAGGTCCCTACTTGCTCTTTCTAGGCTTCTTATCGATTCTCGGTGCTCGGGAACGGGTCCCAAGGGGCTCGGAATCGAGTCTAGGCCACCGAGTCATCGTTGCTTCTCTTCGTTGGCTCCAAATGCGTTGGAAACGAGTCGGAATCGTTTCATTTCTCCAAGATAGGTCAAGGGAACCTAAAACAAGCTAGAAGAAGCGTAAGTAGCCTCGAAACCGCTCTAAAGAGCGATTTCACAAGAGAAACCGGGACCAAACTGTGGACATGACATAGGTCCACCCCGACGTGGCCACGCGCGGGTTTGGGTAGGCGAATGAATCTCCATATGAAACGGATCGAATTGAAATTTAGGTCGAAGTGGAGTCGCCACCGAATTTTGTGGTTATTCGGAACCATTCGAGCCCACTCTATGTCGTAGTGGTCCGTATACAAAATGCGGCCCATTTCCGATTTCAGAGTTTATTGGGCTCGTCCCTTTGCATTTGATACCAATACCAACATTATCGGATATTGTGTATTGAATGACTCTCGTGCGCCAACGGTTTCGGGCATCCGGAAACCGAGGTTCTGAGTAAGGGGTGAGGGTACGTGTTGGGAAGCCCACAAAGGACACCCAACCCCGCCCGCACATTAGCGGCCTTTACTAAGAATTTGAATGACTTACAATACGCGCGCTAGTTAAACGGGAAAATGATATGCAAAGAGTATTTTCCCTAGACATGTGAATGGAATTGAAAAGGGTTTCTAAGTCAATTTAATGCAATTAATTCTACGTCAAAGTGGAATTTTAGCATGTGGGTTCATTTAGTACAATAAACGAACAAGAATTAAATTGACAAAAGAAACGAGCAAACGGTTAGTAACGGTAAATCGATATTAACGGTTTGTGCAAATAAAGAATTGAATTGAATGATGTACGAGATGATGCATGGTTTGAAAGGATAGTATACACGTGATTAATTACGCACGTGTTGACCTAAATCATAAAATACTATCGAATTTGAAAAGAAGGATGTACGACTCGTGTTTTGGTCGTCACGAGGTCACTCGATCGAGTGGTCGATGGACTCGATCGAGTGGACCTGTAATAGATGATTCTGTTTTGCGTTATAGACCATACTCGGCCGAGTTATTGACCAACTCGGTCGAGTACATGGCCACTCGACCGAGTCACTGTGAGACTCGATTGAGTGGTGGTCGTGAAAAGCATTTTGGTTCGATTTTTGGGACGCCACTCGACCGAGTGGGCTAGGCACTCGGTCGAGCGCCCCCTGTAAGAATTGTAATTCGTTTGCAATTATAATTGATGATTTTGAAATTGCTTTTGATTTTTGAGAGTTTGATGATTTTACCGAATCGGACATAAATATTGCACAATTTATGTTCGACTTGATTCTTTATAAATCGCGGATTTTGTCGGACCGAATATAAATATTGTTGAATTTATACTCGATTCTAATTTTGAATACTCGTTGTATCCCATATTCGATTATTTGAATCGATATGGAATATTAGAGTGAAATAGAAAAAAAATAAACAAATTGATTTTAGTCGTTGTAAATTAATTATCGTGATATGAACAAATCACGTTAATTAATTCATATGACTTGATTGTTAAATTTGATATCCAATTATGGAATTGGTATCGAATCTAAAATCTACGCTTTACTTGAATAAATAAAAAAACTTGATTCCCTAGACTTTTCCGACATCGGAATAAATCCCTAGGGATTGTGATGTCGGATCCGTGTCAACGGGTTTCGACCCTTATTAAAGTACGATGTTTGTTTTTTTGAGAAATCGATGCGACATGCGAATAACAATAATGATACAAACGATATGAAAATTATTGTTGAAGTTAACCTATCGCAATAATCAAGTAATCGGGATATCAGAACGAGCGACCGTCAACGCTGTGTGCAGTACACTTGTATGTTCGTGTTTCCTCATTCCGATATCACTCATACTCGACACAAATTGATAGGTATTTTAATGTTTTGATATTAGTATTATCGATATTAATGATGCGATAATAGCGATAAAAAAAACAAAAAAAAAACGACCCATATGAAGATGACATGACGCGTGAAGGAGGAAGACAAGAGAAGAGACGGGGTTTTGACACCCTCAACCTACATGTTCTTGTCTCGGCGCGGACCCGTAACCGTGGCTTTAACACTTAGAGTCTTCGAGGTGGATGAAGGTTGAGTTATGGTGGCTTGGGTTGTTGAATCCTAAAACTAGTTTAGGGTTTGCTAGGGTGTTGCTTAAGGTTTGATTAGGGTTTGTAAAAGACGTAGTGTGTATGCGTATGGTTGCTCTAGGGTTTCGAAAGTTGTTCGAAGTTGTTGCATGAGGGTTGCTTATATAGGAAAAGCTAGGGCTCCGGTTTAGGGTTACTCGACCGAGTAGGCAGCTGACTCGGTCGAGTGGGCTTGTGCGTCAGCCGTCGGGCTTGAATAAGGGCCCACTCGATCGAGTGGGTGGGGCACTCGATCGAGTGGCCCAGCTGGGTCACGCGGGTCACTCGTTTTGGACCGTGATCATGGATATTTGATGGGTTTGTGTTTGAATTGGACTTTTGATGCTTGAGGGTTTGTTTTGCATGTTTCGGAAACGACTTTGACCGGGGTAGACCCAATCGTAAAAATGTCGGTTTTATTTCCGGTGTCGGTTTTGGCCCAAATTAGTCTTGTTTGACTCGAAATGGTCCGCTGGGCCTGGATTTGAGGTTGATTTTGTGATATTTGTACTCTGTAAGTGTGTTAGCCAGCGATTAATGGATTTGAGCCCGTATCCGAGCGCATAGAAGCATGTTAGCGTCCGATCATCATCGGGTGTTTTTTTTGGGAAACTACCATAGACACCTGGCAGTCAAAATGCGGGTGTCTACAGAGCCCCCACTCTGACTGAGGCTTGGACAGGGCGAAAGTCAGAGTATCCACCAGGCCAATCGAAGATTGAAACCTGGTGGACTTCCGGCCGGGTCGTTTATAGTCCATTAGACTCGCGTGAAGGGCTTGCCAGCCATAAGCTAGAAGTCATACCTGAGCCGATGTCGATAACTCCGTGGTGAATTGGGCTTGTCGCATAAGTCCTGGGTGCGCCTGTATGTTGGCCCATCCCGTGAAAATGCTGGGGAGGTATAGCGGTTTGCATGTCCCTGTTTGAGTCGTACCTGTTCAAGTCACATAAAATGCATGCAACACATAGGCAGTAAAATGACTCGTGCTGGGGAGAAATGATTTTGAAATTTGAATTTTTGAAATCTTGAAAATTTTGAGATTTTCGAATTTAGAATACTTTGATATTTTGACTCCTAACAAAGATTAGGAAAGTTCGGAAGGGAGATTTCCGCGCTAGTATTGAGACTAGGATTGCGGTTTGATTCTTATTGAGATTAGGAAATTTTCCTAAATAGTTTGCAAGGCTAATGCTATATATAGCCCCTTCTTGCTCTTGATTTCTTCATAGTTCTCATCACAAATCAAAGAAAGTCTCTTTATTTCCCTTTAGGCAAAAGAAAGTCTCTTTATTTTCTTAAGAAGTTTAGCCATGGGAATTGATAGATTGAGTGTGATGTTGCAGGAGTGGTCCCGTCGCTTTAGGGATGCTGATAGGGTGGCTTTGAATCAGACGGGGATAACCCAATTGTACCCGTTCCGTCAGATGGTGGTTGACCGCTATTTTCTGGATGCTTGCTTAGCTTATTGGGATGACATATACCATGTTTTTGCTTTTCCCCGGGGCGAAGTTTGCCCTTTACCTGAGGAGATTGCAGCTATAGGAGGATGGAACCCGATACTCCGTCCCGCCGTCCAGTACTCGATCTATGACCCGAGGAGGAAGCTGAGAGAATTTTTGGGGCTCTCCCACAATGAGGTGTCCCGTATGATGGAGGGTGATAATATTTCTCTGATCGACTTGGCTGAGAAATTTATGAATCCTCTCGATGTTCGGGTTAGACCGGCTTACGGTCGTAGGGCTTTCTCTTTTTTCATGCTCCATGTATATGCTTTCGAGGGTCACATGGATTTGCTATCTTGCATGGGGAACATCCGTCTCTTGACCGTGGTAGATTTGATGGAGACCGAACACAACCCGGCTTGGCTGATTACGGGCGAGATTATCCAAGGATTGGACAATCGTAAGAGGGACTCATCAATTCGTTTTACCGAGAGCACCCGCTTGTTGCAAGTATGTCACTTGGCCTTTTTCAATTTTTCGATTTTTTGATTTTTTGCGATTTTTTTTTACTGCAGGGGGTACTCGACCGAGTCACCCTGGCACTCGGTCGAGTACCCTCGATGAAACCCTCCTGATCTGTCTTCGGAGGTGCCACTCGATCGAGTAACCCTGGCACTCGATCGAGTGCCATCGTAAATAGCCCCCTGCTTGCGTTCAGGGGTGCTACTCGATCGAGTGTCCCAAACACTCGGCCGAGTGACCTTAGGCGGACGCCTATTTTGCTTTGGAAGCTCATGCTCTTGTTTCCTTTTGCAGATTTGGCTATATGAGAGGCTATCGGTGATAGATCCTCCTCTTGATGCGGGCAACTATCGTCATAACCAGGTGATGACGAGGAGGCGGGCCATTGATTTCTCTCGCCAGATTACGCAAAAGTAGTGGGACGAGGTTTTGTCTTTCATGGCGGTCCGTTAATTCGATGGGTAGTTCCGTGGTGGCCCATCTACCTTTGGAGTGGCTTGGACCCGAGGGAGAGGGCCCGCTATCAGGTGATCCTTTCTTTCAGGCAGACGGTTCATCTCTACCCAGATCGCATACTAAGGCAGTATGGATGGACCCAGCGCATCCCCGAAGTTGAAGCAGTTGTGAGTGACCCTACCCAACTGACTGATGTGATGTGTGATACCTGGATGCAAAGGTGGTACACACGGCATACTTGGCCCATTGTCAAATCTCGCCGCTCAATATGGGTTTCAGATTCGTACACGAAGTGGACCAAAGCAGGGGATGCTAAAGCCCGAGCCGCTTTGAAAGTCGATGAAGCCTTCGACCTGCTGAGAAAGGAGCAAGCCAAAGACAACAGGGGGTTCTTTGATGAAGGAGACACTCCAGCTACCCTAGTTCGTCTAATGTCCGGTCACAAGAAGAAGACTAAGACTCAAGCTGAAGGGTCTAGTGCTAAAGGTGCTTGGGGGAAAGTGAGCCCCCAGACGGACTTGGAAAGAAGACTAGGCCCAAGACTAGCCGTGCAGGACCGACTTGGCCCACGGGATAGGCTACCCGAGCATGTGCGGGCCCGACTTGGGCCGAAGACCGTGATTGAAGACCCGTCGCCGAAGAAACGGGCTCGTGCTAAAGAGATTCCACTTGTGATTCGGGAACGCTCGCCGCCACCCCGAAGACCTCAGGCTCCACGTGACCCAAAGGACAAGGGGAAGGGGAAAATGCCCGGATATTAGTCCTCTTATTTTATTATTTGGATATTATTATTATTTTTGTGGTGCGATTTTTTTTGTGTACGCCGTTTTGGCATTTTTTTTGTGTGTGTAATCCCGAGTTTATCGAGATATTAATAAAGACATATTATTGAACACTGTTCCCGTCTTTTTGTTTATTGCAGTGGTTGTACCCTTTTGAGGGGTTGCCTACGTATCCACAAATAGCGGAATCAAACCAAACGTAGTTCGAAATTTGATTTGATCGATTCCTTTTTTGCAATTTTCGAAATACATCAAGATTATTAATTCGAGATGTGCGACAGTAGAATAATTAATTCTAGCTTATTGACTTGTCTATAATTTTTGAAAATTTATAAAAAGACAAATTTTTATAAATTTTTGCAAATGACATTGAGATGGAGTTTATGGGTAGTAGCGCTTCAGCTGGTCCAAGTTGATTGGGTTGACAAATTCGTTCCCGTCCAAGTCTGTCAGCATCACCACTCCTCCAGATAGGACCTTCTTGACTAAGTATGGCCCAGCCCAGTTGGGTTTGAATTTACCCCTTGGGTCAACCGGTAGTAAGGCGCGAACCGATTTTAGGACCAAATCCCCTTCTTTGATGTTTCGGGGTCTAACCCTTTTGTTGAAAGCCCGTTGGATTCTTTTTTGATATATTTGAATGTTGTTGAGAGCCCGGATCGCTGTTCGTCTAAAAGGACTAGCGAATCGTATCGGGCTTGGATCCAACCTGCTTCAGGTACTTGGCTTTCAAGTAAAATCCTGAGGGATGGCACTTCTAGCTCGACTGGTTGGACCGCTTCCATTCCGTATGTCAAGTAATACAGGGTTGCCCCGGTCGCGGTGCGGATTGAGGTTCGATATCCCCACAGGGCAAAAGGTATTTTGTCGGGCCAGTCCCGGTAATTCTCAGCCATCTTTTTAAGTATGGTGACAATTGTTTTATTGGCCGCTTCTACCGCTCCATTTGTTTGAGGTCGGTAAGGCGAAGATGTATGCCTTTGAATTTTATATTTTGCCAGCAATGCGGCAGTTTCGGCTCGAAAGTGGGTCCTGTGATCGCTGATGAACTCGTGAGGGATCCCATACCTGCATATTATTTTATTTTGGATAAATTTGGCCACGTGCTTGGCGTTCAAGACACAGTATGACTCGGCTTCGACCCATTTGGTGAAGTAGTCGATGACCACTAGAATGAAGCAATGACCACCCGTCCCGGAAGGATGCACCTTTCCAATTATGTCTATACCCCATGTCGAAAACGGCCATGGTGATGTCATGGTATATAAGAGGGAAGATGGCATATGTTGTACATTGGCAAAGATCTGACAGTTATGGCAGTGTTTGACATACACCTGACAGTCTGTTTCCATGGTGTTCCAATAGTACCCGAGCCTCATAATTTTGCGGGCTAGCATATGGGCGTTCATATGCGGGCCGTTTTCACTGTCGTGTACTTTGGCCATTACCTTTTCGGCCTGCATTTTATCGATGCACAGGAGTAGAGCCCCCTGTGAAGTCTTTTTGTACAGTTGCCCGTCGTCCGTGCGAACGAATTGGGCTGCCAATCTCCGCAGTGCTTTCTTGACCCGGTTTTCAGTTCCCGGGGGATATTCTCCCGTTGCCAAGTAGGTTAGGACAGTTTGATACCATGGTTTCGGGTCAGTTATCTCGATATCCTGAATGGCGTGGATGTAGGCTGGCTCGGACCGTCTTTCGACACAGATTGGCATGCTGGTCAGGTGATCCGGGATGTTCAGTAAAGATGCTAATTTGGAAAGTGCATCTGCGAACTGATTCTCTTCCCGGGGCAGATAAATGTATTCTACCTTTTGGATTTACTTCTCTAAAACCCTTACCCGTGCTTGGTAAGCCACGAGATTGGCGTTCCGAGTTTTCCATTTTTGGAGTGCTTGATTGATGACTAATGATGAATCACCGTGGACCCGGAGGTTTGTTACCCCTAAATCAGCGGCGGCTTGCAACCCGTGAATGCATGCTTCGTATTCGGCTGCGTTGTTGGTTACGTCGAAGTCCAACTTGATGGATAAGGGAGTGTGTTCCCCTCGGGGTGAGATTAACAGAATTCCAACCCCAAATCCTTGGAAGTTGGATGCCCCATCGAAATATAGATCCCACACTTCCATATCGGTATGGAATATGTCTTCATCAGGAAAGGCCCATGTATCGGTGTGGCCTTCTTCGGGTATTGGGCTGTCAGCGAGGAACTCTGCAACTACCCGGCCTTTGATGGCTTTTAATGGTACAAATTTGAGGTCGAACTCGGATAGCATTAAAGTCTATCTTGACATCCTGCCATTGAGGATGGACTTCTCAAATAAGTACTTGATAGGATCCATTTTGGATAACACATGTACCTCGTGACTGAGCATGTAATGTCGGAGCTTTTTAGTGGCCCAAACCAATGCTAGGCACGTTTTTTCGAGCATTGTATATTTGCACTCATATTCGAGGAACTTTTTACTGATGTAGTAAATAGCCCGTTCTTCTGAATAGACTGTCTGGGCCAGCATAGCCCCCATGGCCGTCTCCGTCGTCGTTAGGTATAACGACAAAGGCAGACCGTGTTGAGGTGGCATTAGTACCGGCGGAGCAGACAGAATCTCCTTGATTTTGTCGAAAACCGCTTAACATTTGTCGTCCCACAGTACTCGTTCCCCTATCTTCAGTTTCTTGAAAATGGGCTCGCATACCATGGTTAATTTTGAAATGAACCGGCTGATGTATTGGACTTTCCCGAGAAACCCCCGTATTTCTTTTTCGGTTTTGGGTGGTTGCATCTCGGTAATGGCTTTGATTTTAGCTGGGTCGACCTCGATGCCGCGTTGGCTAACGATATGGCCCAGTAATTTGCCCGACGTTACCCCAAAACTGCATTTTTGTGGGTTCAGTCTCATGTTGTATTTACGTAGCCGGGTGAAGAACTTTCTTAGGGCTGAAATGTGCCCGCTTCGGTCCTTGGATTTGACGATCATGTCGTCCACATAGACCTCCACTTCCTTGTGCATCATGTCGTGGAGCAAAGTAGTGGCGGTCCGTTGATAAGTGGCCCCGGTGTTGATAAGCCCAAATGGCATGACGGTGTAACAGTAAGTACCCCAAGGTGTAATGAAGGTGGTCTTACCCATATCCTCTTCTGCCATTTTAATCTGATTGTACCTGGCGTACCCGTCCATGAACGATAGAAGGGCATGACCGGCCGTGTTATCCACCAGTATGTCGATGTGTGGTAACGGAAAATCGTCTTTTGGGCTTGCCTTGTTAAGATCCCGGAAGTCCACGCAAACCCATACCTTGCCGTCCTTCTTGGGTACCGGCACGATGTTTGCAACCCAGTCTGGATATTTAGACACTTGTATGAAGCCTGCTTTGAATTGTTTATCGACCTCTTCCTTGACTTTAAGAGACCACTCGGGCTTCATTCTTCTGAGTTTTTGCTTTACCGGCTTGCACCCATCTTTGATGGGTATTCGGTGTTCGGCTATCTCCCAGTCTATACCCGGCATGTCCTTGTAGGACCATGCAAAGACATCTTTGAATTCATGGAGGAGGTCTGCGAATTGTTTTCTCTCCTCTGGATCTAAAGATAGGCCCAACTTAAGCATCTGGGGCTCTAAAGTGGTTCCCACGTTGATGGACTCGGTTTCTTCGATTACCGGATCTCGGGATTCCCTTTGCTCGAGCTGCTCGACCAGATGTTGAGGTAGGGGTACCTGTTCGTCGGGTTTCTCAATGTCATTGCATATAAAATTTTTGAAATTGAGAGAATTTTGGAAATAAGACAAGTCGTAAGCAGAACAGTGTTCGTTGTTATTATTGATGGTAAATTTTGAAAATAGCTCGAATAGAGCTGCCATCTGATCATTGGTCAGTGGCGGGATAGGGAGAGGTCTTGGGACAGGCCCCGAGACCTCAGTGGATAAGGGAAGAGGGGTTGCAGACTCGACTTTAGCACCAGACCCTCTAGACTCGGACTCAGACTCCGACTCTGACTCTGACTCAGACTCGGTATCCGGCATGTCTCCTTCGCCGGTGGTCAGCTTGTAGACCCGTCCTTGACCGTCGGTCCATTTTATGGTCTTCCTCCAAGCCCTCGTCTCGGTGTTGGTACCGACCTCGGTGATTAGCTTGGTTGGGTTAAACCGATCACTACGAAGGATCAGGTTGACTAAGTCGTCCTTTGGAGCGGGGACAGTCTTGTCTTCCCCGAATAAGAGTCCCAGCAAGGGCTCGGGGTTGTTTTCGCCCTCCTTTGATTCGGCCTGGACGATGGTGAATATGTCATCAGGGATGAAATTGCATTACCGAGCCTTTTTGGTCTCGGGATATGTGACGGTGGGTCGGTAGAGGCCCACTTGGACGGCTCCGAAAACCGGAGTGACGAAGTAATCCGTTAACTTCAGGCTATAAGGGCTTATGTAAGTACCCTTGAGAATGTCGATGGCTTTGTGAATACCGGCCCGAACCACGTTTTCCGGGGTTATAGCATACCCTAGTCCGAAATGTGATTCGCCATCATTTAGAACCTCGATAATCCTCTCAGCTGGAAGATATGGCCTTGAGATTATTCCGGGTAGGTAACCCAGATTTTGTAGCATCGTGTCGATCCTACTTGTGAAATAGGGCCTAAAGAGATATTCTTCTTCGATCATGCCCACGAAATCAAATCCTCGTGGGTCGGCCCGACTCGTAGCGTTGCAGCTTGCTACGGTAATTGGGGTCGCCTTCAGTGTGATGATACCGTCTTTAAGGGGCATCTTGACTTTTCGATGGAGGGTAGATGACACGGCCTTGACTGCGTGAATCCAAGGCCTTCCCAGCAAGAGATTGAATGATAAGGTGACATCTATCACCTGAAATTCCAATTCCTTTTCGATTGGGCCCGTTATGATCTTCAATTTTACGGCCCCAGCGATAGGTTTTGGGCTTCCGTCGAACGCTTGGATAGTCTGCGCCGTCGGAAGGTAATCGGCATCGGTGATGCCGAGTGCTTTCGCGGTCCTTAAGGGGAGGACATTCACGGCTGATCCATCGTCGATAAGGGTCATCGGGAGATATTTACCTTTGCAGATGACCGTGATGTATAGGGCCAGATTGTGATTGAGCCCAAATGGTGGCAGATCAGCTTCAGAGAAGGTTATGAGTGGGCCTTCTTCTTTGGATTTGCCCTTAAGGTAGGGCATAATGGTGGCTACCATTTCAGCAGGGGTAGCCTCTAAATCAACCTTGATTTCATCGAGAGCCTTAGTCAGTGCTTCCCGATGAGCTTGCGAGCTAACCAATAGTTGCCATATCGTTAAATCAGCCCGGACCCTCTTCATTTGCTGGACCAGAGCCGTGTCTGGGCTTGGTTCTTCGAGGGTAGGCTCCGTCCTGGCAGGTTCAGTGACGGATGTAGGGATGGAACGCCCAGCTGCGGCGAGATGATTGGTGGCTAAGGCTTTGGACTTAGCCTTTCGGACCTCTTCAAGGGTGATGGGGACAGCTTCCCCTTTGGTTAAGTATACATCATCCTTGTCGTCGAACCATATCCCGTTGATTTGTGGGATATAGGGAGAGATGAGATGAGAACAGTCAATTACCTCACCGGTGAAGATAGCATGGGCGCTGAACGGGTTTTCTTTGTTGCTCGGCTTGTCTCCGGGCAATGGGATTTTCCCGCTCTCGATAAGATCTTGGATCAGGTGCTTTAACCTCCAACACTTTTCAGTATCATGCCCGTTACCCCGGTGATACTGACAATAGGCTTGGGCGTTGTAAGTTTTGGGCCTCTTCTCTACTGGAGGTTCTGCAGTTGGGCCTATCGGCTGGATCAGGCCCTTTGATGATAGCCTTTGTAAGGCGTAAGTATAGGTAGTCCCTATAACGGTGAATACCCGATTTGGTGTATTCTTCTTAGATGAGGTGTCGAGCAGGTTTACCTCGTCGAAGATGCTGCGAGTTGCAACTGCAGGTGTGGGCTTGATCGTAGATGAACTCGCCCCTTGATAGCCCTTGGTAGAGGCCTTAGTCAGGCTCTCTAGTCTCAAGTCATCCTCGATTCTTGTGCCCATTTCAGTGAGGACAGCGAAGTTTGTGATGATAGCGTACCGGAGATGGACCCGGTAGGATGGGAGTAGATTTTTGACGAAGGCTTCCACTAGGGCCTTCTCGCCGGGCTTGTCAACCAGCTTCACACTCTCGGCCCTCCATCTCTGCAAGTACTTTGTGAACCCATCTTTGGGCTCTTGGGCCATTACCTCCAGAGTACGCATTGTAGTATGGATTTCAGTGTTATCGGCGTAGTTCCGAGCAAATTCGGTCGCCACATCATCCCAAGTCTTGTATTTCTTGGGATCGAGCCTGTAGAACCAGGCCCTGGGGTGCTTCTCCAAAGAGGAAGGGAATAGGTGCTTGAACATGACGGACTTTACCCCTTTGACTGCCATGAAGTCTTTGAAGGCCCGGATATGATGGACCGGGTCTTCGGTACCCTCAAACATAGGAATTCCCGTCAAGTTGAGGTTGGCCGGTAGCTCGTTACTCAAAGGTGAATAAATGCGATCATTTTCGGAGTGGATTGAGTTGCTTGTTGATAAGTGAACTTGCTCCTCGAGCCTGCGAACAACACTGACCAATTCGGCTATGGGCCCAGTGGAATCAGCTCCTTCAACCGGGACCGTCTTCTCTACAGTGCTCAGGCGAGTGTCCAAAGTTTCTTGGTTAGCGAGGATGGAGGTCAGTTGAGTCTCGATTTTGGCTAGGGCATTTTTCAATTCTTCCATCTTGCATTGATGTCGGGTTGCGGCTGGCATGTCTGTAAGAACACCGCGTAATCAGAAACTAGCCCAGAAATCCCGGAATGGAAAGTACATCCCGAACGAGACTAAAAGGGAAATGACTCGAGGAAGACACTTAGACGGGTGACTTGTGAGGTGTGAGCCTCCCTTAGGATTCGGCAAGTGGACCTAGTCCTGTTCGAAGGAAGGTTCGCGTGGGACATCCCCAGACTTTTGACTCGATTGTGTTGACGGGCCCTCCTTCGTAAGAGTATGTCCTACTTAGGTGGGCCTTGCCTTAGTCTAATAAGGCGGACTCGGATAGGGAAGAAGCTCGTGATGTAAGATCGACAGAGCTTCGACGCTAGAGAAACTTGACAACTTAAGACATGACCCGACACTGCTACCTATGGGAAGTCCTAAGAGGAGGGAAGTTTTGAAAATTGATTGATTTAGAAAATTCCGAGACAACTCGGTGAAGAGGCCCAATTTTTCGAGAAAAATCGGAAAGTGTATCGGGCCTCGGTTTTGAGAGTTCGAAAATGTTTTGAGTTTTGAATTGGGCAGCATACCGTCTAGAAAATAGGCTATTTTGAGTAGAATCATAAATCCTAAATTCGGTATGTCCCGGGTTTTGAAAATTGAATATCTTGAAAAAGATGCAATTTTTTGAAATGTTGACATTTTTGAAAACGACTCGGAAACCAAGTAGCACATAGTCACACAAGCATTTTAACGACACCATGTATGCTCTACACTAAGTCTCGGTTGGTCTGAAAGGGTCTATACCAGTGTACATAGTCTAGACGTTGATCGGGACGGACTCTCTAAGTCGAATTGAGCTTAGAACATGCCGCGAAACCCACTCGAATCGACTATGGACACCTTTTGACATATCCATATTGGAGTACATCAATGGTATAGTGGGACGTCGGTCACTAGTACCGGCCTGGGAAAATATGGGTTATGTATGAACCGTAAAACTAAAACGCGTATTGTATTTGTCAAACGATTTCTATTCGAGTCTCACCCTGAGGATGCCGATAGTAAGTCACGCATCAGTTAATCCCCAGCGGAGTCGCCAAATTGTGGACATGACATAGGTCCACCCCGACGCGGCCACGCGCGGGTTTGGGTAGGCGAATGAATCTCCATATGAAACGGATCGAATTGAAATTTAGGTCGAAGTGGAGTCGCCACCGAATTTTGTGGTTATTCGGAACCATTCGAGCCCACTCTATGTTGTAGTGGTCCGTATACAAAATACGGCCCATTTCCGATGTTAGAGTTTATTGGGCTCGTCCCTTTGCATTTGATACCAATACCGACATTATCGGATATTGTGTATTGAATGACTCTCGTGCGCCAACGGTTTCGGGCATCCGGAAACCGAGGTTCTGAGTAAGGGGTGAGGGTACGTGTTGGGAAGCCCACAAAGGAGACCCAACCCCGCCCGCACATTAGCGGCCTCTACTAAGAATTCGAATGACTTACAATACGCGCGCTAGTTAAACGGGAAAATGATATGCAAAGAGTATTTTCCCTAGACATGTGAATGGAATTGAAAAGGGTTTCTATGTCAATTTAATGCAATTAATTCTACGTCAAAGTGGAATTTTAGCATGTGGGTTCATTTAGTACAATAAACGAACAAGAATTAAATTGACAAAAGAAACGAGCAAACGGTTAATAACGGTAAATCGATATTAACGGTTTGTGCAAATAAAGAATTGAATTGAATGATGTACGAGATGATGCATGGTTTGAAAGGATAGTATACACGTGATTAATTACGCACGTGTTGACCTAAATCATAAAATACTATCGAATTTGAAAAGAAGGATGTACGACTCGTGTTTTGGTCGTCACGAGGTCACTCGATCGAGTGGTCGATGGACTCGATCGAGTGGACCTGTAACAGATGATTCTGTTTTGCGTTATAGACCATATTAGGCCGAGTTATTGACCAACTCGGTCGAGTACATGGCCACTCGACCGAGTCACTGTGAGACTCGATTGAGTGGTGGTCGTGAAAAGCATTCTGGTTCGATTTTTGGGACGCCATTCGACCGAGTGGGCTAGGCACTCGGTCGAGCGCCCCCTGTACGAATTGTAATTCGTTTGCAATTATAATTGTTGATTTTGAAATTGCTTTTGATTTTTGAGAGTTTGACGATTTTACCGAATCGGACATAAATATTGCACAATTTATGTTCGACTTGATTCTTTATAAATCGCGGATTTTGTCGGACCGAATATAAATATTGTTGAATTTATACTCGATTCTAATTTTGAATACTCGTTGTATCCCATATTCGATTATTTGAATCGATATGGAATATTAGAGTGAAATAGAAAAAAAATAAACAAATTGATTTTAGTCGTTGTAAATTAATTATCGTGATATGAACAAATCACGTTAATTAATTCATATGACTTGATTGTTAAATTCGATATCCAATTATGGAATTGGTATCGAATCTAAAATCTACGCTTTACTTGAATAAATAAAAAAACTTGATTCCCTCGACTTTTCCGACATCGGAATAAATCCCTAGGGATTGTGATGTCGGATCCGTGTCAACGGGTTTCGACCCTTATTAAAGTACGATGTTTGTTTTTTTGAGAAATCGATGCGACATGCGAATAACAATAATGATACAAACGATATGAAAATTATTGTTGAAGTTAACCTATCGCAGTAATCAAGTAATCGGGATATCAGAACGAGCGACCGTCAACGCTGTGTGCAGTACACTTGTATGTTCGTGTTTCCTCATTCCGATATCACTCATACTCGACACAAATTGATAGGTATTTTAATGTTTTGATATTAGTATTATCGATATTAATGATGCGATAATAGCGATAAAATAAAATAAAAAAAACGACCCATATGAAGATGACATGACGCGAGAAGGAGGAAGAGAAGAGAAGAGACGGGGTTTTGACACCCTCAACCTACATGTTCTTGTCTCAGCGCGGACCCGTAACCGTGACTTTAACACTTAGAGTCTTCGAGGTGGATGAAGGTTGAGTTATGGTGGCTTGGGTTATTGAATCCTAAAACTAGTTTAGGGTTTGCTAGGGTGTTGCTTAAGGTTTGATTAGGGTTTGTTAAAGACGTAGTGTGTATGCGTATGGTTGCTCTAGGGTTTCGAAAGTTGTTCGAAGTTGTTGCATGAGGGTTGCTTATATAGGAAAAGCTAGGGCTCCGGTTTAGGGTTACTCGACCGAGTAGGCAGCTGACTCGGTCGAGTGGGCTTGTGCGTCAGCCGTCGGGCTTGAATAAGGGCCCACTCGATCGAGTGGGTGGGGCACTCGATCGAGTGGCCCAGCTGGGTCACGCGGGTCACTCGTTTTGGACCGTGATCATGGATATTTGATGGGTTTGTGTTTGAATTGGACTTTTGATGCTTGAGGGTTTGTTTTGCATGTTTCGGAAACGACTTTGACCGGGGTAGACCCAATCGTAAAAAGGTCGGTTTTATTTCCGGTGTCGGTTTTGGCCCAAATTAGTCTTGTTTGACTCGAAATGGTCCGCTGGGCCTGGATTTGAGGTTGATTTTGTGATATTTGTACTCTGTAAGTGTGTTAGCCAGCGATTAATGGATTTGAGCCCGTATCCGAGCGCATAGAAGCATGTTAGCGTCCGATCATCATCGGGTGTTTTTTTTGGGAAACTACCATAGACACCTGGCAGTCAAAATGCGGGTGTCTACACAAACACAAGAAATAAGCACTACATAACACACATATCAGTGAAACTGAAAACTGAAAACTATAAACCTTATTTCTGCAGAACTGAATAACCGTATATAATAACATGTTTAATGTGACAAACTCTCACTTAACCTGAATATCTTTAGAAACGAAACACTCATTTGAGCAATATGCTCATGAAAGACCGTAGGTGGTAATACCTTAATAAGCGGATCCACAAAAATGAAGTTTGTACAAACATATCTTAGACGCCTTTCACTCTAATTCGTTTGTATAACAACACATCACTTGTATCGTTATTTGAAACTATAATAACCGTCATTTTGTCTCAAATAACTTAAATGGTCTTTCAACATCGAACTTAATTTGCAGCCTTAGCTTGTGACCAATAAGCATGACTAAATAGGAGTCGAAATACTGAATGATCTCAACCTGAATCAATCTCCTATATGATAACATTGTTTTGCTCGAAATATAAATGACAAACAATATTTGGCTACCCTTAGTGAACCTCAATATCCTACAATATTCCCTTAATATTTGTCAATTAAACTATAGAATATATACACAATATCCAAACATGTACAAACTAAGTTTAATTATACCTTATTAGTTAAACACATGAAATATATCCTGAAATACATGAATTTAAGTAATACTGTATATTCTAGATATAAATTTTTCCTTAAGGACATCAATGAGACCGCATTAGTCTCATTTATTGAAAAGATATAAAACTTGATATATTTTCATACTCCCACAGAATCTTGAGTATCTACAATCATATACCACATTCATACAAAACCAAATGAGGTGATATCATGGTAGATTGATGTACTCTTTGACGGAAAACCTTATTTGAGTTTTCATTGGATGATTATTAACCTTAACTTGCAGAAACTCTACCTTGAATCTATCGAGTCAAAATTTCCAGTATTTCCAATAATGAGTTTATCAATGTCACAATTGACAAACCTGTCTTTACCATTAATTCAATGTTAACTCCAGAACTGGATACAACATCTGTCTTTATAGCCATTATTGACAAGACGAGCCTGACTGTCTCATTATCGGATGAGTCTATCTTGGTAACAAATAACCATTTGAAACCAATATGCTTTATACTTTTAGGCAATGAAACAATTCCAAAGTGTCTTTATCAATCAAATGACTTAATACTGTATTGATGACATATACAAATTCACATGTATTAGGTAGAACTTCCTCCAATGATTCGGTAAAATGCTGAATGAATACTTTTCTACCGTTTCATCATCTAACTCTTACTCTTGAATGTATGCAATATATATAAATTTGTTATTACATTGTAATATTGCAGTCATGACATGAAAACAATGTAATCCTCTGAAACCGCATTCATTCTTTCCTTAGTGAATTTCTTTAATAACAATTGTTCTTGAGGAATTTGAGTTTGTTTTATTGGAATGATCTTGCGATCCTTTATTATGAGGCGTAGGATCATGTCCATAAGTCCCTTTTCTTCCCCCCAAACTCAATAACCTCAATGAACTCATATTATCCGTCTAAAAAAAACTTGCATGTCAGATCATTACTTTATTACCTTATTACCCTTAAACCTTATAAAGTTATATAACAAAATAATTATTGATTGTCCTTAAGTCCAACTAAAAAAACACATTCGTATTTAGTTGGACATACCTTAGGTGTAAAAAATTTACACTATCATTAATCAGTCAATAGTATTGTTGCACCTTTATCCCAAAAAAATACAAGATGCAATTCTAAAGTTACTTCTAGATCAGTTATCTTGGAAAGAGTGTGAATAATCATACTCATACCAAACCCCAAGATCTTACTTTGCACACATAATACACCTGCACATATTTAAACCTTCATATGGTGCAATCTTTAATGTAAGATCAAACATCTCTAGCAAGTATTCGAAATAACCTTGACGTTATTATCCTGAATAGTCAATTTATCAAAGTGTTTCCACTTATGATCGACATGACATCTTTAATCCTATACCGAGAATATATCTCCGTCAAATTTGTGGTAAAAATGACTAGGACCTTGAAACTTCTCAAGATCGAGATATAAATATCATACATAATTTTGTCTACAAATTAATATAGTGATGTGAACTAATACAACTTAAAACATGAAACAATTCACATACCCTTATATATCAATTATAAGACATCCAAAGTCCTTTTGATATCTATTTTCTCTTTTCGTCTTTAATCCCCTTCAATATGAGAATCCGAAGTAGAAAGATCAATGATTTCATTTTGACACAACTTTAATAATCCTTTTAACGTGTCATATATACCGAAAAGAAATTATTGTCCTCAATCCTTTATATCCATCAGAATTTTAATGCAAGTCATTAAAAGTCATTTCAATCCAAGCTTTGTAAAGTTATCAAAAAAACAGATTTATCATTATTTGAATTAGGAAAATACAAAATTAATTATTTCTCAATGGACAATGAACAAAACTTGGCCAAACGAAAAATAATTAAACTTCAACAAAAGGTAGTACCAAAAATATTTTTCAGATTCAAATAAAAGAACAAGTCATTATTGATAACTAAATTAGCTGATTATCTCAAACTCAGATGATGTCATGCTTCACATAGATTAATCTTTCATCACCAATTGACATATAACATCTTAGATTCTTACTTATACTTGCATTAATGTACTTATGTGAATGAAAAACCAAATCCACCCATAAAACATGATTGAATATAATAATTAACCTGAGACAAATCTTAAATGAGAAATGTACTCTTACCGACACGCAATGAGGCGTACAAACTGGTACTATATTCCTTATGTATCCATGCTTGCAACAAGCTAACAACCAACAACTCTATTTACCATTATCTTGTTACTCTTTGAGTTAGACATTTGAAGCTTATATAATAAAACAATGTCCTTTAATATGTCCTTAATGTCGCATTAAACAATCATTAAACACATGCATTAAATTCTACTCAACAAAAACACGTGAGTCCACACGATATTTTCATCCTTATGAGTAACACAACCATACATTCTCAATGTCGTGTTAAGATAATGACTATCCAAAATAAGTATTTACATTCTCTTACCATTCATTTATGTTGTAACGGAGGCGTCCCGTTACCAACGATTTGTCGACTATGCGAGAAGAACAAAACAACGAACAAACAATATTTAAACTGAGACATGGAATTACGTGGTTCACCAGCAAAATCACTGGCTACGTCCACACCGACAAGGAGAACAATATTCACTACTGTGGAGATAATAGTACAACTCGGAGGAACCCTCTCTAAGACAATGCTTAAGAGACTCCAATTTAGGGTTGATTACTAAGGTGACCTCTATTTATACAAAAAGAATCACCTCCAATTAGTTAATCTATCGATGTGGAACAACTTTTTCTATTTATACACAGAAAAACTACCACTTCCCCCTATTCTTTAGATGTGGGAGAAACCACATTCTTCACAAAATACATCATCTTATTTCCGCACCTAGTTCGACATTCAACTCGAGTCTCGAATACGACAATTGCTAGTCATTAATCTTAACAATCTCTACCTTGACTTGAATTGTCCAACACGAACCAAGCTCCAAAATGATGTAACCAAATCAGCTTCAAATTGTCGATTCCCAAGTTACCACCTGTCCCAGTAGTCTCCACACTGACTTGAACTCAACAAACAAAACGGACAAATGAACCAAGTGTGCCAACGTGACCAAAATGTACCAAGTACCAAATGTAGCAAGCTGAAACTACCAACGTACTAAGCACCAAACATATCATCATACCAACATGGACAAACGTAGCGAGATCACTACCAAACGCCAAAAAACAAATGTATGAGATATATACCAACGTCACAAATGATGGAATGGTGCTCCGAAACAAATGTCGAAACTCTGTCGATCTTACATCACGAGTTTCTTCCCTATCCCAGTCCGCCTTATTTGACTAAGGCATGGCCCACCTACGTAGGACATACTCCTACAAAGAAAGGCCCGTTTAAACATTCAAGTCCAAAGTTTGAGAAATATCTCACGTGGACCTTCCTTCGAACAGGACTCGGCCCACATAGCCGAATCCTAAGAAAGGCCCACCTTTCACAAGTCACCCGTCTAGGTGTCTTTTCCGAGTCAACCTTTTACAAGGCATAGCCCTATAACAAAAGGTTCGTGGTCCTTACGTCAAAGGGTCACTCGTCAAACAATCGAGTCTTAACAAAATCTCTTATCCCACTCGGGGGCTACCCTTTAGCAGGGCGATCAATCACGGTTGGCCTAAGGGTCATATCTTACACGTGTCTCACGTACCCCACTTTCGAGCCACTTAAGATGCCACACCATCTAAGTCCTTAGTCTCACATTGGGGGCTATTCTCCGACGGAGCGATTAATCACAGTCACTCCGAGAATCGTACCCTACACATTTGTCTTAGGAGAGTCTAACCTGAGTCAAACTGGAGTCGTCTCTCCTCCCGCACTATTTCCTATGCCTTGGCGTATTTGAGTTCCGAAGCAACTTTTCTGATTACGCGGTATTCTTACAGATAGGCCACCGCAAACCAGACATCAAAAGATGCAAGGAACTTTGGACGAACTGAAGGCCGCGCTGGCCAAGATGGAAACTCAATTGACTACCATCCAGACTAACCAGGCGACTTTAGCCACCCGTCTAAGTGCCGTGGAGAAAAGGACTCGTATTGCTGGATCTAAGCCCACTGGGCCCATAGTTGAACTAATCAGCGTTGTTCGCAAGCTCGAAGAACAGGTCCACTTGTCAACAAGCAACTCGATCCACACGGAAAATGCCCGTGCCTATTCACCCCTGAATGATGAACTGCCCGACAACCTCGACCTTACAGGAATACTGATGTTTGAGGGTACCGAAGACCCAGTCCACCACATCCGGGCTTTCAAAGAATTTATGGTTGTCAAGGGGGTGAAGTCCACCATGTTCAGACACTTGTTCGCTTCTTCCCTCGAAAAGCACCCCAAAACCTGGTACTACAGGCTCGATTCCAAGAAATACCTGACTTGGGATGACATGGCAACAGAGTTCGCTTGGAATTACGCTGATAATACCGAGATCCAGACTACAATGCGTACTCTGGAAGTGATGGCCCAAGAGCCCAAAGAAGGGTTCACTAAATATCTTCAAAGATGGAGGCCCGAGAGTGTAAAGTTGGTAGACAAGCCCAACGAGAAGACACTAGTGGAGGCGTTCATCAACAACCTCCTACCTTCTTACCGCGTCCATCTTAGGTATGCCGGCATTTCAAACTTTGCCGAGCTTACCGAAATGGGCATTAGGATTGAAGACGATCTTCGACATAATGAAGATCTGGGTGAAGCTTCTACTGAAGGCTATACTGGACATCAACTCGAGTCCGTAGAAGCCGACGACTAATGACAACATCATCCGAGTGTCCAGATTTGATTTAAGTCCGAGTCTGAGTCTGGGTCTAGGATGTTCTATTTCAAAGTCAAAGTCAGAGTCAGAGTCAGTTGTATTCTGTCCTCTTTTTCAAAATTCAATAAAATCAGCTTTCAATATTCTTTCTCATATATACTTTCCTTATGTGTTTCCTAGAACATGATGAACACCGTCATACACTGTGAGCACACGCACGTGACTATTATAGGCACATCTATAATGACTGCAGGAAACCGAGCCCGTGTTCTCCTTTACCTGTTTCCATGTCTGACATAGAAAGCCACAAAACTACACTTAGCAGGAGCGGTATCGAATTCCTATGACAAATCTAGGTAGTCTTCTAGTTTGGGTTCAAGACGGGAGGCAAGCCCATTTCCCACAGCAAAACACCCATCCAATAAGATCAACCAACCCCTACCTTTGGTGTTAGTCTGACCAACAAAAAAAAACCATGACCGGGGCTAAGATGTCAATCCAAATCGAAAAACCCATCACCGGGGGCTAAGAGGTCAACCAAAAAAATATTCAAGATCCCACGACCGGGGCAAAGAGATCAACCAAAAAAAAATTCAAAAAACCCATGACCGGGGCTAAGAGGTCAACCAAAAATATTCAAGATCCCATGACCGGGGCTAAGAGGTCAACCAACAAAAATTCAAAAAACCCATGACTGGGGCTAAGAGGTCAACCAAAAAAATATTCAAGAACCCATGACCGTAGTGAAAACGGTCAAATTCAAAGTTATCAATACTTATACCATCCAATAGGGGAGTGACAATCAAGCTAGTCAGCTAACACCACACTCAGCCTTCCCACATTACAACCCTCAAGACCTCCTCGAGACCTAGGCTAGAGACAGCCCGGAATTTTGAGGATTCAAGCTCCATAGGATACCCCTAACCATTAGGGACAAACATGGAAACCAGATCCCGCATTATCAAAACCTATCCCAATCGAAGTCCGAGTCATCATTACTCGACTTCCCCCTTTCCTACCACATTACAATACCTTACCCTCGAAGCCTTAGCTCCACAAAATCAAGCTCCAGATTTCGAATCATCATGGCCACTTGCAACCTAGCACCTCATTTCCAAATATTTCCAAACCAGTTACCAACCCCAAACACGGGAACTCAACCTGCGGTCGGCATAGAACATGCCCAAATAGTTCACACCACCTCTGGGGGCTACCCCGGGGAACGCTCACAGTCACAGGATCAACATCCTAACTGTTCAGGCCCTTTGATCAAGACGTCATTGGGAATGCACCTAGCCTACACCATCGCTATGGCTAGTTACACACAAAGCCCTAATAAACTAGGCACCGTAACATATCTTTCAACACTGAACTACGGCTTGGTTTGATTTCACTACACGTGAATACGTAGGCAACCTTTCAAAAAGGGCACAACCACCCACATTGACACACATTCAAAAAGCACTATCATTCCGGTCATGACACTGTCATGTTGTTAGTAGCTAGCTTTGTCGTCCTGGGGGCTTCTATTAGACAGAAGTTCTCCTTCCACTCACATAATCCAAATACTTTCAAAATCTAGCCTCCTTTCTATAGTGTGTCCTAATACTCGGCTCCATCGAAGACAAGAATCTGTCAGGACTCGAAGCTATACCCATTTTGAATTGTACCCTAAAATCAGAGATCCAGAAGGGCGCCAGACTAAAACAGTCTCATTACAGACTACTGCAATTCTCTTATAACAGATCGTTCCCATGTTGCCACTCGCCTAGGCTACGGAATAGCGCAACTTAAGAGTCTTGTCATCTTAGGTGGCCCACCCCCCTACCGAGTCACGGTCCAACCCCCCGAGAGTCTAGTCGTGTCAGTCAACTCGTCAAGTCACGTCCAGAGTCGAGTCTGTCGGTAGGCCTCTCTCTTCAAATTCCACTTTGAAATTTGCAAAATTTAGCCATTTGAAAAAAATCCTTTTCGAGAAGGTCAAATTTCGTTCTATTTAAACTGCAAATTTCTTTTCTACCCCCTTCCGTTTTGAAAACCTAGCCCGTGAGCAGCTTCCAGGATTTCAATTTCAAAAAAAAAAATTCAAAAACTTCAAAATTTTCAAAGATTCAAAAATTCAAAAATCGTTTTCCCCAGCGCGAGTCACTTTACTACCTACGTGTTGCATGCAAATTTTATGTGACTTATACAGGTACAACTCGAGAAGGTAAATGCAACCCACTGTATCTCCCCAGTGGAAAGCCCAAGGCGGAATTTTCTCTCGAATCAACACGGGATGGGCCTATGTACAGGCACACCCGGGACTTATGCGACAAGTCCAATTCCCCAGCTGATAGCCTGAGGCGGTGTTTTTCCCAGAATAGCACGGGATGGGCCCACATAAAGGCGCACCCAGGACTTACGCGACAAGTCCAAATTCCACACGGAGTATTATCATCAACTCAGGTATGATCTCTGTCTTATGGCTGCGAGCCCTTTTACGCAAGTCTAATGGACTATAAACGACCCGACCGGAAGGCTAACAGGTCTTAACCGGCTTGGTAGCTACTCTGACTTTCGCCTTGTCCAAGCCTCAGTCAGAGTGGGGGCTCTGTAGACACCCGCATTTTGACTGCCGGATGTCTATGGCAGTTTCCAAAAAACACCCGATGATGATCGGACGCTAACGTGTTTCTACGCGCTCGGATATAGGCTCAAAACCTTTAGTTGCTGGCTAATGCACTTACGGAGTAAAAATCTCACAAAACTAACCTCAAATCCATGCCCAGCGGACCGTTCCGAGTCAAACAAGACTAATTTGGGCCAAAACCGACACCGGAAATAAAACCGACTTTTAACGATTGGGTCAACCCCGGTCAAAGTCGTTTCCGAGACATACAAAACAGCCATTCAAGTGCCAAAAAACAGCCCAAATACAAAAACCCATCAAACATCCAAAGCCACGGTCCAAGAAGCTGACCCGCGCAACCCAGCTGGGCCACTCGATCGAGTGCCCAACCCACTCGATCGAGTGAGCCCTTAGTCGAGCCTGACTGCTGGCACAATGGGCCACTCGACCTAGTCTAGGGGATACTCGGTCGAGTAACCCTAACCGGGGTACCTAGGCCTAGCCTATATATACACCCCATGCAATTCAACTTTTGCACACACACTTTTTTGACAACCCTAATCAACACATCAAATTCAACCCTAATTCAACTTTTACAACCTTTATCAAGATCAAACTCAAACCCTAATTCAAACCCTAAACCTAGCTTTAGGAATCGAATCCCTAAACCACCACAACTTAGCCTACATACTCGAAACTCCCGTGCAAGCCGTCACTACGAGTCTCGTCCGAGCATAAGGAACATGTAGGTTGAGGGTGCCAATTCCCGCTCTTCTCTTTTCTCCCTTTTTCTCGCGTAGTAGTCGTCTCGTTTTTTATCGTTATTATCGCGTCCTAATATCGATAATATAACTAGTATAAAATATTAAAGTATTCGTCAATTCGTGTCGAGTATGAGTGATGGTGGGATAAGGAAACCCGAATATACAAGTGTACTGCACACAGCGTTGCCGGTCGCTTATCCCATCACCCCGATTGCTTGATTGTTGAGACGAATTAACATCAACCATAATTTTCTTATTTCATCATCATTATCGCGTATTTCCATCAATTCTAAAATCAATTTTCAACACAAGTATTTTATTCAATAAGGGTCGAAACCCGTTGACGCGGATCCGACATCACATAATCCCTAGGGATTCGTTACGATGTCGGAAAAGCCGAGGGAATCAAGTCTTTCAATCCTAGCATAGCGTCAACTCTTAGATTCGATGCTAATTTCATAGTTAGACGTCGAATCTAACGATCTAGTCACATCAATTAATTAACGCGATTTCTATTGATGCTAAAGTAATTGTCATACAATTCATTAGAATTATGACATTATTGAACGCGGAGGAAATCCATTCATATCGCGGTAGTTAATTTAAGACGACTTAAAGCAATTTTCTTTTATTTTTACTCTAGTATTCCATATCGATTCAATAATCGAATGTGGGATACGACGAGCATTCAAAGTTAGAATCGAGTATAAATTCCATAATATTTATGCCCAATTCATCAACCTAGCAAAATCAAAAGCAATTTCGAAATCAATAATAAAATTGCAAACGAACCTGGTTCGTACAGGTGCCACTCGACCGAGTGCCTAAGCCACTCGATCGAGTGACATCACAAAAACGAGACAGAACACTCCCGCGACAACCACTCGGTCGAGTTTCGCCATAACTCGATCGAGTGGCCATGTACTCGACCGAGTTCCCTCGTAACTCGGTCGAGTATCATCACGAAATCTGGGCAGACCCTTATTCGGAGGTCCACTCGGCCGAGCCCCTCAATGACTCGGTCGAGTGGCACCTTTATCACGTCAACCGTGAACCCTACACCATTTTCGAGTCTCGTTAACTGTTTTTTATAACTTAAGTCAGCACGTGCCTAATCAATCACGTGGAACATCCTTCTTTCAAACTTTACATCATCATATCTACATCATTCTACATTTATGCAAACCGTTAATACCGTTATACCGTTACTAACCGTTTGTCACTTTTCTTATTGATTTATTGTGTTTGTTTTATTGTACTAAAATGAACTTGCATGCTAAAATACAACTTTGACGTTAATATTTTAGTTGCATTAAATTGACATAGAAACCTTTTCAATTCTTCACATGCTTAGGGAAAACACTGTTTGCATAACATTTTCCCGTTCAACTAACGCGCGTATTGGAAAATCATTCGATATCTTAGTAGAGGCCGCCAATGTGCGGGCGGGGTTGGGTGTCCTTCGTGGGCTTCCCAACACGTACCCTCACCCCTTACTCAAAACCTCGGTTTCCGGATGACCGAAACCGTTGGTGCACGAGAGTCATTCAATACACGATAACCGGTAGTGATGGTATCGATATCGCAATGCAAAGGGACAAGTCCAATAAACTCTGACATCGGAAATGGGCCGTATTTTGTACACGGCCCATTACGACATAGAGTGGGTTTCGAACGGGCCCGAACTCCCACAAAGTTCAGTGGCGACTCTACTTCGATTTAAATTTCAATTCGATCCATTCTCATATGGAGATTCATTCGCCTCCCCAAACCCGCGCGTGGCCGCGTCGGGGTGGACCTATGTCATGTCCACAATTTGGCGACTCCGCTGGGGATTAACTGATGCGTGACTTACCATCGGCATCCTCAGGGTGAGACTCGAATAGAAATCGTTTGACTAGTACAATACGCGTTTTAGTTTTACGGTTCATGCATAACCCATATTTTCCCAGTCCGGTACTGGTGACCGACGTCCCACTATACCGTTGATGTACTCCAATATGGATATGTCAAAAGGTGTCCATAGTCGATTCGAGTGGGTTTCGGGGCATGTTCTAAGCTCAACTCGACTTAGAAAGTCCGTCTCGATCAACGTCTAGACTATGTGCACTGGTATAGACCCTTCATAGACCGACCGAGACTTAGTGTAAAGCATACATGCTGTCGTCATAATGCTTACGTGACTATGTGCTACTTGGTTTCCGTGTCATTTTCAAAAACCTTCATTTCAAAAAGTGCATCTTTCCCAAAATATTCAAATTTTCAAAAATCGGAGTGCTACCGAAATTAGGACTTACGATTTGACTCAAAGTAGCCTATTTTTAGTCGGTATGCTATCCATTTCAAAAATTCAAAAATTTTCGACTTTTCAAAAAAAAAATCGGGCCTGACGACATTTTTGCCTATTTTAAAAGTTGGAATCCTTTTTCGATTTTCAAATTTTCGGAAATTCATTTTTTTGATATTCAAAATTCCGAAATTTCAAAAATGCATCTTTTCAAAAATATCCACTTTTAAAAAACTCGGAAAGCTGCCGAAATTTAGGACTTATGATTTGACTCAAAACAAGCCTATTTTCTAGCCGGCATGCCGCCCATTTCAAAATTCGCAGTTCCGATCCACCATTAGATTTTCGAATTTTCAAAAATTCAATTTCAATTTTCAAATCTTCGTGATGCCGTTTTTGATTTTCAAATCTTCAGGATCTCATCTTCAATTTTCAAATCGTCGGAAATTCTTTTTTCCGACATTCAAACTTTCAATTTTCAAGATATCCAATTTCAAAACCTGGGACGTATACCGAATTTAGGACTTATGATTTTACTCAAAACAGCGTATTTCTGCCCATTTCAAAACTCGAAAATATTTTCGAACTTTCAAATTTGGGGCCCGATGCACTTTTCGATTTTTTTGAAAAAATCGGGCCCTTCCCCGAGTTCTCCCAGATTTTCCAAAAAAAATTCATTTTCGAAACCGTCTTCTTCTTAGGACTTCCCGTATTTAGCAGTGTCGGGTCATGTCATAAGTCCTCGATGTCTTTAGCGTCGAAACTCTGTCGATCTTACATCACGAGTTTCTTCCCTATCCCAGTCTGCCTTATTTGACTAAGGCATGGCCCACCTACGTAGGACATACTCCTACAAAGAAAGGCCCGTTTACACATTCAAGTCCAAAGTTTGAGAAATATCTCACGTGGATCTTCCTTCGAACAGGACTCCGCCCACATAGCCGAATCCAAAGGAAGGCCAACCTTTCACAAGTCACCCGTCTAGGTGTCTTTTCCGAGTCAACCTTTTACAAGGCATAGCCCTATAACAAAAGGTTCGTGGTCCTTACGTCTAAGGGTTACTCGTCAAACAATCGAGTCTTAACAAAATCTCTTATCCCACTCGGGGGCTACCCTTTAGCAGGGCGATCAATCACGGTTGCCCTAAGGGTCATATCTTACACGTGTCTCACGTACCCCACTTTCGAGCCACTTAAGATGCCACACCATCTAAGTCCTTAGTCTCACATTGGGGGCTATTCTCCGACGGAGCGATTAATCACAGTCACTCCGAGAATCGTACCCTACACATTTGTCTTAGGAGAGTCTAACCTGAGTCAAACTGGAGTCGTCTCTCCTCCCGCACTATTTCCTATGCCTTGGCGTATTTGAGTTCCGAAGCAACTTTTCTGATTACGCGGTATTCTTACAGACAGGCCACCGCAAACCAGACATCAAAAGATGCAAGGAACTTTGGACGAACTGAAGGCCGCGCTGGCCAAGATGGAAACTCAATTGACTACCATCCAGACTAACCAGGCGACTTTAGCCACCCGTCTAAGTGCCGTGGAGAAAAGGACTCATATTGCTGGATCTGAGCCCACTGGGCCCATAGTTGAACTAATCAGCGTTGTTCGCAAGCTCGAAGAACAGGTCCACTTGTCAACAAGCAACTCGATCCACACGGAAAATGCCCGTGCCTATTCACCCCTGAATGATGAACTGCCCGACAACCTCAACCTTACAGGCATACCGATGTTTGAGGGTACCGAAGACCCGGTCCACCACATCCGGGCTTTCAAAGAATTTATGGCTGTCAAGGGGGTGAAGTCCACCATGTTCAGACACTTGTTCGCTTCTTCCCTCGAAAAGCACCCCAAAACCTGGTACTACAGGCTCGATTCCAAGAAATACCTGACTTGGGATGACATGGCAACAGAGTTCGCTCGGAATTATGCTGATAATACCGAGATCCAGACTACAATGCGTACTCTGGAAGTGATGGCTCAAGAGCCCAAAGAAGGGCTCACTAAATATCTTCAAAGATGGAGGCCCGAGAGTGTAAAGTTGGTAGACAAGCCCAACGAGAAGACACTAGTGGAGGCGTTCATCAACAACCTCCTACCTTCTTACCGCGTCCATCTTAGGTATGCCGGCATTTCAAACTTTGCCGAGCTTACCGAAATGGGCATTAGGATTGAAGACGATCTTCGACATAATGAAGATCTGGGTGAAGCTTCTACTGAAGGCTATACTGGACATCAACTCGAGTCCGTAGAAGCCGACGACTAATGACAACATCATCCGAGAGTCCAGATTTGATTTAAGTCCGAGTCTGAGTCTGGGTCTAGGATGTTCTATTTCAAAGTCAAAGTCAGAGTCAGAGTCAGTTGTATTCTGTCCTCTTTTTCAAAATTCAATAAAATCAGCTTTCAATATTCTTTCTCATATATACTTTCCTTATGTGTTTCCTAGAACATGATGAACACCGTCATACACTGTGAGCACACGCACGTGACTATTATAGACACATCTATAATGACTGCAGGAAACCGAGCCCGTGTTCTCCTTTACCTGTTTCCATGTCTGACATAGAAAGCCACAAAACTACACTTAGCAGGAGCGGTATCGAATTCCTATGACAAATCTAGGTAGTCTTCTAGTTTGGGTTCAAGACGGGAGGCAAGCCCATTTCCCACAGTAAAACACCCATCCAATAAGATCAACCAATCCCTACCTTTGGTGTTCGTCTGACCAACAAAAAAAAACCATGACCGAGGCTAAGAGGTCAATCCAAATAAAAAAACCCATGACCGGGGATAAGAGGTCAACCAAAAAAATATTCAAGATCCCACGACCGGGGCAAAGAGGTCAACCAAAAAAAATTCAAAAAACCCATGACCGGGGCTAAGAGGTCAACCAAAAATATTCAAGATCCCATGACCGGGGCTAAGAGGTCAACCAGCAAAAATTCAAAAAACCCATGACCGGGGCTAAGAGGTCAACCAAAAAAATATTCAAGAACCCATGACCGTAGTGAAAACGGTCAAATTCAAAGTTATCAATACTTATACCATCCAATAGGGGAGTGACAATCAAGCTGGTCAGCAAACACCACACTCAGCCTTCCCACATTACAACCCTCAAGACCTCCTCGAGACCTAGGCTAGAGACAGCCCAGAATTTTGAGGATTCAAGCTCCATAGGATACCCCTAACCATTAGGGACAAACATGGAAACCAGATCCCGCATTATCAAAACCTATCCCAATCGAAGTCCGAGTCATCATTACTCGACTTCCCCCTTTCCTACCACATTACAATACCTTACCCTCGAAGCCTTGGCTCCACAAAATCGAGCTCCAGATTTCGAATCATCAAGGCCACTTGCAACCTAGCACCACATTTCCAAAATTATCCAAACCAGTTATCAGCCCCAAACACGGGAACTCAACCTGCGGTCGGCATAGAACATGCCCAAATAGTTCACACCACCTCTGGGGGCTACCCAGGGGAACGCTCATAGTCACAGGATCAACATCCTAACTGTTCAGGCCCTTTGATCAAGACGTCATTGGGAAAGCACCTAGCCTACACCATCGCTATGGCTAGTTATACACAAAGCCTTAATAAACTAGGCACCGTAACATATCTTTCAATACTGAACTACGGCTTGGTTTAATTTCACTACACGTGAATACGTAGGCAACCTTTCAAAAAGGGCACAACCACCCACATTGACACACATTCAAAAAGCACTATCATTCCGGTAATGACACTGTCATGTTCTCAGTAGCTAGCTTTGTCGTCCTGGGGGCTTCTATTAGACAGAAGTTCTCCTTCCACTCACATAATCCAAATACTTTCAAAATCTAGCCTCCTTTCTATAGTGTGTCCTAATACTCGGCTCCATCGAAGACAAGAATCTGTCAGGACTCGAAGCTATACCCATTTTGGACTGTACCCTAAAATCAGAGATCCAGAAGGGCGCCAGACTAAAACAGTCTCATTACAGACTACTGCAATTCCCTTATAACAGATCGTTCCCATGTTGCCACTCGCCTAGGCTACGGAATAGCGCAACTTAAGAGTCTTGTCATCTTAGGTGGCCCACCCCCCTACCGAGTCACGGTCCAACCCCCTGAGAGTCCAGTCGTGTCAGTCAACTCGTCTGGTCACGTCCAGAGTCGAGTCTGTCGGTAGGCCTCTCTCTTCAAATTCCACTTTGAAATTTGCAAAATTTAGCCATTTGAAAAAAATCCTTTTCGACAAGGTCAAATTTCGTTCTATTTAAACTGCAAATTTCTTTTCTACCCCCTTCCGTTTTGAAAACCTAGGCCGTGAGCAGCTTCCAGGATTTCAATTTCAAAAAAAGAAATTCAAAAACTTCAAAATTTTCAAAGATTCAAAAATTCAAAAATCGTTTTCCCCAGCGCGAGTCACTTTACTACCTACGTGTTGCATGCAAATTTTATGTGACTTATACAGGTACAACTCAAGAAGGGACATGCAACCCACTGTATATCCCCAGCGGAAAGCCCAAGGCGGAATTTTCTCTCGAATCAACACGAGATGGGCCTATGTACAGGCACACCCGGGACTTATGCGACAAGTCCAATTCCCCAGCTGATAGCCCGAGGCGGTGTTTTCCCCGGAATAGCACGGGATGGGCCCACATATAGGCGCACCCAGGACTTACGCGACAAGTCCAAATTCCACACGGAGTATTATCATCAACTCAGGTATGATCTCTGTCTTATGGCTGCGAGCCCTTTTACGCAAGTCAAATGGACTATAAACGACCCGACCGGAAGGCTAACAGGTCTTAACCGGCTTGGTAGCTACTCTGACTTTCGCCTTGTCCAAGCCTCAGTCAGAGTGGGGGCTCTGTAGACACCCGTATTTTGACTGCTAGTGTCTATGGCAGTTTCCAAAAAACACCCGATGATGATCGGACGCTAACGTGTTTCTACGCGCTCGGATATGGGCTCAAAACCTTTAGTTGCTGGCTAATGCACTTACGGAGTAAAAATCTCACAAAACTAACCTCAAATCCAGGCCCAGCGGACCGTTCCGAGTCAAACAAGACTAATTTGGGCCAAAACCGACACCGGAAATAAAACCGACTTTTAACGATTGGGTCAACCCCGGTCAAAGTCGTTTCCGAGACATACAAAACAGCCATTCAAGTGCCAAAAAACAGCTCAAATTCAAAAACCCATCAAACAGCCAAAGCCACGGTCCAAGAAGCTGACCCGCGCAACCCAGCTGGGCCACTCGATCGAGTGCCCAGCCCACTCGATCGAGTGGACCCTTAGTCGAGCCCGACTGCTGGCACAATGGGCCACTCGACCTAGTCCGGGGGATACTCGGTCGAGTAACCCTAACCGGGGTACCTAGGCCTAGCCTATATATACACCCCATGCAATTCAACTTTTGCACACACACTTTTTTGACAACCTTAATCAACACATCAAATTCAACCCTAATTCAACTTTTACAACCTTCATCAAGATCAAACTCAAACCCTAATTCAAACCCTAAACCTAGCTTTAGGAATCGAAACCCTAAACCACCACAACTTAGCCTACATACTCGAAACTCCCGTGCAAGCCGTCACTACGAGTCCCGTCCGAGCATAAGGAAAATGTAGGTTGAGGGTGCCAATTCCCGCTCTTCTCTATTCTCCCTTTTTCTCGCGTAGTAGTCGTCTCGTTTTTTTATCGTTATTATCGCGTCCTAATATCGATAATATAACTAGTATAAAATATTAAAGTATTCGTCAATTCGTGTCGAGTATGAGTGATGGTGGGATAAGGAAACCCGAATATACAAGTGTACTGCACACAGCGTTGCCAGTCGCTTATCCCATCACCCAGATTGCTTGATTGTTGAGACGAATTAACATCAACCATAATTTTCTTATTTCATCATCATTATCGCGTATTTCCATCAATTCTAAAATCAATTTTCAAAACAAGTATTTTATTCAATAAGGGTCGAAACCCGTTGACGCGGATCCGACATCACATAATCCCTAGGGATTCGTTACGATGTCGGAAAAACCGAGGGAATCAAGTCTTTCAATCCTAGCATAGCGTCAACTCTTAGATTCGATGCTAATTTCATAGTTAGACGTCGAATCTAACGATCTAGTCACATAAATTAATTAACGCGATTTCTATTGATGCTAAAGTAATTGTCATACAATTCGTTAGAATTACGACATTATTGAACGCGGAGGAAATCCATTCATATCGCGGTAGTTAATTTAAGACGACTTAAAGCAATTTTCTTTTATTTTTACTCTAGTATTCCACATCGATTCAATAATCGAATATGGGATACGACGAGCATTCAAAGTTAGAATCGAGTATAAATTCCATAATATTTATGCCCAATTCATCAACTTAGCAAAATCAAAAGCAATTTCGAAATCAATAATAAAATTGCAAACAAACCTGGTTCGTACAGGTGCCACTCGACCGAGTGCCTAAGCCACCCGATCGAGTGACATCACAAAAACGAGACAGAACACTCCCGCGACAACCACTCGGTCGAGTTTCGCCATAACTCGATCGAGTGGCCATGTACTCGACCGAGTTCCCTCGTAACTCGGTCGAGTATCGTCACGAAATCTGGGCAGACCCTTATTCGGAGGTCCACTCGGCCGAGCCCCTCAATGAATCGGTCGAGTGGCACTTTTATCACGTCAACCGTGAACCCTACACCGTTTTCGAGTCTCGTTAACCGTTTTATATGACTTAAGTCAGCACGTGCCTAATCAATCACGTGGAACATCCTTCTTTCAAACTTTACATCATCATATCTACATCATTCTACATTTATGCAAACCGTTAATACCGTTATACCGTTACTAACCGTTTGTCACTTTTCTTATTGATTTATTGTGTTTGTTTTATTGTACTAAAATGAACCCGCATGCTAAAATACAACTTTGATGTTAATATTTTAGTTGCATTAAATCGACATAGAAACCTTTTCAATTCTTCACATGCTTAGGGAAAACACTGTTTGCATAACATTTTCCCGTTCAACTAACGCGCGTATTGGAAAATCATTCAATATCTTAGTAGAGGCCGCCAATGTGCGGGCGGGGTTGGGTGTCCTTCGTGGGCTTCCCAACACGTACCCTCACCCCTTACTCAAAACCTCGGTTTCCGGATGACCGAAACCGTTGGCGCACGAGAGTCATTCAATACACGATAACCGGTAGTGACGGTATCGGTATCGCAATGCAAAGGGACGAGTCCAATAAACTCTGACATCGGAAATGGGCCGTATTTTGTACACGGCCCATTACGACATAGAGTGGGTTTCGAACGGGCCCGAACTCCCCAAACCCGCGCGTGGCCGTGTCGGGGTGGACCTATGTCATGTCCACAATTTGGCGACTCCGCTGGGGATTAACTGATGCGTGACTTACCATCGGCATTCTCAGGGGGAGACTCGAATAGAAATCGTTTGACTAGTACAATACGCGTTTTAGTTTTACGGTTCATGCATAACCCATATTTTCCCAGGCCGGTACTGGTGACCGACGTCCCACTATACCGTTGATGTACTCCAATATGGATATGTCAAAAGGTGTCCATAGTCGATTCGAGTGGGTTTCGGGTCATGTTCTAAGCTCAACTCGACTTAGAAAGTCCGTCTCGATCAACGTCTAGACTATGTGCACTGGTATAGACCCTTCACAGACCGACCGAGACTTAGTGTAAAGCATACATGCTGTCGTCATAATGCTTACGTGACTATGTGTTACTTGGTTTCCGTGTCGTTTTCAAAAACCGTCATTTCAAAAAGTGCATCTTTCCAAAAATATTCAAATTTTCAAAAATCGGAGTGCTACCGAAATTAGGACTTACGATTTGACTCAAAGTAGCCTATCTTTAGTCGGTATGCTATCCATTTCAAAAATTCAAAATTTTTCGACTTTTCAAAAAAAAATCGGGCCTGACGGCATTTTCGCCAATTTTAAAAGTTGGAATCCTTTTTCGATTTTCAAATTTTCGGAAATTCATTTTTTTGATACTCAAAATTCCAAAATTTCAAAAATGCATCTTTTCAAAAATATCCACTTTTAAAAAACTCGGAAAGCTGCCGAAATTTAGGACTTATGATTTGACTCAAAACAAGCCTATTTTCTAGCCGGCATGCCGCCCATTTCAAAATTCGCAGTTCCGATCCACCATTCGATTTTCGAATTTTCAAAAATTCAATTTCAATTTTCAAATCTTCGTGATGCCGTTTTTGATTTTCAAATCTTCGGGATCTCATCTTCAATTTTCAAATCGTCGAAAATTCTTTTTTCCGACATTCAAATTTTCAATTTTCAAGATATCCAATTTCAAAACCCGGGACGTATACCGAATTTAGGACTTATGATTTTAATCAAAACAGCGTATTTCTGCCCATTTCAAAACTCGAAAATATTTTCGAACTTTCAAATTTGGGGCCCGATGCACTTTTCGATTTTTTTGAAAAAATCGGGCCCTTCCCCGAGTTCTCTCGGATTTTTCAAAAAAAATTCATTTTCGAAACCGTCTTCTTCTTAGGACTTCCCGTATTTAGCAGTGTCGGGTCATGTCATAAGTCCTCGATGTCTTTAGCGTCGAAACTCTGTCGATCTTACATCACGAGTTTCTTCCCTATCCCATTCCGCCTTATTTGACTAAGGCATGGCCCACCTACGTAGGACATACTCCTACAAAGAAAGGCCCGTTTACACATTCAAGTCCAAAGTTTGAGAAATATCTCACGTGGACCTTCCTTCGAACAGGACTCGGCCCACATAGCCGAATCCTAAGGAAGGCCCACCTTTCACAAGTCACCCGTCTAGGTGTCTTTTCCGAGTCAACCTTTTACAAGGCATAGCCCTTTTCCGAGTCGACCCGACTTGCCCTATCTACCGTAGGAATAGCCGGTTAATTATTTATTTGATCGGTGGGATTCACGACAAATCCCTCCCATCAATTTGGCGCCGTTGCCGGGGACGGTGCTAGTTTAGACTTTGTTTTCCTAGTTACTTGACTTTGTCTTTGTGTTTGTGTTTTCTTTTTTTTCTTTTTGGTTACCTTGCTTCTTGTGTGTGTGTGGTTTATTTCTCTCTTGTCTAGTGCCCAAAAAGCACTAGACTTCTCACGTTTGTTCCTAGTCTACAGTTTGTGCTTAGAGGTGGTGACTATCTTCTTCTTGCGACTTGGAGCCGCTTTAACGGACGGTTGCTAGAATGAGTGGTTTCCAACCGGGTATGGACTACGATTTTCGAGCGAGCATGGGGTTTGATCTAAACTCCACACACTCGGGAGCCGATATGAGCTACTCCTCTTCTTCCATGAACCAAGGGTATGACATGACGTCCCCCTACCAAAATCAAGCTTCTTGGGGTAATCAAGACGGGTATGATCTTCATAGTTATGAAAATGGCTACCAACAAGTGAATGACTATCAATTCTACGATCAAGGTGGCTATTACTCAAGCTATGATTGTGAACCCACCATGTTCAATCAAGATTCACCTTATGGAAGCCAATACCCCCAAGACCCACCATATTACCCTCCACCCCAACCACAATATGAACCCCATGACCCACAATACTACCAATCACCTCAACCTCACTACCAACAATATGATGCCCCACCCCTTGGGCATCATCAAGACACCATGTTTAATCAAGATTATCAAGATTATCATCAAGATTATCAAGATTATCAAGGAGCTTTACAAGACCCCAATGATCACCAATTTCCCGACACGGAGGTGTTTCACTCTATGCTTCAAATGCAAAGGAGCCTCCAAGAAACGGCCCTTTAATTGCAAAAAGAACAAGATGAATTATGGGTCCAAATTCGAAGGGAAAACGAGGCGATGGATGCTCGATTAAATGCATTATCGGTTCAAACCGTAATGTATTTATCCCGAACATCGCAATTAGATGAAGGGTGCCCACTTGAGAGAGAGGAGCAACCTAACCATGAAGCCGCCGATGTAGTTCCCTTTGGAGGAGAAATTTGCTTTGAAGAAGCTCAATCGTCTACCCAAAAAGAGACGAATGAGGAGATGACCCTCGGTGAAGACAACATTGGTGAGGAATTGGAGGAGGATAGTGAGTTGGATGGGTTGGTGGAATTTGTGAGGATGTTGGGTGAAATTGTTAGCCTCGAGTTGCCCTTGTGCGAGAATGTGGATAAGCATCAAGAGCCCCTAGCTAGTGAACCAAGCAATGACTTGGAAGAGATTGAAACCGCCGGTAGAAGTTTCGATCCTCTCCTCCAAGATGATGTGGGGCCGAGTGATGAAGATGGGGAACCACAACTTGAGGAAAGTGTGGGGGTGTGCATTGAGGAGATGAGGCCAAAACAGCTTTTTGTGCCTTGTTTCTTGGAGATGAAGCTTGCTTGTGATTGGAGGCGATGCCTAGGGAGGAAGAGGTCGGTTAAGATCGTAGGATGGATAGACCCCGGAGATGACATGAATGATGACGATGGGTCTTGGGAATCCTACTTCTTGCCTCCTTCTTGGAGGCCGTGGAGGTTGGCAAAGCTCGAGCGCTTCTTGGGCCTCCACTATGATGTCGGTAGCGCGTTCGACTTGCTCCTCCATGCCCTTGAGGGCTACGGTTGAAGGAGAGTCCACCATCCTAGGTTTGACGGAGTTCCTAAAGAACCTTCATGTTGTACATTCTCCTCTCCTCTTTAGAGTACTTGTGTTTGTATTTGTGTGATTTTTCTCTTGATTTTGTTAGTTTTGTGATATTCTTGTAATTATTTTGGTATTTTGATGAGCGATGTGAGGGAGTGAATTTGATGTGTATGTTGAGTTTATTGTGATAGGTGAAGTGAAGATGACTCCTAGAAGGGAGTGGTTAGTGATAGAGCTTGGATCGTGAGCAAGGGAGCCGGTTTTTGGGGTCATGGGAGTCATGAAGACCCTTCCCGGCCGGGAAGGGTGTGTCGTCCCGACCGGGATGGGGCCGTCCCGATCGGGATGAGGATGCCAAAAATCGAGTTCACTGGAGTGTCATCCCGATCGGGAAGGAGGCTTCCCGATCGGGACGGGTATGTCATCCCGACCGGGATCACCCATCCCGACCGGGATGATCCCCTACTCCTTTTTGGTGCTTCTTCTTCGACATTCAAGCCCACCCAACCATTGTATACCCCCACCCAACCTCCCTACCTTCCTTGCTCATATCATACCACCCACATACTTTATTTTCATATCCTCACTTCACCTTCTATCTACTTTAGACCGGTATACACACCAATTTCCACCCCCTCACACCATTATGAACCCACTACCTCTACCGTGCGGTTTTCTCAAGCTTGAAGAAGGATGACAATGACGACAACAAGCAAGTGCCTATATTGATCATTGAGACGATGGAGCGAGTGAGTTGCTAACCGGTCGGTATGGCAACTATCCTTTCTTTTCCGTTTTTAATTGCTTGTTTTCCTCTTGTTCCTCCCCTTCCCCTTTGTCATGATGGCCTTCGAGGCCTTGGTTTTGGTTGCTCCCGACTCTCGATGATGTGACTACATCGAGAGTCATTTTCAAAATCCAAATTTTACAAGTTTTTCACTCTTTCTTTTTGAGGATTTAGTCGGATTTAGGCGGAATCCGGGCTAGGTGACTTGATTACACCTAGCCCTCCCCTCCCATTTCCTTTTATTTCCTTCCTTTTATTTTTCTTCCCCCATCCATATCTTTTCTTGTCTCGGCCCATGGTGACTTGACTACACCCCGGCCGGACGCCTTCTACCCTTTTCTCCACTTTTTGATTTTTAGCTTTATTTTCGTAGTTTCTTTTCTTTTTCTTTTGTCTCTCCGCACACTACGATCGAGCATGAGGACATGGCTCGGTTTAAGTGTGGGGGGAGCGATATTCTATCGTCGTTAGTTTTATTTTCTTAGTTTTTCTAAAAATCTTTAAAAACCCTAAAAAATTGAAATTTTTTCACAAAAATCAAAAAGATTTTCCTTTTGTGTGTTTTCCTTTTGTGTCTTTATGTCGTGTATTTGTTGTATTGTGTGTGTTTTGCCTCCTCTTTCCTTATAGGCTGCTTATGGAGCTTTCAAGACTACCGGTAACATCTTATCCCTTTTTCTTCTTTATCTCTCGTGGAGTTTGGAGGAGATTGTGATGTTGTGTGCTCGGGTGGAGCTTTGTAATGCTTGAGGTTGATTTGGTTGCTCATTTGGAAGATAGGGGTGGTGTTTGTGTTTTCATTTGTGTTCGTTTTGTGTTGTTCTTGTTTTGTTGCTTTTGTTTCTTTTTCTTTCGTTTTCGTCATGTCTTTGATTTTGTTTTGTGTTTTGTTGTGTGTCATGTGTGTAAACCGTTTTCGAAAACCCGGTTTAGAGGCTAGTGTGTGAGTTCTTACTTTCCCTTCCTAGTTGTATACATCGAGTCTTGGACTTTAGTCTAGTAGAATGACCCTAAATCAATGATTTCGTTGGTCCTTTACCTTGAGTGATGTGAGTTAATATGAACTTTGAAATGAGAATGTGAAGAATGATTAGTATTCTGAAATGAACGTAAACAAAGTAACCAAAACAGATTGTAAGGATAGTTTGAGGATGAATAAACCGTAACCAAAGGATAATATGCTTAGTGAAGTAGACCTATACTCCAACAAAGCGGATGCTAAATCAAACACGCGATTGAAGTAGCGAGTTTAGAGCTTGTAACGCGACTCACTCTAGACTTTGTCTTGTAAGCAACAAGGACGTAAAAGAAAGCTTAGCTTACTCAGTTTTGTGATTTCAATCTTGGATGTTTTATTCATTCAAGTAGATGGCTATATATAGCCTACACAAAGACCCTTAAACCGGCTGGTTAGGGTGACAAAAACAAAGCTACATCTATGTGAACTAGGAGTTAATAACAAAGCTATGTAAACTAGGAGCTAATAACAAAGTTATGTAAACTAGGAGCTAATAACAAAGCTAAGAGAGCATTAAGGCGCGGCCTATGTGAATATGGAGCTAAAAACAAAGCTTAACAAGGAGCCATTTGGACGTGCACACCATGTGAACAAAACCAGCTTCAAACGTCCTCTTTAACCCCGGTGCTTTCCCATGCTTGAATGGGTGTGAAACCAAGTTAATGCCTTCATATTACCTTGACTAATTGTTCCTTTATTTGGTCCAAACTTGAACTAGCTCCATAATTGAAGACGACTCCTTATTAGTGCTAATGTAACTGGACTAGGTTTATTTAGGAGCTAGTGTTCTTTCATTGAGCTCTTTAGTAGCTTCTTTATTCGGATCAATAGCTTCTTGATTCGGATCATCTCCTCCCCCTTGAAAAGGAATTGTCCTCAATTCTGAAATGCCATCTTTATCAAGGTAAGGAGAAAGATCTTCCACTTGGAACGTGGCTTGAACTCCATAATCATCCGGCAACTTCGTCTTGCAAGCGTTGTTGTTACCCTTGTATGGAACTTCTGGTTGTGGCTTCAACTTGTTCTTTCCTTTGTTTGGAAACCTCTCCTTTCTCAAGTTAACCAAAGCCAAGTCACCCTTTAGGAAGAGTCTCGTATTTCTGTTTTTGTTGGGCTCTCCTTCGTAGGCTTCTCTCGTTATATACTCTGAAATAGAATGCCCTGGGGCGCAAAGGAGGTTTCCTTTAAAAGGAAGTTCTTCCTGCAAAACAAACTCATCAAAAGTACCAAGAGAATTAGTCTTGTGCTTGGTAAGTACTTCAGCCTCCATGGAGTAGTAGTCCTTCAAATTCTCAATTCCAAGTGTGCTTGCATCTAGGGTGGTTGAATGCGTGTTGTGACAAGACAAAGTGTTAACCACGCCTTTGATCTTACCATCTTCATACCTTAAGATCTCCTGATCTCTACTAGGTGTTAAACTAGTTGGTACTTCAATAGGAAGGACAACACCCCGTTTTTTTAGCCACTCCATCAATTGTTTTCCTCCAAACCCATTATCAACCTTAACTGGTTCCCCTTTAGTAACCAAGACGGCATCACACTCGTCTTTTTCCATGGCATGTTCTCCCACATTTTTACTAGCAAACATTGAGAGGTTGGGTTTTCCGACTCAATTAGCTAGCATGTTACAAACGTTTTGGGGTGTCATGGGCTTGAGTACAATCTTCTTTCCCTTATCACTCAATTCGTACTCATTTCTTCTCCCATGGTGAACTACGTCTCTATCAAACTGCCAAGGACGGCCTAATAGTATGTGACAAGCATCCATAGGAATAACATCACACAAAACTTCATCAACGTAGGAACCCATGGTCAAGCCAACCCTCACTTGTTTAGTGACCCTTACTTTGTTTCCGTTGTTTAGCCAATGTAATGCATAAGGGTTAGGGTGTTTAGTAGTAGCTAGACCTAGTTTGTCTACCATTTCAGTTGAGGCAACGTTGGTACAACTACCTCCATCAATGATTAAACTACACCATTTGTCTTTAACTTGACACTTAGTATGGAATAGTTGGTCTCTTTGTTCGGTGTCATGTTGAATGGGGTTAGCATGTAGAGTACGTAGTACTAAGAGTGTGTCATAAGCCGGGGGTTCATAAGCCTCAAAATCTTCTTCTTCTTCTTCCCCTCCCTCATTAACATTGAAAACAGCTCCTATACGTTGTTCCTCTTCCCATATCTCATCCCTAATGGTGATTACTTATCTTAGGGTCACAACTCTTTTATTGGGACAAGCGTTTTTGTAGTGACCAAACCCTTGACACTTGAAACAACGTACTTTGGATAGACTAGTTTCAGTGGGTGTTTTGGGAGTAGATTGGGGTGGGGCTGCGGGGTTATTCTTATTAGTGAGGGGTTGATTAGTATTAGTAGAATTGGCCTTATTAACTTCATCCGTTCGTGGCCAAGTATGACTCTTACTAGACTCACCCTCATGTTTTCCCTTCCCTTGTGCCTCAATTTTTAGACACAACCCACACAAAGTATCAAAATCAGAGTATGGACATAAATCAACCGTATTAGCAATACTACGATTTAGCCCACCTAAGAACCTAGCCATCTTTATCTCTTCGTTTTCTTCTACTTCCCCCATTAGAACTAAGCTCTCAAACTCCTCAATGTACTCACTAACACTCATTCTTCCTTGTACAAGGTTAGCAATCTTTTTGTATAAGGATAACTTGTGCGTAGTTGGAACATACCTCTTACGTAGTTTACGTTTTAAGGACTCCCAAGAAGAAATCTTACCCTTTCCATTTCTGGTGCTTTGTACCTTAAGCCCTTCATACCAAAGGGAAGCCCCTTTGCATAGCTTTAGGATGGCGTATTTGCACCTATCCTCGTCCTCCAAATCCTTGAAGTCAAAGAGCTTCTCCATGTTTCTTTCCCATTCCAAGTAAACTTCAGGATCAGTACCACCATTAAACTCAGGAAGTTCATTTACCTTGATCTTGTCCACCGGTTCCCTTCTTGCTTGGAAGCGAGAATTTCTGGGTTGGTAGTTCTCCCACGCCCTCTTTAGCTGTTCCAAGAAGGTAGGATCTTCAAAGTTCAATACTCCTGCCATGCTTTACGTCTAATGAATGACCAAAGCTCTGATACCACTAATGATGTGAGTTAATATGAACTTTGAAATGAGAATGTGAAGAATGATTAGTATTCTGAAATGAACGTAAACAAAGTAACCAAAATAGATTGTAAGGATAGTTTGAGGATGAATAAACCGTAACCAAAGGATAGTATGCTTAGTGAAGTAGACCTATACTCCAACAAAGCGGATGCTAAATCAAACACGCGATTGAAGTAGCGAGTTTAGAGCTTGTAACGCGACTCACTCTAGACTTTGTCTTGTAAGCAACAAGGACGTAAAAGAAAGCTTAGCTTTACTCAGTTTTGTGATTTCAATCTTGGATGTTTTATTCATTCAAGTAGATGGCTATATATAGCCTACACAAAGACCCTTAAACCGGCTGGTTAGGGTGACAAAAACAAAGCTACATCTATGTGAACTAGGAGTTAATAACAAAGCAATGTAAACTAGGAGCTAATAACAAAGCTATGTAAACTAGGAGCTAATAACAAAGCTAAGAGAGCATTAAGGCGCGGCCTATGTGAATATGGAGCTAAAAACAAAGCTTAACAAGGAGCCATTTGGACGTGCACACCATGTGAACACAACCAGCTTCAAACGTCCTCTTTAACCCCGGTGCTTTCCCATGCTTGAATGGGTGTGAAACCAAGTTAATGCCTTCATATTACCTTGACTAATTGCTCCTTTATTTGGTCTAAACTCGAGCTAGCTCCATAATTGAAGACGACTTCTTATTAGTGCTAATGTAGCTGGACTAGGTTTATTTAGGAGCTAGTGTTCTTTCATTGAGCTCTTTAGTAGCTTCTTTATTCGGATCAGTAGCTTCTTGATTCGGATCATTGAGTCCACCTAGCTTACTAGGGATTTACTACGGGATTTGCATTTTGACCATTTCGACCACCCACGGTGTGAAAAGGCCTTGGTTGCCGAGTCCCGTCCCCTAGGTGACCGTGTTTGGGATCGTTTGATTAGTCCAAGTTCTCCACCTTTTTGTGGGTTTGAAAGGGGATGCGCAACCCCTACATACCCATTACCCTACCTCCTACACATATCCACACAATAACTTGCAACTTGTTGATTCCTCTCTTTCTTGTCATACAAAGAAATGCCAAAAAGCCAAATCTTGCCAAAAAGGGCAAAGAAAAGAAAATGAAAGAAATTGAAAGAAAAAAAAAAAGAATGAAGAAAAAGAAAAGGCACAAAAGCCAAAAAGAGAATAGAAAAGAAGAAAAAAAGAATGGCATGGCAAAACAAAGCAAAAATGCAAAAGAAGAACAAAATGCCAAAAGAAAATCGTCTCACAAAAAGATCTTAACCCCACAAAAATAAGCCTTTTTCCGACTTTTGCCGTGAAGAGCCTACCAAAGGACCGAGTCCCGAGGAAGGATGATAGCGGCATTAGTCGGTCTTCCCTCATTTTGCATGTTTTCCACCTTTTTACTTGGACTAGTTAGGCGGTTTTGGACACGGGACGACCCTCTTGGCTCACGCTAAAGGGGGCGGGGTCTCACTTACCTAGAGTGTCGACTAACACCGTGGTTCATCACTTCCCACTCCGCCGATCGTCCCGTAGTACGTTTTTAGAAAGTTAGGAGGACCTAGGTAAGTTACCAACGTTTTTTTTGCTTTGTCGTCATACTATTAGGGTTTAATCCATCTTGGTTTGTATTGCTAGCTCGGGAACGTTAAAACTTGCCTTGAGTCCTAAACCGGTGCTTCGTTCACCGCTTGTTTGAGGGAAGTGGTATTTCTTTTCTTTTGGGTGCAACCTTTTGTGTGTTTGTTTGTGTGTTTGTCTGTTTTTGTGTCTTGTGTCCGGTTGCATCCGCAGTTTTGTCGCAAGACCCGACTTGCCTTGCGGAGTGCACTTTTCCTCTAAGTGCACTCGCGTGAGTTGAAAGGGCGTAGGGTGCGCTAATACCCATTCGGCTAGTATAGTAGTTAGTATGTGCTTACTCGAGGGCGAGTAAGGGTTAAGTGTGGGGGAGTTGATAAGTGTGGTTTGTAGTGCCTATTTTGTAGTGTTTTGGTCCCATTTTCCTTGTAGAATCGCTCCTTGGGAGCGGTTTAGGGGCTTCTTATGCTTTCTTTAGTTCGTTTCAGGTTCCCGAGACCGATTTGGAAGAGTTGGAGCGATTCCGACTCTATACATACACATTTTGGAGCCAACGGAGTAAAGGAACGATGATTCGATGCCTTGGAATCGACCCCGAGACCTTGGGACCCAATCCCGAGCCTCCGAGACCCGATCCCGAGTCCCGAGAATCGATGGGAAGCCCATGAGAAGCAAGGAGGGACCAAAAAGTTCATATTGGAGGCCTACAAGACCCATCCCGATCGGGAAGGACTCAAACCCGATCGGGAAGATGTGCACAGAAGACGTAGCCACTGTGGAGCATTCCCGATCGGGTTGGCATATTCCCGATCGGGAAAGTTGAAGTTTCCCGATCGGGAATGTCCCAGTTCCAGCCGCGTCACTTTGTTCCTTCCTCCTTTCCATTGTAACCCTATAAAAACCCTCCTCTTGTAATCTTATGGGATGTTCTTCACTTCCCACTAAACCCTAGACTACTTTAGGTTAGATTAGTTTAGATTAGAGTAGATTAGTTGGTAATTAGTTCTTAATCTTAGTTTAGTACTTGTATTAAGGGAATTCTTCAAGATCCATCCAAGCTTGACAACCTTGGTGGTTTGTTTTGGGTTTTCTTCATTAATGCAAGTTTCAATCTTTCCTCTTCACTAGTTTGGTACAATCTTCTTCTCCTTTTACTCTTTATCTTGTTTAATTCATCCAAGTTTGCATCTTTGATTGTGGTATTGTTCTTAGTTCATTGTTTTCACTAGTTTCATTATGGATGTTTTGATTCTTGTCTTGATTCTTATTGTTCTTGTTAGTTGTAGTTTGATTATGTTAGAGTAGTGTTCTTGCTAGGGTTAGTAGGGTGATTAGGGTGTTAATTGGATGATTAAGGGTTTGTTGGAGATGTTGGTGGAAGATTTGGGTTTCCTCTTGGGTGATGCATATTACATGTTTGTTGAAATGCTTGAATGACTAAGTAGGTTAGAATGCTTGTTTTTCTTGCCTTTCTTTGTCGTGTGTGTCGCCGAGATGGGTTCCATGAGGAACCTCTAGGTGAGCATAAGGAACATGTAGGTTGAGGGTGCCAATTCCCGCTCTTCTCTTTTCTCCCTTTTTCTCGCGTAGTAGACGTCTCGTTTTTTATCGTTATTATCGCGTCCTAATATCGATAATATAACTAGTATAAAATATTAAAGTATTCGTCAATTCGTGTCGAGTATGAGTGATGGTGGGATAAGGAAACCCGAATATACAAGTGTACTGCACACAGCGTTGCCGGTCGCTTATCCCATCACCCCGATTGCTTGATTGTTGAGACGAATTAACATCAACCATAATTTTCTTATTTCATCATCATTATCGCGTATTTCCATCAATTCTAAAATCAATTTTCAAAACAAGTATTTTATTCAATAAGGGTCGAAACCCGTTGACGCGGATCCGACATCACATAATCCCTAGGGATTCGTTACGATGTCGGAAAAACCGAGGGAATCAAGTCTTTCAATCCTAGCATAGCGTCAACTCTTAGATTCGATGCTAATTTCATAGTTAGACGTCGAATCTAACGATCTAGTCACATAAATTAATTAACGCGATTTCTATTGATGCTAAAGTAATTGTCATACAATTCGTTAGAATTACGACATTATTGAACGCGGAGGAAATCCATTCATATCGCGGTAGTTAATTTAAGACGACTTAAAGCAATTTTCTTTTATTTTTACTCTAGTATTCCATATCGATTCAATAATCGAATATGGGATATGACGAGCATTCAAAGTTAGAATCGAGTATAAATTCCATAATATTTATGCCCAATTCATCAACTTAGCAAAATCAAAAGCAATTTCGAAATCAATAATAAAATTGCGAACGAACCTGGTTCGTACAGGTGTCACTCGACCGAGTGCCTAAGCCACCCGATCGAGTGACATCACAAAAACGAGACAGAACACTCCCGCGACAACCACTCGGTCGAGTTTCGCCATAACTCGATCGAGTGGCCATGTACTCGACCGAGTTCCCTCGTAACTCGGTCGAGTATCGTCACGAAATCTGGGCAGATCCTTATTCGGAGGTCCACTCGGCCGAGCCCCTCAATGACTCGGTCGAGTGGCACATTTATCACGTCAACCGTGAACCCTACACCGTTTTCGAGTCTCGTTAACCGTTTTTTGTGACTTAAGTCAGCACGTGCCTAATCAATCACGTGGAACATCCTTCTTTCAAACTTTACATCATCATATCTACATCATTCTACATTTATGCAAACCGTTAATACCGTTATACCGTTACTAACCGTTTGTCACTTTTCTTATTGATTTATTGTGTTTGTTTTATTGTACTAAAATACAACTTTGACGTTAATATTTTGGTTGCATTAAATCGACATAGAAACCTTTTCAATTCTTCACATGCTTAGGGAAAATACTGTTTGCATAACATTTTCCCGTTCAACTAACGCGCGTATTGGAAAATCATTCGATATCTTAGTAGAGGCCGCCAGTGTGCGGGCGGGGTTGGGTGTCCTTAGTGGGCTTCCCAACACGTACCCTCACCCCTTACTCAGAACCTCGGTTTCCGGATGACCGAAACCGTTGGCGCACGAGAGTCATTCAATACACGATAACCGGTAGTGACGGTATCGGTATCGCAATGCAAAGGGACGAGTCCAATAAACTCTGACATCGAAAATGGGCCGTATTTTGTACACGGCCCATTACGACATAGAGTGGGTTTCGAACGGGCCCAAACTCCCACAAAGTTCGGTGGCGACTCCACTTCGATTTAAATTTCAATTCGATCCATTCTCATATGGAGATTCATTCGCCTCCCCAAACCCGCGTGTGGCCGCGTCGGGGTGGAACTATGTCATGTCCACAATTTGGTGACTCCGCTGGGGATTAACTGATGCGTGACTTACCATCGGCATCCTCAGGGTGAGACTCGAATATAAATCGTTTGACTAGTACAATACGCGTTTTAGTTTTACGGTTCATGCATAACCCATATTTTCCCAGGCCGGTACTGGTGACCGACGTCCCACTATACCGTTGATGTACTCCAATATGGATATGTCAAAAGGTGTCCATAGTCGATTCGAGTGGGTTTCGGGGCATGTTCTAAGCTCAACTCGACTTAGAAAGTCCGTCTCGATCAACGTCTAGACTATGTGCACTGGTATAGACCCTTCATAGACCGACCGAGACTTCGTGTAAAGCATACATGTTGTCGTCATAATGCTTACGTGACTATGTGCTACTTGGTTTCCGTGTCGTTTTCAAAAACCGTCATTTCAAAAAGTGCATCTTTCCAAAAATATTCAAATTTTCAAAAATCGGAGTGCTACCGAAATTAGGACTTACGATTTGACTCAAAGTAACCTATTTTTAGTCGGTATGCTATCCATTTCAAAAATTCAAAATTTTTCGACTTTTCAAAAAAAAAATCGGGCCTGACAGCATTTTCGCTAGTTTTAAAAGTTGGAATCCTTTTTCGATTTTCAAATTTTCGAAAATTCATTTTTTTGATATTCAAAATTCCGAAATTTTAAAAATGCATCTTTTCAAAAATATCCACTTTTCAAAAACTCGGAAAGCTGCCGAAATTTAGGACTTATGATTTGACTCAAAACAAGCCTATTTTCTAGCCGGCATGCCGCCCATTTCAAAATTCGCAGTTCCGATCCACCATTCGATTTTAGAATTTTCGAAAATTCAATTTCAATTTTCAAATCTTCGTGATGCCGTTTTTGATTTTCAAATCTTCGGTATCTCATCTTCAATTTTCAAATCGTCGGAAATTTTTTTTCCCGACATTCAAATTTTCAATTTTCAAGATATCCAATTTCAAAACCCGGGACGTATACCGAATTTAGGACTTATGATTTTACTCAAAACAGCGTATTTCTGCCCATTTCAAAACTCGAAAATATTTTCGAACTTTCAAATTTGGGGCCCGATGCACTTTTCGATTTTTTTGAAAAAATCGGGCCCTTCCCCGAGTTCTCTCGGATTTTCCAAAAAAAATTCATTTTCGAAACCGTCTTCTTCTTAGGACTTCCCGTATTTAGCAGTGTCGGGTCATGTCATAAGTCCTCGATGTCTTTAGCGTCGAAACTCTGTCTATCTTACATCACGAGTTTCTTCCCTATCCCAGTCCGCCTTATTTGACTAAGGCATGGCCCACCTACGTAGGACATACTCCTACAAAGAAAGGCCCGTTTACACATTCAAGTCCAAAGTTTGAGAAATATCTCACGTGGACCTTCCTTCGAACAGGACTCGGCCCACATAGCCGAATCCAAAGGAAGGCCCACCTTTCACAAGTCACCCGTCTAGGTGTCTTTTCTGAGTCAACCTTTTACAAGGCATAGCCCTATAACAAAAGGTTCGTGGTCCTTACGTCTAAGGGTCACTCGTCAAACAATCGAGTCTTAAAAAAATCTCTTATCCCACTCGGGGGCTACCCTTTAGCAGGGCGATCAATCACGGTTGCCCTAAGGGTCATATCTTACACGTGTCTCACGTACCCCACTTTTGAGCCACTTAAGATGCCACACCATCTAAGTCCTTAGTCTCACATTGGGGGCTATTCTCTGACGGAGCGATTAATCACAGTCACTCCGAGAATCGTACCCTACACATTTGTCTTAGGAGAGTCTAACCTGAGTCAAACTGGAGTCGTCTCTCCTCCCGCACTATTTCCTATGCCTTGGCGTATTTGAGTTCCGAAGCAACTTTTCTGATTACGCGGTACTCTTACAGACAGGCCACCGCAAACCAGACATCAAAAGATGCAAGGAACTTTGGACGAACTGAAGGCCGCGCTGGCCAAGATGGAAACTCAATTGACTACCATCCAGACTAACCAGGCGACTTTAGCCACCCGTCTAAGTGCCGTGGAGAAAAGGACTCATATTGCTGGATCTGAGCCCACTGGGCCCATAGTTGAACTAATCAGCGTTGTTCGCAAGCTCGAAGAACAGGTCCACTTGTCAACAAGCAACTCGATCCACACGGAAAATGCCCGTGCCTATTCACCCCTGAATGATGAACTGCCCGACAACCTCGACCTTACAGGAATACCGATGTTTGAGGGTACCGAAGACCCAGTCCACCACATCCGGGCTTTCAAAGAATTTATGGCTGTCAAGGGGGTGAAGTCCACCATGTTCAGACACTTGTTCGCTTCTTCCCTCGAAAAGCACCCCAAAACCTGGTACTACAGGCTCGATTCCAAGAAATACCTGACTTGGGATGACATGGCAACAGAGTTCGCTCGGAATTATGCTGATAATACCGAGATCCAGACTACAATGCGTACTCTGGAAGTGATGGCCCAAGAGCCCAAAGAAGGGTTCACTAAATATCTTCAAAGATGGAGGCCCGAGAGTGTAAAGTTGGTAGACAAGCCCAACGAGAAGACACTAGTGGAGGCGTTCATCAACAACCTCCTACCTTCTTACCGCGTCCATCTTAGGTATGCCGGCATTTCAAACTTTGTCGTGCTTACCGAAATGGGCATTAGGATTGAAGACGATCTTCGACATAATGAAGATCTGGGTGAAGCTTCTACTGAAGGCTATACTGGACATCAACTCGAGTCCGTAGAAGCCGACGACTAATGACAACATCATCCGAGAGTCCAGATTTGATTTAAGTCCGAGTCTGAGTCTGGGTCTAGGATGTTCTATTTCAAAGTCAAAGTCAGAGTCAGAGTCAGTTGTATTCTGTCCTCTTTTTCAAAATTCAATAAAATCAGCTTTCAATATTCTTTCTCATATATACTTTCCTTATGTGTTTCCTAGAACATGATGAACACCGTCATACACTGTGAGCAAACGCACGTGACTATTATAGGCACATCTATAATGACTGCAGGAAACCGAGCCCGTGTTCTCCTTTACCTGTTCCATGTTTAACATAGAAAGCCACAAAACTACACTTAGCAGGAGCGGTATCGAATTCCTATGACAAATCTAGGTAGTCTTCTAGTTTGGGTTCAAGACGGGAGGCAAGCCCATTTCCCACAGTAAAACACCCATCCAATAAGATCAACCAACCCCTACCTTTGGTGTTAGTCTGACCAACAAAAAAAAAACCATGACCAGGGCTAAGAGGTCAATCCAAATAAAAAAACCCATGACCGGGGCTAAGAGGTCAATCCAAATAAAAAAACCCTTGACCGGGGCTAAGAGGTCAACCAAAAAAATATTCAAGATCCCACGACCGGGGCAAAGAGGTCAACCAAAAAAAATTCAAAAAACCCATGACCGGGGCTAAGAGGTCAACCAACAAAAATTCAAAAAAACCATGACCAGGGCTAAGAGGTCAACCAAAAAAAATATTCAAGAACCCATGACCGTAGTGAAAACGGTCAAATTCAAAGTTATCAATACTTATACCATCCAATAGGGGAGTGACAATCAAGCTGGTCAGCTAACACCACACTCAGCCTTCCCACATTACAACCCTCAAGACCTCCTCGAGACCTAGGCTAGAGACAGCCCGGAATTTTGAGGATTCAAGCTCCATAGTATACCCCTAACCATTAGGGACAAACATGGAAACCATATCCCGCATTATCAAAACCTATATATCCCAATCGAAGTCTGAGTCATCATTACTCGACTTCCCCCTTTCCTACCACATTACAATACCTTACACTCGAAGCCTTAGCTCCACAAAATCGAGCTCCAGATTTCGAATCATCATGGCCACTTGCAACCTACCACCACATTTCCAAAATTATCCAAACCAGTTACCAACCCCAAACACGGGAACTCAACCTGCGGTCGGCATAGAACATGCCCAAATAGTTCACACCACCTCTGGGGGCTACCCCGGGGAACGCTCACAGTCACAGGATCAACATCCTAACTGTTCAGGCCCTTTGATCAAGACGTCATTGGGAATGCACCTAGCCTACACCATCGCTATGGTTAGTTACACACAAAGCCCTAATAAACTAGGCACCGTAACATATCTTTCAACACTGAACTACGGCTTGGTTTGATTTCACTACACGTGAATACGTAGGCAACCTTTCAAAAAGGGCACAACCACCCACATTGACACACATTCAAAAAGCACTATCATTCCGGTCATGACACTGTCATGTTCTCAGTAGCTAGCTTTGTCGTCCTGGAGGCTTCTATTAGACAGAAGTTTTCCTTCCACTCACATAATCCAAATACTTTCAAAATCTAGCCTCCTTTCTATAGTGTGTCCTAATACTCGGCTCCATCGAAGACAAGAATCTGTCAGGACTCGAAGCTATACCCATTTTGGACTGTACCCTAAAATCAGAGATCCAGAAGGGCGCCAGACTAAAACAGTCTCATTACAGACTACTGCAATTCCCTTATAACATATCGTTCCCATGTTGCCACTCGCCTAGGCTACGGAATAGCGCAACTTAAGAGTCTTGTCATCTTAGGTGGCCCACCCCCCTACCGAGTCACGGTCCGACCCCCCGAGAGTCCAGTCGTGTCAGTCAACTCTACTGGTCACGTCCAGAGTCGAGTCTGTCGGTAGGCCTCTCTCTTCAAATTCCACTTTGAAATTTGCAAAATTTAGCCATTTGAAAATAATCCTTTTCGACAAGGTCAAATTTCGTTTTATTTAAACTGCAAATTTCTTTTCTACCCCCTTCCGTTTTGAAAACCTAGCCCGTGAGCAGCTTCTAGGATTTCAATTTCAAAAAAAAAAAAATTCAAAAACTTCAAAATTTTCAAAGATTCAAAAATTCAAAAATCGTTTTCCCCAGCGCGAGTCACTTTACTACCTACGTGTTGCATGCAAATTTTATGTGACTTATACAGGTACAACTCAAGAACGGACATGCAACCCACTGTATCTCCTCAGCGGAAAGCCCAAGGCGGAATTTTCTCTCGAATCAACACGGGATGGGCCTATGTACAGGCACACCCGGGACTTATGCGACAAGTCCAATTCCCCAGCTGATAGCCCGAGGCGGTGTTTTCCCCGGCATAGCACGAGATGGGCCCACATATAGGCGTACCCAGGACTTACGCGACAAGTCCAAATTCCACACGGAGTATTATCATCAACTCAGGTATGATCTCTGTCTTATGGCTGCGAGCCCTTTTACGCAAGTCTAATGGACTATAAACGACCCGACCGGAAGGCTAACAGGTCTTAACCGGCTTGGTAGCTACTCTGACTTTCGCCTTGTCCAAGCCTCAGTCAGAGTGGGGGCTCTGTAGACACCCGCATTTTGATTGCCAGATGTCTATGGCAGTTTCCAAAAAACACCCGATGATGATCGGACGCTAACGTGTTTCTACGCGCTCGGATATGGGCTTAAAACCTTTAGTTGCTGGCTAATGCACTTACGGAGTAAAAATCTCACAAAACTAACCTCAAATCCAGGCCCAGCGGACCGTTCCGAGTCAAACAAGACTAATTTGGGCCAAAACCGACACCGGAAATAAAACCGACTTTTAACGATTGGGTCAACCCCGGTTAAAGTCGTTTCCGAGACATACAAAACAGCCATTCAAGTGCCAAAAAACAGCCCAAATACAAAAACCCATCAAACATCCAAAGCCACAGTCCAAGAAGCTGACCCGCGCAACCCAGCTGGGCCACTCGATCGAGTGGGCCCTTAGTCGAGCCCGACTGCTGGCACAATGGGCCACTCGGCCTAGTCCAGGGGATACTCGGTCGAGTAAACCTAACCGGGGTACCTAGGCCTAGCCTATATATACACCCCATGCAATTCAACTTTTGCACACACACTTTTTTGACAACCCTAATCAACACATCAAATTCAACCCTAATTCAAGTTTTACAACCTTCATCAAGATCAAACCCAAACCCTAATTCAAACCCTAAACCTAGCTTTAGAAATCGAAACCCTAAACCACCACAACTTAGCCTACATACTCGAAACTCCCGTGCAAGCCGTCACTACGAGTCTCGTCAGAGCATAAGGAACATGTAGGTTGAGGGTGCCAATTCCCGCTCTTCTCTATTCTCCCTTTTTCTCGCGTAGTAGTCGTCTCGTTTTTTATCGTTATTATCGCGTCCTAATATCGATAATATAACTAGTATAAAATATTAAAGTATTCGTCAATTCGTGTCGAGTATGAGTGATGGTGGGATAAGGAAACCCGAATATACAAGTGTACTGCACACAGCGTTGCCGGTCGCTTATCCCATCACCCCGATTGTTTGATTGTTGAGACGAATTAACATCAACCATAATTTTCTTATTTCATCATCATTATCGCGTATTTCCATCAATTCTAAAATCAATTTTCAAAACAAGTATTTTATTCAATAAGGGTCGAAACCCGTTGACGCGGATCCGACATCACATAATCCCTAGGGATTCGTTACGATGTCGAAAAAGCCGAGGGAATCAAGTCTTTCAATCCTAGCATAGCGTCAACTCTTAGATTCGATGCTAATTTCATAGTTAGACGTCGAATCTAACGATCTAGTCACATAAATTAATTAACGCGATTTCTATTGATGCTAAAGTAATTGTCATACAATTCGTTAGAATTACGACATTATTGAACGCGGAGGAAATCCATTCATATCGCGGTAGTTAATTTAAGACGACTTAAAGCAATTTTCTTTTATTTTTACTCTAGTATTCCATATCGATTCAATAATCGAATATGGGATACGACGAGCATTCAAAGTTAGAATCGAGTATAAATTCCATAATATTTATGCCCAATTCATCAACTTAGCAAAATCAAAAGCAATTTCGAAATCAATAATAAAATTGCAAACGAACCTGGTTTGTACAGGTGCCACTCGACCGAGTGCCTAAGCCACTCGATCGAGTGACATCACAAAAACGAGACAGAATACTCCCGCGACAACCACTCGGTCGAGTTTCGCCATAACTCGATCGAGTGGCTATGTACTCGACCGAGTTCCCTCGTAACTCGGTCGAGTATCGTCACGAAATCTGGGCAGACCCTTATTCGGAGGTCCACTCGGCCGAGCCCCTCAATGACTCGGTCGAGTGGCACCTTTATCACGTCAACCGTGAACCCTACACCGTTTTCGAGTCTCGTTTACCGTTTTTTATGACTTAAGTCAGCACATGCCTAATCAATCACGTGGAACATCCTTCTTTCAAACTTTACATCATCATATCTACATCATTCTACAATTATGCAAACCGTTAATACCGTTACTAACCGTTTGTCACTTTTCTTATTGATTTATTGTGTTTGTTTTATTGTACTAAAATGAACCCGCATGCTAAAATACAACTTTGACGTTAATATTTTAGTTGCATTAAATCGACATAGAAACCTTTTCAATTCTTCACATGCTTAGGGAAAACACTGTTTGCATAACATTTTCCCGTTCAACTAACGCGCGTATTGGAAAATCATTCAATATCTTAGTAGAGGCCGCCAATGTGCGGGCGGGGTTGGGTGTCCTTCGTGGGCTTCCCAACACGTACCCTCACCCCTTACTCAGAACCTCGGTTTCCGGATGACTGAAACCGTTGGCGCACGAGAGTCATTCAATACACGATAACCGGTAGTGACGGTATCGGTATCGCAATGCAAAGGGACGAGTCCAATAAACTCTGACATCGGAAATGGGCCGTATTTTGTACACGGCCCATTACGACATAGAGTGGGTTTCGAACAGGCCCGAACTCCCACAAAGTTCGGTGGTGACTCCACTTCGATTTAAATTTCAATTCGATCCATTCTCATATGGAGATTCATTCGCCTCCCCAACTCCGCGCGTGGCCGCGTCAGGGTGGACCTATGTCATGTCCACAATTTGGCGACTCCGCTGGAGATTAACTGATGCGTGACTTACCATCGGCATCCTCAGGGTGAGACTCGAATAGAAATCGTTTGACTAGTACAATACACGTTTTAGTTTTACGGTTCATGCATAACCCATATTTTCCCAGGCCGGTACTGGTGACCGACGTCCCACTATACCGTTGATGTACTCCAATATGGATATGTCAAAAGGTGTCCATAGTCGATTCGAGTGGGTTTCGGGGCATGTTCTAAGCTCAACTCGACTTAGAAGGTCCGTCTCGATCAACGTCTAGACTATGTGCACTGGTATAGACCCTTCATAGAGCGACCGAGACTTAGTGTAAAGCATACATGCTGTCGTCATAATGCTTACGTGACTATGTGCTACTTGGTTTCCGTGTCGTTTTCAAACACCGTCATTTCAAAAAGTGCATATTTCCAAAAATATTCAAATTTTCAAAAATCGGAGTGCTACCGAAATTAGGACTTACGATTTGACTCAAAGTAGCCTATTTTTAGTCGATATGCTATCCATTTCAAAAATTCAAAATTTTTCGACTTTTCAAAAAAAAATCGGGCCTTACGGAATTTTCGCCAATTTTAAAAGTTGGAATCCTTTTTCGATTTTCAAATTTTCGGAAATTCATTTTTTTTATATTCAAAATTACGAAATTTCAAAAATGCATCTTTTCAAAAATATCCACTTTTCAAAAACTCGGAAAGCTGCCGAAATTTAGGACTTATGATTTGACTCAAAACAAGCCTATTTTCTAGCCGGCATGCCGCCCATTTCAAAATTCGCAGTTCCGATCCACCATTCGATTTTCGAATTTTCAAAAATTCAATTTCAATTTTCAAATCTTCGTGATGCCGTTTTTTATTTTCAAATCTTCCGGATCTCATCTTCAATTTTCAAATCGTCGGAAATTCTTTTTTCCGACATTCAAATTTTCAATTTTCATGATATCCAGTTTCAATACCCGGGACATATACCGAATTTAGGACTTATGATTTTACTCAAAACAGCGTATTTCTGCCCATTTCAAAACTCTAAAATATTTTCGAACTTTCAAATTTGTGGCCCGATGCACATTTCGATTTTTTTGAAAAAATCGGGCCCTTCCCCGAGTTCTCTCGGATTTTCCAAAAAAAAAAATCATTTTCGAAACCGTCTTCTTCTTAGGACTTCCCGTATTTAGCAGTGTCGGGTCTTGTCATAAGTCCTCGATGTCTTTAGCGTCGAAACTCTGTCGATCTTACATCACGAGTTTCTTCCCTATCCCAGTCCGCCTTATTTGACTAAGGCATGGCCCACCTACGTAGGACATACTCCTACAAAGAAAGGCCCGTTTACACATTCAAGTCTAAAGTTTGAGAAATATCTCACGTGGACCTTCCTTCGAACAGGACTCGGCCCACATAGCCGAATCCTAAGGAAGGCCCACCTTTCACAAGTCACCCGTCTAGGTGTCTTTTCCGAGTCAAACTTTTACAAGGCATAGCCCTATAACAAAAGGTTCGTGGTCCTTACGTCTAAGGGTCACTCGTCAAACAATCGAGTCTTAACAAAATCTCTTATCCCACTCGGGGGCTACCCTTTAGCAGGGCGATCAATCACGGTTGCCCTAAGGGTCATATCTTACACGTGTCTCACGTACCCCACTTTTGAGCCACTTAAGATGCCACAGCATCTAAGTCCTTAGACTCACATTGGGTCTATTCTCCGACGGAGCGATTAATCACGGTCACTCCGAGAATCGTACCCTACACATTTGTCTTAGGAGAGTCTAACCTGAGTCAAACTGGAGTCGTCTCTCCTCCCGCACTATTTCCTATGCCTTGGCGTATTTGAGTTCCGAAGCAACTTTTCTGATTACGCGGTATTCTTACAGACAGGCCACCGCAAACCAGACATCAAAAGATGCAAGGAACTTTGGACGAACTAAAGGTCGCGCTAGCCAAGATGGAAACTCAATTGACTACCATCCAGACTAACCAGGCGACTTTAGCCACCCGTCTAAGTGCCGTGGAGAAAAGGACTCATATTGCTGGATCTGAGCCCACTGGGCCCATAGTTGAACTAATCAGCGTTGTTCGCAAGCTCGAAGAACAGGTCCACTTGTCAACAAGCAACTCGATCCACACGGAAAATGCCCGTGCCTATTCACCCCTGAATGATGAACTGCCCGACAACCTCGACCATACAGGCATACCGATGTTTGAGGGTACCGAAGACCCAGTCCACCACATCCGGGCTTTCAAAAAATTTATGGCTGTCAAGGGGGTGAAGTCCACCATGTTCAGACACTTGTTCGCTTCTTCCCTCGAAAAGCACCCCAAAACCTGGTACTAAAGGCTCGATTCCAAGAAATACCTGACTTGGGATGACATGGCAACAGAGTTCGCTCGGAATTATGCTGATAATACCGAGATCCAGACTACAATGCGTACTCTGGAAGTGATGGCCCAAGAGCCCAAAGAAGGGTTCACTAAATATCTTCAAAGATGGAGGCCCGAGAGTATAAAGTTGGTAGACAAGCCCAACGAGAAGACACTAGTGGAGGCGTTCATCAACAACCTCCTACCTTCTTACCGCGTCCATCTTAGGTATGCCGGCATTTCAAACTTTGCCGTGCTTACCGAAATGGGCATTAGGATTGAAGACGATCTTCGACATAATGAAGATCTGGGTGAAGCTTCTACTGAAGGCTATACTGGACATCAACTCGAGTCCGTAGAAGCCAACGACTAATGACAACATCATCCGAGAGTCCAGATTTGATTTAAGTTCGAGTCTGAGTCTGGGTCTAGGATGTTCTATTTCAAAGTCAAAGTCAGAGTCAGAGTCAGTTGTATTCTGTCCTCTTTTTCAAAATTCAATAAAATCAGCTTTCAATATTCTTTCTCATATATACTTTCCTTATGTGTTTCCTAGAACATGATGAACACCGTCATACACTGTGAGCACACGCACGTGACTATTATAGGCACATCTATAATGACTGCAGGAAACCGAGCCCGTGTTCTCCTTTACCTGTTCCATGTCTGACATAGAAAGCCACAAAACTACACTTAGCAGGAGCGGTATCGAATTCCTATGACAAATCTAGGTAGTCTTCTAGTTTGGGTTCAAGACGGGAGGCAAGCCCATTTCCCACAGTAAAACACCCATCCAATAAGATCAACCAACCCCTACCTTTGGTGTTAGTCTGACCAACAAAAAAAAACCATGACCGGGGCTAAGAGGTCAATCCAAATCAAAAAACCCATGACTGGGGATAAGAGGTCAACCAAAAAAATATTCAAGATCCCACGACCGGGGCTAAGAGGTCAACCAACAAAAATTCAAAAAACCCATGACCGGGGCTAAGAGGTCAACCAAAAAAATATTCAAGAACCCATGACCGTAGTGAAAACAGTCAAATTCAAAGTTATCAATACTTATACCATCCAATAGGGGAGTGACAATCAAGCTGGTCAGCTAACACCACACTCAGCCTTCCCACATTACAACCCTCAAGACCTCCTCGAGACCTAGGCTATAGACAGCCCGGAATTTTGAGGATTCAAGCTCCATAGGATACCCCTAACCATTAGGGACAAACATGGAAACCAGATCCCGCATTATCAAAACCTATCCCAATCGAAGTCCGAGTCATCATTACTCGACTTCCCCCTTTCCTACCACATTACAATACCTTACCCTCGAAACCTTAGCTCCACAAAATTGAGCTCCAGATTTCGAATCATCAAGGCCACTTGCAACCTACCACCACATTTCCAAAATTATCCAAACCAGTTACCAACCCCAAACACGGAAACTCAACCTGCGGTCGGCATAGAACATGCCCAAATAGTTCACACCACCTCTGGGGGCTACCCCGGGGAACGCTCACAGTCACAGGATCAACATCCTAACTGTTCAGGCCCTTTGATCAAGACGTCATTGGGAATGCACCTAGCCTACACCATCGCTATGGCTAGTTACACACAAAGCCCTAATAAACTAGGCAGCGTAACATATCTTTCAACACTGAACTACGGCTTGGTTTGATTTCACTACACGTGAATACGTAGGCAACCTTTCAAAAGGGCACAACCACCCATATTGACACACATTCAAAAAGCACTATCATTCCGGTCATGACACTGTCATGTTCTCAGTAGCTAGTTTTGTCGTCCTGGGGGCTTCTATTAGACAGAAGTTTTCCTTCCATTCACATAATCCAAATACTTTCAAAATCTAGCCTCCTTTCTATAGTGTGTCCTAATACTCGGCTCCATCGAAGACAAGAATCTGTCAGGACTCGAAGCTATACCCATTTTGGACTGTACCCTAAAATCAGAGATCCAGAAGGGCGCCAGACTAAAACAGTCTCATTACATACTACTGCAATTCCCTTATAACAGATCGTTCCCATGTTGCCACTCGCCTAGGCTACGGAATAGCGCAACTTAAGAGTCTTGTCATCTTAGGTGGCCCACCCCCCTACCGAGTCACGGTCCAACCCCCCGAGAGTCCAGTCGTGTCAGTCAACTCGTCTGGTCACGTCCAGAGTCGAGTCTGTCAGTAGGCCTCTCTCTTCAATTTCCACTTTGAAATTTGCAAAATTTAGCCATTTGAAAAAAATCCTTTTCGACAAGGTCAAATTTCGTTCTATTTAAACTGCAAATTTCTTTTCTACCCCCTTCCGTTTTGAAAACCTAGCCCGTGAGCAGCTTCCAGGATTTCAATTTCAAAAAAAAATTCAAAAACTTCAAAATTTTCAAAGATTCAAAAATTCAAAAATCGTTTTCCCCAGCGCGAGTCACTTTACTACCTACGTGTTGCATGCAAATTTTATGTGACTTATACAGGTACAACTCAAGAAGGGACATGCAACCCACTGTATCTCCCCAGCGGAAAGCCCAAGGCGGAATTTTCTCTCGAATCAACATGGGATGGGCCTATGTACAGGCACACCCGGGACTTATGCGACAAGTCCAATTCCCCAGCTGATAGCCCGAGGCGGTGTTTTCCCTGGAATAGCACGGGATGGGCCCACATATAGGCGCACCCAGGACTTACGCGACAAGTCCAAATTCCACACGGAGTATTATCATCAACTCAGGTATGATCTTTGTCTTATGGCTGCGAGCCCTTTTACGCAAGTCTAATGGACTATAAACGACCCGACCGGAAGGCTAACAGGTCTTAACCGGCTTGGTAGCTACTCTGACTTTCGCCTTGTCCAAGCCTCAGTCAGAGTGGGGGCTCTGTAGACACCCGCATTTTGACTGCCAGATGTCTATGGCAGTTTCCAAAAAACACCCAATGATGATCGGACGCTAACGTGTTTCTACGCGCTCGGATATGGGCTCAAAACCTTTAGTTGCTGGCTAATGCACTTACGGAGTAAAAATCTCACAGAACTAACCTCAAATCCAGGCCCAGCGGACCGTTTCGAGTCAAACAAGACTAATTTGGGCCAAAACCAACACCGGAAATAAATTCGACTTTTTACGATTGGGTCAACCCCGGTCAAAGTCGTTTCCGAGACATACAAAACAGTCATTCAAGTGCCAAAAAACAGCCCAAATACAAAAATCCATCAAACATCCAAATCCACGGTCCAAGAAGCTGACCCGCGCAAGCCAGCCGGGCCACTCGATCGAGTGCCCAGCCCACTCGATCGAGTGGGCCCTTAGTCGAGCCCGACTGCTGGCACAATGGGCCACTCGACCGAGTCCAGGGGATACTCGGTCGAGTAACCCTAACCGGGGTACCTAGGCCTAGCCTATATATACACCCCATGCAATTCAACTTTTGCACACACACTTTTTTGACAACCCTAATCAACACATCAAATTCAACCCTAATTCAACTTTTACAACCTTCATCAAGATCAAACCCAAACCCTAATTCAAACCCTAAACCTAGCTTTAGAAATCGAAACCCTAAACCACCACAACTTAGCCTACATACTCGAATCTCCCGTGCAAGCCGTCACTACGAGTCTCGTCCGAGCATAAGGAACATGTAGGTTGAGGGTGCCAATTCCCGCTCTTCTCTTTTCTCCCTTTTTCTCGCGTAGTAGTCGTCTCATTTTTTATCGTTATTATCGCGTCCTAATATCGATAATATAACTAGTATAAAATATTAAAGTATTCGTCAATTCGTGTCGAGTATGAGTGATGGTGGGATAAGAAAACCCGAATATACAAGTGTACTGCACACAGCGTTGCCGGTCGCTTATCCCATCACCCCGATTGTTTGATTGTTGAGACGAATTAACATCAACCATAATTTTCTTATTTCATCATCATTATCGCGTATTTCCATCAATTCTAAAATCAATTTTCAAAACAAGTATTTTATTCAATAAGGGTCGAAACCCGTTGACGCGGATCCGACATCACATAATCCCTAGGGATCCGTTACGATGTCGGAAAAGCCGAGGGAATCAAGTCTTTCAATCCTAGCATAACATCAACTCTTAGATTCGATGCTAATTTCATAGTTAGACGTCGAATCTAACGATCTAGTCACATAAATTAATTAACGCGATTTCTATTGATGCTAAAGTAATTGTCACACAATTCATTAGAATTACGACATTATTGAACGCGGAGGAAATCCATTCATATCGCGGTAGTTAATTTAAGACGACTTAAAGCAATTTTCTTTTATTTTTACTCTAGTATTCCATATCGATTCAATAATCGAATATGGGATACGACGAGCATTCAAAGTTAGAATCGAGTATAAATTCCATAATATTTATGCCCAATTCATCAACTTAGCAAAATCAAAAGCAATTTCGAAATCAATAATAAAATTGCAAACGAACCTGGTTCGTACAGGTGCCACTCGACCGAGTGCCTATGCCACTCGATCGAGTGACATCACAAAAACGAGACAGAACACTCCCGCGACAACCACTCGGTCGAGTTTCGCCATAACTCGATCGAGTGGCCATGTACTCGACCGAGTTCCCTCGTAACTCGGTCGAGTATCGTCACGAAATCTGGGCAGACCCTTATTCGGAGGTCCACTCGGCCGAGCCCCTCAATGACTCGGTCGAGTGACACCTTTATCACGTCAACCGTGAACCCTACACCGTTTTCGAGTCTCGTTAACCGTTTTTTATGACTTAAGTCAGCACGTGCCTAATCAATCACGTGGAACATCCTTCTTTCAAACTTTACATCATCATATCTACATCATTCTACATTTATGCAAACCGTTAATATCGTTATACCGTTACTAACCGTTTGTCACTTTTCTTATTGATTTATTGTGTTTGTTTTATTGTACTAAAATGAACCCGCATGCTAAAATACAACTTTGACGTTAATATTTTAGTTGCATTAAATCGACATAGAAACCTTTTCCATTCTTCACATGCTTAGGGAAAACACTGTTTGCATAACATTTTCCCGTTCAACTAACGCGCGTATTGGAAAATCATTCGATATCTTAGTAGAGGCCGCCAATGTGCGGGCGGGGTTGGGTGTCCTTCGTGGGCTTCCCAACACGTACCCTCACCCCTTACTCAGAACCCCGGTTTTCGGATGACCGAAACCGTTGGCGCACGAGAGTCATTCAATACACGATAACCGGTAGTGACGGTATCGGTATCGCAATGCAAAGGGACGAGTCCAATAAACTCTAACATCGGAAATGGGTCGTATTTTGTACACGGCCCATTACGACATAGAGTGGGTTTCGAACGGGCCCGAACTCCCACAAAGTTCGGTGGCAACTCCACTTCGATTTAAATTTCAATTCGATCCATTCTCACATGGAGATTCATTCGCCTCCCCAAACCCGCGCGTGGCCGCGTCGGGGTGGACCTATGTCATGTCCACACAAATAAAACTCAATAAACAAACATTTTATGTCATTTTCCTGCAAAGATCAAGTAAGTAAACGATTTCAGTGGTGAAAAATAAATCAATTGAAGCACAAAATCATAAAAATAAGTAGGAAAACAGAGAAAGTTACCGTATAAGAGTAAAAAAGAAAATACGAACCCCCGAAAAAGTGGCATAGATGCAACAAATTCTCACCCACATGTGTTTTTTAGGTTCCTGCAACAACATAATACCAATGAAATTAAGAAAAGTGAATCAGTAAGATTATAGGGGGAAGAAACGAAAGAATAGAAAATTAGCAAAATGAAGTGATCAGAAACCCTAAATTAGCACCAAACCGAGAATCAAACATCAAATTAACCAATTAAACAACAAAAATACATCAAATTTGTCAAAAGTAACATAAACTCACATCAGATCTATGAAAAAAGAACGGTGAAAAATTGCACTTCATTTTTAACGACTTTTTCACCCCTACAAAGTCAAACTGAAATCAAATACAAAAATCCCATTTGCAGTAAATTTTTTGGGTTCCTACAACAACAATAAGACACTGAAATTAAGAACGAATCAATACCCAGATTAAGCGAGATCGGCGCCAACGTCAACGATTCGCCATATGTTCCACCACCTATACCCAGATCTAACACGGAGTCCGCCATCACCCGTATATTAAGTAAGATGAAATATATATTTATTAGCGGTGACATTGATGGGATATGAACCGAATCGAAAAATAGAAAAAAGAAATAAAAAGCAGTAGAAAAGCATAAGAAGAAAGAGAAGCTGAGAGGAAATTGAAAGAAGAGCAAGAAGAGAGATAAAGAGGAAACGAAAAAGGTTGAGAAAGCATCAGAGGGGAGAGAGAGAGAGAGGAAAGGAGAGTAGAGAGGGGGATAGGGCAACTATTCCTAACATAAGGTTTCTGTTACAGAACTCTCATTTTTTGAAGAGTAAAGGATTCCATTAATGTAAGATAAGTTAAATACTTGAGTTTATTCTTAGATTAAATAAAGTTCTGTTTATTTAAGAAGACCACCTAAAGTTGAATTATTCATGTTAAATAATCTTTTACTTTTTTTATTATTTGTATATAAGTTTCATTTTTTTGACAAAGATATATGTAGACCTGGCAAAATGGGTCAACGGGTCAACGGGTTCGGGTCGAGTCAATTTCGAGTTATAGAATTCGGGTTAACTTTAGGCCGACCCAGGTCATTTCGGGTACGAATCATTTTTGGGTCTGCTATTTAAAACTTTTTTAGTGATATCGGGTCGTTTCCTATAATAATAGTTGAGTCAATTTCCGGTTATCCCGGGTCAAATCGGGTTACAGGTCAACCTCGGGTCTTCAGTTCGCGTATCGGGTCGGGTTCAGGTTGGCTTATTCAGGTCGGGTCAGTTTTGCCAAGTCTAGATATACCCCCTCTCATTCAATCCAATGGTAACACTTATCATAAATGGATCATCCAATATAATCTAAACTACCTATTTCTTTTTTGGCAAATAACTTTACCGACTAACCTCAAACTTTACTTTTATTTACAACAAATGCCACTAACTTTACTCACCGTTATTTGGGGACCTCCATTGGATTAGATGTGAGGGAGTATGTAACTTTAATTTATATGCTAATTCGTACTCTGTGATATGAGGTGCAATTCTCATTCACCAAATCAATAATCAATAATCACTATTTTAAAGAGTAGTTTGTTATCGTATCACTATTCATGTTAAGTGCTATTTTTAGCACTAATTTTGAGTGTATATCATCATATTTGTAGTGTTTAAGAATTAATTTTGGGTGATATGATGACATTTGAAGCTATTCCGAGGATCTTGCATTATTTGAGCGTATATGTGATTTTTGGTGACGGTTCAAGCTATTTTGAAGAGCCAAGAAATTCTTGTATTATGCCCGAATTATAGTGGTGGTATACGTGTCAAATGCCGGGTATATCGAGGATTGAATGAAGAAAAGAAGAAAAGAAAAACAAAGGAAAAACAAAGAAGAAAGAATTGAGAGTTTTTAAGTGCTGCTAGTAGCGGATGACGAAGAACAAAAGTGCCGCTACTAGCGGCATATTCAGTAATCATGCAAATTGTGAAGCTTCCAGAGTGCCGCTAATGGCAAAATGTGCCGTTACTAGCGAACAGCTACCCGCATGTGACTCTTGATCGTCCTTTATTCTATCCTACTTATATTGGATGTTTGTTTTAATTACTATCGTATCATTTCCTACACTAGATACATCACAATTATGCAATTTTATTAGATTTATGCAATTCTAGTTTCATTATTCCAAGACTTGAATAAGACGATCGTTCTTCATTTTGTTCATCAATCAAGAATAAGTTTTCCTAATTCTCTACTTTTTATCTTATTTGTTGATGGCTAATTTGATTATGAGTTGTGAGTAGTTCTTTTATCTAGGGATTGGTGAGGCAATAATATGGGTTATTGATGTTTTGATTTTAATCGTGCTTTGTTGAATTATTGAGTTGGGTTTGTTTTGGTTGTGCTTAATAATTGATTGATTAGTTTGAATTGCTAGGTTTGAGTCTAGATTATCATTACAACGAGAGTTGATGTTTTCATACGAATCATACCTAAAAGTTTGTATCTTTTTCAATTAATTTCTACTCAATTTTAATTACGACGAGATTTGGGTTTTAATTTAGAGAACCGAAACAAGATTTGAACTTTCACATGATGAGAATAGTGAATTAGAATAATTGGGACATGTTAATATTGATTCTTAATGTATCTAGGTTTGTTATTCGTGCCATGAGAATAAGATTTATAACATTCTAGATAGGCTTTCTATATCTCAAGAGAAAATTTAAAGTATCGATTAAAATTGAAATACTAGTCTCACCCAAGACGGTAATTTGACAAAGTTGTGCCACATTTTGATTGCATCGATAATCCATGTTAATGGTGAACCATTGCTCTAGGTCTTTCCTTATATTGATTTTATCTCGATTTATTACTTTCCTTACTAGTTTGTTCTAATTAGTTATTCAATCAACACCCTTGCTTATTCGACGTAGATAACTTGTAGTAAAAAATTAGCTAGTATTTAATCATTCACCTCCCTGAGATCGTCCCGTATGCTACAACACTCATACGCTTGCGGAACTACAAAATTAAACGTAACAATTCATCTATAATCATTATCATGTCATAAATTGAAATAGGTGGATGCATCTTATTGGTAGCTACAAATGAGTACCCCATTCATCCAATTTCTTACATAAGCCCATTGAATGGATTGAAGGAAGTAGTTTGTTAAACAAAATTAAGTTTTTATACTTCGTATTAAAACTTTCTTCAGAGGAGAAAAAAGTCTTATAAAATCAAAATAGAAAAACTTCATACTTTTGTAGACTATATCATCATATCCATAGATTTCTTCGTGAACGACCGTGTCAATAAACAACGATATATCGAAGACTATGGAGAGGTGTGTTATTTTAATAACGATATTTGTCTCAGGAAAGATGTTATTTATTTATTTATTTTACAAATTTGTATTCAGTTTATTTTGTTATAATTTGTAGATGTTGTATGACTTATTATTAATGAAATTGATTTTCATTTTCAACAAAAATATTGAACTAAACAAAAAATTGGCTTAAGGGCTCGACGTAACTTACACACCTTTTTTTTTTTTAACTTCCACACCTAGATATAAAGTACGAATCGAATTTTGGATTTTTAAATTACATGTTTGTTATTATCCATAAATGCACAAACGCACAGTACGGTAGCATATAGGATAAAAATTGAATATACTTATGAAATTTCTCAAGCTATTTGTGTTGGCCCATTGGAATTTGGACATATGCTCTCTCTTAAGAGAGATATCCATCGTCTCAAGTACGAAACGCCTAAATTATACAGTAGAACTTAAGAGTTCGAGACTATTATAGATAAATAGATAAATAAAAACCGTATGAAACTTCTATTATCAGGGACGGAGTACTAGATAATTTAAAGTGTAGTATAGTGTTAACTCTTGCTGGCAATCTCAGGAGTAGCAACCCCTATCATTCGAGGCATATCATCGATGAACTTAGCTGGGATTTTCTTCGAGCTGATGGCATGTCGCTCATAAGCAGAGTTGTGGACCCCACAAGCAGCCCGCCCTGAGGGGTCAAGATTCTTCGACCATGCTTGATCCCACTCAACGGCCTTGGCTGTGCTGCACGCTACACTTGGGCCTCCTGGAACAGTTAATATAGCAGAGTTCTGCAAAATGAACGATAATGTATTCAATTATTGTCATAGTGTATGTACTAGTATACAATCGTTACAGCTGAAGACTGACCGAGTATGAATATATGATTGCACAATTTGATATAAGTGTCACCTGAGGGAAGAACTTCTCAAAGACTGTCCTATAGTAGTAGGCTTCCTTTGTTGTAGGCGTATTATGTGGGAATATGTGGCCAGCTTTCTCCATCATTTTATCAGTCACCTGCACCAAACTCTGGTTATTGCAACCCATCTTATGTGGGACAAACTTAATGGTTTTAACTTTTAAGTCGTGTTTAGTGACAGGAAACGTCGTGTGGACATGTATTGAAACAGATTGGACTTTATCAATGGTAGCAAGGAAAATGAAAAGTTACCTGTTGCTCCGCATGGGATTTGATGCCATCAATCCAACTATATCCCACACCATCACTGAATTGCTCCTTCTGTCTGTACAGTATGTGCTACTCAAAGAAGAGTATTTCATAGAGATTAGAGATAGAGGTAATGTTAGTTTATAGACTTGAGTGAATCGTCATTTGAGATTTAAAGATTGAAAGGTACTGAGTTGTTATGCTCAGGTTTGAAATACCTTTGGTAGGTAAGGATGTTCTTCATCATCAAAAGCTCGCCTAAGGATCCATTTCTCTATACGCCCTTCTTCGGGCTTAATCTGAAACGCTCAAAAAAAAAACATCATGGTCTAAATTTGATGCAAACTCCATTAATGAAGTTGAAACTTGAGACTATATATGTGAGTCTAAGTTCAGTACCATCTTCCACTCAGGGTCAATGGACATGGCAACATTGATGAACTCCTTATCCAAAAAGGGGATCCGAGCTTCCAGGCCCCATGCAGAGGTCGCCTTGTTAGCTCTTAAGCAGTCATACATGTGAAGGGCCTTAAGCTGCAAGATAATAACGAGCGAAGGTCCACAAAAACATAAAAGCCAGTTCCGTTTTGTTTGTTTGACAAGTACTTGATACAGAGTAGTTAATTAAGGCCAAAAAGCCAAAAAGTCAGGTGGCTACCAAGAAGCATGAAAAGAATAGCATGGAACCACACGACAACATCAAGTACAGTATGTAGCTAATATATACAAAGGAAAATAACAGTGCAAGGAAAGTGGGCCGACAAATCCTCTTTATTTTCATAGTTAGACAGTCTCGCCCTCCATGCTTGACGAAACTTAATTGTACTTTCTATGACATTTATGATTTACCTTTTGACATGTTTCTCGCTGAAACTCTTCCTTATTAGGTGCCTTGTGGAAGTAGAGATATCCACCAAAAATTTCATCAGAGCCTTCTCCAGAAAGAACCATCTTGACCCCATGTGACTTGATTTTGCGCGACATAAGGAACATTGGAGTGCTGGCTCTGATGGAAGTTACATCATAAGTCTCGGTGTGGTAAATGACATCTTCAATAGCATCAATACCCTCCTACATTTGAAATTAATAGTCCTTGAAAATACGTACATACAAATCCACAAATCGTTTGTGCATAAAGTAGCTATTATATCGCAAGTACAAACCAGAAAATTACTTTATACTATCAAATCTAGTTAGGTTAGAAGAGTTTGATATAGGCACTTTTGCCCCTGCATAAAAATCACAATGAGAAACGAGGATGACATATAACGAAAATTGCATAGCCTGATTATTAAGAAGTCATTTTACCTGAACTGTGAAGTGAAATTCATGATGGACAGTACCCAAATAATCAGCTACCTCTTTGGCAGCCTTGAGATCAGGTGATCCCTCAAGCCCAACACAAAAGGAAAGGAGTTGTGCACCCCAAGTTCTTGCAGCCTTTGTTTCATTCAAGTGACGCGCAGTAATTGAAGCAACTAACGACGAATCCAAACCTCCGGATAAAAGTACACCGAAGGGCACATCGGACATTAGCCTCTTCACAACCGCCTGTATTCATACAATCGCTTAATCAGCCCACAGCAGCAAAAGCTATGTTTGCTGCTAGAGCTAACAACTTCACAGCTATGGGGTAATTTGGAATTTTGGAAGATTGTTGTCGAACCCAGGGTCCCTCTGTGGCTCTGTTCTTACCCCCAATTTAAGGAAGAAAAAAAAAACTTACATCTTCAAAGGCACGGCGCAGGATAAGGGGATCATATGGAGTTGATGGTAGAGTCTCAGAGAACCAAGGAGGGTTATACCAACGACGAAGACTGCTAGTTTTACTGGAGTACAAGTGTCCGGGAGGAAAAGATTCAAAATGCTCACAATCATCATGCAAGCCTTTCAGCTCTGACGAAATCCAAACCGACCCTAAATATAGATAAAAGAGTATTTCAAGTCAAATGCAGAGCAGATGAAGGAAAAATAAAGACAAATATGTTGAATGAGATGATGGAGTTGGAGTACCGTCAAGGCCCCAACCAATGTAAAGGGAGGCAATGCCAATAGCATCACGAGCGGCAATGAAGCTGTTGTCCCGGGTATCCAGCAACACAAAGGAGAACACTCCATCCAGCATGTCAATGAAGTCCTCTCCATGCTCCTCATACTAATGAAGGATTAATTGGTCAGATGATTACTACTCGTACTTGCGTTGGTTAATTGATTTGTAAAAAGGAAACGGACCAGATGGGCAATAACCTCACAATCACTTCCGGTTTGAAAGTGGTGAGAGGGGAGTGACTTCCTTATTTGCTCATGATTGTAGATTTCACCATTAACCTGCATGCGAAAAGTGGTTAAGAGATCAATAATGAATGTGAATATATAAGAGTATGTGCGTAGTCCATCATGGCAATGCATGGGTAATGAGTAATGAATGAACATACAGTAACGACAACGGTTTGGTTCTCATTGTAGAGCGGTTGATCACCAGAAGCAGGGTCGACAATGGCGAGACGTTGGTGAGACAAGTAACAATCTCCCTTTTCATTTTGGTATATTCCACTCCAATCCGGTCCCCGGTGCTTTAATCTTCACATTCCAATCATCATCATCATCATCATCATCATCATTGTTTTAGGATGGATCAAAGACACTCAAATCATCATTGACTATCAGATGCACTCAAAAACACAAACATTACCCGCCCTCCCATCATCATCATTACCAAAGATGTCTTAGTCAGTGGTTAAAACTAGGTGATCCGGAAGATTTCAAGTTCAAATCTACCCACCCCTGTTGTAATGCGACTAAGTGTGCTTTTGATGGAAAAAAAAATCATTTTGCTTTTATCAACTAAAGAATCTAACGAGATGGTGTTGCTTGGAAACTTATTACACGGCTACACCTAGTGGAACCCTCGTTCTTTCCAACTTATTTTTAACTTCGGTCAATAACTTCGTTCATCTTAGATTCATTAATTGTAATTTGTCTTAATCAATTCAATCCATTTATTTCAATTTAATTTTTTTTAACCCCATTAGATTAAATTAAGTTCACATCAAACATATTTCATTCAAATCCAATACAGCTCCTGAAAGAATATGGCCGTATTGGGTCACTATGTAATCTTTTTTATTTTATTTTATGAGTATTTTTTTATCAGCTAGTTCCTTATGACGGAAATATCCGTCATTTTGTTATAATGAGTTTAATATTATCCTTTTGGATAGAAAAAACCATTGTTCTTCTAATGTTTTGTCCTTTTCTATATAAACAGATAGTATTTCACTCGTCATAACTCATAAGTAGGGTTGGCAATGGGCCGGGTCTGGGTCGGGTCCTGCCGGACCCGAACCCGTGTTTAACAAGTTGGACCCAGACCCGTAAGGGTCCAAAATTTTAAGGCCCATACCCGGTCCGGGTAGGGCCCGGGTCCTTCACGGGTCCGGACCCGATTGTACTTTTTTTTAATATATACTCTTCCGTCTCCTTTATCTGTTCGCCTTTGATTAAAATATTATTCACAATAAATATAAAGGCAAATAAATGAATAAAACGGAATTTATATGACTTTAAACCGGACGCTAAAAAGGCATGACATACTGATAAAGGAGGTGAAATTCGTTATTTACTGAGTTTCGGTACACGTATTAGAATAACTTGCTATTAATTTCTAATTTTCTATTGCTAATGTAAAGTCTCCCTCTCCATTGCGGTTTGTATTAGTTTCCTTTACTATATTACACATTGAATTACCGCATCCACCAAGTTCTTTTTTTTTTCTTAAAAAAAAATAATTTTAACGGGTCCAAGGGTTGGGTCCGGGTCCAACATATAAGACTCAGACCCGAAAAATTATTGAAGGACCCATACCCGATCCGTACCCACAGGGTCTAAAAAAAAGAGGACCCGTACCCGACCCATTAGGGTAAGACCCGGCGGATCCGGATAGGGTGCGGGACCCATTGCCATCCCTAGTCATAAGGAAGTGACAAAGCAGAATCCTTGTTTTTTTATGTACACTAGTATTTTGCCCGGCGATGCTCGGGCTACGACGTCTACATTTTTTTTAAATGTCTTTTATCATTGTTGGTGTATGTACTGACTTAATTTTCATTCGATGTGTCTCTAATTAAATTGAACGTGTAGCTATTATTTTCATAATTGTACTTTATTTGTTATGCAAATAGATGAAACGATTTATGATAATAGATCAAAGCACGCAGAATTATTTTCAATTATGGAAGAATTAACATACTCCGTATTACTCCATAGTCCATACTTTACTATGCTACGAATGAAAACAACCTCAAATTAATGTTTACATTTGTGTAACTTATGTTGGTATATCGATATATTTGTATTGTAGAAAGAGAAATTAGACAATGTCTGTATATGACGTAAAATATGCATACGTACTCCGTATAATAGAAAATAAATTATTACTTTGTACGGAGAATATATGATATATAATGCAACGACTCTTATACTTCGTATGTGAAAGTTAATTTAAACCAGAGTAGGTCCACTGAGAGACGATCTCTCGTAAAATTTATTGAACGACTAATTACAATGAAGATAATAGTGGTACCAAACATAATAAAAATATGTACGATTAACATAAAAGAATATATTTAGAAATATAAAAGGGGTACGCTCATATACGGAGTACAAAACGGAATTGTTATTTAGAGGTACATGTACATCCAATAATAAATTAAAATAGATACGAATGAGACATAAAGTGATACTGAAAAGTGATATCTTCCTAGATTTTGTGTTTAAACCAATACTCCATGTAATCGTAAATGCCATAATTTATTAGTTAAGATAGGGTACTTGTACAATAGATCTCAGGTTGGCTATAATTTAGTAATTTATCCTAAGTATTACTCCCTCCATCTCGGTTATTTGTTGTTCTTTTATATACTCCCTCCGCTTCTCTATGATGTTCCACATTTGATTGTGGAAAGAAATTAAGAAAATGGATATATGTGAAGGAAAATGAAGATAGAGAAAAGAAAGTGGGGTCACAAGCAATAAGAACCACAAAATATTTACTAAAAAGGAAAGTGAAACATCTTAGTGAAGTTTCCTAAAAAGGAAATGTGGAAGATCTTAGTGAAGGGAAGAGAGTATTATTTATGAGAAAGGAAAACAAACGACTGTGAAAATAGTACCTAGTACCTACCCTGTACATAATATAGAACTAAAAAGGTAAGGTCATGAATACGTAAACTCTTCAAAAGTGAAAGGGCATATTTGTCCAAATATAAAGTTACGCAAATTTTGGATTTATTTACATTTATATGAGAGGTCTCAAAATAAAATCAACGTAAAACCGCATCCAATATTATTAGATGTACATGGTTGGTTTATGAGTAATGATTTTTGTTTCACTATAACCATATCCCAAAAATTGTAAATGTTGGAAGTACAGTAACAAATAAAGCCAAGCCATTGCCAAGGACAATTATGTAAATGTCATGCATAATTGAGGATAAAGTTGGAAAGAAAATGTTACGCAAATTCTCACCTAGAAAATGTTAGGCAAAAACCACCTCCTCCCCCTTTTTATATAGGTAAAGGAAATTAGGAAGAAAGACTATCTTTTCAAAAAATTTAACCCCTTCATTTGTTTACATCATTTTCAAATATAAGCTACCTTTTCGACTTTGAATGACTTCAACTAGTCTATTTGAATTTAATTTCCAACTAACTTTTCTATTAGCTTTAGAAATTCACAAATTCTTATTTAAGTCGGAGATATCCGTTATAAACGTAAGACTGGTCAAATATCATATCACATGTATAAATAAGACAAAAATGTTGCTAGTATCAACACCACGTGTTTTTGTCTTTTCCAACCTACTTGACCCGTTATAACCTTGTGACGGATATTACCCGTCACAAGGTCCGTCACATGGGAAACCTATGGTTAGAACTTTCGCCTTATCAACGAATTTGCCAAATAGAGTCTTTGTCCATAATTGATAAGACAGTGTCTATGAGAGCGGTTTTGCATTCAAAAAAAGAACATGGGTTAATTAGAAACACAAATTCTTATACGAGACGGACTAATGGTAGATTTATTGTATTATTACTCGTACAGTATTATTTTTTACTCCTATATTCCATTAGTGGGTTTCAAAATAAGTTTTTAATGAAATGATCTCACAAGAGAATTGAAATAACATCATTGCGTTAAAATGTTTTGTTAATACGCAAAAAAAAAAAATTATGTTAAGCTGCAAAAATGTAAATCCTTCCTTGGGTTCTTGGCATCTCTTATTTGGCAAATCAAACATGCAGAACAGAGGTATGCATGGACAACACAGTACAGATGACGGCCCTAATGAACTTTTCTTTGATTTTATGGAATAAGAAATGATTCACGTTGGAACAAATCAAACATACAAACTAGTACTCCAACAAACAACCATAAATAAGTACTACACCGTAATGGTTAATTAATGGGTTATACAAGACATTTGAAAATAATGAACTTATGTAACATATCGATTTTTCTAAGTTGTGTCCACGATGAATCATATACTACGTATGTACCTGCGAGAAAGCTCAAGAACACGGGTGCGTTTAGCCTGAGAAACGTCAGAACAACCCAAAACTGCTAGTATTCCACACATATTTTTTAACGAACAAAAAGAAAAATAGTATGTCAATATATAGTTAGGAAATTCCTTTAGTTTAAGAAATCATAATAATAAATAAGATGTGAATATGAAAGAGAGGGAGAGAGAGGAAGTAGATAGATGATAGATGGGTGGTACAGGAAATCTAAGCAAGAGGTGCAACGAACAATCAGGGCTAACACCACGTATCTCTGGTTTTCTGATTCTCATCTTCTTTATTTTTGGACACTACTACTTTTCTGCAACATATCTCATCTCATCTTCTTTAAATAAATAAATAAGCCTCCCTCTTTGAGAAATTATCTCATTTAATTAAAATATTTCTCACAGTAATCGATCACACTCAAAAGCGCCACTTTTCCAAACTTCATACCCTAGAAATGAGTCATGAAAGGGCTTGCTGATCAGATCACCGAGTAGGCAGGCAACCATGGAACACGTCTCTACACTCTACTGGTGCCAAATTCTTAATGAAAAGGATACTGCAACATCGGATACGTAATAGACCGCCATATCCTTAATATACTAAATGAGAAACCAATTGAAAAGAACTAGACACGTTTCAAGCTCTCATCGATCGTTTTCCGCCTAAACAATTTTTAACTTTAATTATAGAAATAATCTTGCATAAAGTACAACATCAAGTCATTATTAGCAAGGCCTCCTACAATAAACAATCAAATAAAATAATGTTATAATATGGATGTTATTATCCTTCCAAGCAATACGTCTCTCCGCGAAGAGACGTGTGCTTTATGTTTCGATATCTATAAATATCGATCAACTCATGTATTGTAAAAGACACATCAATATAATCTCATTCTAATTTTCGGTTTACGATATAGTTCTACAATATTTTATAACACGTTATCAGCACGATCGTCTTTTATAATCAACAATCGCTGACGGAAATATATTGATCTTTCATATCGGGTTGATTGCGAAGGACAATTGGGACTTATTATTATTTTTCATATTTTAATTCTTATCTTCGATTTCTGCCGGTTTACAGTAAGTGTACTTTATCACCACCCATTGATTACAATTTGCATACTACTCTGCTTTGCGTACTACTCTACATGATATGATTGTTTATGATCTGATCAAATTTTTCGGATTACAATATATTGGTATGAGAACTGAGATATGTTACCGTATATTGTTTAACATACAATATGAGTATGTCAATTTTTCTCCAATCATAGTGGTACTAATATTCCGCATTGCCCTTAATGTTTATGATCAATTGTTTATGATCACCAATTAAATATGATTAATTAATGTAATAATTGCCTATGTTTCTCATCCTTATGCATGATACATTTAACGGTATACGGTTAATAATTTGGGAGTAATCATTAAAACATGTTAATATACTCTGATTTGCATTGACTAAGTGTTTGATTGAACATGTTAATTAATCAACGGGAATAGCATCGACGTTTTGGGTTCGATTGCAACAAGATTATACTTTGAATTCATTCATCCATAACATGCATGAGTAATAATATTGCAGCACAATTGATACAGTTGATTATTATGATAATCATGGTAGATATTATTATGTTTACATCTACTAATTGTGGAATTAGTAATAATCATGGTACATCTTTAAACGTCTATTAGTGTATCATTGCCGCCTGTGATTGTTATCAGTGTCACATACTTATGTTTATGCAAGTGTACTTGATGTTTATCTTCAGTTATATACCCATTGTCGTGATATTTATCTTACATATGCATATAGTATCATGATTCGATAAAACTTTTTCACTATAATATTGTTCTGTTGTTTGACGATCTCACTATAATTCGATAATATTGTTCTGTTTCGATATGTGTTCTGTTTTCAACATAGTCGACATAGTCGTTTCTAACTTAGAGGTATATGTAAATATATAATTAAGCTAAAATGAAATGGATATAAATAAATAATGATATCATCAAAATGCCTCCTGCCTGCTATGTATTGACATTATGGATTGATATATGTAATTCATTGTTGATATATGTAATGTCAATTTTATTTATATATGTACTCCGTATGACCCCAAATTGCACTAATTCATTTTATTTTATTTATTTGATGGTTTTACGTCACTTTATTTATTTTACTTATTATTGTTTTATTTATTTCGTTTTATCTGATTCTTGATTTATCATATTCATATTATATAGTGATCCATGTCTAATTTTACTTTTTGATGGTTGATCATTGATGATTTTTGCCTCTATATTGAACATGACGGTGATGGTATGTTCCGTTGATTACAAGTACTCCGTAGAAGTATTTTGTTTCATCTTGTTTTGTGTTGTGCAAATTATTTTGTCTTGTTAATACATACTCGTATGATATGAGATTTTACATTGAAATCATTTTCTACTACTATCTATACATTGGTTTGACTATGCATTTCTTATTGAGAGTGGATTAATCAAGTTATACGAAGAATTTCGTTTTGGTTTGTACATTTCTTTATCATATTACGTCATTTGTTTACAAGAATAAAATTCGCTGCTATGGTATGAATTTTTTTAAAATGACTTATCAAGTGTCATATGAAAGATAGAACTTGAGATATGTAAATCAGAAGTTTACCCATACTTGTGTTGGAAATATAGGGGCGATATATAATTAGAGAATATACGTTGTTGTGTCGTGGTATGAAGGCCACTGAATGAGCATCGAAATCGCCCTGACTACGGTACAAATCGGAATGGACGTCGTCCCCCAAGGTCACACAACACTCCTAAAAGGTTGTGTACTCAACCATTAGGAGTTGGAACTCGATGGTATACTCGACTACTCACATGTCCTATAATGCTCATACTTATATAATAAGTGTCATCCAAAGTCAACATATTGTCTTATAACCTCAAAAGGCATCCAAAGTCCCTTTATGATGGAAAATAAACTATCATTATTTTAAATATAATGACATTCATAACCATACTAATAAATTGGTGTCATTATGTTACTTAATGGGAGATACCCTTACTATGCAACAATAGTCAACATATTGTCTTTGCATTATTTTTAACAATCCCCCACTAATGCAAATAACAAACCGAAAACAAAAATTCTGAGCATATGAAAAGGTTGACACTTAGACGTTAATATCTTTCGATTTGAATTAACGTATTAGTGAAATGAGTCAACAACTTACTTACAACAAGAGAATATCTTTCGATTTGAATTCCTTATTGAATTTCGGTTGAATTATCCTCACAACACATATCATACCTTAAGTTCCACACGAGTTCCGCAAAACGATTCAACAAATTTATGACCAAATGAACCTTGGGATTTTGATGAGTGCTCTAGAAAGATAACTCATTCTCTCATAGAAGGAAACCAACCCTTCACACTCGGTAATTTTATCAAGGATATCTCCACATAACCCACACACTTATGAGCTATAGAATCATTAAGAGCTCGAAAGCTCAACCTCTCAATACTACGTACGGTGAATCCATCAAGTCCTTCACAACAGGACCACCCAAACATAGGGATATAGATTCATTAAGAGAAATATCTCAACCTCTATCATTACGGTGATCTCATCAAGTCCGTCTCACAGGACCACCCAATTTGGGCTATAAGACCATTAAGAGCTATGTGCTCAACCTCTATCATTACGGTGATCTCATCAAGTCCGTCTCATAAGGACCACCCAAATTCGGGCTATAAGACCATTAAGAGCTATATGCTCAACCTCTCAAATACACCAAATTATATTTGATGATTTCAACTCTCTCAAATCTGCATAATACATGTGTGTAATTCACTACACATCATTTTTAGCAATATGAAGATGAAATTAGCATCAAACATTGCATAGCAATCGATGCCCCCAAAATAATGCAATAAATATTAAGCTCCCAATCACCATTAATTACCTCGGTAAGGTTAAAAGAGCAAAATAATACGCATACATAATACATAAAATTATAACAGTCTTCTCAATAGACTTATAATAAAATTATTATAAAGATGGAAGCTTACTCGTGATCATTGTGCAACTCACCTTGTGATCCAACGTCTTTATAAATATCCAACATGTTGCAATTCTCAATATTGCACCATATATACATCATCATTCTTATATTAGAGAATAACGATCTCGATGATTGTTTCATTTATATTTTCTTTTTGCAAATCCACATTTAAAATATATAACCTTTATTCACATAAAATCAATCATCATAATCTCATATATTGTGGTGTATGCCAGATGTACAACATAAATAAATGAACCTTACGCAACCATTATTTATTGACTTGGTCAACAAATTAAAACTCTTACATTTGGTTCAATTATTCATGTATAAAACATGCTATCGGTCATCACTTTCCCCCACAATTAGAGATATACATACTCTTCACAAATTATAAGATATCAACTCTAAAATTGATGCATGAATAATTTTATCAAATAAGTTTGAATGACTTCCCCCACATGTTGTCACACCACGAAATAGTGACAAACATAATCGTTCAACCAAAATATACAAATTATTCATTCATTAATCATCCCAACTTTTAGATATCAAATAATTATGCCTGAGAATTTATCTATTCCATAATCTATTTTTAGAGTAATTTATCAAATAATTCATCCAATTATTTAATACATACTTGATCAAGATTATGCATGTCATTAAAATTAAAATATTTAACCCTCACATATAGCTTATTTTACTCGAGTGAGCATTGATGCGTCTCTAGTGTGAAGTTAAATTCTTCTTCCAAATGTATCCAAAATAATTTACAAGATAAGTACACACGTGCCTTTTCAAAACATTAATAAAGATACGAAAAATCACACTAATATATAATCCCAATATATATTATACATATTCAATTTTCTCAAGCAAAACATACATAATGTTCTTAAATTGATTAATGAATAATATTCAATATCATATATATTAAGTGCATAGAATAAATTTATAACGGCTATATAATAAATTTATAACGGCTATATATAATAAATCCAAATATTGCTCTCATTACTCATAAGAGCATATAAGCTCCACATTGTCAACTTCCAAGACAACATAATTTGCACAAAAATCATTAATAATTAATTATTACTCCACTAATAATCACATTAATTATTTTGATCGTAGGCATATAATATTCTCCATAAACACAGAAAAACATTCACCTTTTAGTTTTATACTAATACAAACATGTGTGCAAATTCATCATCCATCATGAAATATTGAGACTAACACATTCAACATATGTTCAGAAACAACATATATAACATCTTACTCTTATCAGATAATTTATCTTCCAATCAATGACGATAAATGATACTGTGGACATGACGTAGGTCCACCCCGACGCGGCCACGCGCGGGTTTGGGTAGGCGAATGAATCTCGTGGTGAGATTGTTCTCGGGTTCGAAATTTAAGTCAAAATGGAGTCGCCACCGAATTTTGTGGTTATTCGGAACCATACGAGCCCACTCTATGTCGTCATGGGCTATACACAAAGTAAGCCCACTTCGATTTCAGAGTTTATTGGGCTCGTCCCTTTGCATTGCAATATAGATACCGTCTAAACCGGCTTTCGTATATAGAATGACTCTCGTGCGCCAAGGATTTCGGACATCCGGAAACCAAAGGTTCTGAGTAAGGGGTGAGGGTACGTGTTGGGAAGCCCACTAAGGACACCCAACCCCGCCTGCACATGGCGGCCTCTACTAAGACATCGTTCGTGTTCGTGTGTGCGCGCTAGTAAAACGATTAAATGATATGCAAACAGCATTTTCGGGCTAAGCATATGAATAGCATGTGAACTACGTCATTTAATGCATCTTAATTATGGTCGAAATGATTTAGCATGCGAGGTTCATTTTATAAAGCGATAAACAAGTAAATAAACGAAACTCAAAAATAAATAACATACAAGTTACACGGACGGAAATACAACCCGGCCAATACAAAAATTATAAGCGATATAGGAACGGGATAATAGATAACAAAAAGTTAGGAACGGGATAATAGATAACAAAAAGTTAGGAACGGACCCGTATACAAACTAGACCGTGAATTGTGTAGGTGGACGAACCCCGATTAAATACACATTGAATTGTGTAATAAATGAAGGACGGAGACATAGGACCTAAACGTGATGCTAGCCCGATCTTATGCCTCGATGCCTTGTCCCGACTTATCACGTCGAAAAATCGATCAAAGTCGTTATAGTGTTGTGTATGAGTTTTGAAAAATGGGTTCACGTGATTGACTTTACACGTGTCGACTAAAAAGCCGTAAAAAGACGAGGCTTAAATGTTGCATTTAAGCTCTCGGTTTTCTGGGTTACAGGACCCACTCGGTCGAGTCATGGTCTGACTCGGTCGAGTGTGTCCTCGAAAAGGGGTCTGCCCAGGTTTATGGACGCTACTCGATCGAGTAGCCTACGTACTCGGTCGAGTAGCCCCTGTACGAGTGTCAACTCATTTCGTTTTTTTGTACAAAATCGATGGTTGGCCAAATCAAATACAAATATCGCACGATTTGTATTTAACTTGGCTTCCGGCGCTACAATTGCGTATGCATGCGATTATAATACCGTTATCGGAGATTTGTGAAAACGTTTATATTAGAAATTTTGAACTAGCAACGGAATGCATCCCTCTACGTCACGACCTCGAAACTAACCCTTTCGGGTTATGTGATGTCGGTTTTCGTGTCAACGGGTTTCGTGCTAATTAAAATGGGATCAAATGCGTTCAACTATTATTAGTCGCGATCACGTCATGCCCTTGAGTACATTGGGGCGGGGCTCCCCGAAAGGGCTCCACCTCCGTCATTGCTCGTAAAGGGATTAGACGGACTTTAGGCGATAATTATAGTTAAACGTATTCAAAACCGAATTTTGATACTAGTTTATATATATACGCGGTATGATAATATGTTAGTAACGAGAATGTAAAAGTTAGTATACAAAAAAGTAAAATGTTAGAATTATGTTAGAAGTTAGAATTACAATACTAGTATAGATATAATATAAACGATAGAAAAACGTAAATAAAAAGAGTAACAAGGATCGAAATGGGGTTTAGGACACCCTCAACATACATGCTTAGTAGGGACCTCGGAAATGAACTCGCGAATAGTGACGGGACGTCGGAGTATCGAGGATGTATGCAAGTTATGGTGTGTATGTGTATATGTGTGTGTGTATGTCGGTTTTTTCGAGGGACAAGGGACTCGGTTTTTTGTATATAGTGCTTAGGGTTACTAAGGCTCGTAGTGTAGGTGAATGTTGGGTAAAAGTTTAGGGTAAAATGTGCATTAGGTCAAACTGAAATGCAAAGGGTTTGAGGGGGTATTTATAGACTTTACCCCACGACCTAGGGTCACTCGATCGAGTGGCCCTAGTGCACTCGGTCGAATGCCCTAGAAAATGGGCCTGATCCGGTAAATGACGCTCCACTCGACCGAGTGGGTCAATCCACTCGATCGAGTGGGTCAAGCAAATCGAGACAAAATAGGAAAGAATTGATTTTGTTGTTTTGATTGATTTTTTTGAATTTGGATTTGTGCGCCAGCTGAACCTGGCTGATTTATGAGACGGTTTCGTCTTTGACCGGGTTTTGACCCGGTCGCTAAAAGACGGGATTTATTTTTGGTGTCGGTTTTGGCCCAAATTAGTCTCATTTTGCCCGGAACGACCCACTGGGCCTGGATTTGAGGTCTGTTTTGTGAGATTATTACTCCGCTAAAAGTCCACATCAGATATTATTGATTTCGGGTCCAAATCCGAGTATACCAAGTCACGTTTGCGTCCGATCATCATCGGGTGTTTGTCGGGAACTGCTATAGACACTAGCAGGCAAAATGCGGTTGTCTACAGAGCCCCCACTCTGACTGAGGCTTGGACAAGGCGAAAGTCAGAGTAGCTACCAGGCCAATCGCAGATTACGACCTGGCAGCCTTCCGGTCAGGTCGTTTATAGTCCAGTAGACTAGCGTGAAGGACTCGCCAGCCATAAGCAGAGGGTCATACCTGTCCTGCTGATGATAGCTCCGTGGGGAGTGAAACTTGCTTTTGATGGCATAGGTGCACCCGTATGCTGATACATCATAGCTCTGATTGTAGCATTCTGGATAAATATTGGCTCACGTTGGGGAGTGAAGTAGTTGCGCGGAGACTTGCTTCTGAAGTCTTGGGGTGTACCTGTATGCTGACACATAACAAATTGCATGTAACACATAGGCAAAATACCGACTCGTGCTGGGGAAAAACTGGATTTTGAAAAGCCGAAAATTTTTGAAAGATTTTTTTATCACAGGATTTTAAGAAAATTCTAGGAAAGCTCGGGACAACTTGATTCCTATTCTGGGTTTTAGTCTGAAGTCAGGCCTGCACATGCTGGGTCCCAGGTTTGCTGAGGAGGCAGGGTAGTTAGGGTTACAGTTAGGGTTTCCTATTATAAATATAGGTCTACCTGCTTCAGTTTACTGCATCTCAAATCAAAAATCCTTCTTCTCCTCAAAAAAATCCTTAGTCTCTCAAGAGGATTCAAATTCCTGCCATGGGTATCGAGCATCTTACTTCAATGCTTTTTGCCTGGTCCCAGCACTTTCGGGACGAGGACAAAATTCAGCTGACCCAAATGGGGATTGTCAGCCTGTTTCCTCTTCGACGTCTAGTAACTGATTCACACTTTTTGGACGTCTGTCTGTCGTTTTGGGATATCACCCATCACGTCTTTGCGTTCCCGCGGGGAGAGATATGCCCTCTTCCCGAGGAGATCGCAGCCATTGGGGGTTGGAGCCCTGTTGCTCGTCCTGCTATTCCTCCGTTCTACCCGGACCCGAGGAGAAGGCTGAGGGACTTCCTGGGTCTGTCTCATGCTGAGGCAGATCGAATGGTGCGGGGAGATACTGTTTCCCTCTTCGACTTGGCTGACAAGTTTATGAATAGTCAAGATGTAAGGGCTACGCCTTCTCATAGGCGTAGGGCTTTCGCATTCTGCATGCTGCACCGCTACTTTTTTGAGGGGATGATGGATGTTGACTCATGCGTGGGTCAAATTAGGCTGATCGGAGTGGTTGACCAGATGGAGACTGGTCATAGCCCTGCTTGGCTAGTTGCTGGAGAAATCATCATGGGTCTGGATGCTAGGCGACTCGACCCAACCCGACAACTGACGGGAAGTACCCTTATTCTGCAGGTATGTGTCTCGCAATTTTGATTTTTTTTTTCGTGCGATTTCTTGAGGTCCGTAAGTCACTCGATCGAGTGGACCTGTCACTCGATCGAGTGATGTCTGCAAAGTGCTTCTGCCCATCTGTGGAGGGCTTGCTCGATCTAGTGAGATGCTTTACTCGATCGAGTGACACACTTAACGAGATTCTGATTGTTTTTAGGGAGACTTAATCGATCGAGTCAGACGGTGTACTCGATCGAGTGGGCTATAGCGGACCACTCTATAGCGGACCACTCTGTTGCTTGTGATCGAGTGGGAACGCTCTCTTCCGCGTCGTCGTCAGTGGACGACCAAGGAGGCCAAGGACAAGGGGAAGGGCAAGATGCCTTAAATGCCGAGTCCTTAGCTTTTTATTATTTAAATATTATTACTATTTTTGTCGTGTGCCCCTTTTTTTTGGTAATTTTTGAATTCCTGCATTTTTGTAAGTTTCCCGAGTTTGTCGGGGGTTTTTTTTTTGTGATAATTAATAAAAGAAGTTTAGTATTAAACCGTTCCTGTCTTTTCTTGATTGCATTGGTTGTGCCCTTTTGAGGGGCTGCCTACGTATCCGCAATTAGCAGAATCAAACCAAACGTAGTTCAGGCTCAGTAAATTTGCAATCTTGAATTACACCAAGACTAATAGTTCAAGATGTTTTGTGACAGTAGAATAAATAATTCTAGCTCATTGACTTGCTTTTTATAAAAAAGGATTTTGATAAATTTTGTTAATGACATTGAGAAATGGCTAAGGGTAGTAACGCTTCAACTGGTCCAGGTTGGTTGGGTTGACGAACTCATTCCCATCCAGGTCCGTTAGCATTACTGCTCCCCCTAATAGGATCTTCTTCACCAGATATGGCCCAGCCCAGTTGGGTTTGAATTTTCCCCTTGGGTCAACTGGTAGTAAGGCTCGGACAGACTTAAGGACTAAGTCCCCTTCTTTAATGTTTTTGGGCCTTACTCGCTTGTTGAAGGCCCGTTGGATTCGTTTCTGGTAGATTTGGATGTTGTTGAGAGCGCGGGATCGTCGTTCGTCTAGTAGAACCAATGAATCGTACCGTGCTCGAACCCAGTCAGCTTCGGGTACTTGACTTTCTAACAGAATTCTGAGGGACGGTACCTCTAATTCAACTGGTTGGACTGCCTCCATCCCATAAGTTAGGTAGTACGGTGTCGCTCCGGTTGCGGTGCGAATTGATGTCCGGTACCCCCATAGGGCAAAAGGTATTTTGTCGGGCCAGTCCCGATAATTATCAGCCATCTTTTTGAGTATGGTGACAATCGTTTTATTAGCTGCTTCTACCGCTCCATTCGTTTGGGGACGGTAGGGCGAGGACGTGTGCCTTTGAATTTTGTATTTAGCCAGTAGGGCTGCGGTCTCAGCTTGGAAATGAGTCCCATGGTCACTGATGAATTCATGCGGGATTCCATACCGACATATTATCTTGTTTTGGATAAATTTGGCGACATGTTTAGCATTGAGGATGCGATATGATTCAGCTTCGACCCACTTGGTGAAGTAGTCGATAGCTACTAGAATGAAGCAGTGTCCGCCAGTACCGGAGGGATTTACCTTCCCGATTATGTCGATACCCCATGTCGAGAACAGCCAAGGAGATGTCATGGTATAGAGTAAAGATGACGGCATATGTTGCACATTGCCGAAAATTTGACAGTTATGACAACGTTTGACATATAACTGGCAGTCAGCTTCCATGGTATTCTAGTAATACCCGAGCCTCATGATTTTTCGGACCAACATGTGAGCATTCATGTGTGGGCCGTTTTCACCATCATGTACTTCGGCCATTACTTTCTCGGCCTTATATTTATCAACACAAAGGAGAAGAGCCCCCTGTGCTGTCTTTTTGTACAGTTGCCCGTCATCAGTACGGATGAACTGGGTGGCTAGCCTCGGTAAGGCTTTCTTGGCTCGACCCTCGGTCCCGGGAGGGTATTCTCCATTTGTCAGGTATTTTAATACAGCCAGATACCATGGTTCGGGATCAGTGATCTCGATGTCTTCAATGTCATGAATATATGCCGGCTCGGACCGCCTTTCGACACAAATTGGCATACTGGTCACGTGGTCGGGAATATTTAGTAAAGATGCCAGTTTTGAGAGTGCATCTGCAAACTGGTTTTCTTCCCGAGGCAGGTATATATACTCAACCTTTTGGAACTGTTTCTCGAGATCCCTTACTCGTGCCTGGTAGGCCACGAGATTAGCATTCCGAGTCTTCTATTTTTGGAGTGCTTGGTTAATGACCAAGGATGAGTCGCCATGTACCCGGAGATTTGGGATCCCCAGGTTGGCGGCGGCTTGTAGCCCGTATGTAACACCCGTAAAATTTACAACTTTGATATTCGTCCCGTTGCGATCAAATCGACTCTTATCGAGTCTCGTTATTTTTCATCCAGCTTAATTTCGATCTTCGTATAACACTTTAATAAATTTTCGTTCAAAACCAATTTTAATTTCCTTGTCCGCGAGAATTTTAATTAATCTCGAGAACTTGCTATTTAATATTTTTCTACGCGATTTCGTATATAATTATTTTTGAGACGTGATTTTAATACTTCTTTCTCATAAACACGTTCTCATATGTTTTCCGTCTTATTATTATTTTTAAAAGTGATCCATTAACGATTTTAATCGTGAATCAGGCTCAGAGTGTAGCAGACTCGACCGTTTCCCTCAGCGGACTGAGATATTTTTGTAGTCGGTTGAGAAAGTAAAAACCGACTCCTCTATTTTCTTCCTTATCCTGTTGCAGTTACCCCTTAACCAACATTTGGCAATTACCCCAACTCCCTTTAAACTCCAACCATATCCCATATCCAATGTACGTTCTCCTCTTCTCTTCTCAAAAAAAAAAAGAAGAAGAACGTAAACAACAATAGTGCACTGTTCTTCATTTTTTTTCCCCGCTTTCGATCATTCTCTTCATTCCGTGTTCATCTTAGTTCAAGGGTAATCATCGAAACCCCTATTCCTTCTTCCTACTTCTCGATTTACGACGCTAATAAGGGTCTTGTACCTTTTTATATATTTTTTTTAGGTTTTCGAGACAACTCCGAGGAAGACGAGTACATTATTGACTCAGATCTTGATTAAGGCAACACGACGATCTCGGTATTGCTTGATTTTTTTTGTCGTAGTTACATGTATAGAATTTAAGGTTTTGTTTGGCTATTATAGTATGTCATTAATTTTTTATTTAAAAGTTTTAGAATCGTTAATTTTCAATTATTTCGTTGTTGTGTTCGTTTTTACGAGATTAGTGCATAAATCGTTATAATAGTTATTAAATCATAATATTTGGCCGATACACTAATATAGTTTTAAAGTTCCTGTCGATTTTTTTTTTACAGATTTCGAATTTTTAGAGTCGTTTAATGGATTTTTAACAGATTTCGTACAAAATCGATTTAAAACCGATTTAATGTTCAAATGCCTAAATTACGTATTTAAATCTGAAAATTTTTGTGTACGTACATTCTGACCAAATTTAATTTTCTGTAAATTTTCGTAATTTTTCGAATTTTATAAGTGGGTGAAAAAAAATAAATAGTCCTAAAACACCGTTTATCGTTAAAACCGAATATTCCTTTTAATTTTTGATTTTTATTTTTTCTCGATTCAAAATAAAGTTTCTGATATTTTCTAACAAAATAATTATTTTAGTGACATTCGAGATTTAATAAAATAAAAAGAGCGATAAATAGTTATTTAACCTTTTAAAACGAAACCGATGATTAAAAGACGGTTTTTCTTTTTTTTTTTTTAATTCTGAAATTTTCATTTTTTTTTTATTATTTGAAAAGTTTCTGGAAAAATTTTATTTCCTTGATAAGTTATGATTTTTAACAACCGTGCACAAATCGTTTTGAATTTAGCTTTTATTTTTAATCGTTAACGTTTAATTAACGCGTTTTCCGTAAAAGCCTTTAAAACCGAGTTTCCAGATTTTGAAAAAAATTATTTTCTGGACAGATTGTCTAAATATTAGTTTTAATTATTTATCGTAATTTTTACACTATTTTTCGAAGCTTTTAAATGATAGAATCAATTTTTAAGCGAAATCGTGAATAATCGTTAAAACACGATTTTACAGCAACTTATTTAATTTTCCAGCAATTTCGAACCTTCTAAAAATTTAACCGTTTCATCTTAAGTCACCCTTTATGTTATTCGAAAATAATTTAAATGTTTAATAAAATAAAGAAGGTTAAATAAATTACTTTTATAAAAATGATTGTCGTAAAACATTATTTTATACTCGTTCCGTCGAAACTAATAATAATTAGGGAATTTTAGTTTTATATATTTTCAAAACACCCTAATTCATAATAATAATAATACGTTTGTGAAGTATTTCGACAATTCTTATAAATAATTTATACTCGATTTAGAACTTAAAAATTGTTAAGGCCGAAAGTAGTAGTTTGCGAAATTAATAATATTTACTTTATAGTTAGAGTAAATTACTATTCTCGATATTTTTCTATAACGCTATTTTCATCGTATCGTTACTCTGAGAAAATTTTCTAAAATAGAAAATTTCCTAAAATAGAAAGTTTCCTAAAGTAGAAAGTTTTCCAAATTAGAAAGTTTCCTTTTTAGGACGTTTTGGTAATCCTATCCAATTACGACAACGACTTTGTTTTGGAGTTATGGAATAAGGACAAGTGTACGGGTAGAGTAATACAGTCTAGGGTATACGTTTTGCCATCAACTATAAAGCTGGTGTGTCTAGTTAGAGACATATTGGTCGTTGAACTGAGCATGGTTTGTGTTCAGGAGTGTGTATATTTTGACCTTAAACTTAGATATCGCATCGTGTAAGTCGCCGTCGAGTTGAACTGGATTACGGTTGGTGTCCAGGAGGGGTGTACATTACTTAAGCCAGGACCTCGCTGCACGCAGTCCTGTTATAGTTGAGTTGCCTAGTTAGAGACTGAAGTCTAATTTGTTTTGACTAAATTTTCGAACCTAGTTTAGTATGATCCTAGTGAAAGTCTATTCCGTTACACTGATTGACTTCCATAGCGCCGTTATTTTTATTGATTGACATGGATTTGTAGATTGACAATCATTTCGAATTATTTTACCGTATCATTTTAAATGTTTTCCATTTTTCAACTATTTTGATATAGTAGTAACTGTGCATTAATATCATGTAATATGGCTGGGAGAACGTCGTCGTTACTCCTCACTGAATTGTGGCTGTTATGTTTATAACATGGCAGGTATTATCTGTTCGGGTTGTGTGAGCTAGCGAGCGACATTTAATCCTGCGCCGTTGAATTTATTTTTATATTATGGTTTGTATGTTAAACATTTTTGAGGATTTTAATTTTTGCCCTTTTTATAAAAAGTGGCAGTTGCACTGACTTACCTTTTTATTATTAAAATTTAGTTATCAGTGTGTTAATCCCAACTAAACAGTGATTCCGCCACTGTTTCGCATTAGAATTTATAGGGGATTACAGTTGGTATCAGAGCATCGTTGCTCCCGACGCTCACACATGATTTTAAAAAAAATATCAGTAAATTGGTTAAACATTAAATAAGATATTAGTGAGAGATGGGTAGAAACCAAAATAAGGACTTACTTGTTTAGTTTATATGTTCCTGAACTCAATGATAGCATTGATTATGTGTTTCTTTTGTGGTTGAAGATGAACGGCCGAACGAACCAGAATGACATCAATGCTGCGTTTGTCAACAACATGAATGCGATGGTGCAAACACTCCAGGAATTGACCAACAGGAACGCAAACAACCAGCGACCCTTTAGCTTCTCGCACGCAGCTGAAGGAATGGCCAAGAGCAAGTTAGAATTTTACGACGGCTCTGTAGATCCTGAAGTCATGAATCGTTGGTTCCGGTTGATGGAGAGGCAATTCGGGATTTATTCTGCTCTCGAGGACCAGAAGGTGGGCCTGGCCGTGCTTTACTTGTCTGATGAAGCCGATCGATGGTGGACCCTAGTTGGCCCAACTACCTTGCAGACTCCGGGTTTTGGGTGGGCTCAATTCAAGATCCTGTTGGAGCGTAGGTTCTATCCCAAGGAGCTAAAGAAGCAAAGAATGAGGGAGTTCAGCAATCTTGTCCAAGGGAACAACATGACCGTGGCTGAGTACTCGCAACAATTCCATTTCCTGGCGCATTATGCCGAAGGCCTGCTACAAACTGAGGACAATCGAGCCTTTTATTTCAGAGAGGGGCTCAGAGCAGACATTGCACACAATATTCCCAGGGATTTGGAGACTGTACAAGATATCTACAATGCCGCGTAGTTTACCGAGTCCTCACTGAAGGAAGTCAAGAAAATGGAGACCACTGCTGTTGGTTACAAGAGACCATTCCAATCTTCTGGCAACACCTCTTCTTCATCGAAGAAATTCCATTCTTCTGGAGATCTGAGATATTCCTTTGTTTTCTTTCTTCTTATCTTGTTACATATCAGAATCACATCATATGTTTTACAGGAAAAAAGAACAACTCTAACTCCCGATTTCAAGACAAGAAGAGCACTGCCTACTTCAAATGCAAGAAGGATTTCCACCCGGGCAAGAACTGTGACGGCTCTCCCATCGTCTGTTTCACCTGCGGAGAACCGGGACATATTTCGACCAGATGTCCGAAGAAGGCTGCAACCAGCGATGCTGTCACCACACCTGCTCGAAAGGGGCGCATATTCTTGATGAGCCGAGCCGACGCTGAGGCTAACTCTGACGTAGTAACGGGTATGTTTACGATCTCTGGTGTTAGTGCCTTTATATTATTTGATACTGGTGCCTACATATCCGCTATCTCCTCCAACTTTGCTTCAAAATTATCTCTTATTCCCTCCCAAGCCAAGCCTATTTCTATCACTTTTCCTTCTGGTGAAATCGTTGCTTGTTCTAAAGCATATCAAGCTGTTCCTATTCTTTTTGCCGGTATTATCCTTCCTTCGACTCTTCTCGAGTTTCCTCTGGCAGAGTTCGATGTTATTTTGGGCATGGATTGGTTATCCCTCTATGATGCAAGATTTCAGTGCCGAGACCAGAAGATTTTTCTGAAGACTGCTAGTGGTTCTCGTATTACTTATCGTGGTGGTCGACGCCAGAAGGGTATCAAGATCATTTCTGCTATGAAAGCTATTCGTTTGCAGAGAAAAGGTTGCCAAACATTTTTATGTACGGTGACTGTAACTGCAGAATTAACCAAACTTGAGGAAGTACGCATAGTCAGTGAATATGCAGATGTATTTCCCGAGGAATTACCTGGTATTCCCCCTGAGCGAGATGTAGAATTCACCATCGAGCTCGTACCAGGTACTGGCCCTATTGCCAAGGCTCCTTATAGAATGGCTCCAGCTGAGTTGCAAGAACTGCGTAAACAGTTGGATGATATGATTGAGAAGGACTTCATTCGTCCTAGTTCATCTCCATGGGGTGCTCCTGTACTGTTTGTAAAGAAGAAAGACGGTACTATGCGCTTATGTATTGACTATCGTGACCTTAACAAGGTTACGATCAAGAACAAATACCCCTTGCCCAGAATCGATGATCTCTTTGATCAACTTAAGGGCGCTTCGGTATTTTCCAAGATCGATCTCAGATCGGGTTATCATCAAATCCCTGTCCGTGAATCAGATATTCCCAAGACGGCTTTCAGTTCGAGGTATGGACACTATGAGTTCAAAGTTATGCCTTTTGGACTGACCAATGCTCCTGCAGTATTCATGGATCAGATGAACCGAACGTTCCGGGAGTATCTAGACCAGTGTGTTGTTGTCTTTATTGACGACATCCTAATCTATTCTAAATCCGAGGCTGAGCATGCCGAGCATCTTAAGATCATTCTTGGCATCCTACGAGATCAAAAGTGGTATGCTAAGTTCTCTAAGTGTGAATTCTGGCTCTCTAAAGTGGCTTTCCTGGGTCATGTCATTGCTAAAGACGATATTAAAGTGGACCCGGCTAAGATTTCCGCTATCGAGAACTGGACAAGTCCGAAAGATGTTGGTGAGATTCGAAGTTTCTTAGGTCTTGCTGGATATTACCGAAGATTCGTTCAAGATTTCTCTAAAGTGGCCCGTCCTATGACTCAGTTGCTTAAGAAAGAGTCTAAGTTCCTATGGAACCAGGCCTGTGAAGATGCCTTCTCCGAGCTTAAGAGACGGCTTACTACTGCTCCAGTTTTGACCCTACCCGAGGAAGGCGTTAACTTTGAAGTTTATTGTGACGCTTCTAAGCATGGTTTGGGTTGTGTTCTCATGCAAGGTGGTAAGGTAGTCGCTTATGCCTCTAGACAGTTAAAAGTTCATGAGGTGAATTACCCTACCCACGATCTTGAGTTAGCTGCTGTAGTTCATGCTCTAAAGGTCTGGCGACATTATCTCTATGGAGTAAGGTGCAAGGTGTACACTGACCACAAAAGCCTATGATATCTCTTTACGCAGAAAGACCTTAATGCGAGACAGAGACGGTGGGTAGAGTTGGTGAACGATTACGATCTTGAATTGGTGTACTGCGAGGGTAAAGCCAATGTGGTTGCAGATGCTCTTAGCAGAAAGATCCTACATTCCTTAACTCCATGTTCTGGCATTTCTGAAGATCTGTCCCGAGAGTTCGCAAAGATGACAATTGATGTGGTTATCGAAGGTTCTGATGGGCGGACCAATGCCTTAGTTGCTGAACCAGCTCTTTTTCAGGAGATTCGTGATAAACAGTTGGAAGATCCTCTCGTTGCCGGTATCCGTGAGAAGATGAAACAGGGTAAAGCTCTCGATTTCTCTGTGGATTCTAGTGGAGCTCTGAAGTTTAGGGACCGTTGGGTCGTTCCGGATGAGGTGGAAGTCAGGAAGCAGATTTTGACCGAAGCTCATAAATCGAGATATTCTGTACATCCCGGAGGTGGTAAAATGTACAAGGATTTGAAGCTTCATTTCTGGTGGCCATTCATGAGGGACGACATTGCCAAATTTGTGAGCAAGTGTTTGACTTGTCAGCAGGTTAAGTTTGAACATAAGAAACCTGATGGTATGCTACAGCCGCTCCCTGTTCCAGAGTGGAAGTGGCAGTGTGTAGCCATGGATTTTGTAATGGCATTACCAAGAACCGTAAATGGAAGAAACGGTATTTGGGTCATAATAGATCGTTTGACCAAGTGTGCACGATTTGTTCCTATCCGTGACACTTGGAGTCTAGAGAAGCTTGCAGAAGTCTATATTGCCGAGGTGGTCCGTCATCACGGTGTTCCACTCGAGATCGTGTCCGACCGAGATCCAAGGTTCTGTTCTAAATTCTGGAAGGCATTACAAAGTGCCTTGGGAAGTCAATTGTTGATGAGTACCGCTTTTCATGCCGCTACCGATGGTCAATCCGAGAGGACGATTCAGACCTTAGAAGACATGTTACGGGCTTGTGCGTTGGATTTTCAGGATAATTGGATCCGACATCTTCCATTGGTGGAATTCTCCTACAACAACAGTTATCATGCTTCCATCAAGATGGCCCCGTTTGAAGCACTGTATGGTCGTAAGTGTCGTAGCCCATTGTGTTGGGACGTACCTGGTGAGGTGAAGACTTTGGGTCCTGATCTGTTGGCCGAGACCGTTGACGCAGTGGAATTAATTTGTTCCAGAATGAAAGCTGCTCAGGATCGTCAGAAATCCTATGCTGATGTCCACCGCCGACCTCTGGAGTTTGCAGTTGGTGATCTGGTATTTCTTAAGGTATCGCCGATGAAAGGGGTGAAACGATTCGGGATCAAAGGCAAACTTAGTCCTAAGTTCATTGGACCGTACCCCGTGATCGAGAAGGTGAAAATACGAGGAGAGACCTGTGAAGATTACTGATCGACGGGAGAAGCGCTTGAGGAATAAAGTTGTACCCTTGGTGAAAGTTTTATGGCGCTATAACAAGTTCGAAGAAGAAACTTGGGAAACCGAAGCGGCGATGCAAGCCAAGCATCCTCATCTCTTCGAGTAAGGTAATCTCGATTCCTTCCTTTCTGTCTTTTCTAGTTTCGAGGACGAAACTTCTTTTTAGTGGGGAGGGTTGTAACACCCGTAAAATTTACAACTTTGATATTCGTCCCGTTGCGATCAAATCGACTCTTATCGAGTCTCGTTATTTTTCATCCAGCTTAATTTCGATCTTCGTATAACACTTTAATAAATTTTCGTTCAAAACCAATTTTAATTTCCTTGTCCGTGAGAATTTTAATTAATCTCGAGAAATTGCTATTTAATATTTTTCTACGCGATTCCGTATATAATTATTTTTGAGACGTGATTTTAATACTTCTTTCTCATAAACACGTTCTCATATGTTTTCCGTCTTATTATTATTTTTAAAAGTGATCCATTAACGATTTTAATCGCGAATCGGGCTCAGATTGTAGCAGACCCGACCGTTTCCCTCAGCGGACTGAGATATTTTTGTAGTCGGTTGAGAAAGTAAAAACCGACTCCTCTATTTCCTTCCTTATCCTGTTGCAGTTACCCCTTAACCAACTTTTGGCAGTTACCCCAACTCCCTTTAAACTCCAACCATATCCCATATCCAATGTACGTTCTCCTTTTCTCTTCTCAAAAAAAAAGAAGAAGAACGTAAACAACAATAGTGCACTGTTCTTCATTTTTTTTCCCCGCTTTCGATCATTCTCTTCATTCTGTGTTCATCTTAGTTCAAGGGTAATCATCGAAACCCCTATTCCTTCTTTCTACTTCTCGATTTACGACGCTAATAAGGGTCTTGTACCTTTTTATATATTTTTTTTAGGTTTTTGGAGACAACCCCGAGGAAGACGAGTACATTATTGACTCAGATCTTGATTAAGGTAACACGACGATCTCGGTATTGCTTGATTTTTTTTGTCGTAGTTACATGTATAGAATTTAAGTTTTTGTTTGGCTATTATAGTATGTCATTAATTTTTTATTTAAAAGTTTTAGAATCGTTAATTTTCAATTATTTCGTTGTTGTGTTCGTTTTTACGAGATTAGTGCATAAATCGTTATAATAGTTATTAAATCATAATATTTGGCCGATACACTAATATAGTTTTAAAGTTCCTGTCAATTTTTTTTTTACAGATTTTGATTTTTTTAGAGTCGTTTAATGGATTTTTAACAGATTTCGTACAAAATCGATTTAAAACCGATTTAATGTTCAAATGCCTAAATTACGTATTTAAATCTGAAAATTTTTGTGTACGTACATTCTGACCAAATTTAATTTTCTGTAAATTTTCGTAATTTTTCGAATTTTATAAGTGGGTGAAAAAAAAAATAGTCCTAAAACACCGTTTATCGTTAAAACCGAATATTCCTTTTAATTTTTGATTTTTATTTTTTCTCGATTCAAAATAAAGTTTCTGATATTTTCTAACAAAATAATTATTTTAGTGACATTCGAGATTTAATAAAATAAAAAGAGCGATAAATAGTTATTTAACCTTTTAAAACGAAACCGATGATTAAAAGACGGTTTTTCCTATTTTTTTTTTAATTCTGAAATTTTCATTTTTTTTATTATTTGAAAAGTTTCTGGAAAAATTTTATTTCCGTGATAAGTTATGATTTGTAACAACCGTGCACAAATCGTTTTGAATTTAGCTTTTATTTTTAATCGTTAACGTTTAATTAACGCGTTTTCCGTAAAAGCCTTTAAAACCGAGTTTCCAGATTTTGAAAAAAATTATTTTCTGGACAAATTGTCTAAATATTAGTTTTAATTATTTATCGTAATTTTTACACTATTTTTCGAAGCTTTTAAATGATAGAATCAATTTTTAAGCGAAATCGTGAATAATCGTTAAAACACGATTTTACAGCAACTTATTTAATTTTCCAGCAATTTCGAACCTTCTAAAAATTTAACCGTTTCATCTTAAGTCACCCTTTATGTTATTCGAAAATAATTTAAATGTTTAATAAAATAAAGAAGGTTAAATAAATTACTTTTATAAAAATGATTGTCGTAAAACATTATTTTATACTCGTTCCGTCGAAACTAATAATAATTAGGGAATTTTAATTTTATATATTTTCAAAACACCCTAATTCATAATAATAATAATAATAATAATAATAATAATAATACGTTTGTGAAGTATTTCGACAATTCTTATAAATAATTTATACTCGATTTAGAACTTAAAAATTGTTAAGGCCGAAAGTAGTAGTTTGCGAAATTAATAATATTTAATTTATAGTTAGAGTAAATTACTATTCTCGATATTTTTCTGTAACGCTATTTTCATCGTATCGTTACTCCGAGAAAATTTTCTAAAATAGGAAATTTCCTGAAATAGAAAGTTTCCTAAAGTAGAAAGTTTCCCAAATTAGAAAGTTTCCTTTTTAGAACGTTTTGGTAATCCTTTCCAATTACGACAACGGCTTTGTTTTGGAGTTATGGAATAAGGACAAGTGTACGGGTAGAGTAATACAGTCTAGGGTATACGTTTTGCCATCAACTATAAAGCTGGTGTGTCTAGTTAGAGACATATTGGTCGTTGAACTGAGCATGGTTTGTGTTCAGGAGTGTGTATATTTTGACCTTAAACTTAGATATCGCATCGTGTAAGTCGCCGTCGAGTTGAACTGGATTATGGTTGGTGTCCAGGAGGGGTGTACATTACTTAAGCCAGGACCTCGCTGCACGCAGTCCTGTTATAGTTGAGTTGCCTAGTTAGAGACTGAAGTCTAATTTGTTTTGACTAAATTCTCGAACCTAGTTTAGTATGATCCTAGTGAAAGTCTATTCCGTTACACTGATTGACTTCCATAGCGCCGTTATTTTTATTTATTGACATGGATTTGCAGGTTGACAATTATTTCAAATTATTTTACCGTATCATTTTAAATGTTTTCCATTTTTCAACTATTTTGATATAGTAGTAACTGTGCATTAATATCATGTAATATGGCTGGGAGAACGTCGTCGTTACTCCCCACTGAATTGTGGCTGTTATGTTTATAACATGGCAGGTATTATCTGTTCGGGTTGTGTGAGCTAGAGAGCGGCATTTAATCCTGCGCCGTTGAGTTTATTTTTATATTATGGTGTGTATGTTAAACATTTTTGAGGATTTTAATTTTTGCCCTTTTATAAAAAGTGGCAGTTGTACTGACTTACCTTTTTATTATTAAAATTTAGTTATCAGTGTGTTAATCCCAACTAAACAGTGATTCCGCCATTGTTTCGCATTAGAATTTATAGGGGATCACACCGTAAATGCATGCTTCGTACTCTGCTGCATTATTGGTAACATCAAAGTCCAGTTTGATGGAGACGGGCGTATGCTCCCCTCTCGGCGAGATTAGGAGGATCCCGACTCCGAACCCTCGAAAATTAGATGCTCCATCGAAGTATAAATCCCATGTTTCGGCGTCGGTATGGAAAATATCTTCGTTTGGGAAGGACCAGGTGTCGGTGTGTCCTTCTTCGGTCACCGGGCTGTCGGCGAGGAATTCAGCTACTATTCGCCCCTTAATAGCCTTTAACGGTACAAATCTCAGGTCGAACTCTGCCAGCATTAGAGTCCATCTTGAAATCCGACCATTGAGAATGGGCTTTTCGAAGAGGTATTTGATCGGGTCCATCTTGGATAGAACATGGACCTCGTAGCTGAGCATATAGTGTCGGAGCTTCTTGGTGGCCCAGACTAAAGCCAAACACGTTTTTTCGAGCATGGTATATTTGCACTCATACTCTAAAAACTTCTTGCTGATGTAATAAATGGCTCGTTCTTCGGAGTCGACTGTCTGAGCCAGCATAGCCCCCATGGCTGTCTCGGTCGTTGTTAGGTATAACAACAGAGGCAAACCGGGTTGAGGTGGCATCAAAACCGGCGGAGCAGACAGAATTTCCTTGATTTTGTCGAAAGCAGCTTGGCACTTGTCATCCCATAGTATCCGTTCCCCTATTTTCAGTTTCTTGAAAATTGGTTCGCACACCATGGTTAGTTTGGAAATGAATCGACTAATATACTGGACTTTCCCAAGAAATCCCCTTATTTCTTTTTCAGTTTTAGGAGCTTGCATCTCGGTAATGGCTTTGATTTTAGCTGGGTCGACTTCGATACCTCGTTGGCTAACGATATGACCCAGTAATTTGCCTGACGTCACCCCAAAACTGCACTTTTGAGGGTTTAGCCTCATGTTGTATTTGCGCAATCGGGTGAAGAATCTTCTTAGGGCGGTGATGTGACCGTCCCGCTCTTTGGATTTGACGATCATGTCGTCCACATAAACTTCTACCTCTTTGTGCATCATGTCGTGTAATAAAGTGGTAGCGGTCCTTTGGTATGTGGCCCCGGCATTAATGAGACCGAATGGCATGACGGTATAGCAGTAAGTACCCCAAGGTGTGGTGAAGGTAGTCTTACTCATGTCTTCTTCCGCCATCTTGATTTGATTATATCCGGCATACCCGTCCATGAATGATAGAAGGGCATGATCGGCCGTGTTATCCACCTGTATATCGATGTGTGGTAACGGAAAATCATCCTTCGGGCTTGCATTGTTAAGATCCCGAAAATCTACGCATACCCGCACCTTACCGTCCTTTTTAGGAACCGGCACGATGTTTGCAACCCAATCCGGATACTCGGACACTTGTATGAAGCCGGCTTTGAACTGTTTGTCGACTTCTTCCTTTACTTTGAGAGACCACTCGGGCCTCATTCGATGAAGCTTCTGCTTGACCGGTTTGCACCCGTCTTTGATAGGTATGCGGTGCTCGGCTATTTCCCGGCCTATCCCCGGCATGTCCTTGTAGGACCACGCGAAGACATCTTTGAATTCTTGGAGGAGGTTTATGAATTGTTGTTTCTCCTCGGGATTTAAGGATAACCCTATCTTAAGTATCTAAGGCTCTAAGGTTATTCCCACGTTTATGGACTCGGTCTCTTCGATTACCGGATTCCGGGATTCCCTTTGCTCCAGTTGCTCGATCAGATGTGGAGGTAAGGGTACCTGTTCGTCGGATTTCTCAATGTCATAGCACAAAACATTTTTGAAAGCAGAATTTAAAAGAGACAAGTCGTAAGCAGAACGGTTGTTATTATTGATTGAAAATTTGGAAAACAGCTCGAAGAGAGCAGCCATCTGATCATTGGTTAGTGGCGGAATTGGTAAAGCACTCGGGACAGACCCCGAAGTGCTAGCAGCAGGAATGACAGAAGGGAGAGGGGTTATAGGAGTGACTCTAGCACCGACTTTCTTAGACTCGACCTCAGACTCAGACTCAGACTCCGACTCAGACTCGGACTCAGACTCAGGCATGTCTCCCTCTCCGGTGACCAGCTTGTAGATCTTTCCTTGACTGTCAGTCCACTTGACAGTCTTCCTCCAGGCCCTGTTTCATGTCTTGGAACCAACATCCGAGATTAGCTTGGTCGGGTCAAACCTGTTGCTGCGGAGAATCAGGTTGACCAGGTCTTCCTTTGGAGTCGGGGCTATGGTGTCTTCCCCGAAGAGCAGCCCCAGCGTGGGCTCAGCATCATCAGCTCCATCAGGCTGGATGAGGGCGAACACCTCATCCGGGATGTAGTTGCAGTCCCGGGCCAAGTGGGTCTCGAGGTGCGTAGCATTGGGTTGGTATAGTCCAACCTGGATAGCCCCAAAGACGGGTGTGACAAAGTAGTCAGACAACCGTGGGCTGTAAGGGCTCAAGTGGATACCCTTCATGATGTTGCAGGCCTTTTCGATTCCTGCTCGGACAACGTTGCCCGGAGTGGCGGCATAGCCAAGGTCGAAGTGAGAGTCTTCGTCCTTAAGGACCTCGATGATCTTCCCAGCTGGAAGGTCGGGTCGAGAGGTAGCCCCTGGAAGGTACCCTAAGTTCTGGAGCATTGTGTCAATGCTCGTGGTGAAGTAAGGCCTAAAAAGGTACAATTCCTCAATCATCCCCACAAAGTCGAACCCCCAGAGGTCCGTGCGGCCCGTGGCGTTACAGCTAGCCACGGTCATTGGGGTTGCCTCCAAAGTAATAACATTGTCGAGAAAAGGCACCTTGATCTTACGGTGGAGGGTGGAAGATACCGCCTTGACCGCGTGGATCCACGGCCTTCCTAAGAGTAAGTTGAAGGATGAGGTGACATCGATCACCTGGAATTCAAGCTCTTTTTCTATCGGGCCCGTTATGATGGTCAGCTTTACGGCCCCAGATACCGTCTTCGGGCTCCCATCAAAGGCTTGGATGGTTTGAGCCGTCGGGATATAGTCAGCCTCGGTAATGCCGAGGGCTTTGGCGGTCCTCAGAGGAAGGACATTTACAGCGGACCCGTCATCAACCAAGGTCATAGGAAGGTATTTCCCTCGACAAATCACCGTGATGTAAAGGGCCAGGTTGTGGGAGGTCCCAAATGGCGGCAGGTCGGCTTCAGAAAAGGTGATCATTGGGCCTCCTTCCTTGGCCTTACCCTTTAGGTGGGGTAGGACCGTGGCTACCATTTCAGCAGGGGTAGCCAAAGAGTCGATCTTGACTTGATCGAGAGCCTTTGTGAGTGCTTCTCGATGTTCTTGAGAGCTAACCAGGAGTTGCCATATAGTGAGGTCAACTTGGGTCTTCTTCAGTTGCTTCACGATAGCCGTTTCAGCGGTAGGCTCTTCAGGGGCGACTTCCGTCCCGAGTGGATCAGTGATGGTTGTCGGGATGGGGGTGTCCCTAGTGCTTGGGGCTAAATAGGGACGACCAAGGTTGTTGCTGGCTAGGACTCGAGTTTTGGCCTCGCGAATATGTTCAGGGGTGATGGGAACGGTTTCCCCTTTAGCGAGGTAGACATCATCCTCATCGTCAAACCAGATCCCGTTCACTTGCGGGATAAATGGAGAGATAAGGTGAGAGCAATCGATCACCTCCCCGGCAAAGATGGCATGGGAGCTGAAAGGGTTCTCCTTGTTGCTTGGTTTATCTCCGGGTAGCGGGATTTTACCGCTTTCGATCAGGTCCTGGATCAAGTGCTTCAGCTTCCAGCACTTTTCTGTATCATGCCCATTGCCACGGTGGTATTGGCAATAGGCCTGAGCATTGTAGTTCTTGGAGCGTCGTTCGACCGGAACTTCAGGAGTTGGGCCTATCGGTTGGATCAGGCCCTTGGTGGACAGCCTTTGTAAGGCAAAGGTATAGGTGGTACCTATATCAGTGAAAACCCGAGGTGGGGTGTTCTTCTTGGACGGGGCATCTAGTAGATTAACTGCGTCAAAAATGCTGCGAGTTGCAGCCTGGGGCTTAGTGGTGGAGGAAGAAGCCCCTTGGTATCCTTTGCTAGCGGCCTTAGTGAGGCCTTCCAGTCTCAGATCGTCTTCAATCCTCATACCCATTTCGGTAAGGGTGGTGAAATTGGGTATGACAGCGTATCGGAGGTGAACCCGGTAGGAAGGGAGGAGGTTCTTGACAAAAGCCTCCACCAAAGTCTTCTCATTGGGCTTATCAACCAGTTTCACGCTCTCGGCCCTCCAGCGTTGAAGGTATTTAGTAAAACCTTCCTTCGGCTCTTGGGCCGTAATCTCCAGAAATCGCATTGTGGTTTGGATCTCGGTGCTGTCAGCATAGTTCCTAGCGAACTCGGTGGCCACATCATCCCATGTAGGGTATTTTTTCGGGTCTAGCCTGTAGTACCAGGCCCGTGGGTGCTTCTCAAGAAATGCAGCAAAGAAGTTCTTGAACATGGACGAATCCACTCCCTTGATGGCCATGAATTCCTTGAAGGCCCGCACATGTAGTAACGGGTCTTCAGTTCCCTCAAACATGGGCAAGCCTGTAAGGTTCAGGTTTGCGGGTAGTTTGTCACTTAACGGGTTGTACTTTCGACTATTTTCCCGATGGATGTTGTTACTCCCAGCCAAATGGACTTGTTCCTCTAGTCGACGCACCGCGCTGACTAGTTCAGCTAGAGGCTCATTAGCCTCGACATTAGGAGCCCTTTGCTCCACTGTAGCTAAACGAGCAACAATGGCCACTTGGCCAGCCCTCATTTCAGTCAGTTGGGCTTCGATGTCGGTTTGCTTCGCGACCATGGCGTCCAGAGAGGTTTGCAGGCTGTTCAAAGTAGCCATCCTTCGAGCGTGTCTAGTTGCCGGCGGCCTGTCTGTAAGAACACCGCGTAATCAGAAGCCGAACCCAGATCTTGGAAAAGGAAAGGAAAAGTACATCCCGAGCGACACTAGAAAGGAAGAACTAAAGACTCGAGAAAGACATCTAGACGGATGACTTGATGGGTGGTATAACTTCCTTAGGATTTTGGCTTTATGGGCCTAATCCCGTTCGAAGGAAGGTCCACGTGAGATTTTTCCCCAGACTCTTGACTCGAGTGTATGGACGGACTTTCCTTTGTAGGGGTATGCCCTACGCGGGTTGGTCGTGCCTTGACAGATAAGGCGGACTCGGGAAAGGGGGGAAACTCGCGATATAGGATCGGTGGAGTTTCGACGCTATAGACCTTCGACATACTATGCAAAGACCCGACACACGGCTAGACGGTAGGTCCTACAATAAGGAAGGTTTACTAGGAAAGTTGAATGTTTGAAATTCGAATATAAAATGGGTGAATTTTCGAGAGTTCGAAAATTGAAGATGGAATTTCAAAAACCAAGATTAGAATTTTGAAAATTCAGAAAATCGGAATGGTGTTGGAAATCCAAGAATTAAAATGGGCAGCATGCCGACTAGAGAAAAAGGATATTTTGAGTCAAATCATTGATCCTAAGTTTCGGCGGCATTCCGAATTTTGAAAGTTGGATATTTTGAAAAGACGGGTCCCGAAACGGACAGTATTTCGTGATTTTTTCGAAATTTGGTATTTTTGGAAAGATGCATTTTTTTTGAAATGACGGTTTTTTGAAAAATGACACGGAAACCAAGTAGCACGTAGTCAAACAAGCATTATAACGACGCTTATGTATGCTTTACACTAAGTCTCGGTCGGTCAAAGTAGGGTCTATACCAACAACGATAGCATTCTCACGAAACGGGACGGACTCCCTAGCCGATTTGGGCTTAGGACCTGCCGTAAAACCCCGGTGAGTTCCGCCATCGAAGTCTTTAGTGCACCCATGTAGGAATGCACCGTGGTATAGTGGGACGTCGGTCACAAGTAACCGGCCCGGGCAAAATTTGGGTTATGCATGAATCATTAAACTAATGCGCGCACACTAATATTCGAACGATTTCTCTTCGAGTCTCACCCTAGGAACCCCGATGACATGTGGTACATCAGGTATCCCCAGCGGAGTCGCCAAATTGTGGACATGACGTAGGTCCACCCCGACGCGGCCACGCGCGGGTTTGGATAGGCGAATGAATCTCGTGGTGAGATTGTTCTCGGGTTCGAAATTTAAGTCAAAATGGAGTCGCCACCAAATTTTGTGGTTATTCGGAACCATACGAGCCCACTCTATGTCGTCATGGGCTATACACAAAGTAAGCCCACTTCGATTTCAGAGTTTATTGGGCTCGTCCCTTTGCATTGCAATATCGATACCGTCTAAACCGACTTTCGTATATAGAATGACTCTCGTGCGCCAAGGGTTTCGGACATTCGGAAACCAAAGGTTCTGAGTAAGGGGTGAGGGTACGTGTTGGGAAGCCCACTAAGGACACCCAACCCCGCCCGCACATGGCGGCCTCTACTAAGACATCGTTCGTGTTCGTGTGTGCGCGCTAGTAAAACGATAAAATGATATGCAAACAGCGTTTTCGGGCTAAGCATATGAATAGCATGTGAACTACGTCATTTAATGCATCTTAATTATGGTCGAAATGATTTAGCATGCGAGGTTCATTTATAAAGCGATAAGCAAGTAAATAAACGAAACTCAAAAATAAATAACATACAAGTTACACGGGCGGAAATACAACCCGGCCAATACAAAAATTATAAGCGATATAGGAACGGGATAATAGATAACAAAAAGTTAGGAACGGACCCGTATACAAACTAGACCGTGAATTGTGTTGGTGGACGAACCCCAATTAAATACACATTGCATTGTGTAATAAATGAAGGACGGAGACATAGGACCTAAACGTGATGCTAGCCCGATCTAATGCCTCGAGGCCTTGTCCCGACTTATCACGTCGAAAAATCGATCAAAGTCGTTATAGTGTCGTGTATGAGTTTTGAAAAATGGGTTCACGTGATTGACTTTACACGTGTCGACTAAAAAGCCGTAAAAAGACGAGGCTTAAATGTTGCATTTAAGCTCTCGGTTTTCTGGGTTACAGGACCCACTCGGTCGAGTCATGGTCTGACTCGGTCGAGTGTGTCCTCGAAAAGGGGTTTGCCCAGGTTTATGGACGCTACTCGATCGAGTAGCCTTCGTACTCGGTCGAGTAGCCCCTGTACGAGTGTCAACTCGTTTCGTTTTTTTGTACAAAATCGATGGTTGGCCAAATCAAATACAAATATCGCACGATTTGTATTTAACTTGGCTTCCGGCGCTACAATCGCGTATGCATGCGATTATAATACCGTTATCGGAGATTTGTGAAAACGTTTATATTAGAAATTTTGAACTAGCAACGGAATGCATCCCTCTACGTCACGACCTCGAAACTAACCCTTTCGGGTTATGTGATGTCGGTTTTCGTGTCAACGGGTTTCGTGCTAATTAAAATGGGATCAAATGCGTTCAACTATTATTAGTCGCGATCACGTCATGCCCTTGAGTACATTGGGGCGGGGCTCCCCGAAAGGGCTCCACCTCCGTCGTTGCTCGTAAAGGGATTAGACGGACTTTAGGCGATAATTATAGTTAAACGTATTCAAAACTGAATTTTGATACTAGTTTATATATATATGCGGTATGATAATATGTTAGTAACGAGAATGTAAAAGTTAGTATACAAAAAAGTAAAATGTTAGAATTATGTTCGAAGTTAGAATTACAATACTAGTATAGATATAATATAAACGATAGAAAAACGTAAATAAAAAGAGTAACAAGGATCGAAATGGGGTTTAGGACACCCTCAACATACATGCTTAGTGGGGACCTCGGAAATGAACTCGCGAATAGTGATGGGACGTCGGAGTATCGAGGATGTATGCAAGTTATGGTGTGTATGTGTATATGTGTGTGTGTATCTCGGTTTTTTCGAGGGACAAGGGACTCGGTTTTTTGTATATAGTGCTTAGGGTTACTAAGGCTCGTAGTGTAGGTGAATGTTGGGTAAAAGTTTAGGGTAAAATGTGCATTAGGTCAAACTGAAATGCAAAGGGTTTGAGGGGGTATTTATAGACTTTACCCCACGACCTAGGGTCACTCGATCGAGTGGCCCTAGTGCACTCGGTCGAGTGCCCTAGAAAATGGGCCTGATCCGGTAAATGACGCTCCACTCGACCGAGTGGGTCAATCCACTCGATCGAGTGGGTCAAGCAAATCGAGACAAAATAGGAAAGAATTGATTTTGTTGTTTTGATTGATTTTTTTGAATTTGGATTTGTGCGCCAGCTGAACCTGGCTGATTTATGAGACGGTTTCGTCTTTGACCGGGTTTTGACCCGGTCGCTAAAAGACGGGATTTATTTTTGGTGTCGGTTTTGGCCCAAATTAGTCTCATTTTGCCTGGAACGACCCACTGAGCCTGGATTTGAGGTCTGTTTTGTGAGATTATTACTCCGCTAAAAGTCCACGTCAGATATTATTGATTTCGGGTCCAAATCCGAGTACACCAAGTCACGTTTGCATCCGATCATCGTCGGGTGTTTGTCGGGAACTGCTATACACACTAGCAGGCAAAATGCGGGTGTCTACAGATACTCATCTACCAAACATAATTATTTTATCAACATGAATCACAAGAAGACAAGAACTAAACTGATAGATACCATACCTCATTCTCAAGGATGAATATTGATAATAAAATAAGATAATACCATCCACTCATAAACTTTCAAAAACTTTCAGCATACCACCACGACATTGTGTCCCGTTTTCCGAAGGGTAAATGGCAGAATCAGCTCACGACTTAAACTAAAGAGTTGTAGCCCTTCTTCTTATCTTTCCAACGCAATATTACACGTCCCAATCGGAGCTCTAGAGACGGAGTTATTGCCATAATACCGAACTGTTGTCTCACCCTCAACGAGATGAATCTTACCAACGAAACAAGATAGCCAATTGAAACAATTCCAATGACACGTGATGAACAGAACCACAATAATAGTGACATAATTTCGTTTCTCAATTGTTGGAAATATAGAGTCACTATAGGGGCGATATATAATTAGAGAATATACGTTGTTGTGTCGTGGTATGAAGGCCACTGAATGAGAAACAAAATCACCCCGACTACGGTACAAATCGGAATGGACGTCGTCCCCCAAGGTCACACAGCACTCCTAAAAGGTTGTGTACTCAACCATTAGGAGTTGGAACTCGATGGTATACTCAGAATTTATCAAAGAGATTTGGATGATGACATTTTGATGTATGTGCTCACATGTCCTATCATGCTCATACTTATATAATAAGTGTCATATGAGATTAACCTCAAAAGGCATCCAAAGTCCCTTTATGATGGAAAATAAACTATCATTATTCTAAATATAATGACATTCATAACCATACTAATAAATTGGTGTCATTATGTTACTTAATGGGAGATAACCTTACTATGCAACAATAGTCAACATATTGTCTTTGCATTATTTCTAACAACTTGTATTGTTAAACGCATTCGGTTAGATCGTTCTCCGGAATTGTAATGAGGGATGATAATATATTTGCTACTAAGTGGCAAACCTGAAGTTTGCAAGATTAGTACATAGATCAATCGACCAGAATGAACTAGAATATTCTCATCAGATCAATATACGTGTAAAATGGATACATATGTAGTTTAAAATTCTCAAAGCAAGGATTTCCAGAAGGAATATTAACGAGTCTTGCCTATTTATATATGAGACACCAGTCGTGTCATATCACATCTATCATTTCGTTTTGGCCATATGATAAAATACAAGTATTGTGCACATACGATACATATATAGCTAACTAGAAGTTTAGCATGATGAGATTCAGTTAACTGAAAATACGGCATACGATAAGTGAGCTTATCGAGATATAGCCAAATGCATAAGAAAATTGCAATGAAATGAAGCCAACGTCGACAAGAAAATGATAAAGATGTGACAATAAAGGCCATCCGGGTTCTTATTATTACACCCGATTTTGATAAATCCGTAGCTTATCTTGAAAGAAATGGAAAAGTGCTGAACTTCTCTCGTGTATCAATGAAATAATATTTGAGGTAAGACAATACACTGAGATGAAAATTATGTTGGAGATTTGAATACTACTCGTAGTTGGATGATAGAAATGAATATGTTTATGTATGGTTTAATATGTGACCTGCAGTCACAAAGAATTTTACGAGTAGTTTGGGTAATTAAAGTTCACAATTTGAGTATCATGTGAACAATGCAATCTCCTGAATGGGCAATTTTAAGTCAGCACATGGAAAACCAACTGCGTTATATCTAACTCCTCAATGTATTATTTGATTGAAAATAAAGTTGATGAAATATGAAATAATTTATAGCTAAGGTGGATATTATTGCCCTTTAAATCTATCAGGTAATGATAGTTTTTACCACCTTAGGGGGAGATTGATAAGGATAAGCTGGTAAAAAGAACAAACAAGTAATAATTGATCCCCAACTGAACTCGAAGTTCAGTGACTTGTTAAAATATGAATATATCAATCTGAGAGTCAAGAAGCACTCCATATGAATGATGATTTACATTACTTGGATATGATAACAATGATATATCAGCACCTTATCATACAAAGATATAATATTTAGAAGCTTGCCAAAATCATGAAATTAATCACACATGATGTGTCATATTCGGTTCATATATTATAATTAAGAAATTGGCAAGTATGTGTGCAGTTGGTACTAAAGTTTGGAGAAAAATGTCCCAGATGTGACATAGATATCTGAAAGAAAATAGATGGCCTATACGAAATATGTGAATTCAGATATCAAGCAGTACGGATAATATAAAAAATTATATCTATATAAATACTTTTTAGAACCGAATACAATTTGCGCGATATAAAATGGACATTAGTGGAGATCTTATATAAAAGTCCATCTAGAAAGTCGACATATAATTTATGGTTAAAATGAGCTCATGGATCTGAAGACCACCTATTGACCCGAAGTCAATCAAATTATGAATATTCGTTAAAAGTTCCGTGTAATTTACATTTGGTCTTCATGTGTTGTTTCATACATTATTATCATTAGCTTAAATCATTGTTTATATTATATTACATGCATGCGCACTATTATTGTTATTAAATGTTTTATTGCAGGATAAATGAATTATACTCGTAAATGTTGTCATGATCTATGACTCCCTGAAGGAGCTTGTGTTTGAATGATCATGAAATTGAGAGTAATGAACGGATCGATTATTGTAAACTTCTTCATTATGATGTGAAGTTATCCTGAGCTAAAAGGGAATATTAATAATCCTGAAGAGTTTAGTTGAATAATTCATTATTGTTTGAACCAAAAGTATAATTGTAATATTATCTTGACCAAAAGTATGAGATATGAGAGGAAATAGAAGAATGAATATCTTGCAAAGTATATGAAATAATTGTGGTTCAGAAGTACCATAAAGATTGAAAATGATGACAACTTATTTGCTGATCGGATTGATTCTCCCGAAGAGATCAAAATGGATAGATAACTTCTACACTCTTTTTCCCTTCGACTAGGGTTTTATCCCACTGGGTTTTACCTAGCAAGGTTTTTAACGAGGTAGATGTGTGTCTTTTATGTTGTTGACGTGATAATTATCGTGAACAAGTTATGTCACGAACATACAACAAAACAGTATATAATACTTGAAATGAGTGGTAGGTGACTCATTAATATTATGAGTTTTGAAGACACGTGATGATTACAAGTATATCACGAAGTTTTATTAATCGAAGATAATATCAAGTTTTTCATCAGCTACAATGGAATCGACATCGATGATCAAGAGTTTTCGCCAAATTATGTATCATTTCAACGTATTAAGTGATGTAATCATGAGGGGGAGTAATACGAGTTGTACTCTTTTTCCTTAACCATGGTTTTTTCCCACTGGGTTTTCCTGGTAAGGTTTTAATGAGGCAACGGTTCATTCGCATCGTAAAATGTCATATTTTTGGATAATAGACATCCAAGGGGGAGTGTTATAGTATGGATGTTATTATCCTTCCAAGCAATACGTCTCTCCGCGAAGAGACGTGTCCTTTATGTTTCGATATCTATAAATATCGATCAACTCATGTATTGTAAAAGACACATCAATATAATCTCATTCCAATTTTCGGTTTACGATATTGTTCTACAATATTTTATAACAAATCAACATTAATCTTCCAGAGATCAAAATTTTTTGTGTATCTTTTAAGAATAGAGATTAAAGAGTTTGAAAGATTACTCAAATCAAATACAGTAATATCAATGTCCTACCCAAAAGAAAAAAAAATTCACCCAAAGATGAAAGACCCATATATTAGAAATGTTTACGCAAATAGAATAATATAATCTTAAATTTTTAAATTTATCGTCATTACTAACATAATATCTTAATAATAAGCCGTGCATTGCACAGGGTCTAAACTAGCATCTAAGTAATAGATGGAACATGTATTATTTTATTTCTTGTGAGTATGGTGGTACGGAATTTGCGTACTAGCGAATGATATCCAAACCCTCATCAATTCTAAATAACTAGTCTTATTGCTAGTGAAATTCACAGGTCAACAATATACTCGTGTATAAGATTTGAAGTATTAACGGAATTAATATTGTCTTCTCAAGTTAGGGGATATTTTTTGTAATACGTAGTTAAAAGTCAATGTGATATAAGTCGAATTGTTGATCATCCCACCCATTATTGTCACTCTGTGTTTACATGTCATATATTTCACATTTTTGGTCATAACTTATTTCACTTAAATCTCTTTCCGACCAACAATCACATATTCACATCATATATATACAACCATAATTGATTTGTTTTTTTCCTTTAATGATATTTTTGTTACTCTATAACAAAATGGGTCACTTTAATATATTATTCTAAAGGGTTATTTCATGGGAATAATATCAACTATGCGTGTATTTCTTAAATTAATCCAAACTATATGTAATCTCATTTTAATATGAACTACGCCTTCATTAACCTCATTTTGCTATGAGTGACCGGCTACCTGTTGAACCTCCCATATTCAACTCTTTCTATAACTCTTTTTCATCTGATTCACATTTCGTGTTCATTTTCGGTCATTGATAAGGAAATTAAATTTTCCAAAAATTCATTTTTCATTTCATTTTCAAATAGTCTTATAGAAACTATGAAAAAAAAAATATTGTAATTTTGGCTCTCACGATGACTGCAAAACCATAGAAAGTTACAACAATTCACTGTGACCGGTAATAGCAAGTCATAATTTCATACATAGCAAAACGAGATTCATGAATGCGTAGTTCATATTAAAATGAGGTTACGTATAATTTGTATTATTTTAAGAAGCACACGCATAATTGGTATTATTTCTATGAAATAACCCTATTCTAAATTAAATAATAAGTATCATATTTTTTTAGTGTAAATTAAAAATTATTTTCTTCAAAGATACACTAATTAAAAATTACTTCCTTTTAAAAAAACATAATTTTAAAATACTCAAAAAGATGTTAAAGTTCAAAATTTACTTGCATTTCTTAATATCGTCGAGTTACTCCGGCCAAATTGAAAATTTTGTTTTATTTTGATTCATTTCATGCCCAAAGTACCCATCTTCTTACCTTTTCTCCCCTTTCTTATATCCTCGTTATCACTGTAAAAAAATTCCTCGTTATATTTTTTTGGAGTATCAAGATGATTGTCGATTTAGGTATTTTTTGGATATTTTTTATTAGGATTGTGACAAAAATAAAGGAAGAAGAAAGGAGAGGTGAGAGTCGTTATTTCTGAGGTGGGGTATTTCAGTCAAGATACAATTAAACTAGTCGGAATTAAGAGATGAAAGCAATTTTTGAACTTTTACATCTTTTTGGATGTTAAATGTTAATTTTTTTTAAAAGGGAATAAATTTTAATTAGTGCATCTTTGAAGAGAGTAATTTTTGAATTTACTCTATTTTTGTTTAATAACAAGTCTTCTCCTGTCCTTCCCTTTCTCTCTCTTTATTCTTCTTCATTTCTGTTGTTGGGCATGAATGTCTGATTGTAGTGCACATAGCGTAGTCTAGAGTCTATCTAATGCTAATGGAGGGGATTTTAAGTGAGTGCAATTAAATGAGCTCGAGTGAAATGAGGAGCAAACGAATAAAGAGATTCAGGCTCTTTATACAGGAGCAAACGAATAATGAGTGAGTCTATGTTGGGTCCATTATGGTCGTGACACTAGCTTGCCCATCCCGACGGTGACACTCCGCAATTGCGTCATGCTCCTTATTGCCCAAAGCCTCCACCTAAACTCTAATTTGATTTCGAGCTAAGTCCTTAAGTAGTCTCAGGTTTGACATATACAACGGGTATTACAAAAGCATATAAAATTGACATTTTGAAGCATTGAAAACAACCTAAAAATCGACAAGAAGTAAGAGATTTGTATTAGTGGTCATTGGTAACAAAGACAACCGAAGCATCGGAGTTAGGTATACTTAAGAGGATGGCCGAAAATTTTCAGATAGGGCAACGCATTGGAAAGAGTCTGAGACCAATATTTAACTCAAAAAAGATACTCCCTCCATTTATATATGTTCTTCCCATTTTCTACTTTGGTTTTTTTTTTAATGTTCTACTGTGGACATGACATAGGTCCACCCCGATGCGGCCACGCGCGGGTTTGAGGAGGCGAATGAATCTTCATATGAGATGGGTCGAATTGAAATCTAAATCGAAGTGGAGTCGCCACCGAACTTTGTGGGAGTTCGGGCCCTTTCGAACCCACTCTATATCTTAGTGGGTCATGCACAAAGTATGGCCCATTCGGATGTCAGAGTTTATTGGGCTTGTCCCTTTGCATCTGATACCGATACTGTAACACCCCCATTTACCCAGGAGCCTTATCAAGACATTCCCGAATAAATAAAGGTGCTACCATCTCGGTTTCTCGAGGTAGTAGCTCATTACAATACAACATGGAACGCCAAACCGACCATCTGATTTAAACATTACACAACTCATTAACTATTAGAACTCTGGTTGCACAGTGGAAGCTATACAATCTATATAAACAGGAATGCCTACGCATTAACCTGTGCTACGAACATGATCATTATCGCGTTCACCCCAATCCCGTACAAGCATCTCAGCATCCAAACACATCACGATATCCATAACCTGTATTATAGACTGCTCCCCAGTTGATCGAAAGTATCAATTGGATCATCACAGGTCCCCGATAAAATAGGGTGACAATATAGACAGAGAAAACGGTTAGAACATGCTAAAATTATAACATATATACATGATATAAAATATCCAGTCTCAACCGTCTCAGTACCATCATCGGTACCAGTCAGTAATATCATCTCCGCATTCCCGACACCATCACGGTACTAATCAATAGTCTCGTCCCAACATTCAGTACCATCACGGTACCATATTAATAATCTCATCTCAACTCTTCTGGCAGGCCCTTTCATTACGAGTGTGCACACCCCCCGCAGGTTCAACAACCCACGAGGAGAAATCAGGGAGGGGACCGTGATCAAGGGCCCCGGCTAGGTCTAAAGCTAGCCTCACCAACTCCAATATATAAATACTCATCAATCATTCTCCCATCATTATTCAACATTATTCTCATTAGCACGATATCACATCGTACTCGTAACTCATACATGCATAATAATATCGACATATTCTAAGTAAGGAAAACCTTACCTAGTCAGCAAGTCGTCAACGCATCGCCAGTACAAATCAGCAGGGAAATTTTACGAAGTCCAATCCTAATAAAATATTGGGAAATTCCCACTTGTACCCTCCAAGTTTTCACTTTTCCCAGTTGTATCCCTGCGTATAAGCAATTCCCAGCTGTACCCCTGAACTCTATTAATTACTCTCAATCGTGACTAAAGTAGAATTTGCCGTTAAGTATGGGTGTTAAGTACCACCTTGCAACCCTAATCTAACGACATGGCTAGTGACATGTCGGTCTACTTGGCTTTTGTCCTCATTAATCCCTAATTCCCCTTTTTTTCCCCAATTTTTTCCTCCAATTCTTACCCTCCAATTCTCAATCTTTTACCTCCCTATTTTTTTTCCTATTTACTCTTACTTATTTACCTCTACAAACACTTCTATTTCTTTTTCTCTCTCACTCTCTCATTTTTTTCTCTCTTATTTTGCATTATGTCATCTTCATCTACAAGTTGGGTAAGAAATAACCACATTGAAGGAGTTGAATTTCGAAATCAAGTTTGCAATATTTGTAGGAGAAATGAGGTACTAAAGCAAGTACTACAACAAATATGAGTAATGCAACATTAAAGTACTTTAAACTCTTCATAGTTGACACCAATTCTTTCAAATGCATCTTCAATCCTAGAAATTCATCACTAATAGCTTCAAGACTTGCTAAAATGTCTTCATCTTCATAGTTAGCATGAGAGAGATGAAGATAGAGAAGTGTTTGTAGAGGTAAATAAGTAAGAGTAAGAAGACAATAAATAGAAAAAAAATTGGAAGGGAAAAAATTGAGAATTGGAGGAAAAATTGAGGGGAAATGGTGAATTAGTGATTAATGCGGACAAAAGCCAAGTAGACCGACATGTCACTAGCCATGTCATTAGATTAGGGCTGAAAGGTGGCACTTAACACCCATACTTAACGACAAATTCTACTTTAGTCACGTTTGAGAGTAATTAATATAGTTCAGGGGTACAGCTGAGAATTGCTTATACGCAGGGGTACAACTGGGAAAAGTGAAAACTTAGAGGGTACAAGTGGGAATTTCCCTAAAATATTATATACTTATTACGTTAATATCGACCCTAATGTAGTTAAATTATAAAATAATTGACACCCTTCTAACTAAAATATAAAATAGAATCGACACCGACCCATCTAAATCATAAAAAGAGATCGACTCAACCTAAATAGATTATAAAATGAGACCGACCTGAACAACAACCACCGTGACTCGGCTGGGCCTAACACCAGCCCTAACACCACCAACTCGACAGCAACCACTACTATACACTAGAAACCACAAGGTTACGTCAACCTTGCGTAACACAACAATACGTAGCACAACAACGATACTATACACTAGAACCACAAGGTTACAACAACTACACGCAAATGGCAACAACCCGATAACACTAGCCGTACCCCGACACCAACAATAGAAGCATACGACACAACAATAGCACAACAACAACCCGGACAAACGTAGAAACCCCGATACCAACCACAAAACCCCGACCTATACCGTATCACGACCAGCCTAGCCCTATAATGGTCGTCAGACCATGATCCTTCTAATACGATACATCAGAAATATAAACTAACGACGTTGAACGGAATTTGCAACACAAACATACCTAACGAGGTGAACACGGCATGATTCATGGACATACTCGACTCCTAGAGTCCTCCTCTACTTCCTATTGCTTGTCGTGTAGGTGTGGCCGTGTGGGTGAGTGTATATATTCTTGTGAGAGTGAAGGTTGAAGACGGTGCGGCGTGATGATGAAGAGGCAATTAAAAGAATTAGGGGTGTAGGCACGTAGGGCATAGTATATATATTAGGTTAAGTAATGTTTATTAATATTAAATTATTAGGTTATTATATATGAGTATACGAATAGATATTATATGAGTATTGGTAGCGACTTAAAAGTAATAGCTTAACCAATAACAGATACCACTACCCGTAACAGAGACCCGAGATAACATTAAATATAAATATTAAAATACGGTTATTACAATCTACCCTCCTTATAAGAAACTTCGTCCCGAAGTTCACCACTCACCCAACGTAACCAAACACACCTAATCACATCATGAACAATCACCTTGCTAATATGATCATTGTAACTAATATAACATTGTCAAGAGTTAGCGAGACTGGGATATTACAATCTACCCTCCATATAAGGAACTTCGTCCCGAAGTTCATGATCCAACAACAACACCTCTCGACCAACTACTCCTCGCACAAATCACTCTTAGTCGAATACCTCACCTGACTCATCATATAAATAACTGGTGTATCTTCATCATGTACTGTTGACATACTATATACACACACTTGTGATTAACGACAATCATTCCAACTTATTACGCGTCCGATTGACACAATCATTAAGTACAAATATCATAGGAAACAACCGGGTATGACTGGATGTGACATCATACCCTCCTTATAAGGAATTTTGTCCCGAAATTCAATGATCTCGGTGTCACGCTATCCAACGCATTTGGTACATTGAGACGCCATCTTGACACTAACGGTTTTTCTCTTTCTCGATCTTATCATATAATACACAACTCAATTATCCAGGGCACGAGTTTAAACTTCTTAAACAAATATACTTGTAAGCCCTGACCAGGAGGTGAGTAAGTCGGTAATACTCATAATTCACGCGTTCCATTACAACGATTCAAAAAAAAAAACATTTCTCACACGCATAACATCTCTTGGTCATTTCACGACCTTCAGCTCTTTTGGCATCAAACCTAACACAACAACTCATTCATGTTTCATATATATTTAACAACTTACTCATCTATCAAATGGTCGCGAGGGATTTCTATCCCCGCATTCATCCACATTTCACCGCCTAAATTCTCCTTTTTCTAACAGCTGTCGACATCTCTATTCAGATTGTTCTCATGGTGCTTCGTAAGTACCAACAGACTATTTGCATACTCATTCTCATTTGTCACATTTCATATAATCTAAGAAAACAGACCACTTATTAGTGCCACAGTGTTTAACCTCATTATACTTGTCGTGACTCGTTTCACATGCTGGCAGACAACAACTAATACACTTGTAACTTACAGACTTGCGGGAACCCTCTTCCTCAAACATACTTACATGCATGGACACCATTGCTGTCACCCAAGTAATGATCATTTCATACAAAATTAGTTTACCCAACACTCGAGACCTGACACCTAGTGACATGTCATTTTACCGCATGGACTCGAGATCATACTGTTACTACCTTGTACTATAACCCGACCTACTAACAACGAAATATAAGTGGTGGCACAACGAATTCACGGGTATACCTTGGACCACTAACTAGTCATTATTCAAGACCCCCGTAACGTCATTGTAACTATTATCACTCTTTAATAAATCTCAATGTTATTGTTACTATTATTATTTATACAGTGAGACTCGTTAAACCCCATTATTACGAAAATTTTGCAGGTAATTTAAACAATACCACATTCTCATGACATCCCATCTCGTCATCATATGTCATGGCTCGGTTTTAGACACATACTCCCAATCTATATATGATGATAATGCGTTGACACGGTTGCATCTTTAACGGGTTCAGACTAACATGTATACATACTTGAGGGGAATCATTTGGGCAAGTAATTGTAAAACAACTGAACACTTTTAGATGACCACGTGAATAATTTCAAAACTTGAGACAAATGACAGGTGGCATATGCTTATCTAGACTGCAATTATTAATAAAGTGGTTCATTATGTCTTAGGTTCACATAAATTTTACATTTAGACGCTAGCATATGACTTAGGACTAACACTTATCCAGTAGACATCATTTCTCTCAGCATATGTTACTCATTGACTGATAATTAACACAAAGCTCATCAAAGATATACGGAAGTAATTAAGAATAACATTTGGCTGGTTTACAAAACATGTCTAATTTACGTCTATTACGACCAAATCCGAAAGATGATGTCTTGTTTATTACTTAGATGCAACCAACGTACTCGGTTCTTAGTTTAACGACTCGACCTTTCCTGACTTTCATGGAAACTACTACCTTTATTGGCCTGGATACGTGCGTCGATGTTTTTTTTTTAATCACATAAGCGACTTGTGACCTTGACAGATTTATCAGACAACAACACATTTAATCCATAAGATTCACATTAAGGCAAGTATGCAACATGAATAAGTATGACCTCTCATAACCCAAATTTACTCTGAATTCATCATTAACGGATAAGTCTAACTCGATTGCATCATACGATAAGGTAGACATTTTCAAATTAGTGCATTCACTTGAACAAGACGAAACAATGACCATTCAATGGACATAGACACGTTTTCAGAACATTGTCGTCATGATAAAAAAAATCGTAATTAAATCATTATAACTCAAAACAATGTGAAACTAGTTGTCTTAGACTCTCAAGACAGTCATGTACAACTTTTCAGTTAAAACCATTTTCAAATTCCAAACATAACAGTGATTTGCAGAATCATTTTCCTGAACTGACAAATTTTTACTTTGAAAAAAAAAATCGATAAATAAAACGAGTTATTTCAAATCATATTTTTGAGCAATTCAAGTTCCAACATTATCCAAACTCTTCAAAGTGATCTCATTAAAAAAAAATTCCCAATGGTAATTTAATCTTTATGTAAGGTGTGTAATGGAAACGTGACCCCTAGCAAATAGGTTGAAGTACTTGGATTTAAATACCGAAATTTTGTAGTGAAGTACTTGACTTAAAATAAATGTGACTCTTTTTTCAAACTTTTGTGAAAGAGACATTATAAACAGGTGAAACAATTCAATAACATATTATTCCGGTTGACGAAGGTGTTTTAAGCTGTTATGACATTATCTCAACACGGTTAGCAAGCATGATTGTTTGGGCCATCAAAACAGAACTCAGTAAACACATTATTCAGGTTAGATGAAGTGTTGCGAATGTGTATGTCATTAACTCAACGCGGGTTCTTATAAATACTCATTTAAACAATTAAGAATAGAAATCAACGACAAGGTATAGCTTGGAACCTATGACATTGACAGGGAAACATATAAATTCGGAACAAAACACAAATATCCAAGTATCTTTGACAGAAATTTACATTAATGAATATGACACCACAGATATATCATTTTAATAATACGTTATACTCAAATTCAAGTAATAAACAAATTTCGATTTCACACTTTATCTTGTCAATGTATTAATCAAGGTGATCGAAATAGAAACGACGCATTCATATATACATTGTTGCTCCCTATAATACAAACAGTTCGACATAATTCCAGGTACCACATATGTCTTCAAGAATCGATCAATAGACAAGTTCATTTACGTCATTAAGAGAGAAGGATGAGGACCAATAAGGACACCACCCGGATCGATATAAAGCAAGTAAATCACATTAACTCAAAACGGGTTTCAAGTATTCTTACATTGTTAGACAATTAGGCTCATTAACTTGTACTTTATTCGCAATATGACACACATCATGGACACATTACCAACCATTATACTTCTAACTATACATCCTCATTAACTAACACGAAGGCAGCTAATAAATTATATCGACAAGGAAGCACAGGACACTACAAACGGAACACAAGTATTCAAGTACTTTTGAATAACATTCACATTACGACACACTTAAACCACATAAATTATCGACCCTCTAAACATATTGTGATACATGTACCATTACCAAATAACAATCCCTTTCCAGTAATGTGAGCGACTCCATTATATTACTTCAACACGACAGACACAGATTACCACCAAATCCACTAATTAAAGCTCGTTTCTCACTTACGACACTACTACGTACAAACACCTCGACATTGTATATAATGTTACAACCAACTCTGACTACGAACTTACTCTCACCCAGGGTGAGTGACTCTTACCTCATCCTTACATGTTGTAACATATTCCTCATATGGCCTCGTACTAATTACTATAACATGATAATATTGTAAGTACGTACAAGTCTCAGCTTATACAGTTCAATCACTATATCACATACGTCAAACAACACAACCAGTTATCACAGGCAGTCATCACAAAGCATTCATTGCATCACAACGTATCCCTTCCTAATATATACCCATCTCATTCTCACACGTCGTTACCGGGTCAAAACCAAGAGGGCCGGTGCTGGTACAAGAACGTCTCCTCGACCGAGTTTTAGAGGGGCTCCTGATGGTCTATCACCGGGGTTCATTTTATTTTTCCTAGGTTCATTTATTTTAGGCTCCAGGATCGTCCGCTCTGATACCACTTTGTAACACCACCATTTACCCAGGAGCCTTATCAAGACATTCCCGAATAAATAAAGGTGCTACCAACTCGGTTTCTCGAGGTAGTAGCTCATTACAATACAACATGGAACGCCAAACCGACCATCTGATTTAAACATTACACAACTCATTAACTATTAGAACTCTGGTTGCACAGTGGAAGCTATACAATCAATATAAACAGGAATGCCTACGCATTAACCTGTGCTACGAACATGATCATTATCGCGTTCACCCCAATCCCGTACAAGCATCCCAGCATTCAAACACATCACGATATCCATAACCTGTATTATAGACTGCTCCCCAGTTGATCGAAAGTATCAATTGGATCATCACAGGCCCCCAATAAAATAGGGTGACAATATAGACAGAGAAAACGGTTAGAACATGCTAACATTATAACATATATACGTGATATAAAATATCCAGTCTCAACCGTCTCAGTACTATCATCGGTACCAGTCAGTAATATCATCCCCGCATTCCCGGCACCATCACGGTACTAATCAATAGTCTCGTCCCAACATTCAGTACCATCACGGTACCATATTAATAATCTCATCTCAACTCTTCTGGCAGGCCCTTTCATTCCGAGTGTGCACACCCCCCGCAGGTTCAACAACCCACGAGGAGAAATCAGGGAGGGGACCGTGATCAAGGGCCCCGGCTAGGTCTAAAGCTAGCCTCACCAACTCCAATATATAAATACTCATCAATCATTCTCCCATCATTATTCAACATTATTCTCATTAGCACGATATCACATCGTACTCGTAACTCATACATGCATAATAATATCGACATATTCTAAGTAAGGAAAACTTTACCTAGTCAGCAAGTCGTCAACGCATCGCCAGTACAAATCAGCAGGGAAATTTTACGAAGTCCAATCCAAATAAAATATTATATACTTATTACGTTAATATCGACCCTAATGTAGTTAAATTATAAAATAATTGACACCCTTCTAACTAAAATATAAAATAGAATCGACACCGACCCATCTAAATCATAAAAAGAGATCCACTCAACCTAAATAGATTATAAAATGAGACCGACCTGAACAACAACCACCGTGACTCGGCTGGGCCTAACACCAGCCCTAACACCACCAACTCGACAGCAACCACTACTATACACTAGAAATCACAAGGTTATGTCAACCTTGCATAACACAACAATACGTAGCACAACAACGATACTATACACTAGAACCACAAGGTTACAACAACTACTCGCAAATGGCAACAACCCGATAACACTAGCCGTACCCCGACACCAACAATAGAAGCATACGACACAACAATAGCACAACAACAACCCGGACAAACGTAGCAACCCCGATACCAACCACAAAACCCCGACCTATACCGTATCACGACCAGCCTAGCCCTATAATGGTCATCAGACCATGATCCTTCTAATACGATACATCAGAAATATAAACTAACGACGTTGAACGGAATTTGCAACATAAACGTACCTAACGAGGTGAACACGGCATGATTCATGGACATACTCGACTCCTAGAGTCCTCCTCTACTTCCTATTGCTTGTCGTGTAGGTGTGGCCGTGTGGGTGAGTGTATTCTTGTGAGAGTGAAGGTTGAAGACGGTGCGGCGTGATGATGATGAGGCAATTAAAAGAATTAGGGGTGTAAGCACGTAGGGCATAGTATATATATTAGGTTAGGTAATGTTTATTAATATTAAATTATTAGGTTATTATATATGAGTATACGAATAGATATTATATGAGTATTGGTAGCGACTTAAAAGTAATAGCTTAACCAATAACAGATACCACTACCCGTAACGGAGACCCGAGATAACATTAAATACAAATATTAAACTACAGTTATTACAGATACCGACATTATCGGATACCGTGTATTGAATGACTCTCGTGTGCCAATGGATTCGGATATCCGGAAACCATGGTTCTGAGTAAGGGGTGAGGGTACGTGTTGGGAAGTTCACGGAGAACACCCAACCCCACCCGCACATAGCGGCCTCTACTAAGATATCGATTGACGTTGTAATACGCGTATAAGTAGAACGATAAAAATGATATGAAAACATTGTCTTGCCTAAACATGTGAATAATTGAACGGGTTGCTAAGTCAATTTAATGCTTCTAAAATTAACGTCAAAGTTGTATTTAACATGCGGGTTCATTTTAGTACAATAAAATAAACAACGAAAATAAATCAACAAAGATAGAAACAAACATGTTAGTAACGGTATAACGATGATAACAGTTTACAACTAACATGGAATGATGGGATGAAATATGATGCATAATTTTGAAAAGTAGTATGACACGCGATGGATTAAGCACGCGTTGACCGAGGTCAAGAAAATATTTATCGAGATTTGGAATATGCTGAAAAGCCCGCTGTTTCGTTAAGGAAAAGATGTTTGAAGAAATTGGACGAACTAGATTTTTCATGTTGCGATTTTCAGGGTATCACGCGACCCGCGTGGAGGGTGCGCGACTCGCATGGCCATGCGACTCGCACAGGACGCGTGCGACTCGCATGGCGGACTGTTCTCGAGTGTTTTAGAAAATCGACACTTTTGTTAAATCGCGTACAAATATGGCATAATTTATACTCGACTTAAAATTATGATATTCGTTATATTCGATGTTCGATTATGGAATCGATATCAAATATTTGGGATGTGCCTAAAAATGTTTGAAGAACTATTGCTAATCGAGTTAAGACGAAATAATCGATTTTATGTCACGATTTTCAGGGATCCATGCGACCCGCGCGAGAAGGGCGCGACTCGCACAAGGCCCATGCGACTCGCGTGGCGGACTGTTCTCGGTCCCGATTTTGTGTTACTCGTTGTACCCGGTGCTTGGTTATGGGACCGATACCGAATACTTAGAGTAAGTTTTGGAAATATGATTTTATAAGTCGTTTAAATCGGACTAAAATGATATGAATGATTTCCGCGTTTATAGTGTCGTATTAACTCGATTGAGTTAGGTGACAACTACTTTAGCATCAACGAACATCGTGCTAGTTGGATTGTTTGACTATACTATTTAAATTCGACATCCAACTATTGAGTTGGCATCGAATCTAATAGATTGACGCTTTGTATTTATTAAAAGTTTGATTCCCTCCGCATTCTGGCACCATAATAAATCCTTACGGATAGTGTGATGTTGGATCCGCATCAACGGGTTTCGACTCTAATAAAAATAGATATGCGTGATTCAAAAATAGTTTTGAAGTTGATAAGATATGCGATGAATGATGAAGCGAACAAAAATAAAAAAACGAGACTAGCGACGCGACAAAATAAAAAAAACGATTGTTGATGTTCACTTGCTTCAACAATCAAATCTTCGGGGTGTCGGGATAAGCGACGGTCAACATCAGGTGCGATACCCTCGTAATATTCGTGTTTTCTTATCCCGTCATCCCTTGTATTCGACACGAATTAGCAAGTATTTTAATGTTTTATACTAGAGATTATTACCGATATTAGAGATGCGACGATAAAAAAAAAAAAACGAAAAAAAGACGGCAACGACGAAGACGACGCGAGGAAAGAGAGGAGAAGAGAAAAGAAAGAGATTTTGCACCCTCAACCTACATGTTTCTTGTCTCGGATGGAACTCGTTTCGTTGTGGCTTTTAGCACGGCAGTTTCGAGGTTTATGAAGGTTGAATTATGGTGGTTCAGGGTTCCTAGATTGCTAGGGTTTAGGTTAGTAATTAGGATGTAGAATTGATTAGAGTTGTCTTGGGGTTTGCCTTAGGGTTTTTTAGAGTTGTGTCAAGATGAGAAGATTAGGGTTGTAAAAGTTCTTTAATTGTGTTGCAAAGGGGGTAGTATATATAGACAATTGCTCCCCCTACTTGTCTAGGGTTACTCGATCAAGTGCCCTGATGGACTTGATCGAGTGGCCCACCTGAAAGAGGACCGCGAGTTTGCTCTTGGAAACGGCTTTGACCGGGTTTTGACCCGGTCGCTAAAAGACGGTTTTATTCCCGGTGTCGGTTTTGACCCAAATTAGTCTTATTTGATTGGAAACAACCCACTGGGCCTGAATTTGAGGTTAGTTTTGTGAGATTTGTACTCCATAAAGGGCCTAAGCCAGCAATCAATGGTTTCGAGCCCACACCCGAGCCCGTAGAAACACGTTTGTGTCCGATCATCATCGAGTATTTTTTGGAAACTGCCATAGACACGTGACAGTCAAATTGTGGGTGTCTACATCTACCCATTTCTATTCTTTCTATATTAGTCTCTCACATCTTCATGTTTTAATACTTTCTACTATGGCTCACTTGTATCAACTCTCTTCTATTTTCATTCTTTATTGTTTTTCCTTAAGAATTGTGCAAAATGCATATGGGAAGAACATATATAAATGGAGAGAGTATATAGTAACAAATTATTACTGTAATTTAATAACCCTACCCCTTTCTGGCAAAAATAAAATAAAAATAAAAATAAAAATAAACCTACCCTTAAATTGTGTTCAACACGTAATAATGGCTACTCCCTCCATCTTTTTGAGTTAGCCCCATTTCCTCTTAAGGAAATATTTTCATTTTTATTTCCCTCTCATCACATGCATCATATCAACACTACCTTCTTACCTTTTCACCTTTTCACCTTTCTTATGCTTTGTGCCCAACCCCAATGTGGCTAATTCAACATATGGAGGGAGTATAATATAGAATGATCCTATTGTACTGTAGGCCCTAATAATTTACACTAGATTAGATAATAGCCTCTTTATACTCCTTCATATTCCTAATTTTCTTCCTCTTTTGGGTACAAAAACTAAGGTGATTATAAGAAGTGATTTTCCCTTGCCTTTCTCCATTGTCAGTTAGTCAATATATACAGAGGAGTATCCATGATCAGTTACATGATCACAACAGTTTAGCCTACAATGTTAACAATCAAAGCTATTATGTTAAATATATGCAGTGATATATTTACCAAAAATACAATGAACAAAATATGTGTTAGGATATTCTAATACGCTCCCTCAATCGAAGCGGGAGGTGCGTGAATGCTGAGATTGGACCTGAAATCATCGAAGAGAATTTTTGGCAGGCCCTTCGTAAATATGTCAGCAATTTGATATCGGGAGGGGACATGTCGGACCTGTACTTGGCCGATAGCAACTTTCTCGCGAACAAAATGTATATCTATTTCGATGTGCTTGGTTCGCTGATGATTTATAGGGTTCCCGGATAAATAGATTGCAGAGACACTATCGCAATAAACCATTGTGGCCTTATGAACTGGACTCTGAAACTCAAGTAACAAATTTCAAATCCAACACGACTCGGCTACGACATTAGCCACTCCTCTATATTCCGCTTCGGCACTAGACTTGAATATGGTGGCTTGTCGTTTGGAGGACCAAGAAATAAGATTGTCGCCAAGATAGACGCAATACCCTGAGGTAGAACATCGGGTGTCGGGACAGCCACCCTAGTCGGCGTCACTATATGCAGTAAGAGAAGTGGGGGACGAGGCATGTAAGTGGAGACCATAATGAGTAGTACCTCGTAAGTACCGGATAATGCGCTTAAGAGCATCGAAGTGAGCTTCTCGATGATCGTGCATACACAAACATATCTGTTGCACGGCATATGAAATGTCGGGTCGTGTAAATGTCAGATACTGTAAAGCCCCTGCTAGACTGCGATACAGAGTGGGATCGGCAATCGGTTTCCCAGAATTCCCACCTAATTTCAGATTGGTGTCAACGGGTGTGCGAGCAGGCTTGCACGAAACCATATTAGCACGACCGGTTATTTCCTCAGCATACTTCTGTTGATGTAAGAACGGACCTGTTTTGTGCCTGACTGATAAGCTAGTCGTGTACCTATAAAAAATAACCAACTACGGTCCAACTAAAAATATAGCTAGGGAAGTCGGGATCGATTTCACAGGGAGACAAATAAATCCTACTCGCAATTAAAGTCTATCTTAGTAACCAAATCGGGGGTTAGTAATTTGTGTTTAACTAATCTAAAAGTAGTGAAGGAAGAGAAAATTAAAAGAGAAGAAATAACTAAAATAAATAGGATGAATTAAGACGAATTAATATGGAGAGAAAACTAGGATTATCGGTTCACCATGAATTTTCTACGGTCACGGTCTAGGTCACAGGTCTGTCGCAGATATTGGTCTAAGGGGTAGTGAAAAGGTCCTTCCGGTCCGCTATTCACCCTAGAATGCTTCTAACGACTTCTGATCTTATTAGGGCAAACTAATGTGTTGTAGCAGGTCTAACTCTTACCAGGCTTCCGATCTTAGGTTCGTGTTCACCAATTCAATTAATCAATTACGTCGACTTAATCAATTAATCTCAATTAAATGCTACAATTAACAACTCAGACGCAATATCGTAGACAGATCTATAAACTAATTAGCAATCATATTCAGTTCATGGATCCCCTAAATCCTAGCAAGGGAAATTAGCTACTCATGGAGAAATTTACGACAACAATAATAAAGATGATAAATAAATTAAGCATAGTGAATAGATCTAAAGAGAAATTAAGAAATAAAGAATTAATAAGATTAAGAGAGAAAGAATTAAGAACAAAGAGAATAAGAAAGAACAAAGAAAGAATTAGATTACCGAGGTTAAAGGAAGAGTAGAAAAGAATTCATAAATCTAGATCTAAAAGTTTAGGGTAGAGAGAAATTTAAAGAGAATAGTCTTAAGAGAATTAAAAGAATAAGGAAGAAGAGGTTCTAGAATTCTAGTCTAATAGTTTCTTAAATACTAAGCTAAAACAAAAGCCCAAAAGTCTTAGTAACCCTAAACATTAAATTAGGAATGTCTCGGTCTTCGTCCAGTCTAAAGAATAGTCGGTCGACTATTATGGATAGTTGTTCGACTATCTGTGACCCGTTTCCATTCTCAGCAATGCGCGCTCAACTTCAAACGCTTGCCATTTTTTCGTTACTTCTTCAAATCGAGCGTGTAATATACCGTTGGAAAGGTAAGAGAATGAGCTTTTCAACGCAACTGAAATAAGCTCAATTGAAGTTGTCGAACTCAAGATATTCACATTTTAATTTGACCTATTTGGAAACAATCATTCTCTTTTCTTATTTCGCATAATATTTTATCTTTAAGAACGATTTTTGCCTTGTTTATGCGTCCACGAGTCCATTCCCTACATAAGATGCAAAAAGACCACAAAGTATCAAATTCGGGAGAAAATAGTAGACAATGCTACTCGATATGCACGGAAATGCGTGCGTAAAGGATGTAATAATCATATATAAATAGCACGCATCAAACCTGCCCAAACCGAACCCTTGCTTGTCCTCAAGCAAGCACAAGACAAAGAAAAATATCTTAATGGAACGGTATACAACTCAAAGCTAATTATGCTTCTGACTCGCCTAAACCAATTTAATGCATATCGATTAAGGCCAATGCACACAACCACATACAACAAGTCTTATCAATGACAACAAATTGCACAAGAGGAGAGTCAAATAACTCAAAACTACTCAAAGCATCAAACTTATACTCTTCAACTTCCTCGAAGAAGTTATTATTATCACCATCTTCAATGCTCTCAAGAAGACAACCATCAAACGATAAATCAAGAGCCGAAACAGTCTCTTCTAAAAGAGTCTCACAATCCTCATCCATAATCATAGGCTCAAGCAAAGGTGTAAAGGAATCTAGATCAAGATAATCAATGGGTGAAGGAGATTCCTCTTCAAAACAACGGGAAAAGTCAAATTTCTCTAAAATAGGTTTCTCAAAGAAATCAGATTCGCAATCCCAAGTATCCTCAATGCTGAAACTCTCTTCACTCAAAGTATCATTCAAAAGTGCATTCTCTTCCCGACTCTCGTCCGTTTGAACTTTCCTCTCACGCTCACGGGCATCTCTATTGTTCAACCCTCTTTCCAAAATCTCAAAATTGACATCAAATGACACACTCTCAAATTCACATGAATCAAAATACTCAATGTTATCCTCACGAAGAACATCAGTCAAAGCATCCAGACACACATTTTCCTCAAATATAAAACTTTCCATCTCACAATCATTGTTTGCCACAACAACATTCACAAAATGAGAAGAATATTTGACTAAAGGGTGTGAAAGTTGCTCCGAAGAAGAATAAGACGGTTCACAAGTATCCAAGGAATGCAAGTCATCATCCTGCATCAAGTTAGAAATCATAGGGGTTTGGGGAACGAGGTGAGACTGAACACTATACACATCATCATCATCAATAATGCTCACAAAGTATGGGGAAGATGGAATATTATGAATAACATTCACACTGTCAAGGGAAGAAGAAACATGACATACATGAGCATCAGACCCATCACCAAGCGAGTGAGAATCAACCCCTTTACTCAAAAAAGAAGAAACATGTGACTTATCTTTAGGTTGTGGTCCTCTCCCAAATTCCCGATGGTCATGCTCACTAGATATTATTTCAATCAAAACATGAGCTTCTTCCGCTTCCAAGTCATAAAATTTCCAGTTACTTGCAACAAGTATCAAATCTCTATGATAAGGAAGCAAGTTGTCAAAGAAGGTTAATGTAGTAAGCCAAACTGGAATGCCATGATGGGGACATGCTCTTAATAAGCTCTTAAACCTACTCCAAGAATCACTCAAACTCTCGGACTCGCCCTGTTTGAAGTTAAGAATATCTTGTCTAAACTTGGCGGTTTTAGCAGGAGGGAAGTAATTTCTAAGAAAGGCTAGAGCTAGCGGTTCCCAAGAGGAGAAGGTGTTAGGAGGGTGTAAGTGTAACCATTTCCGAGCTTTGTCTTTAAGAAAAAAGGGAAATAGCATGAGAAATATCGTCTCGATGGGTAAATCACCCCTCCTCACCAAACAACAATAGTCCACAAAATTCTTAAGAAGTTCTTACACATCCTCACTCTCAAACCCATGAAACGCATTCTGCTCCACTAAATCAATAAATCCTGGGTCAACATAGAAGTCTAGACCCTCTAAATTCCCGAGGTTAATAGGTGAAGCAAACAACTCTGGTTTTGGTGTATTATGGTCGGCTAGAGTAGGCATGGTGAGAAAATCAAAGATATATAAAAAAACAGTGAAAAGACGGGGGGAAGAAGAAAGAAATAAAATTAAAATTAAAAATTTAGAAAATAAAATCTAGAAATAAATAAAAGTAAAGTAAAGTAAAATTTAAAAATAAATAATAAAAATAAAAATAAAAATAAAAAATAAAAATAAAAATAAAAATAAAAAAGTAAAAAAAAAATAAGGAAAATTATGAAAACTGCTTCAAGGAATTGGAGTTCCTTGAGAGAAAAGACAAACAAAAATAAACAAGTAGAAAAACACCATCTCCCCGGCAACGGCGTCAAAATTTGATAAACTAGTCGTGTAACTACTAAAAATAACCAACTACGGTCCAACTAAAAATATAGCTAGGGAAGTCGGGATCTATTTCACAGGGAGACAAATAAATCCTACTCGCAATTAAAGTCTATCTTAGTAACCAAATCGGGGGTTTGTAATTTGTGTTTAACTAATCTAAAAAAAGTGAAGGAAGAGAAAATTAAAAGAGAAGAAATAACTAAAATAAATAGGATGAATTAAGACGAATTAATATGGAGAGAAAACTAGGATTGTCGGTTCACCATGAATTTCTTACGATCACGGTCTAGGTCACAGTTCTGTCGCAGATATTGGTCTCAGGGGTAGTGAAAAGGTCCTACCGGTCCGCTATTCACCCTAGAATACTTCTAACGGCTTCCGATCTTATTAGGGCAAACTAATGTGTTGTAGCAGGTCTAACTCTTACCAGGCTTCCGATCTTAGGTTCGAGTTCACCAATTCAATTAATCAATTACGTCGACTAAATCAATTAATCTCAATTAAATGCTACAACTAACAACTCAGACGCAATATCGTAGACAGATCTATAAACTAATTAGCAATCATATTCAATTCATGGATCCCCTAAATCCTAGCAAGGGAAATTAACTACTCATGGAGAAATTTACGACAACAATAATAAAGATGATAAATAAATTAAGCATAGTGAATAGATCTAAAGAGAAATTAAGAATAAAAGAATTAATAAGATTAAGAGAGAAAGAATTAAGAACAAAGAGAAAAAGAAAGAACAAAGAAAGAATTAGATTACCGAGTTTAAAGGAAGAGTAGAAAAGAATTCATAAATCTAGATCTAAAAGTTTAGGGTAGAGAGAAATTTAAAGAGAATAGTCTCAAGAGAATTAAAAGAATAAGGAATAAGAGGTTCCAGAATTCTAGTCTAATAGTTTCTTAAATACTAAGCTAAAACAAAAGCACAAAAGTCTTATTAACCCTAAACATTAAATTAGGAAAGTCTCGGTCTTCGTCCAGTCTAGAGAATAGTCGGTCGACTATTATGGATAGTCGTTCGACTATCTGTGACCCGTTTCCATTCTCAGCAATGCGCGCTCAATTTCAAACGCTTGCCATTTTTTCGTTACTTCTTCAAATTGAGCGTGTAATATACCGTTGGAAAGCTAAGAGAAAGAACTTTTCAACGAAACTGAAATCAGATAAATTGAAGTTGTAGAACTCAAGATATTCACATTTGAATTTGACCTATTTGGAAACAATCATTCTCTTTTCTTCTTTCGCATAATATTTCATCTTTAAGAACGATTTTTGCCTTGTTTATGCGTCCACGAGTCCATTCCCTACATAAGATGCAACAAGACCACAAAGTATCGAATTCGGGGGAAAATAGTAGACAATGCTACTCGATATGCATGGAAATGCGTGCGTAAAGGACGTAATAATCATATATAAATAGCACGCATCACTGACAGCCGAAATACCAAGAAAATAGTTTAGTGGTCCTTGGTCTGTCATTGCAATTTCAGACCGGAGTAGGGACAATACTTCATCTCGCAGCTTGGTGGTGGAGGTAGTGAGGATGATATCATCCACATAGAGCAATATATAAGCCATAGCACCATTATTATGGTAGATAAATAATGAGTTATCCGATTGACTGTGGGTGAAACCGAGGGTGGAAACATAGGCAGCAAACCTCTGGTACCATGCGCGAGGTGCTTGTTTTAGTCCGTAAAGTGACTTCTTGAGAAGACAAACATGGCCCGGATGAGTACGGTCTTTAAAACCAGGTGGCTGATGCATATAGACTGTCTCAACTAAGTTTCCATGTAGGAAGGCATTTTTGACGTCCAGTTGATGAATCAGCCACTTTTTAGAAACCGCAAGGCTAAGAACCGTACGGATGGTTAACGGTTTGACCACGGGACTAAAGGTTTCATCGCAATCGACTCCCAGCTCCTGTGACCTGCCATTGACAACAAGACGAGCTTTGTATCGCTTCAAATCTCCGTTAGCTTTGAATTTATGTTTAAACAACCATAGACACCTAGTTATATTCACATTAGGAGGCTGAGGCACCAGAACCCATGTTTTATTCTTAAATAAGTTGTCAAACTCGTCTTTCATAGCCTGATTCCAGTGTTGGTCTTTAAGGGCAGCCATGGGATTCTTGGGTATGGGTGTGGGTTTGGTTGTGACACATAAATTGAAAGGTTGTTTCGGTTTGAAGATTCCATGTTGTGCTCGGATTGTCATTTGGGGTGATGGCCGAGGTGGGGAAGGAGAGAGAGAGGTGGCTGGTGTCGACTGGGGAGTGTCGGTGGGAGTAGGCGAAGTGGAGGAGAGGCCATTGGAGTTGGGAGTGTTTGTGGAGAAAGGCGTGCCGGGGGTGTGAGTAGGGGAAACAAGTGGGTCCAAGTCGTGGGCCGGGGTGGATGTTTGGGTGAGTTGGTAGGTCATGTAAGGTGTCGGGTCAGAGGTAAAAGAATGATATGATGAAGACGGAATAGTGTCGGCTTTGGCAAACGGAAAGACCATTTCATCAAAAGTTACATGACGAGCTATGATGATTTTACGGGTGATCAAATCCAAACATTTGTATCCACGATGATTGGACGGGTAGCCGATGAAGATACATGGAATAGCACGGGGGGCGAGTTTATTGATTGTAGAAGGGGGTATGTGAGGATAGCAAAGGCAGCCAAATGTTCGGAGATGAGTGTAGGTCGGGACTCGTTTATAGAGGCTAGAGGTGGGTGAGTCGAAGTGATTGGCTTTGCTAGGTAAGATATTATGAATGTAGGTGGCCATGGCAAGGGCATGGTGCCAAATGGTGGGAGGCATGTGGGCGTGAATGAGTAGGGTACGGACGGTATTATTGATCGTTCTTATTTTGCGCTCCACCTTTTCATTCTGTGGGGATGTGTGCGGGCATGAGAAGCAAAATAATAGACCGTGGGAGGCAAAGAATTTTTGAAGGAAGGAGTTGTCAAATTCACGTCCATTGTCACATTGTAAAGTTTTTATGGGTAGATTAAATTGATTTTTAATCATGTGATAAAAATGGGTAAAAACTTGTGAGACTTGTGACTTATTGGTGAGAGGAAATGTCCATAAAAAATTAGTGTAGTCGTCTAATAGAAGAATGTAGTAGCGATGATTTTGTGTACTGAAAACGGGTGAGGTCCATAAATCTGTGTGTAAAATATCGAAAGGCAAAACAATGTTAGATAATGAGTCATGAAACGAAAGTTTAACATGTTTGCCTAATTGACATGAATGACATACAGAAGATTTATTGATGGGACGACATGAAATTGTTTTATGAGTACATAATTTATTGAAAATAGCAGGGCCTGGATGTCCGAGGCGGCCGTGCCATGTAGACGACGGAATGACAGAAAGGGCGTGAGGCTGTGTTGTGGGTAGTGTAGAGGTAAGAGGATAGAGGTCCCCTGTGCTATTACTTCTCATAATCGGCGTCCCCGTCTTGAGATCCTTCACAGTAAAACCAAGTGGGTCAAATTCGACAAATACACAATTATCAATTGTAAATTTGCGCACAGACACCAAGTTTTTAATGATATTTGGGACATGAAGTATGCTGTTTAATGTGAGTGATTGGTGAGGATGGGGGAGGGTCAGAGCACCACGACCGACTACGGGAATCATATTGCCGTTATCGACGACTATGTGACGATTACTACTTAATTTAGAATAAGAAGAGAGGTTACCATTATTGGATGTCATGTGCGACGACGCACCTGTGTCCATATAGTAGGTGTCATCTGGTTGTTGTAGCGATAAGGATTGCATCACCGCTGCATGATCAGTTGGTACAAACGCTCCCTGAGTTGTACCAGTGGTTCCGGAATGAGCAATTAGGGCCTGATTAGGACGAGGACCGAGGATACCTGGTGCGCGTGAGGCCGGGGAAGGTGTCCATCGGGATGTGGGATATGGACAGGGCGGTATAGATCACCCCTGCTGCAGCGGTGCCTGCCATAGAGATAGGGGAACCCAAGTCCACGTGCCTGGTTGTTGTTGTCCGTTACCGCCACCATTTCTGCCACCCGAGTTCGAAGAACCCCCGCTGTTGTTTCTGCCACGGTTATTCTTGCGATTGTGTCGACCTCCATTACCCTGATTTGAGTTGGGCGATCCATCTTTAGAGGAGTTGGATCGTGGGGTTGAGTCAGGGGAGCGGGTCTGAGAGACATGGAGAGCTGTTGCAGGTGAACCCGAGGAGGCCTGTGCCTGACGTTTTTCCTCGAGAGAAAGCATGGAGCGGGCCTTGTAAAAAGACAGGAGGGGGTCGCTTTGTTGAATAATAGAAGCGATCCCATCACATCCGTCGGATAGTTTAGTAACCAGTTGTAGGACAAGGCGGGTTTCAGAGACCAGAGAACCAACGTTGGCTAGTTGGTCAGCAAGCATTTTGAGTGCCTGACAATATGACGATACGTCGGAGAAGTTGTCCATATGGACACTAGTGAATTGCTTCTCTAATAGGACGGTGCGAGAGTGTTGATTGTCGACAAAAATGTCCTTGAGACGGTCCCACGTATCCTGTGCCGAGGCATCAGGTTCGAGGATAGTGTGAAGGAGATCGATAGAGATAGTACTGTAGATCCATTGCTTAACAATGGCGTCAAGACGGGTCCACTGAGCATCTTTGGTAATCACAGCACCTTTTGCGGAAGCGATGTGATCAGCTACATCGAACGCGCGGGCAGTGTTGAGAAAGAGTTCTACCCAAGATGCGTAATGGACATTTTCAAACTCGAGGGTGAATTGGACGTAGTTTTTGATGTTGGAGACTGAGTAGGCTGGGTGATAAGGAGCATTTTTCTAAGGAGTATCGATTGTCATGGCGATGGTTGGAAGGAAAGAAAGAAAAACAGAGATGCGGAAGAGAGTGGAGAGGATCGAGAGTAGGGCTGATACCATATAAGAAGTGATTTTCCCTTGCCTTCTTCCATTGTCAGTTAGTCAATATATACAGAGGAGTATCCATGATCAGTTACATGATCGTATCAGTTTAGCCTACAATCAAGCACTCAGGTGATTCACCAAGGATACAATCAAGCCTAAACTAAATCAAAGCTATTATGTTAAATATATGCAGTGATATATTTACCAAAAATACAATGAACATAATATGTGTTAGGATATTCTAATAGTGATAATTGAATAAAGGTAAGAACAAGTGGGTATAAATTAAAAAGAAGGTGAATTTTTGTGTAAAAGAAATAATAAAGAATTAGCTTAGGAAGGAGGGTTGATCGGGTGTTAAGATCCGGGAAGGGAAAACAATTTTCGATAACTTTGACGTGAAATGTAGGTTTTGTAAGTAACCGGGTCAAAGCAGTAATAAGCACTTTGGGTGGGTGAGTAGCCTAGGAATATATATGGGGTCGGAGCCAAGGATAGCAAAGGCAACCGAAGCACCTAATTTTAGTGTAGTTAGGAAGGTGATCAAAGAATGTGAGGTAGGTGGATAATCAATTGTTTAAGTTGAGGGCGAGGAGCTGATTATTAGATAAACAATGGTGGAAAAAGTGTGTGGCCAAAAGGAAGTGGGAATTCGAGCATGGGTTAGGAGGGCAAGCCCGGTTTCCACAATGTGCCGGTGACGACGTTCGACATACCCATTAAGTTCCAGGGTGTGTGGAGGGGTGGTCAAATGTCATATTCCATGTGTGACAAGGGTTTGAGCCATTTTAATGTATTCTCCACCATTGTTGGAATAGATTTGGAGAATCGGTTTGTTAAAAATTTTCTATAAGGAGCTTAAAATGCGTGAAAATAGTGGTGTGGTCGGATTTGTGTTTAATTGGATAGAGCCAGAATATTTTGTGAAGCGATCTACGAAAATAATATATTACTTGAACGAAGCGTAAGAAATAATCGGGGATGACCAAACATCCGTAAACATAAGTTCAAGTGGTGATGTAGTAAATAAACTAGATGTAGAAAATTCGAGTATATGGCTCTTGTGCATATGACAAGAGTTACATGTCTCGGATGACAAATTATTATGTGAAAAATGAAAACTAGTACGTAAATAATTAAAAACTTTAAGAGATGGGTGTCCGAAAGGATGGTGCCAATCCGGAGCGATGGAGGTGGTGATGTAGGTCATTGGTGAAGAGGGATGTCATTCATATAGGCTTCCCCGTTAGCCCTCACGTGAATTCGAATCCGACTCATTTTTGAATCCTTAATAAGAAAAACGTGTTAGAAAATTCAAAAATAGTGTCATTGTCTTTACAAAGTTGAGAGGCGAAAAAATATTACATGAAGTAGAGGGAACGCAAAGAACGTTATAAAAGATAAGCGGTGAAGAAGATGAGTGGGTGATATGAAACGAACCTATATGGGTGATGGGAAAGGTCGAGCCGTCACCGATGAAAAGTTCATCGCTTCCATCTTACGGGGTATGGAGAGCGAGGTTGGAGAGGTCGTTGGTGACATGATGGGTGGCACCAGTGTCTATTAACCAAGATTAGGAGGAGGATGCATGGTTGGTTGGTAGTGGCAAGATTCACTTGGAGGGGGGGGGGGGGGGGGGGGGGCGTGTGGTGTGAGGTGCGGCCGTGAGGCCAGGTCGGGGGTAGGGGAGGGTGGTGAACATGCCTTTGGAAAAGTCCTAGCAAATTTTCGATACTTTGGGACGACATGACCAATATAATTGCAATATTGACAACAACCTTTAAAAGTAGCGTGGTGGCCTGGGTTGTGTCGGTGTTGGTTTGGTGCAGTCGAGGGTTGTGGGGGGTAGTTAACAGATGATCTTTGGGCGGTATTGGGCGGCATGCACGGTGGCTGAGAATGGGTTTGGGTCGGTGGGTTTGTGAATGGTACGGTCAAAGTTGATTAGTTTTTCATGAAGGTTATCAAAAGTTATGTGTTCGTCACGGGCACTTACAGTGTCAATGACGGATTTGTATGTCTTATAGTAAGACCTTTTAGGATTTTAGTGGTGATGTTCTCGGAATCCATGGGTTTTCTGAGGACGACAAGTTTATCGAGGCAGGTTTTTATAGATTGCATGTATTCGGTTATGGTAATAGTGGTGGTTTTGGTTATGGAGTCAAGGTGGTATTTTACCTAAAGTATGTGTCCGGGGGACGGGCTGGCGTAAGTTTTGGATAGTGTGGTCCAAATCTCACGAGAGGTGGGAATGCGAGTAACCATGGAATGGGTGTCGGCGAGGAGGGTACCGAGGAGGGCCGCCTTGAGAACTTGATCTTGTCCTTTCCATGTTCCATTGGCCAGATTCAGGATGCTAGCCGGAGGTTTTTCCTTATCTTGGTGGGTGGGGTCGGGTATTTGGGCACGGATGTGAGGCATGAAGGAATTTGAACAAATCGTAGCCAAGAAGCATTGCTCCAAGTTTTTCCTGCCATGGCATTAACTTAATCGGTTTGAGTTTGTCATTTATCGAGAGATGGACAATGTAAAGGGGAACGTTTGGTTCGCGAGGGTTTGCGAGTTGGTTTGATGTCATTGAAGTCGGGAAGTGGTAGTATGGATCTCAAAGCTCTGATACCATATTACGATTGAGACAATTGAAAAAGATAATTATTATTATTGTTGTTAGTTGAAATGCTAGTTACATTGTGTGCAAATATATATTTACAGCAAGTATATTATAAGTGAGACAACTAATCAAGATTTACATAAAGTAGGCAACTAAGCTAGATACAATCAAATGAGAAATGCAACTATAATTGGGGCATGCTTGAGATGAGGGTAATACATTAAGAGGTAATAGAGCTTAAAATGAAAAGAAAATGGAGGTGAGGGGTGGTGATTTATAGTGTAAAGAGGAGGTTGGAGGTAATACATTACTTCCCTCTCCCCCTAAGTGATATGGAGGTAATTATTATTCTCTCACCTTCCCTTTAAACCATAAAACACCACCACTATCCACCATCTTCCTTAATTTTCTTCACATTTTAGTCTCAATTATCCCTTAATGTATTACCCTCATTCCAAGCAAGCCCTAAAGTGTAATATACACGAGATCAGTTTGATATGATGAAATATGTGTAGTATCAATTGATATAAACGAGATATGAAAAATATTATAAAATATTTTTACATTGCGCACCCTACAACAACAATAATTCCACTTTTTTTTGCATTCTTTCATTTAGTTTCCCTAATAAATAGATTGACTACAACAAATTTATTTTTTTAATTTTTTTTATTAATTGAACTTGCCTAACAATTTTATTTTCTTGTCTATGAATTCAAACGTTCAAAATTCAAGGTCAATTTTATTTTTTGCAATTTAAAAAGTGAAAATTTGTTCTATAATAAGTAGTACTTCACCATCATTATCATTTTCGCCACTAAATTTATCTTTCCCATTTCAATATTTTACTTTAGGTGGAACATAGTGTTAATTCATTTAACCAATATTATGAATATCGAGAAATTCTTCTAGTACCGAAAATTAAATTTATCAAAATTCACTACAACTATTGGCGAATATGCAAACATATTCGATTCGTCCAACTCCTGAAAATTACCTTATAAATGTGAGCGCATTTAATCAAGGTTATTTTCATCCGATATATATATATATATATATATATATATATATATATTATCAACCGCATATGATTATGTCTACCGGCCGTCCCATTGCACCGGGCCACTACTAACCAACTACAACTTTGAGCCAACCCATTTTTGTTGAAGAAAATACAAGTCGAGAAAGTATAGGTGCATTAAACATAAACCATGAATCAGCATGCCAAGGTTCGAGGGGGGATTTTGACACTTCTCAAAATGAAACTTTACAAGAGGAGGTAAATATTCAACCCACTAAAAGTTCGAAGGAAAAGTTTAAATGGAGTCAATATAACGATGAAGATTTATGCAGGAGTTGGTTAAATTTTACTTATGACTCTATAACAGACACCCGATCAAAGTAAGGATAAATATTGGCAAAATACTGTTAAATATTACAATCAATGGAAGAGGGAGAGGTCATCGATTACTATTGAGCAAGGATATATCGTTGGTACAAAATGAGTGCAGATGTTAGCAAGTTCAGCGGATGCTACATACAACTGAAGAATAGTCAACCGAGTGGCCACGACGAAGAACTTATATAATAACTAAGGCTAAAGAAACTTATATAAATATGTCAAACAGCTTAAAGGAAAGGTGAAAAAAAATTGGAGCAGCCGATGAGAAGTGGGATAAATATAAAGATTTACAAGAAAAATAGACTTGCATTGTGTGAGGAAGCAATTCGACAAATGGATTTCGCGATGTTGTGCAATAGGGACGTATCTAATAATTTTGATGAAAGAGATAAGAGAAATCATGAGCAAATATGTGAAATAATTAGGGCATAGTATGGAATGTCGTAATTTTTTATGATGAATTTACTGTTAAAGATATTTAATATATCTTGTTCACACTTGTTTAGTTAATTGTAATCTTAATGTATTTTTTCCTATTCTGTAATCTTTCCTAGTCTTAATAGTTTCCTCAACTATTTATACATTTAGGATTCTCTTTTTGTATTTAGGTAAGACTAGATCTCTAGATTTCTTGCTTGCTTCCCAAGCACCTACCTTGTATAAATACACATGTTTATACAATGAAATTAATCAAGTTTCACAAATACTTTACATGGTATCAGAGCAATACCGATCACAAAAATCAAAACCCTTAAAAACCTCCCCCTTCACGGCAAATCACGCCCAAATGGACGGCTCCGGCATCGTGCTTCCCAACCCGGCCGAACCCTCCGCCCCCCTCGTAGTCATCAACCTAACCAAATGCATTGAACTCACACCATCCACATACCGTTCTTGGTGTAAACAAGTAGAAGACCTCCTCTTTGGCTTCGATCTCTTCAAATTTGTTGATGGGACTCATCCTTGTCCCGAAGCCACCATCACCGATGAATCTAAGAAGACCATCCCAAATCTGGCCTACTCCACTTGGCTCCGTCCAGATCGTCTTCTTAGTGGCGCACTTCGAGGCACTATCGCCTCCACCATCACCCATTTGCTCAACAATCTTACAACCTCTTGTGAGATTTGAAAGTATCTTGCTTCCACCTATGCTAATCCTTCTAGGGGCCACATCCTTTCCATTAAAGATCGACTAAACTCAATCTCAAAGGGCGAATCTTCCGCCACCGAATATATGCAACCTATCAAGTTATCTTGCGTCGATGAACTCCAACACCTTGGGAAAAAGATGGATGATGAAGATGTCATAGCAAAAGTCATCAATGGCCTTCACTATGGTACCTATCGTTGGCTTGTTGATGCCATCAAAGCTCGGGACACCCCAATTACCTTTGATGCCCTACATGAAAAACTCCTTCAATTTTACCTTAGCCTCAAATCAAACCCTTCCTCCTCCACCCTACCCTCCTCGGCTCCTTTCACCTACCGAAACCTCTCCTGCCCTCAAAACCGCCCCACCAACCAACCCATCCTACCCACCCCCACGACATCCCCTAACCCTAACTCTAACCCCCAGTGCCCCAATCTTCAAAGGCAAGTGTCAATGGTGCCACGCTCAAGCCCACTACCTCAAAAATTGTCTGATCTTCAAAAATCTCTACCCCACAATCACCATACCCGACCGCCCACCCCCCCTCATTGCAACCCCCCTCGCGCCAATGTCATCTTTCTCGACGCCCCCACTTCCCCCGATTGGCTCCTCGATAGTGGTGCCTCTCATCATGTTACCCATGACCTTAATAACCTAGCTCTCCACTCCCTGTACGATGGAAACGATGATCTTTTAATTGGAGATGGTTCATCCCTCCCAATTTCTCATATTGGTTCTTTTACCTACTCCACTTCTTCCCTTAAATTTAAATCTGTCTTATATGTCCCTTTAATAAATCGTAACATTCTTTCAATTTCAAAGTTTTGTTGCGACAATAATGCTATTGCTATTTTCTCATCCTCGTCGTGTGTTTTACAGGATCAATGGACGAGCAAGATTCTTCTTCAAGGGCAACTTGACGCGGGTTTGTACGTATGGCACCCCACTACCTCCATTCCCACGGCTCTCCACCTTCATGTCCCCTCATCCATCTCCCTTCATCATAAGTTAGGTCACCCATCTACTACTATTTTAAATTTAATTAATACATGTCTTAAACTCCCTCCAATAAAACCGTTTAGTAATTGTAATGCTTGTGATGTCAACAAGAGTCATAAGCTTCCTTTTTCAGTTTCTAACTTTACTACTGGTGCCCCTTTCGAGCTTTTATTTTCCGATGTATGAACCTTACCGGTATTTTCTATTGATAATTACAAATATTATGTTATTTTTGTTGATCACTTTACTAAGTATACTTGAATTTATCCTCTTAAACAAAAATCCGACACATCTCATGTGTACGCTCGTTTTAAAGCTTTGATCGAAATTTTTTTTAAAACTGAAATTAAACAACTTTTCTCTGATAATGGAGGAGAATACCTTAAATTAACCCCATCCATCACCTCGGATGACATCTCTCACTTCACCTCCCCTCCCCATACCCCCGAACACAATGGGTATGCCGAGCGTCGTCATCGTCACATTGTCGAAACCGGCATGTCTCTCCTCTCTCACGCGTCTCTTCCCAATTCTTTTTGGTCTTTTGCTTTTGTCACCGCGGTCTATCTAATTAATAGTATGCCTACTCCTACTTTAGGCAATATCTCTCCATATTTTAACCTTTTTAAAAAGGAACCAAATTATTTTAAATTACGTAGCTTTGGTTGTCTTTGTTACCCTTGGTTACGTCCTTACTCATCCCACAAACTCGACCCTAAATCCTCACCTTGCATCTTTGTTGTTTACTCCGCTACCCAAAGTGCCTATCACTATTATGATGTGTCAAAGAATACAATTTTTACTTCTCGTCATGTCAAATTTATAGAAACCGACTTCCCCTGTACCCGGTTGACCACGCGTCCCCCCCGATGCCACCTATTCCCCTACAAATTGGTGTCAATTCTCCCTCCCCATTATCTCCCCTTCCCCAGTCTTACCCACCCCTCCGATCCACCTCCCGCCCTCCCCGACCGAATCTCTCCCACCCTCACCGCCGGGGCGCCCCGACGCCCTTACCTCCCCCGACACTGACCCACCTCTACCCCCACCCACAACTTCTGCCCCATCTCCCCGTATCTACACTCGCTCCGCTTTGGGTATTCGCAAACCCAACTGTAAATACTTACACTCCACCACCGTGACCAATCCCACTACTCTCCCCCTTACCACCAAATCCGCTCTTGCACAACTACACTGGCGCGACGCCATGATAGCCGAGCACCAAGCCCTCCTCACCAACGAGACTTGGTCCCTTGTCCCTTCTCATCCCTCCTATAATGTAATAGGTTGTAAGTGGGTTTATCGAGTTAAGTATAATCCCGACAACACCATAGACAAATATAAGGCCCGTCTTGTAGCCAAAGGATTCCATCAACGCCTAGGCGTTGACTACTCTGAAACCTTTAGCCCCATCGTCAAACCCGCCACGGTTCGCCTCGTTTTGACGCTTGCTCTTGTCCACGGTTGGTCCCTCAAGCATCTCGACATCAACAATGCGTTTCTACAAGGTACACTTTCTGAGACAGTTTATATGTCTCAACCCCCTGGTTTTGTTAATTCTTCCTTTCCAACTCATATCTGCAAATTATCTAAAGCAATTTATGGTCTCAAACAAGCTCCTCGAGCTTGGTACACTGAGCTTAAAAATTAGTTATTATCCTATGGGTTCAGTGAGACGAAAAGGAGTCGAACACACATTTTCGATAACAGTGACCGAAAATACAATTATATCGCACAATAAAATTTATAGCATGAACTAGCCATTATTAAAAAAATTGCAGTTATGAAAAAAAAAGTTGTTATAATTGATAACAAAATGATGGTTGTTATAAAAGTGGCTGGTTATAGTACTAGTAGTTGGAAAATAATTTTTATAAATTCAGTCTCAAACCATTTTGTATGACTCACGCACAATAACTCGACATTCTGAAGAAATTAGCATCACAACACAATAAAATTCTCAAAATTTTGGTGACTAACAATTTTGATTTAGATGAATTTTTGGAGGAAGAATTATTTGATGAAACACACGAAGAAATAGGGCATTATCTTCTCCAACAATATGACAAACCATCGAGAAAGATTGTACCCCGTGATCGAGTTGGTGGCGTGATATAAAGCTAGGTCAATTTTTTTGTAGTTTTGGATTAATAAAGTTGCAACGGAATCTGAATGTATTTTTGTGATTATATTTGTATGAAAATAACAAAACGATAAAGGTTATGATGTTAATGAACTCTCCTCCCTCCCAAGAAATTCGAATGAACACGGAACTGGTTTGTATGACTCTTACCTCGTGAGGATTGAATCACACTATAATCTACTTCTCACAAGAAAGAAATAAGGATCTTATAACTCGCAAGTTAATAAGAACGTACAAGTGTAAAACTTGAATTAAACTCTCAATTGTGTCTAAAACTGATTACAATGACACTTATTTATACTAAATAGATCGACACAAATATTCCTAAACTGATTAAGGAAACTTGTAGAATTGACACAATTGCCTTATTTTGACCTTCCTAGGAGTAGGAAATAAACAACAATTATTTTAGAAGAATTAGGAAATAAACAATAACTACCTTAAACTTATTAAATAAATAAAATCTATCCATTGTCATCAATGTTGTTCCATGTTATCATATTTACTAAACTCGAGCCCTTTTTGAAACCTTCGAAAATGTAGTTATATTTCGAGAAGTTAAGACTTTGTTTTCATTTAATTCCAATATTCCCACATCATGGCGCGCGCAGAATGACTACATCATGACTACTTCTCCGCTACACCAGTTTATCTGGATCATATTTTTCCGAAGACGATTCCAAATGGGAATAGATCTTTTTTGTCGGATAGTAGACGCGCTTGGAGATCACTCTAACTACTTCCAATAAAGAGTCAATGCTGCAAAGATAAAAGATTTGTCCCCTCCACAAAAATGCACAGCTGCTATTCAGATTTTAGCTTACGATACCCCTGTTGATGATGTTGATGAGTATATTAAAATTGGTAAACCACTGCTATAAAGTACCTTCCAAAATTTTTTTTGCGGAATTATTGAAGTGCTTGGAGATAAATACATGATCTTGCAGTAAGAGATAAATATAAACATATATTGGGATTGTCCGAGTTGGGCAAGAACTTCATTGCAGGTTGTGCTTCAAATGGGAAATTCAGTGTGTAGAAAGCTTATGCTTTACGTTGTGACAGGCCAAAGAATATGACATGGGCTGATTGCCCTTCTATGCTTATCCCTAGTCATAAGATTGTTCTATCTATGGCATTACAAAGACAGTTAGTTATGGTTGATCAGTACAGCGGAAGGGGTTTCAACTTAGCAAATCGATGTGTTCTATGTGTAACACCCTGGTTTTATAAATTAAATTTTATATAACTTTTATTCTACTTAAGATTTAATTCGTAAATCTTAAAATTATTATAAAACAAATTTATCTTTTAATCGTTTCAAACTCCTAAAATTCTATTTGTCTCGAAAACTGTCCTTATATTTAAAAAATATATTTGTTCTTGTTTTGATTTATTTTATACATTTAATTCTTATTGAACTTCTGTTTCGACGATTTGAATTCTAAACTCTTTCGATTTAAGCTTGAATCTATATATTTTAAACCTGAACTCATTTGAATAAGCTTCGTTAAATCATTTATTATTTTTCCTCGAGAAATCAACTTAATTCATTTTCGTCGTACCTTCGTTAATTTTCTCAAGAAAGTTTTTTTTATGGTAAACGTTTGTTTTACTTTTGAGATACATTTTATAAATCCTCTCGAACTAATTTATGATATCTCTAAACTACGCACGCATTTATTTCAAATATTTATTTTTGTCTCGATAAGTATTTTATATATATGCATGGAAACAAAAAAATGTATTTTTTTTGGGGAAAAATGTGTTTTTTTTTATTCGGAAAAAAAGTGCTTTTTTTTTCGGGAAAAAAAAAATTGGGGAAAAAATTTTTATGTATGATTTTTTGATTTAATCTGAACCTTTAATTTGATTTTAATTTAATGGTTGAGATTTGGTCCCAATGGGTGCGACGAGTTGAGCTATATATATATATATATATATATATATATATATATATATATATATATATATATTACGGAGTATTTTACTTGACCCGTCTCATGGTACTATTTCCGATCCAATTCGTTTCTAACCTAATTGGGTCATGTTTCCTTTTCCCCCTTCCTCTTCACTTAGTCTGTCGCTCATCCCACCCCCCTTCTTCATTTTCTCTTCTTCATTCACGTTAACCCTCCTCCTCAATCTTCACCGTCCTTCTCGCCTGAAGTGGATTTCCATCATGTCGTCGCCACTGTACTGCGTTAGAATTTATAGGGGATTACAGTTGGTATCAGAGTAATGTTGCTCTCGATGCTTACACCTGCTTCTAGGAAAAACACCAGCAAATGATTCAAACATTAATGAAATATTAGTGAAAGATGGGTAGAAAACAAATTTAAGGTTTTAACTGTTAGGTTTATATGTTCGTGTAAACTCAATGACTGACATTGAATATTTGTTTCTTTTGCCAAGAAGAAGATGCATGAACAAGATACTGACGTGATGCTTTTCCAGATCGGGATAAGACCTACTTAGAACTCTTAACACCTGCTAAATCGAGTGAACAATTTTGGGCTACAAGGAAGATATACAATGGTGATCTTTCAACCCAAATTCAGTTTATCGAAGCTACATGCTAGATGATCGAAAGTTGATTCAAGTCCAATAATGGTGCAGTAGACTTAGATGCGACTTCACTTCACTTTGGATCCAGATGGAGCGACCAAGATTATTGTGCTCATATCTCTACGAGAAGATGAACATGTCTCGCGAGTTCTTTTGTGAAACTCTAGAGGTCCGAAGATTCTCCTCTTGTTTAAGATCTTAATTGTCTAGGATCATTTCTCTCTTCTTCTAGCCTCTAGTTCTTCCAATTCTTCCCTTATATATTCGCATCTTTGTTCTTGTGGTGAATCTTCGATCAATTCCCCTACTTTACCATCTCCCTCTTGAGATTCTTTGGTTAGTTTGAATTCTGTCTTAGTGAACCCTGTGAAAGTTATATTATATACGTTTGGGGTTTGTAAACCCTTGTTACCTATGGTTTGAGGATTGTGAGTTGTACCTTATTTTCTATGCAAGTAAGAAATTCTTGAGGATTGATTTGAATGGTATTAGTTGATTAAAGGAAATATGATTGTGCCTTAGAGATTGATCAACCTTGGGTTAGTAAATTACTTGATCATATAGAGGACTTGGAGTTGAATGAATTTTTGGATGGTAAGAGTATATCATATTTTGATAGATATCTAGTGTCTAACCTAGAACCAACCTAAGTATAATTGATGTTATTTCTTTGAAATTCCTACTTAATGCTTACTAAATGGATGTGTTGTGGATGTTTGGGATCATATATAACCGTTTAGAGTTTTAGCCTGAGTGTTCTGATACCATTAAAGTTTTTCATTAATGTCGTTAGAAATTTTGGTTGACATAGATTACCCGTGTTTCTTAAGGATTAGATCGTTGATCATTGTTTAAGGTTGTAACCTATGAACTTTGGAGTTGAGTGATCTAACTTGGATAAAATGTTGTGAAGCGTGAGAAAGAGAAATATCTTGCACAATCATAGTTTGAACTTACTGTGTTATTTTGAGGAATATTATAATACAGATCATCTTATTGGGACTTTCAGTTTAGAACCTTAGACCAGCGAGATTGTGGCTTCGTTGAGTTATTTAATATATTGTGGTTGCATCGTTGCGATTAGAAATTTGATGGACTTCTAAGAAACCTTAGTCGAATGATGTGATTGGGATTGTGAGTATCTGTCATTACATGTAAGATTAAGTGTACCTTTGGTTTGACGTACTTTTCCTAACCTCTGTTTATTTATGATGTTAAGAAAATGTTTGGGATCATTTTTGAGAATTTCGTGGCCGAGCATTGTTAAATTGATGGATCTTGTTTAGTGTTCCTTACTCGAGAAATTTGGAGTATACCTATGAGCTTTGAATTTAGGAGCCTTATCGATCAATAGTTGGGGTGTGTTCTGATGACCGTTAGAATCTTAATTAACGGATTAGAATCGAAATCACATGTGGATTTTTACCGTGTTGTTTGAAAAGGTATACATGATTTTGTTTTGGAGGTCGTAGCAGTTGGTGACCATGGAAGATGTAGACATTTTGGAACAACTTAATTGCCTGGTATTTATAGACTCACTGTTGTTTTGATGGAATTAGGAACCTTAGTTTTGTGAGAGTCGTACTAGGAATCTTGAGGATCTTAAACTCTTTTGTAATCCTTGAGAGCTCGGTTTGACTCTCTAACTTTTTCCTCCCTTCTACTTCTCTTGACTTCTGCTAGTCCTTTTGCTAATTTCTTTCACCTCTATATCGGGTTTGAAAACTTTTGTTTTGAATTATCATTTATCCTTTTTCCATTTATCAGTTAACCTTTTTCCGAAGCCCCTATTTTACAAAGAGCCGAACTAATTTAAAATTTTTACTTTTTGTGAAATTTTCACCTTTTCAGTTATAAATTTCAAAACCTTACACTTTATGTCTATTTTATTCCTGGTTGATATCTATTTTTAGTTCCGATTCAAAAAGCCTAAATAATTTATTTTAAAATAACTCAAATTTTTTTCCAATTTTGATGTTCAAACGATAGAAATTTAAAGAAAACTTTCATCATTGCAAATATTTTGATTTCTATGAGATTATTGTGTGAAACGGTTTAATGTTTTTGAAATAATTTCGTAAGTTCAAGTTTTCGTTTGATTGTCGTTGGACTTTTGGATCTGTTATCAAAAACCTCTGGCGACTGGTTCAATTTTTATTTTACCAACTACAAAAATTGGATTGTCAAAATTTTGGTTTGTCTTAAAACGAAATATTGTCGAATTTCTTAATCAAAACGTTTTACCAATGTTTCGAAAATGTTTTAGGTACTCCCTCCCTCGAGTTTGTTTACAAATATTATTTATCGTCGTTATTTTATCAAATAAATTTGACTTACGATTTTATTGATTTTAAACTTCGGGTAACTGAGCCCAACTTATCTTGAAATAAATGTTTATTTTCGATTTCGATTTCGATTTCATATCACGTTTGAAGTTGTAAAAATTTTAAACCGAGATTGTGATGCGAGTTAAGCATTCTTGTTTTGTTCAAGTGATATAACTTTGTTTTCCATTCTATTTTTTGTGTTCTTATAAGTTTCGAGGACAAAACTTCTTTTAGTGGGGAAGGTTGTAACACCCCTGATTTTTATAAATTAAATTTTATTTAACTTTTATTCTACTTATGATTTAATTAGTAAATCTTAAAATTATTATAAAACGAATTTATCATTTAAACGTTTCAAACTCCTAAAATTCTATTTGTCTCAAAAACTCTCCATATATTTAAAACATATTTTTATTCTTGTTTTGATTTATTTTATACATTTAATTCTTATTGAACTGCAGAAACCATAACATTGGTTTTTTTGGCGCCAAAATACCATTTCCTAATATATCTCATACTTTCTATATTACTCTATACATAATATTGTGGACATGACATAGGTCCACCCCGACGCGGCCACGCGCGGGTTTGGGGAGGCGAATGAATCTCATGTGAGATGGATCTCGGATTGAAATTTAAATCGAAGTTGGAGCCGCCACTGAATTTTGTGGGAATTCGGACCCGTTCGAACCCGCTCTATATCTTAGTGGGCCGTGCACGTAGTACGGCCCATTCCGATTTCAGAGTTTATAGGGTTCGTCCCTTTGCATTGCGATACCGATACCGACATTATCGGTTACCGTGTATTGAATGACTCTCGTATGCCAATGGTTTCGGACATCCAGAAACCATGGTTCTGAGTAAGGGGTGAGGGTACGTGTTTGGAAGTTCACTAAGAACACCCAACCCCGCCTGCACTTAGCGGCCTCTACTTAGATATCGTTCGTTTTTCGTGTATGCGCGTTAGTTTGACGGTTGAATGATATGCAAACAGTGTTTTGACTAAACATGTGAATTATGTTCGACTACGTCGTTTAATGCATCTAAACTAACGTCAAAGTTGTTTTAGCATGCGAGGTTCATTTTAGTACAATAAAACAAGCAACGGAAATAAATCGCTAAAACCTGAACAAACAAGTTAGTAACGGTAATAACGGTTTATAAATAATATAGAACGACATAAACGACATGATGCATGATTTTGAAAAGAGTAAGACACGTGATGGACTCGACACGTGTTTGACCGAGGTCATAAATTTTTTTGATGATGCTTTTAATTTTTAAATCAATGATTTATTAAATCGCGTAGAAATACTGTATAATTTATACTCGACTTAACTTTCAATACTCGCCATATTCGATACTCGATTATGGAACCAACATCCAATATTTAGAGTGATTTTTAGAAAAGATGTTATAAGCTGTTTTAAAATTGAACTAGGATGAAATAATCCCTTTTGTGTCGCAATTTCCAGGCAACCGCGCGACTTGCATGAACTTCGCGTGACTTGCACAGGCGCGCGACTCGCATGAGATCCGCGTGACTCGCATGGAGGGCTGTTTTGGCTTTTTTGATTGATTCCGTTAGATTTGATATTTGACTATGGAGTCGGTATCGCATCCTTAGAATGATGATTTTTATTATTTGTTTGATTTATTGACTAATTCCTTCAGATCCGATATTCGACTATAGAGTCGATATCGCATCCTAGGAATAATGTTTTATTGCTAATTACGATAGTAGTAATATTAATAATGATGTTAGAAACGAGAAAAAGAAAATAGGAAAAAAGAAAGACGATGATGACACAAGACAGACGACAAAACAAGGAAAAAAGGAAGAGAAAGAGAGAAGTCGGGATTTGTAACACCCTCAACCTACATGCCAAATTATCTCAAAAACGGACTCGTAATAACGGCCTAGGTGCGGGAGCGTTAAGATGTATATAGGAGAGTTATGGTGGGTATAATTGGGAAGGGATTTGACGAGTTTTGCTCTCGGGTCTTTGACGAGTTTTGAGTTCGGGTTTTCTAAAGGATTTATAGAGGAAAAATCAGGATTGGATTTGTATAATCTGCCTAGGATTGCTAATATTTTGGCTGTGTATTGTTGTTGTGATGTCGGGAATTGTAATTGTTATTGTAATTGTGTGTGCAAATGGGGTGTATTTATAGAAGAGGTTTCCGGCTTTGTCTAGCAAAGATACTTGGCTTGAATGAAATAGGATTCCGTCTTTGGATAGGAAAAACTTGCTTGAAGGGGAAGAAAACATCCGGTTTGGATGGAAATAGGATTCCGGTTTTGGATAGGAAAGGTACTCGGTTTTTTGATAGGTTTTAGGAAAGAAATTTTGTCCTACATAGAAGAGGTTTTGCATGCAGCTGATATTTTGTGGTTTTTGACTTTGAGTCGGATTCTTGGGGCTTTGTGCGGCTGATTTGTGTCTCGGAAACGCCTTTGACCGGGGTTTGACCCGGTCGCTAAAAGACGGTTTTGCCCCTGGTCTCGGTTTTGACCCAAATTAGTCTTATTTGACTGGAACGACCCACTGGGCCTGAATTTGAGGTCGGTTTGGTGAGATTTTTACTCCGCTAAAAGCTTGCGCTAAATACTATTGATTCCGAGTCCGAAAATCGAGCGTATTAAGTCATGTTTACGTCCGATCATCATAGAGTGTTTTTTGGAAACTGCTATAGACACCTAGCAACCAAATGTGAGTGTCTACAAATATAAATATTATAATAATCATTAATACAATATAGTTTTAATCATATTTTCCATATTAATAAGATTTTTTTCATATATACATCTGTTAATTATAACAGGTTTAGAATATTTGATAGAAATATAATTTATTTATCCGTGTTAAAATATTTGAAAACACGTATAAACATGCTCATAAAACAACGTATTAGGTTAATTATGATTGAAACTATTAGTATACTGATAATCGAACATAGATTAAACATGTATGAAATGTCCATAATGTCAAACTACCCTGCCCTTAGTTTGTTCATCAACTGTCGGTCTTCTCCATCCCCTCTTCCACTCCACCTATTGGCTACTACTCCATACAAGCTAAAAACTTGTGGTTATTATCTGAAGGATGTCAGGTTAAATACTTTGCAAGAGTGATCTTCATACAAACAACCCCATTAACAAAAAATTCGATGACAAGACTCTGCAAGATACCCGAACCGAAAAACTCAATGACAAGAAAAAGAATCAGAACCACGGGGAATAGTGTAACATTTCCTAATACTAGGGTTCTATAGTAACACAATCCTAGAATTACCAACATCCTTCCCTATACAAACAACCCCATTAACACAACCTAGCAATTTATCGTATCTTTTTCTAAATTTAAAAGGCAAATCTAAGGTTTCAATTAGATTGAAATCTTGATTATCGTTATGTAGAGTGTAGGATTCTTTATATCCATGCATTAGCTCGCGGTCAAAGAGGATTTTAGGGTTTTTTTTTTCAAAATGGGTGTGATTTAAATATGAAGAAATGAAAGTAGGACATATGATAAGAGAATACCATGATTTGGAGACGATTTAAACCTGGGAAGTGATTTGGGAGGAATCCTGAATAGAATTTGGGAAATTAAATTGTTTAGTAGCAACTCGGATCACATTCTTGGCGTTCGTGGAGCATTAATCCTACAATGTAATCCCCTAAAATTCTGAAGCAATACAGTGGCGGAAACACTGTAGAAGTGGGATTATAACACACTATAACTATGTCTTGATTAAATAAAAACGGTAAGTCAATACATAAGCCATAAATAAAACTGGCTACAAAATAAAAATAAAATTAAATGCATAAAAAGGGTTTTAACAATCCATAATACAGTGATCTTAATAAAACAAGCAGAATCCACAACTGCTTGCTAGCCAACCCGAAGGGAAACACATATATCTGCCATGTTAAAAATATAACAACCACAATCAGTGAGGAGCAACGACGACGTTCTCGCAACCATATTACAAGATTTTAAAACTGTAATCACTATTATATGAAAATAGTAAAAACGGAAAATATTGAAACATCATAATAAAAATAAGCTTTCCGAGAGAACTTTAAAATATTGGAACAATAAAATCAGAATAAGTTTTCAGAAGAAAACTTCAAATATTTGCCAACCTACAAACCAAAATATATTGATAGTAATAAAAATATTTAAAATGGCGTTATGGATAGAATCAGTGTGGACGGCTAGACTTTCACCAGTATAATACTTGAAACTAGATTCGAGAACTTTAATCTTAACACATATCGGACTTCAGTCTCTAACTAGGCAACTCAACCATAACAGGACTGCGTGCAACGAGGTCCTGGTTTAAGTAGTGCACACCCCTCCTGGACACAAACTATGTCCAGTTCAACCCGATGCGACTTACACGATGCGATATCTAAGTTTAAGGTCAACATTCACTCTCCTGAACACAAACCATGCTCAGTTCAACAACCAACGTGCCCCATAAAGACACACCAAGCTTACAGTTGATGGCAAAACGTATATCTTAGACTATATTACTCTAACCTCACACTTGTTCTTATTCCATAACTCTAAAACAAAGCCATTATTGATATATACAAAAAATATAATCATTATAATAATTAGATAACAAAAGGGAAAAAGGATCACCCCTAAAAGAAGAAACTTTCTATTCTAGGAAACTCCTATATTTAGAAACTTTACTAAAACTAGCATAATATCAAAATATCAAAAATATTAGTTCATACTAATACAACATTTTTTGTAAACAATATAGATTTATAAAACTAATATTTTCAGCCTTAACGATACTAGTTTCTAAAATAAGGATAAATGATTTTTTTGAAATTATTGAATATCACACAAGTGTTTGTTAAATTATTAAAATATCTTAAATATCTTATTACTACTAATTAGGGTGTTTCCAAAACTTATAAAACTAAAATTCTCTAATTATTAATAGTTTCGACAAAACCAGCATAAATAGAATTTTACGGCAAATGTCAAAATAAATCTTTTAACGTCATTTATTTTATTAACAAATTAAACGAATTTAGAATATGATAAGGGGTTATTTAACTTATAAAGTTTCAGATTTTAATATTTTCAAAATTGCTGGAAAAATGATTCATTTAATTGAAACGGAGCATTTTAACGATAAATCGTAATTTTGTCCAAAAATCAATACCATCATTTAAAGGCTTCGATAAATAGAACACAAATTATTTAAAATAGCTAAAATACATTTTTAAACATTCTATACAGAAAATTAAATTTTGTAGAATTTGTAAACTTGGTTTTAAAGGGTTTTCTCGTTAATCGTCTAATCTCGACAATAACGATTAATAAAAATAGTAATTACAAAACGATTTAAGTATTAATATCCTAAAATTATTATTAAACCTAAAAATTATGATTTTCCAGAAACTATCATTTTTTTTCAAATTTCACAAATTCCAATAAAACCGTCTTTTAAAATCTGTTTCCACAATTAACGATTCTGTTAATAAAACTTGTCGTTTCTAATAATTTATTAAAGCACTAAAAATCATAAAAATAATTTTTTTATCAACAACTATCAGGAACATTTTTTTTCCAGATTCAAAACAAAAATAAGAAATCAGGGATTAAAATGACAAATACGGTTTTAACGATAAACGACGATGTAAAGTGACTAATTAATTCATCCACTTAACAATTCCGAAAAATTATGAAAAAGATCAAAAAAAATTCTTTTTCATCAGAAAGGCAGTCCATGCCGAATTTCAGATTAAAGCAAAATGTTTAAGTGCTAAAACTAAAAATCGCCTTTTAATCGTTTTTATCCGAAAACAATAATAATTCAATAATCGATACTTAAAATATCAGAAAAATACAAAATTATCAAAAATCATCAAAAACATCATTTTTACAGAATATATTCATATTTTATATGTTTAGGCCGAATATTACGATTTTACAAAGCAATATAACAATTTAATTGCTAATCTCGTAAAAACGATAAAAATACCGAAACATCCAAATTTTTATGACTTAAAATTTTTCCAGAATAGGAGACATAAATATATTGTCAAAAATAAAATTATAATTATATACATGCAACTACACAAATAAAATCATGCAATACCGAGTAACATCGTCGTTACCTAAAATCCAAATCCGAATCTACGATATATTTGTCTTCTGCGGGATCGCTTCGGAAGCCTAAAAAAACATGAATTCCTTGGTATAAAAATACCACAAGTTCGCTGGAAAAAAAAAGGTTTAAAACGATCTAAAAAGAAATCGATTAATACCTTAACGAAGGAGATGAAACGAGGAACGAACTAATAGAAAATTAGGGGACGGAAATTGATGTTTGGGCACGATTTAGAGAGCAGAAATGAGTGCTAAAATGCACTGTTTTTCACGGACCAAAGGATGAGAAAAGGAAGAGATTTTGCCTTGATTAAAATTTAGTGAATGAAAGGGAAAAAAAGAGAAAAGTTTTAGAATGAATGAAGTCTTAAAATTGATGAAAATAAGGTACCATGCACTAGTAATACATGGCCAAAGAAGATGCACAAAGGGGATTGAAAAGTTTGTACAAGTCATCAAATTAAATAAGAAGGATAAAAATATCTACATGTTTATCAATGATAAAATGGAGTGTTAAAAAATGTAGATGTGGTCTGGGACAAGGGGTCACGGTCCAAAATAGTCCAAAAGGGACTCCTTTTAGTTTTAGGTTGATAAAAATAAGGATCATAAAATGATTAAAGGCATTTCAAAGCAATTAGAATAAACCTCGCGTTAGAAAATAATTATTTACGAAACCTCGTAATAAAATCATTAAAAGCTAAATTGTCGTAAATAAAAGCATTTCTTAGTTGGAAATATTATATATTTGTTAGACATTTTTAGAAAAAGAAATAACTTAAATCCGAGCTTAAAGCGTTAATTCGAAGAGAAATAGAATTTCTCGCGGAAAAATAAATATTTTACAATGAAAATCAAATAAATAGGTTAAAAGAATTAAAATCTTTTAAAATAAATGTAAATTTTATTAATAAAACTTGGAAAAAATGATGAAACAGAAGGACAAAACGTGATAGAGTTATGACGAAGTCATAACGGAAAATATAAAAGCGCTAGGAAAAATAGCGGGTGTTACAAACAAGGCCAAAATATAAGCTAACAGATTTTGATGTGGAAAACAAGGGACAGAACAAAGAATTGCATATATTCAAAACATGAAAACCATGCTTATGGTCCTGTTTGGCAAATAGTAGTAGCAGATTCATAATAGCGTTACAATAGCAGGATACAGTTAGTTGATTGTATTAGCAGATTTGACTATCAAATTAAATTAACAAAATTAAGAAATAATGTTTGGTAATTAGCGGATTATGGAAGAATCGAGTTATTTTCAAGTATAAATTCAATATGTTGTTTCAATATGCTCCTATTAGCAACATATTAAAAAACAATAGGTTTCGGCCAATATGCTAAAGCAATATGCCGTTTACCAAACACATGAAATTAGTAGTTTGATGGTCAATCTACTATTTAAGCCGGAATCTGCTAATTTTTCCCTAATATGTCGTTTACCAAACGGGCCCTATATATAGATAAATTAGTCTTCTACCTACTCCATCTGTCTCTGTAGAAGAGTCCTTTCCTTTTTGAATTGTCTCTCTAAAAGAGTCACCTTTTACTTTATTCATTTTTTGTCTGATTTTTGTGGTTAACATTGGTTCTAACTCCACCTATTTTCTCTTCTTTAATTTTCCACCACACATTTCCACCCATCTTAATTTTCACCAAAAAGGAGGGGTGACTCTTTTGGTGAGACCGAGGGAGTACTATTCTTTATGTTTCCACCATTACCAACTATTCTTATGTATATGTCATTAATACATGCAAAGATGGTTATCACGTCATTATCTTCAGAAGTGTTTACAAAATGTTCTAGTTGTGTAGAGGCTAAATTTGCTAAGAAGCCAAATAAACCTGTTAAAACTAGACATACAAACCTTCTAGAGTTAATTCACACCGACCTAGCAGATTTTAAAAGCACTATGAGCAGAGGAGGCAAACATTACTATGTCAATTTTATAGATGATTGTTCTAGGTACACTAAAGTGTATTTACTTACACATAAAAGTGAAGCTGAGGATATGTTTGTAAAGTTTAAAAACGAGGTAGAAAATCAACTAGATAAGAAGATTAAAAGAGTTAGGTCCGGTAGGGGTGGTGAATATGGCTCTAATTATTTAATAGACTTTTGTGAGAAATATGGTCCAATTCATGAGAAAAGTCCACCTTACACACCCCAATCAAATGGAGTAGCTGAACGTAAAAACAGAACTTTAAAGGAAATGATGAATGCCATGCTTTTAAGTTCTGGCCTTCCCGGTGACATGTGAGGGGAAGCGGTTTTGTCTGCTTGTCACATTCTTAATAGGGTACCTCATAAGAAACTAGACAAGACACCGTACGAGTTATGGAAGGGTTATGCTCCCAACCTTAGTCTCCTGAGAGTGTGGGGGTGTTTAGCTAAAGTAGGTTTACCTAATTATAGGAGGCCCACTATAGGACCTAAAACCTATGATTGCATTTTTATTGGATATGCTCAAAATAGTTCTGCATATAGATTTATGTCTTTAAGTGATCGATCTATTTCTGAAGCTAGAGGCGGTGAATTTTTTGAGAATGTTTTCCCATTAAAGAAAGATGTTGCACCATTGCCTGAATTGTCTGAATTGCCTGTAAATCCTGTTGATAGTTGTGGACATGACATAAGTCCACCCCGACGCGGCCACGCGCGGGTTTGGGGAGGCGAATGAATCTCCATATGAAACGGATCGAATTGAAATTTAGGTCGAAGTGGAGTCGCCACCGAATTTTGTGGTTATTCGGAACCATTCGAGCCCACTCTATGTCGTAGTGGTCCGTATACAAAATACGGCCCATTTCCGATGTCAGAGTTTATTGGGCTCGTCCCTTTGCATTTGATACCAATACCGACATTATCGGATATTGTGTATTGAATGACTCTCGTGCGCCAACGGTTTCGGGCATCCGGAAACCGAGGTTCTGAGCAAGGGGTGAGGGTACGTGTTGGGAAGCCCACAAAGGACACCCAACCCCGCCCGCACATTAGCGGCCTCTACTAAGAACTCGAATGACTTTCTAATACGCGTGCTAGTAGAACGGGAAACTGCTTATGCAAACATTGTTTTCCTAGGCATGTGAATAGAAATTGAAAAGGGTTTCTAAGTCGATTTAATGCAATTAATTCTACGTCAAAGTGGAATTTAGCATGCAGGTTCATTTAGTACAATAAACGAACAAAAATTAAATTGACAAAAGGAATAACAAACGCGTTAGTAACGATGTAACGATAATAACGATTTGTGCAAATATTGAATGAGATGAGAAGATGCAAATATGATGATGCATGGTTTGAAAAGATAGTATACACGCGATTAATTAGACACGTGTTGACCTAAATCATAAAATTATCGAATTTGAAAAGAAGGATGTACGACTCGTGTTTTGGTCGTTACGAGGTCACTCGATCGAGTGGTCGATGGACTCGATCGAGTGGACCTGTAAAAGATGGTTCTGTTTTGCATTATAGACCGTACTCGGCCGAGTTATTGACCAACTCGGTCGAGTAGATAGCCACTCGATCGAGTCACTGTTAGACTCGATCGAGTGGGGGTCGTGAAAAGCATTCTGGTTCGGTTTTGGGGTGCCACTCGACCGAGTGGGCTAGGCACTCGGTCGAGTGCCCCCTGTACGAATTGTAATTCGCTTGCAATTTTTTGTCGATTTAGAGATTGCTTTTGATTTTTGATAATTCGACGGTTTTACCGAATTGAGCATAAATATTGCATGACTTATGCTCGATTTGGTTTTTTCGTAAATCATATATTTGATTGAACCGAATATAAATATTGTTTGAATTTATACCCGATTCTTAAATTTGAATGCTCGTCGTATCCCATATTCGATTATTGAATCGATATGGAATACTAGAGCGGAAAAAAATAAAGAAAATTGATTTGAGTCGTTTTAAATCAATCAAAACGACATGAATTCCTCTCCGCGTTTGTAGTGTCATAATTATAACGTGACATCTACGTTAGCATCAACAAGAAAATCGAATTGATTGAATTAATTGACTAGATTGTTAGATTCGACATCCAATTATGGAATTGGTATCGAATCTACAAAATCGACGCTTTACATGGATAAAAAAAAAGGACTTGACTCCCTCGGCTTCTCCGACATCGAAATAAATCCCTAAGGATTGTGATGTCGGATCCACGTCAACGGGTTTCGACCCTTATTGAAATACGATGTTTGTTCTTTGAAAATCGATGCTATTATGTGACTCGAATAGCAATAATGATACAAACGATATGAAAATTATTGTTGAAGTTAACCTATCTCAATAATCGAGTAATCGGGATATCGGAACAAGCGACCGTCAACGCTGTGTGCAGTACACTTGTATATTCGTGTTTCCTTATTCCGATATCATTCATACTCGACACAAATCAACAAGTATTTTAATGTTTTGATATTAGTACTACCAATATTAATGATGCGATAATAACGATAGAATAAATAAAAAAACGCGACCCGTATAATGACGACATGACGCGAGAAGGAGGAAGAGAAGAGAAGAGACGGGGTTTTGACACCCTCAACCTACATGTTCTTGTCTCGGAATGGACTCGTAACCGTGGCTATAACACCAGAGTCTTCGAGGTTTTATGGAGGTTAAGTTATGGTGGCTTGGGTTGTTGATTCCTAAACTAGGTTTAGGGTTTTTGCTAGTGTATTGCTTAGGGTTTGCTTAGGGTGTATTAGGGTGTATTGGGGTTGTAAAAGTGTGAAAAAGAGGTGTCTTGAAGTGTGTGCAAAGGGTTGCTTATATAGAAAAAGCTAGGGCACCGGTTTAGGGTTACTCGACCGAGTAACTAGCTGACTCGGTCGAGTGGCCCAGTGCGTTAGCCGTCGGGCTTGAATAAGGGCCCACTCGATCGAGTGGGTGGGGCACTCGATCGAGTGGCCCAGCTGGGTCGCGCAGGTCTCTTGTTTTGGACCGTGACCATGGATATTTGATGGGTTTGTGTTTGAATTGGACTTTTGATGTTTGAGGGGTTGTTTCGTATGTCTCGGAAACGACTTTGACCGGGATTGACCCAATTGCAAAAAAGTCGGTTTTAATTCCGGTGTCGGTTTTGGCCCAAATTAGTCTTGTTTGACTCGGAATAATCCACTGGGCTTGGATTCGAGGTTGGTTTTGTGAGGTTTGTACTCTGTTAGTGCATTAGCCAACGATTAATGGATTTGGGCCCGTATCCGAGCGCATAGAAGCATGTTAGCATCTGATCATCATCGGGTGTTTTTTGGAAACTGCCATAGACACCTGGCAGTCAAAATGCGGGTGTCTACAGAGCCCCCACTCTGACTGAGGCTTGGACAAGGCAAAAGTCAGAGTAGCCACCAGGCCAATCGAGGATTGAAACCTGGCGGACTTCCGGTCGGGTCGTTTATAGTCCAGTAGACTCGCGTGAAGGGCTCGCCATCCGTAAGATAGAAGTCATACCTGAGCCGATAACTCCGTGGGGGAATTGGACTTGTCGCATAAGTTCTGGGTGCGCCTGTATGTAGGCCCATCCCGTGAAATGCTGGGGAGGTGTAGTGGTTTGCATGTCCTTGTTTGAGTCATACCTGTATAAGTCACATAAAATGCATGCAACACGTAGGTAGTAAAAGGACTCGCGCTGGGGAGAAATGATTTTTGAAAATTTGAAAATTTGAAACCTTGAAAATTTGAGATTTTTGAATTTTGGAAACTTTGATATTTTGACTCCTAACAAAGATTAGGAAAGTTCGGGATGGAGATTTCCGTGCTAGTATCGAGACTAGGCTTGCGGTTTGATTCCATTTAGGATTAGGAAATTTTCCTAAACGGTTTGCAAGGCTAATGCTATATATAGCCCCTTCTTGCTCTTGATTTCTTCATAAATCCCATCACAAATCAATCTCTTCTTAAAAGAAAGTCTCTTTATTTCCCTTAAGGCAAAAAGAAAGTCTCTTTATCTTCTTAAGAAGTTTAGCCATGGGAATCGATAGGTTGAGAGTGATGTTGCAGGAGTGGTCCCGTCGCTTTAGGGACACAGATAGGGTGGCTTTGAAACAGACGGGGATAACTCATCTGTACCCGTTCCGTCAGATGGTGGTAGACCGTTATTTTCTGGATGCATGCTTGGCTTACTGTGATGACATATATCATGTCTTTGCTTTCCCTCGGGGCGAAGTCTGCCCTTTACCTGAGGTGATTGCAGCTATAGGAGGATGGAACCCGATACTCCGTCCTGCCGTCCCGTACTCGATCTATGACCCGATGAGGAAGCTCGGAGAATTTTTGGGGCTCTCCCACAATGAGGTGTCCCGTATGATGGAGGGTGATAATATTTCTCTGATCGACTTGGCTGAGAAATTTATGAATCTTATTGATGTTCGGGTTAGACCGGCTTATGGTCGTAGGGCTTTCTCTTTTTGCATGCTCCATGTATATGCTTTCGAGGGTCACATGGATTTGCTATCTTGCATGGGAAGCACCCATCTTTTGACCGTAGTAGATTTGATGGAGACTGAACACAGCCCGGCTTGGCTGATCACGGGCGAGATTATCCAAGGATTGGACAATCGCAAAAGGGACTCATCAATTCGTCTTACCGGGAGCACCCGTTTGTTGCAAGTATGTCACTTGGCCTTTTTTTCAATTTTTCGATTTTTGATTTTTTTGCGAATTTTTTTTTTACTGCAGGGGGTACTCGATCGAGCCACCCAGGCACTCGGTCGAGTACCCTCGATGAAACCCTCATGATCTGTCTTCGGAGGTGCCACTCGATCGAGTAACCCTGGCACTCGATCGAGTGCCCTCGTAAAAAGCCCCCAGTTTGCGTTCAGGGGTACCACTCGATCGAGTGTCCCAAGCACTCGACCGAGTGGCCTTAGGCGAACGCCTATTTTGCCTTGGAAGCTCATGCTTTTGTCTCCTTTTGCAGATTTGGCTATATGAGAGGTTATCATTGATAGATCCTCCTCTTGATGCGTGCAACTACCGTCAATACCAGGTGATGACGAGGAGGCGGGCCATTGACTTTTCTCGTCAGATTACGCAAAAGTACTGGGACGAGGTTTTGTCTTTCCATGGTTGCCCGTTAATTCGATGGGTAGTTCCGTGGTGGCCCATCTACCTTTGGAGTGACTTGGACCTGAGGGACAGAGCCCGCTATCAGGTGATCCTTTCTTTCAGGCAGACGGTTCATCTCTACCCAGATCGCATACTCAGGCAATACGGATGGACCCAGCGCATCCCCGAAGTTGAAGCAGTTGTGAGTGACCCTACCCAACTGACTGATGTGATGTGTGATACCTGGATGCAAAGATGGTACACACGGCATACTTGGCCCATTGTCAAGTCTCTCCGCTCAATATGGGTTTCAGATTCTTACACGAAGTGGACCAAAGCAGGAGATGCTAAAGCCCGAGCCGCTTTGAAAGTCGATGAAGACTTCGACCTGCTGAGAAGAGTGCAAGCCAAAGACAACAGGGGGTTCTTTGATGAAGGAGACACTCCAGCTACCCTAGTTCGTCTAATGTCAGGTCACAAGAAGAAGACTAAGACTCAAGCTGAAGGGTCTAGTGCTAAAGGTGCTTGGGGGAAATTGAACCCCCAGACAGACTTGGAAAGAAGACTAGGCCCTAGACTAGCCGTGCAGGACCGACTTGGCCCACGGGATAGGCTATCCGAGCATGTGCGGGCCCGACTTGGGCCGAAGACCGTGATTGAAGACCCGTCGTCAAAGAAGCGGGTTCGGGCTAAGGATATTCCCCTTGTGATTAGGGAACGCTCACCTTCACCTCGGCGACCTCGGGCTCCACGCGACCCGAAGGACAAGGGAAAGGGGAAGATGCCCGGATATTAGTCTTCATATTTTATTATTTGAATATTATTATTATTTTTGTGGTGTGATTTTTTGTGTCTATGCCGTGTTTGGCGTTTCTTTTTTTTTGTAATCCCGAGTTTATCGAGATATTAATAAAAGACATATTATTGAACACCGTTCCCGTCTTTCGTTTATTGCAGTGGTTGTACCCCTTTGAGGGGTTGCCTACGTATCCACAAATAGCGGAATCAAACCAAACGTAGTTCAAAATTTGATTTGATTGATTTTTTTGCAATTTTCGAAATACATCAAGATTATTAATTCAAGATGTGCGACAGTAGAATAATTAATTCTAGCTTATTGACTTGTCTATAATTTTTTGAAAATTTATAAGAAGACAAATTTTTATAAATTTTTGCAAATGACATTGAGATGGGGGTTTATGGGTAGTAGCGCTTCAGCTGGTCCAAGTTGGTTGGGTTGACAAATTCGTTCCCGTCCAAGTCTGTCAGCATTACCGCTCCTCCTGATAGGACCTTCTTGACTAAGTATGGCCCAGCCCAGTTGGGTTTGAATTTACCCCTAGGGTCAACCGGTAGTAAGGCACGAACCGATTTTAGGACCAAATCCCCTTCTTTGATGTTTCGGGGTCTAACCCTTTTGTTAAAAGCCCGTTGGATCCTCTTTTGATATATTTGGATATTGTTGAGGGCCCGTGATCGCCGTTCGTCTAAAAGGACCAGCGAATCGTATCGGGCTTGGACCCAATCTGCTTCAGGTACTTGGCTTTCAAGTAAAATCCTGAGGGATGACACTTCTAGCTAGACTGGTTGGACCGCTTCTGTTCCGTATGTCAAGTAATACGGGGTTGCCCCGGTCGCGGTGCGGATTGAGGTTCGATATCCCCATAGGGCAAAAGGTATTTTGTCGGGCCAGTCCCGGTAATTCTCAGCCATCTTTTTAAGTATGGTGACAATTGTTTTATTGGCCGCTTCAACTGCTCCATTTGTTTGAGGTCGGTAAGGCGAAGATGTATGCCTTTGAATTTTGTATTTTGCCAGCAATGTGGCAGTTTCGGCTTGAAAGTGGGTCCCGTGATCGCTGATGAACTCGTGAGGGATCCCATACAGGCATATTATTTTATTTTTGATAAATTTGGCCACGTGCTTGGCGTTCAAGACACGGTATGACTCGGCTTCGACCCATTTGGTGAAGTAGTCGATGGCCACTAGAATGAAACAATGACCTCCCGTCCCGGAAGGATGCACTTTTCCAATTATGTCAATACCCCATGTCGAAAATGGCCATGGTGATGTCATGGTATATAATAGGGAAGATGGCATATGCTTTACATTGGCGAAGATCTGACAGTTATGGCAGTGTTTGACATACAACTGACAGTCTGTTTCCATGGTGTTCCAATAGTACCCAAGCCTCATGATTTTGCGGGCTAGCATATGGGCGTTCATATGCGGGCCGTTTTCACCATCATGGACCTCGGTCATGACCTTTTCGGCCTGTATTTTGTCGATGCATAGGAGTAGAGCCCCCTGTGCCGTCTTTTGTACAATTGCCCGTCATCAGTTCGAACAAATTGGGTTGCTAATCTTCGTAGGGCCTTTTTGGCCCGATTTTCAGCTTCCGGGGGGTACTCTTCCGTTGTCAGGTAGGTTAGGACAGCTTGATACCAAGGTTCCGGGTCAGTTATCTCGATATCCTGAATGGCGTGGATGTAGGCTGGCTCGGACTGTCTTTCGACACAGATTGGCATGCTGGTCAGGTGATCCGGGATGTTCAGTAAAGATGCTAATTTGGAAAGTGCATCTGCGAATTGATTTTCTTCCCGGGGCAGATAAATGTACTTTACCTTTTGGAATTGTTTCTCTAGAACCCTTACCCGTGCTTGGTAAGCCACGAGATTGGCGTTCCGAGTTTTCCATTTTTGGAGCGCTTGATTGATGACCAGCGATGAGTCACCGTGGACCCGGAGGTTTGTTACCCCTAAATCGGCGGCGGCTTGCAACCCGTGAATGCATGCTTCGTATTCGGTTGCATTATTGGTCACGTCAAAGTCCAATTTGATGGATAAGGGAGTGTGTTCCCCTTGGGGTGAAATTAACAGGATTCCGACCCCAAATCCTTGGAAGTTGGATGCCCCATCGAAATATAGATCCCACACCTCCGTATCGGTATGGAATATGTCTTCATCAGGAAAGGCCCATGTATCGGTGTGGCCTTCTTCGCGTATTGGGCTGTCAGCGAGGAACTCGGCAACTACCCGACCTTTGATGGCTTTTAATGGTACAAATTTGAGGTCGAACTCGGATAACATTAAAGTCCATCTTGACATCCTGCCATTGAGGATGGGCTTCTCGAATAAGTACTTGATAGGATCCATTTTGGATAACACATGTACCTCGTGACTGAGCATGTAATGTCGGAGGTTTTTAGTGGCCCAAACCAATGATAGGCACGTCTTTTCGAGCATTGTATATTTGCACTCATATTCGAGGAACTTTTTACTGATGTAGTAAATAGCCCGTTCTTCTGAATCGACTGTCTGGGCCAGCATAGCCCCCATGGCCGTCTCCGTCATCGTTAGGTATAACGACAAAGGCAGACCGTGTTGAGGTGGCATTAGTACCGGCGGAGCAGACAGAATCTCCTTGATTTTGTCGAAAGCCGCTTGACATTTGTCGTCCCATAGCACCCGTTCTCCGATTTTTAGCTTTTGTAAGATGGGTTCGCATACCATGGTTAGTTTCGAAATGAACCGGCTGATGTATTGGACTTTTCCGAGAAACCCCCTTATTTCCTTTTCGGTCTTGGGTGGTTGCATCTCGGTGATGGCTTTGATTTTAGCTGGGTCGACCTCGATGCCGCGTTGGCTAACGATATGGCCCAGTAAATTGCCCGACGTTACCCCACAACTGCATTTTTGTGGGTTCAGTCTCATGTTGTATTTACGTAGCCGGGTGAAGAACTTTCTTAGGGCTTAAATGTGCCCGCTTCGGTCCTTGGATTTGACGATCATGTCATCCACATAGACCTCCACTTCCTTATGCATCATGTCGTGGAGCAAAGTAGTGGCGGTCCGTTGATAAGTGGCCCCGGCGTTGATAAGCCCAAATGGCATGACGGTGTAACAGTAAGTACCACAAGGTGTAATGAAGGTGGTCTTACCCATATCCTCTTCTGCCATTTTAATCTGATTGTACCCGGCATACCCGTCCATGAACGATAGAAGGGCATGATAGGCCGTGTTATCCACCAGTATGTCGATGTGTGGTAACGGAAAATCGTCTTTTGGGCTTGCCTTGTTAAGATCCCGGAAGTCCACGCAAACCCGTACCTTGCCGTCTTTCTTGGGTACCGGCACGATGTTTGCAACCCAGTCTGGATATTCAGACACTTGTATAAAGCCTGCTTTGAATTGTTTATCGACCTCTTCCTTGACTTTAAGAGACCACTCGGGCTTCATTCTTCTGAGTTTTTGCTTTACCGGCTTGCACCCATCTTTGATGGGTATTCGGTGTTCGGCTATCTCCCGGTCTATACCCGGCATGTTCTTGTAGGACCATGCAAAGACATCTTTGAATTCCTGGAGGAGGTCTGCGAATTGTTTTCTCTCCTCTGGATATAAAGATAGGCCCAACTTAAGCATCTGGGGCTCTAAAGTGGTTCCCACATTGATGGACTCGGTTTCTTCGATTACCGGATCTCGGGATTTCCTTTGCTCGAGCTGCTCGACCAGATGTTGAGGTAGGGGTACCTGTTCGTCGGGTTTCTCAATGTCATTGCATATAAAATTTTTGAAATTGAGAAAATTTTGGAAATAAGACAAGTCGTAAGCAGAACGGTGTTCGTTATTATTATTGATGGTAAATTTTGAAAATAGCTCGAATAGAGCTGCCATCTGATCATTGGTCAGTGGCGGGATAGGGAGAGGTCTTGGGACAGGCCCCGAGACCTCAGTGGATAAGGGAAGAGGGGTTACAGACTCGACTTTAGCACCAGACCCTCTAGACTCGGACTCAGACTCCGACTCTGACTTGGTATCCGGCATGTCTCCCTCGCCGGTGGTCAGCTTGTAGACCCGTCCTTGGCCATCGGTCCATTTTACGGTCTTCCTCCAAGCCCTCATCTCGGTGTTGGTACCGACCTCGGTGATTAGTTTGGTTGGGTCAAACCGATCGCTGCGAAGGATCAGGTTGACCAAGTCATCTTTCGGAGCGGGGATGGCCTTGTCTTCTCCGAATAAGAGCCCCAGCACGGGCTCGGAGTTGTTTTCGCCCTCCTTTGATTCGGCCTGGACGATGGTGAATATATCATCAGGGATGAAATTGCATTCCCGAGCCTTTTTGGTCTCGGGATATGTGACGGTGGGTCGGTAAAGGCCCACTTGGATAGCTCCGAAGACTGGAGTGACGAAGTAATCCGTTAACTTCGGGTTATAAGGGCTTATGTTAGTACCCTTGAAAATGTCGATGGCCTTGTGAATACCGGCCCGAACCACGTTTTCCGGGGTTATAGCATACCCCAATCCGAAATGTGATTCGCCATCATTTAGGACCTCGATAATCTTCCCAGCTGGAAGATATGGCCTTGAGGTTATTCCGGGTAGGTAACCCAGATTTTGTAGCATCGTGTCGATGCTAGTTGTGAAGTAGGGCCTAAAGAGATATTCTTCTTCGATCATGCCCACGAAATCAAATCCTCGTGGGTCGGCCCGTCCCGTAGCGTTGCAGCTTGCTACGGTAATTGGGGTCGCTTCCAGCGTGACGATACCGTCTTTAAGGGACATCTTGACTTTTCGATGGAGGGTAGATGACACGGCCTTGACTGCGTGGATCCAAGGCCTTCCTAGTAAGAGATTGAATGATGAGGTGACATCTATCACCTGAAATTCCAACTCCTTTTCGATTGGGCCTGTTATGATCTTCAATTTCACGGCCCCGATGACAGGTTTTGGGCTTCCGTAGAAAGCCTGGATAGTCTGCGCCGTCGGAAGGTAATCGGCATCGGTGATGCCGAGTGCTTTTGCGGTCCTTAGAGGAAGGACATTCACGGCTGATCCATCGTCGATAAGGGTCATCGGGAGATATTTGCCTTTGCAGATGACCGTGATGTATAGGGCCAGATTGTGATTGGGCCCAAATGGTGGCAGATCAGCTTCAGTGAAGGTTATGAGTGGGCCTTCTTCCTTTGACTTGCCCTTCAGAAAAGGCATAACAGTGGCCACCATTTCAGAAGGGGTAGCTTGTGAATCGACCTTGATTTCATCGAGAGCCTTAGTCAGTGCTTCTCGATGTGCCTGTGAGCTAACCAGTAGTTGCCATACGGTTAAGTCAGCTCGAACCCTCTTCAATTGCTGGACCAGAGCCGTGTCCGGGCTTGGTTCTTCAGGGGTAAGTTCCGTCCTGGCAGGTTCAGTGACGGATATAGGAGTAGAGCGCCCGGCTGCGGCGAGGTGGTTGGTGGCTAAGGCTTTGGACTTAGCCTTTCGGACCTCTTCAAGGGTGATGGGGACAGTTTCCCCTTTGGTTAAGTAGACATCGTCCTCATCATCGAACCATATCCCATTGATTTGTGGGATAAAAGGAGAAATGAGGTGAGAACAGTCGACTACTTCCCCTGTGAATATAGCATGGACGCTGAACGGGTTTTCTTTGTTGCTCGGCTTGTCTCCGGGCAACGGGATTTTCCCGCTCTCGATAAGATCTTGGATCAGGTGTTTTAACCTCCAACACTTTTCAGTATCATGCCCGTTACCCCGGTGATACTGACAATAGGCTTGGGCGTTGTAAGTTTTGGGCCTCTTTTCTACTGGAGGTTCTGCAGTTGGGCCTATCGGCTGGATCAGGCCCTTTGATGATAGCCTTTGTAAGGCGTAAGTATAGGTAGTCCCTATATCTGTGAATACCCGATTTGGTGTATTCTTCTTAGATGAGGTGTCGAGCAGGTTTACCTCGTCAAAGATGCTGCGAGTTGCAACTGCAGGTGTGGGCTTGATCGTAGATGAACTTGCCCCTTGATAGCCTATGGTAGAGGCCTTAGTCAGGCTCTCTAGTCTCAAGTCATCCTCGATTCTCGTGCCCATTTCAGTAAGGACAACGAAGTTTGGGATGATAGCATACCGGAGATGGACCCGGTAGGATGGGAGTAGATTTTTGACGAAGGCTTCCACTAGGGCCTTCTCGCCGGGCTTGTCGACCAGCTTCACACTCTCGGCCCTCCATCTTTGCAAGTATTTTGTGAACCCTTCTTTGGGCTCTTGGGCCATGACCTCCAGGGTACGCATTGTAGTCTGGATTTCAGTGTTATCGGCGTAGTTCCGAGCAAATTCGGTCGCCACATCATCCCAAGTCTTGTATTTCTTGGGATCGAGCCTGTAGAACCAGGCCCTGGGATGCTTCTCCAAAGAGGAAGGGAATAGGTGCTTGAACATGGCGGACTTTACCCCTTTGACTGCAATAAAGTCTTTGAAGGCCCGGGTATGATGGACCGGGTCTTCGGTACCCTCAAACATAGGAATTCCCGTCAAGTTGAGGTTGGCCGGTAGCTCATTACTCAAAGGTGAATAAATGCGAACATTTTCGGAGTGGATTGAGTTGCTTGTTGATAAGTGAACTTGCTCCTCGAGCCTGCGAACAACACTGACCAATTCGGCTATGGGCCCAGTGGACTCAGCTCCTTCAACTGGGACCGTCTTTTCTACAGTGCTCAGGCGAGTGTCCAAAGTTGCTTGGTTAGCAAGGATGGAAGTTAGTTGAGTCTCGATCTTGGTCAGGGCATTCTTCAATTCTTCCATTTTGCGTTGATGTCGGGTTGCGGGTGGCCTGTCTGTAAGAACACCGCGTAATCAGAAACTGGCCCGGATCCCGGAATAGCAAGTACATCCCGAACAAGACTAAAAGAGGAAATGACTCGAAGAAAGACACCTAGACGGGCGACTCGTGAAGCGTGGACTTTCCTTAGGGTTCGGCGGGTGGGCCTAGTCCCGTTCGAAAGAAGGTTCACGTGAGACATCCCCAGACTTTTGACTCGATTGTGTTAACGGGCCCTCCTTCGTAAGAGTATGTCCTACTTAGGTGGGCCTTGCCTTAGTCTAATAAGGTGGACTGGGATAGGGAAGAAACTCGCGATGTAGGATCGGCGGAGTTTCGACGCTAAAGACCTCTACAACTTAAGACACGACCCGACACTGCTAAATACGGGAAGTCCTAAGAAGAGGAAAGTTTTGAAAATTGATTGATTTGAAAGTTCCGAGACAAACTCAGTGGAGAGGCCCGATTTTTCGAGAAAAATCGGAAAGTGTATCGGGCCTCGGTTTTGAGAGTTCGAAAATGCTTTGAGTTTTGAATTGGGCAGCATACCGTCTAGAAAATAGGCTATTTTGAGTAAAATCATAAGTCCTAAATTCGGCATGCGACCCGGGTTTTGAAAATTGAATACCTTGAAAAAGATGTATTTTTGAAAAGTTGATATTTTTGAAAACGACTCGGAAACCAAGTAGCACGTAGTCACACAAGTATTATAACGACGCCATGTATGCTTTACACTAAGTCTTGGTCGGTCTATAAGGGGTCTATACCAGTGTACATAATCTAGACGTTGATCGGGACGGACTTCCTAAGTCGAGTTGAGCTTAGAACATGCCGCGAAACCCACTCGAATCGACTATGGACACCTTTTGACATATCCATATTGGAGTACATCAACGGTATAGTGGGACGTCGTTCGCGAGTACCGGCCCGGGAAAATATGGGTTATGCATGAACCGTAAAACTAAAACGCATATTGTACTAGTCAAACGATTTCTATTCGAGTCTCACCCTGAGGATGCCGATGGTAAGTCACGCATCAGTTAGTCCCCAGCGGAGTCGCCAAATTGTGGACATGACATAAGTCCACCCCGACGCGGCCACGCGCGGGTTTGGGGAGGCGAATGAATCTCCATATGAAACGGATCGAATTGAAATTTAGGTCGAAGTGGAGTCGCCACCAAATTTTGTGGTTATTCGGAACCATTCGAGCCCACTCTATGTCGTAGTGGTCCGTATACAAAATACGGCCCATTTCCGATGTCAGAGTTTATTGGGCTCGTCCCTTTGCATTTGATACCAATACCGACATTATCGGATATTGTGTATTGAATGACTCTCGTGCGCCAACGGTTTCGGGCATCCGGAAACCGGGGTTCTGAGCAAGGGATGAGGGTACGTGTTGGGAAGCCCACAAAGGACACCCAACCCCGCCCGCACATTAGCGGCCTCTACGAAGAACTCGAATGACTTTCTAATACGCGTGCTAGTAGAACGGGAAAATGCTTATGCAAACATTGTTTTCCTAGGCATGTGAATAGAAATTGAAAAGGGTTTCTAAGTCGATTTAATGCAATTAATTCTACGTCAAAGTGGAATTTAGCATGCGGGTTCATTTAGTACAATAAACGAACAAAAATTAAATTGACAAAAGGAATAACAAACGCGTTAGTAACGATGTAACGATAATAACGATTTGTGCAAATATTGAATGAGATGAGAAGATGCAAATATGATGATGCATGGTTTGAAAAGATAGTATACACGCGATTAATTAGACACGTGTTGACCTAAATCATAAAATACTATCGAATTTGAAAAGAAGGATGTACGACTCGTGTTTTGGTCGTTACGAGGTCACTCGATCGAGTGGACCTGTAAAAGATGGTTCTGTTTTGCATTATAGACCGTACTCGGCCGAGTTATTGACCAACTCGGTCGAGTAGATAGCCACTCTATCGAGTCACTGTTAGACTCGATCGAGTGGGGGTCGTGAAAAGCATTCTGGTTCAGTTTTGGGGTGCCACTCGACCGAGTGGGCTAGGCACTCGGTCGAGTGCCCCCTGTACGAATTGTAATTCGCTTGCAATTTTGTGTCGATTTAGAGATTGCTTTTGATTTTTGATAATTCGACGGTTTTACCGAATTGAGCATAAATATTGCATACTTATGCTCGATTCGGGTTTTTCGTAAATCATAGATTTGATTGAACCGAATATAAATATTGTTTGAAATTATACCCGATTCTTAAATTTGAATGCTCGTCGTATCCCATATTCGATTATTGAATCGATATGGAATACTAGAGCGGAAAAAATAAAGAAAATTGATTTGAGTCGTTTTAAATCAATCAAAACGACATGAATTTCTCTCCGCGTTTGTAGTGTCATAATTATAACGTGACATCTACGTTAGCATCAACAAGAAAATCGAATTGATTGAATTAATTGACTAGATTGTTAGATTCGACATCCAATTATGGAATTGGTATCGAATGTACAAAATCGACGCTTTACATGGATAAAAAAAAGGACTTGACTCCCTCGGCTTCTCCGACATCGAAATAAATCCCTAAGGATTGTGATGTCGGATCCACGTCAACGGGTTTCGACCCTTATTGAAATACGATGTTTGTTCTTTGAAAATCGATGCTATTATGTGACTCGAATAGCAATAATGATACAAACGATATGAAAATTATTGTTGAAGTTAACCTATCTCAATAATCGAGTAATCGGGATATCGGAACAAGCGACCGTCAACGCTGTGTGCAGTACACTTGTATATTCGTGTTTCCTTATTCCGATATCATTCATACTCGACACAAATCAACAAGTATTTTAATGTTTTTATATTAGTACTACCAATATTAATGATGCGATAATAATGATAGAATAAATAAAAAAACGCGACCCGTATAATGACGACATGACGCGAGAAGGAGAAAGAGAAGAGAAGAGACGGGGTTTTGACACCCTCATCCTACATGTTCTTGTCTCGGAATGGACTGTTAACCGTGGCTATAACACAAGAGTCTTCGAGGTTTTATGGAGGTTAAGTTATGGTGGCTCGGGTTGTTGATTCCTAAACTAGGTTTAGGGTTTTTGCTAGTGTATTGCTTAGGGTGTATTAGGGTGTATTGGGGTTGTAAAAGTGTGAAAAAGAGGTGTCTTGAAGTGTGTGCAAAGGGTTGCTTATATAGGAAAAGCTAGGGCACCGGTTTAGGGTTACTCAACTGAGTAACTAGTTGACTCGGTCGAGTGGCCCAGTGCGTTAGCCGTCGGGCTTGAATAAGGGCCCACTCGATCGAGTGGGTGGGGCACTCGATCGAGTGGCCCAGCTGGGTCGCGCGGGTCTCTTGTTTTGGACCGTGACCATGGATATTTGATGGGTTTGTGTTTGAATTGGACTTTTGATGTTTGAGGGGTTATTTCGTATGTCTCGGAAACGACTTTGACCGGGATTGACCCAATCGCAAAAAAGTCGATTTTAATTCCGGTGTCGGTTTTGGCCCAAATTAGTCTTGTTTGACTCGGAATAATCCACTGGGCCTGGATTCGAGGTTGATTTTGTGAGGTTTGTACTCTGTAAGTGCATTAGCCAACGATTAATGGATTTGGGCCCGTATCCGAGCGCATAGAAGCATGTTAGCGTCCGGCCATCATCGGGTGTTTTTTGGAAACTGCCATAGACACCTGGCAGTCAAAATGCGGGTGTCTACAATAGTTCCATGCATGCTAGGAGTAGTACCTCTATTGATCATGATGTTGAACCTAGAAGGATTAAAAGGCCTAGAATTGAGAAAGATTTCGCAATGATTTTATTTCAACTTTCTTAACTGAAAATGCATGTAATTTTTGCACGAGTGATGAGTTTGTTTCTGCCTTTTTAATGGAAGAAGATCCAAAAATGTATGATGAGGCTATGAGGTCTATTGATGCTAACTTTTGGAAAGATGCTATTAAAAGTGAACTAGTCTCTATCTTTTCAAATCAGACATGGGAGTTAACTGATTTACCTAAAGAGTGTAAGTCGATTTCCAGTAAATAGTTATTTAAAAGAAAACTTAGACCTGACGGTATGATAGAAAGGTTCAAGGCTAGACTTGTGGTAAGAGGGTTTACACAAAAGAAAGATATTGATTACTTTGATACTTACTCACCTGTGACAAAAATTTCCACCATTAGAACTCTAATCGCTTTAGCTGCTATTCATAATCTTGTGATACATCAGATGGATGTAAAAACAACTTTTTTGAATGGAGACTTAAAGGAAGAGTTCTACATGTCACAACCCGAGGGGTTTGTGGTTAAAGGTCAAGAGAGTAAAGTGTGTAGACTAAGAAAATCACTATACGGTCTGAAACAAGCACCCAAACAGTGGTACGAAAAATTTCACAACACCTTGATTAAAGATGGCTACATTACCAATAATTCTGATTCATGTGTGTATTCAAAGATGTTTGGATCAGATTGTGTGATTATTTTCCTGTATGTTGATGACATGTTAATAATTGGCAAGAATTTATCTGTCGTAAATAAAACCAAACAGTTCTTGTCATCACAGTTTGAGATGAAAGATTTAGGGAAAGCTGACATTATCCTAGGAGTTAAGATTATCCAAAACTCAAATGGAATCGCTCTAAGTCAGTCTCATTATGTGGAAAAGGTGTTGAGAAAATTTGACCACTTTGATGTTGAGCCTGCTAGAACTCCCTATGATCCAAGTGTTCACCTGTGTAAAAACTTGGGCGAAAGTGTCTCCCAAGAAGAATATGCTAAAATCATAGGAAGTGTGATGTATCTTATGAACTGCACTCGGCCTGATATTGCTTATGCTGTGAGTAGGCTAAGTAGATATACTCATAACCCTAATAGTGAACATTGGACTGCTTTAAGTCGTTTGCTGCGATATCTGAAAGGTACTTGCGATTTATGCCTGCATTACGGTACGTACCCTGCTGTGTAGAAGGATACAATGATGCTAAATGTTTCAACAGTAAACCAAAAACCAGTTCAACTAGTGGTTATGTGTTTACCATAGATGGAGGTGCTATCTCGTGGAAGTCTTCAAAGCAGACTTGCATAGCAACCTCCACTATGTAATCTGAGTTTATTGCTCTTGAATTGGCAGGACAAGAGGTAGATTGGCTGAGAAACTTGCTAGAAGACATGCCGTTGTGGGCGGAGGGGGAACGGGTAGCACCAGTCTCCTTGCACTTTGATTCACAAGCAGCAATCGGTGTTGCTAAGAATGGTGTCTACAATGGCAAGAAAAGACATATTCAAATCAGGCATGGTGTGGTTAAACAATTCCTGAAAAATGGAGTAATTTCTGTGGACTATGTGAGGTCCGAAAACAACCTTGCCAATCTCTTTACAAAAGGATTGCCACGGAGAGTAGTCCATGAATTGTCGAGGGGAATGGGATTTAGGTTCTTAAGTCAAAGCAGTGTATGACTTGACATGAACCAAAGAACTATTCCTATGGCATTTAATCCATAGCCTTCATGGTGGTGCTGTTTGAGAAGCACTTGATGGATTAGTGACTTTGTCTTACAGGATGGACGTCCACGTCCTTAATGGTTCTAGTGAGAAGTGCTAATGAGAAGCACTTGGACCACCTATACGGGTGCGATGGTTTGGCCGCTGTCTATGTTTGACTATGAAAAGTCTTACTAAAACATTTGTTATACCAAGGTAAACACATGGCCTTGTAAAAGCGTTGCACATTGAAATCGCGGAACAAACACGATTTGAAGGTATGATATGTATTGTGAGGGTCTCAACCGAAAATCAGTAAGGAATTCAAATCGAAAGATATTCCCTTACTAGATAGTAATAAGTTGTTGCCTCATTTTCACTGAAGTGTCAATTCAAGTCGAAAGATATTGATACTTAAGTATCCAATCCTTCCTTAACCCCGAATTTCTCTTTCTTTCCTTCGCCTTTGTGGGGGATTGTCAGCAGTAAAGGCTTGGAAAACCGTTGTTTTTCCTTTTTGGGCCCGACTTTCACTTTTTGGGCCTGTGTGAATTTGGGCTGTCCAAGTTAAGTGTGGGAGTGAGTTATGACCAGATTCGTTCCTCCCTACAGTCAAATATGACTGTTACCCATCTTTATGAGCCTTTAATTTGGTCTTAATGGCCATTATAGTGCTTGATTTTTTGGCTCTCCCTGCTGCTCTATCTCCATATAAATAGAGCAACTCTTCTCCCTTTGTCAGACACAACAATCACGCATATCCTCCTCTTCCCTTCTATTCTTCATAAATAAAAATTCTGGGTTTTGTTTTGTGCTTTTCCAAAGTTTTCGGCCTCGAGTGGACGAGTCCGTTAGCTGCTGTGTTCACCTTGGGAAACTGCCAGTATTTATCGATTGCCACCCCGGTCGTACCGAAACAGTTTTCAAGTCAGTGGCATACTTCCACGACACAGCATTCACGTCCGGTTCTGTTGCCTTGGTCCGTCTGTTCTTCGGTTCCGTTGCCTTCGTCCTACCCTTCGGATATGTTGCCTTGTTGCTGCTGTTACTGTTGCTAGGCTACTACTGTCACGATTCTGTTGTTGCCTCGGTCTTTGTTGCCTCGGTCTTTGTTGCCTCGGTTCTTGTTGCCTCGTGTTCTAAACACGCATGTCTCGTTCTTCTTTCCTCTTCGGTTTGCTGTCTCGATTTTTGCTCTCATCGGGTTTATTTTAGTCCTCTTTTCACATTGTTACTCATCCTTTTAATTTTACATAATCCATCCGGCGCATTTCACAGGTCTAATCACTTGTAATGCCCTGATACGGGTCGATGGAGGGGAGCTATATGCGTATATATATAGTACGAGTAACAATGAATAACACTTAGTACAATCTTGCAATCTCAAATATGGAAAAATAGTAAGTTTGTCAATTTTTGTTTCTAGATCCATCTTTGCTCGTCGGTTCGAAATCCTATATCCTCTTTATACTAAAATAATCTTTACTAAAAAATTCTTTCCAAAATGCACTCACTTCTAAATAAAGAAATAAAAGAACATTTAATGAATAAAATTCAATCACATCCTATTCTGAGCCATTAATGCTAAAATAAAATGACAAGGAAATATGTTTATGAAAATAATTTGAGAATTTTTTTAATATTGTGTCATAACTTTGTTAAAATAAAGAACTTCGTGGAATTGCAATTTTATTTTAATTTTATTTTTGACTTTAATTTTGACAAAAAAAAACTTCTTAAGAGCTATAAAAATTTGCTTAATTTTCTTTTTAAATTGTTTTTATTAAACATCTTAAGAACAAATATATCATATGATTATTCAATTCTTAGTATTAATTCATATATGGAGTACGGAGTATGTTTTAGGAGATAGCTTGGTTATTTCAAATCGTGATAATAACATATACGGAGTAGTAGTAGTTTTAAAAAGGTAATATTTTCATTAAAATATATATTTATTGCTTGTCTTTACCCAATTATCTCGATTTCTTTACAATTTCAAATTACTTTTTGATTTTTTTTTTTCAAAGTTAAAAGATGTAAAAGTCAATCAGTCTCCAATTTAAAATCTTTAAACAAGCTATAAAGTAAATCGTGGCTTATAAATACTTACTGTGCATACATGCATGAATTCTACACTAGTCTAGTACATACGAAGTATGCTAATAAACTACCCATGAAAAAAGTTTCACAAATTATGTAGTAAGGCACTGTCAAACGTGAAGCGGTTCATTTTGTACAAAAATCCTTAATTTAGTATTGAAAAATGAGAGTTTTTTATACAAAAAGATCGTTTCATGGCATGGGATCATTTCACACAATAACTACTAAGCATTTTTTTTCATGAGGTTAATACACCTTTCCTAAAAAAAATGTTCTATATTTTACAGTATATTGAAAAGAGATATGAATATTTATAACAAATCTACGTAATATTTTCATTATAATACATGTTTAATAACATTGAATACAATATCTAATTGTCTTCATTATTTTTGTAATTTCAAAAGCATTTTCCTATATCTAAAGTACACGTACTATTGATTGATGATAAATAACTAAAATAATTAATTCATAACTTAAAAACTAAAGTGTAATATATTATAAAATATATTTAATATAATATAAATATCGTATAGTTGAACGGGTATATAGTATTCCCTCTGATTTTCTATATAAGTAGTTTTCATTTAACGAGATAAGTCTTTAACTTTCAATTATATAAAAAAGTACTTTGAAAAAAATTATAAAAGTTGCTCGTATATCATTAGATTCGTCATGAAAATGACTTTCATATGATAGTACGTTTCATATTTTCTAATCGATAATTTTAAGAGAAATTTAAGAGAGAAGTATACTTCTCGAAAACTAAGAACTACTTATATAAAAAATCGGAGAGAGTAGCTTGGAGTAGTGTTTTGTCCTTTGTCAAATTGATGATTGACCTAACCTTTGATGAACTTCCGTCCAATAAAATGGAACATATACTTAACATACTTACCATAAATTATCTTATTGGAGTAATATACTCCGTGCGTGAGACGTGACAACGCAATAGATGTGGCTGCATGAATTTGTACAAAACCGAAATTTCGCATACAATTACAGGAGATAAATTTGGGTATATTCATTGGATGTTGTAGACTAATTTGGCTGCTTAATTGACTGACTTCCTTCCATACGTCGTCGTTTAACAACATCCCATGTGATAACTGATAAGTATAAATGTGTTGGCGCAAAAATATGTATGGCCAGCCACCAAACTAATCCAATGACTAATGACTGATGACGAATGACTGATGACCCCTATTTATTTCATTATTTCATCTACTTTCAGCCGTCATTCCAGGCACTCTAGGTGTATTACTGTATTAGACGGATCCACTCATTTGTGTTACTCAACTACTCTCCCTTTGTGAAAGTATCCGTCTTTTTTATTGATAAAATATAAAGAGGATTGTTATTAAATCGTTCTAATTGTGTTACAAAACACATATATTTATAGTATCATAAGGATATTAGATCAACTTAAACTAGGAAACTAATAATTTAATTTCCTAATTCTATCCTATCAACTAGGAAACTAAGATAATTGATAACAATTATTTTGTTATCTAATCATTTAAAAAGGAAATTAAAATCGGTTGGGTATTAGTGCAACGTACGCCCTTTCAACCCATGTCAGAACATTCAAGTGCTCTTCGCAAGGCATGTAAGGTCTTGTGAGAAAATTGTAGTCAAGAAGAGTCGACTCAGGGTTAAACACAACTCAAATGTCCTAATAATAGGCTAAACAACCTAGAATGTGACCCAGGATGCTATTGAACATATTGACAAGAAAGAAACCTCGACCTTAATCTAGAGATTAACATGAAATTCAAAAGATGCAACACAACTACTTGACAAACAATAAGTAAATCCTAGAACACCATCAAGGGGTCCTATGATACATTGTTCTTGTATGTCGATACTAACTGGTGTTATGTGCAGTTTTGAGCTTGGTGTCGAGTGGGGTGCGAGGTCAAGAGTGAGGGTGATCTCGAGTTCTGTTTGTGTGTCATTAAGATAACTTAAGAGATGGAGACAGTTTAGATGCGCACAAATCTAAAAACAACATTATTTGTAAGGCGATTCTGGCTGCTGTCATGGCTCAGAATTCCACCTCTAAAACCCGTGGTAAGCAATCCTCTCAAGGCACATCACACCAAGGATTAGGGAACAAGGATAAAGAAGGAATGAGGACACCAACAGGACCACAGACTAATGCACAAACTCAACGTACCAAAGCCATGCATGAACTCAATGCCATACCAGGGCTGAGTTTTGATGATGATGATGAAGGAGAATTTTACATTTCATGGATCACCCAACGTAACAAAAACAAGGGAACTACAACTGTAGAGATTGAGGAAGAAGTTGTTCACGATGATGAGGAGATTTTACTGCAATTTTCCATAGAGGATACACAGGAGGAAGTTCTAACCTGGGAACAAGCTATTATCTGCTTTGCTCTTGGTGCAAACCCTCCCTGGGAGGTTTTAGATGGCTTAGTACGTTGAATATGGAAATAACATGGCATTGACAAGATATCATTCATGCATAATGGTATCCTTTTAGTCAGATTTAAAGAAGTGAAAGGTAAAGCGGATGTTCTTCAGACAAGTTATCACATGTTTGATAACAAACCTCTAATAGTTAAGCCTTGGACAACTGACACCGATCTAACGAAGGAGGATGTTAAGATTGTGCCTGCTTGGGTACGTCTTCATGCCTTAACCTTAAGATTTTGGGGCAAATGCTTACCTTCCATAGCCAATATGATTTGCAAGTTTATTAGAGCTGCTAAGGCTACAGTTAATAAAACAAGATTGAGATTTGCTAGAACACTAATAGAGTTTCAGGTTAGGAAGACCTATTGATCTCAGGTTAAATTCCTAGATGAAGAAGGGCAAAAGATCACACTGGAATTTCAATATGAATGGAAACAAAGCCTATGTGCAAAATGCAAGGGTATTGGGCATGAGACCTAGGCCTACAGGAAGGGCACTGTCAATGATGGTTCCCCTCCACCTAAGAGAGTTTGGAAACCACTTTAGAAGAGACGTCAACCGAGGCTAATCAAGGACGTTGATAAACCTCCTCTGATACAAACTGACACTGGTACTGCAAGTCCCAGTAGATCTTTCAAAGAAGCATTAGTAGAAGAGAGTATCATTCATATGAATGTGGAAGAAGGTAACCTCATTCCCCCCAACCGCTCCACGTTTAGAGTTGGATTATGGAATAATGTAAGGGACATGAATAGTGTAAATAAACAGAAAGGAAAAAAAGGAGTTTCTGAATAAACAAGATGTAGGTCTGTTTTGCTTACTTGAAACTAAAATTAGTAGTAATAATGCATCAAACATTGCTCAGTACCTGTTAGATGGATGGAGTTTGACCACTAATAGCAGTTGTCACAAGGGTGGAAGAGTATGGTTGCTATGGAAACCAATGTTGTTTGATGTCAATTTTCTAGGTTGGGATGCTCAATTTCTCCATGCATATGTGGTAGACAAGGCATCTCAAAAAAGCTTTTACATTACAATGATTTATGCTTTGGACAGCTGACATGATCTAACGAAGGAGGATGTTAAGATTATAACTGCTTGGGTACGTCTTCATGCCTTAACCTTAAGATTTTGGGGCAAATGCTTACCGGCCATAGCCAATATGACTGGAAAGTTTATTAGAGCTGCTCAGGCTACAGTTGGTAAAACAAAAATTGGGATTTGCTAGAACACTGGTACGTAGAGTTTCAGGTCGGGAAGACCTACCCATCTCAGGTTAAATTCCTAGATGAAGAAGGGCAAAAGATCACACTAAAAGTTGAATATGAATAAAAACTAAGCTTATGTGCAAAATGCAAGGGTATTGGGCATGAGACCTAGGCCTACAGGAAGGGCACTGTCAATGATGGCTCCCCTCCTCCTAAGAGAGTTTGGAAACCACTTCAGAAGAGACGTAACCCAAGGTTAATCAAGGAGGTTGATAATCCTCCTCTGATACAAACTGACACTGGTACTGCAAGTCCCAGTAGATCTTTCAAAGAGGCTGTAGTAGAAGAGAGTATCATTCATATGAATGTGGAAGAAGGCAACCTTATTCCCCCCAACCGCTCCATGATTAGAGGTGGATTATGGAATGTAAGGGACATGAATAGTGTAAATAAATGGAAAGAAATAAAGGAGTTTTTGAATAAACAAGATGTAGTTCTGTTTTGCTTACTTGAAACTAAAATTAGTAGTAATAATGCATCTAACATTGCTCAGTACCTGTTGGATGGATGGAGTCTGACCACTAATAGCAGTTGGCACAAGGGTGGAAGAATATGGTTTCTATGGAAACCAATGTTATTGTTTGATGTCAATGTTCTAGGTTGGGATGCTCAGCTTCTCCATGCATATGTGTGTGGACGTCAGTCCGCACCGCCCAGCGCCCCGCGCGCACCCGCGCGGGTCCGACTTGGTTTTCAACGTGTGGCGGCGGCCACCCACGTGGCCCCCTCCCAACCGGGGGCCGGTCTGATCTCGCATACGGGACGAAGTGTCGGACCTCGATTTGGATGACGATCCGGACTTGTACTAGACGGGTGCGGCCACCCGTGTTTCCGTTTGAGAATCGATCGAGACGTGGTTGTAAATGTTTAAAGGCCGATTCCTTGGTAAGGCGACCTTTTTAGTGAACTGAATTCGTTGCCGATTTGTGGAGTCGCCACCGAGTCAATTATGGGGACTCGGAAACCGTTCGAGTCAATTTAGATCCCTTACCGACTCAAAGTTGAGTGGCACGGGACCTAATGATAAAGACTTGTACCCTTAAGCACTCCATGCCTGGAATGACTCTCACTGTCAATGGTTTCGGACATCCGGAAACCGTCGATTCTGAGTAAGGGGTAAGGGTACGTATTGGGATGCCAACATCCGATAGATGTCAACACCCAATCCCGCCCGCACTATAGCGGCCTCTACTAATCAATCGGTGGGCTGATATCCTAGTTCTTTTGTTGTGGTAGAAGTACTGTAACATCTGTTGTTTTAACCCTATATTTAGCTACGTCGGTTGTTTTAAGGACAGATAAGTTTTATCGTCAAAGTAGTTGATTTTACATTCTTTGCATGCATTTCATGCGACAAGCAAGCCATGAAAAGATGTACGTATGAGCGTAGAGAGTACTATTTCTATACGTATTAGCAAATCAGTTTTAACGCGATAATACGGATACTAGTCATTCTCGTGGTATACCTTACCTGGTATTCTGCTTAAGATGCGTCGGTTCGGTATTAATAGGGATGCGTCGAACCTAATTAGGCGAGCACTGGGATTAATACGGAACCCGACCATCGCTTTGTTCAGTTTTAGTTATTTTACGTTTTGAATTCCGTGTTAGGTGATTTAGCATGCGATTATAGGGTCATAAAAGCAATAAATCATACGAAAAACTGTAAATGCGAATGTAAGTAAATCACTTTGTGAGGAGTTGCACCCTCGGAGTATACACTAAAAGGGACTCGATGCATAAATAGTTTTGAGAACGGATCCCGGAATTACTCGGGTTTATTTAGTGTGTTTTAGTATTTGTGATTGAAGTAAGGACGTTACGTGTTTTTGTAGACGTTTGTGGGCCTAGTGCCCACATCTAGTGTTGTCATAGTGCATAATAATAGAAAGTGCGAATATGGAAAGTTTTGTTTAGATGGCAACCTAGTGACGATACGACTTCGACAGGCGGACCCTCCTAGCTTGACCAGTTATCCCGGCAGAGTTCCGTTACCGTTTAACCTTCCCGCAGCTATTCCGGCAGAGCTCCGCTACTATTTGCTAGTTCTGCGGCTAATCCGACAGAATCTGTGTACTAATTTTGGGCAAGTCGATCACAGGCACCTCGGTATAGAGTGGAGTGCTCGAAGGTGAGGAGTAGCGTCGATGTAATCCCCTAGAAATTCTAACGCGATACAGTGGCGGAAACACTGTAGAGTCGGGATTATAACACGCTGTAACTATGTTTTTATAAAAATAGAAATGGTAAAGTCAAACACTAGACCCTAAATAAAATGGCCACAAATTAAGTAAATCCACAAAAGGGGGTTTAACAATCCACAAAATATAATTATTAAAATTAATCGAGCAAGGATCATGTCTGCCCGCTAGCCCACACCCGGAAACATGCATACCTGTCATGTTAAAAACATAACAGCCACAATTAGTGAGGAGCAACGTCAACGTTCTCCCAGCCGTATAACATGATTTTAAAATAGTAATTACTAATATAGGAAAAATATTAGAAATGGAAAACAGTAAAACAGCATATTAAAATAAGCTTACAACGCCAAAACCAAAATATAAAAATGGGTTTACGAAGAAACATAAAAAAAATATTTGCCAACCTGTAAACCAATTTATATCGATAACAAATACAATAGTCAAAATGGCGTTATGGATAAGATTAATGTAGAATCTAGACTTTCAATAGGGCAATACTAAACTAGCTTCGAGAACTTAGTTAAAACAAATCAGACTTCGGTCTCTAACTAGGCAACTCAACTATAACAGGACTGCGTGCAGCGAGGTCCTGGCTTAAGTAATGTACACCCCTCCTGGACACCAACCGTAATCCAGTTCAACCCGACGGCGACTTACACGATGCGATATCTAAGTTTAAGGTCAAAATATACACACTCCTGAACACAAACCATGCTCAGTTCAACGACCAATGTGTCTCAACATAGACACACCAGCTTTATAGTTGATGGCAAAACGTACATCCCAGACTATATTACTCTAAACCCACACTTATCCTTATTCCATAACTCCAAAACAATCCATTATCGATATTTAAAAGATGTATTCAACATAAATAATAAGAGAACAAAATGAAAAGGAATCACTTTCCAAAAGAAGAAACTTTCTATTTTAGGAAACTTACTAAAAATAGCATCATATCAAAATAGCAAAATACTAGTTTATACTAATAACACATTTTTAGTAAACGATATAGATTTATAAAACTAGTACTTTCGGCCTTAACCATATTAATTGATAAAGTGAGAACATTTAGGTTTATGAAATTACTGAAACATCATACGAGTGTTTATAAAATGATTAAAAATGTCTTAAACATTTTATTACTACTAATTAGGGTGTTTCCAAAATTTATAAAATTAAAATTCCCTAATTATTTATAGTTTCGACAATACGAACATAAATAGGATTTTACGGCAAATGTCAAATTAAATCTTTTAACGTCTTTTATTTAATTAAACCATTGAATACATTAGAGTATGTTAAGGGATGATTTAACTCACAAAGTTTCAGATTTAAATATTTTCAAAATGGCTGGGAAAATAATCCTTTTGGGTAAGATGAAGCATTTTAACGATAAATCATAATTTGTCCAAAAATCAATACTTATTAATTAAAGACTTTAATAAACAGTACAAAAAATTACGTAAAATAGTTAAAATATATTTATGGACATTCTGTTCAGAAAAGAAAATTTTCCAGAATCCTAAAACTCGGATGTTAAAGCGTTTTCTCGTTAATCGTCCAATCTCGACAATAACGATTAATAAAAATAGTAATTACAAAATGATTTAATTATTGATATCCAAAAATTATTATTAAACCTAAAAATCATGATTTTCCAGAATCTACCATTTTTCCAGATTTCCAAAAATTCCAGATTTAATAAATCCCGTCAAAACCGTCTTTAAAACCCGTTTTCACAATTAACGATTCCACTAATAAAACTTATCATTCCGAACATTTATTAAGGCACTAAAAATCATAAAATTACATTTTAATATGAAATCATGAGAATCACATTTTTTTCCAGATTTAATTATGATAAGTGTAGTTTGTAGTGCCTAATTTGCTGTGTTTTGGTCCCATTTCCTTGCGGAATCGCTCCTTGGGAGCGGTTCATGGGCTACTTATGCTTCCTCTAGCTCGTTTAAGGTTCCCGAGACCATTCGTGAAGAGTTGGAGTGATTCCGACTCAATACATACACTTTTCGGAGCCAACGAAGCGGAGGAACGATCACTCGATGCCTTGGATTCGACCCCGAGACCTTGGTACCCAATCCCGAGCCTCCGAGACCCGATCCCGAGTCCCGAGAATCGATGAGAAGTTCATGTGAAGCAAGGAGGAACCAAAAGGATCATATTGGAGGCCTACAAGACTCATCCCCGACGGGTATGACCTCAACCCGTCCGGGATGAAGTGCACAAAAGAGGAGCTGCTGTTTTGAGGCCTTCCCGACCGGGAAGGGGTCCATCCCAACCGGGACCACCTCATCCCGACCAGGACCAACTCATCCCGGACGGGATGGCCCAGTTACAGCCGTGAAGCATTGTTTCATCTCCCTACTCATTGTAACCCTATATATACCCTTCCTCTTGTAATGTAAGCTGATGTTCTTGACTTCCCACTAAACCCTAGAATACTTTAGGTTAAATTAGACTAGATTAGTGTAGATTAGTCTTTAGATTATCGTTAATCATAGATTAATGCTTGTAATTTGGGAATTCTTCAAAATCTCCATTCAAGCTTGACAACCTTGGATGTTTGTTTTGGGTTCTTCCATTTATGCAAGTTTCCTTCTTCTTTTCATCTTCTAGTATGGTATAATCTTCTTTTCCTTTCTCTTAATCCTTGTTCTTTCATTAAAGTTTGATTCTTTGTTGAATGTATTGTTCATAGTTCATAGTTCTTGTTAGTTTCTTCATGTTTGTTTTGATTGCTAAGTTGATTCATCTTGTTAGTATTAGTTTTCCTTTAATCATGTTAGAGTAGTATCTTGCTAGGGTTAGTAAGGTGATTCGGGTGTTAATCGGATGATTAAGGGATTGTTGGAGATGTTGGTGGAAGATTTGGGTTTCCTCTTGGTTTGATGCATGGTACACGTTTGTTGAAATGCTTGAATGACTTGTATGCATATGCTTGTTTTTCTTGCCTTTCTCTTGTGGGTAATAGTTTGCTCGTGGGTTTGGTTCCCTCACTAAGTTGCGAGAGCCCGGTGATGACGACCCCTAGGTCGGTCTAAGTTGCGAGAGCCCGGATGCGACCTAGGCCCCGATATCATGCTAGTAACCCCGTTTGTCGTTTGTGTCGCCAAGGTGGGTTTTAGGTGGAACCTCTAGGTGAGTGTAAGTTGCGAGAGCCCGGACTATACCTAGATTACCCTACTACCTCCTTCACTCTAGCTCTTCCTCGACCATTCCGTTACCCCTTTGACCCCGACCTAATCCTAGCCCGTTTCCTTTGTTAGTTTTCTCCTTAGCCATAGCCTAGTCTAGCTTTCTCCCCTTTTAATCATTCTTGTTTAGCTTAGCTCGTTGACTTAGTCTCGTCCTTAGGTCGACCTAGTCTAGACGCCTCTTACCATCCCCGTGGATTCGACCCGACTTACCCTAGCTACCCACTAGGATTAGTTGGTTAATTATTTGATCGGCGGGATCCACGGCAAATCCCTCCATCAATTTGGCGCCGTTGCCGGGGACGGTGCATTGTTTAGACTTAGTTTGCTTATAGCTAGACTTAGTTACCCTTCTTTGTGCTCTTCTATCATCTCTTGTGCATATTCTCTAGATTTTTCTTGTTTCATTAGTTTTATTTCTTCCTCTTTTCTCTTTGTCTTTCGATTGTGCTTGTTTATTGTCGTTACCTAGTGCCCATAAAGCACTAGGTGCTCTCACGTTTGTTCTAGTGTGTAGTGTATGCCTAGGCGGGGAAGTGACTTCTTTCTCTTTATTCCAGAGCCGGAAAGACTTTTTTGAGCCTTTCGCCAACGGACAATTAACCGGGTTAGAGTCTCTCAACCAAGTGCAAGCAATACACATCAAGAGCAAGCTCAAGGAAACGATTTTGAGGAAGCATCTCGAGAGACGGCCGAAGGGAATTTCACCAATCCCTTTGGATATTCTAGTCCTAGTTCCCCCTCTACATCTACTTCAACTCCGTCTTCACCACCATCTCCCTTACATCCAATAATGCCGAAGTTTTCATCCTACTCTACATTCACGGAAGACGTCTTGCCGGAACCAAATGCTCTCGGCCGCTTATGCCGGAAATTTTATGGCCAAGACTCACTTCATCCAACTTGTGGAGAGGAACCAATTTAGTGGTTTGCCCACCGAAGACCCGCACCAACACATGGAGACTTTCTCCGATTATTGCGACGCTATCTCTCAACCCGGGGTTACACAAGATCATATCCGATGGGTATTATTTCCATTCTCATTAATTGGAAAAGCGAAGCAATGGATCAAGAGTCTCGATAGGGCAACCATGGGCATCGACACTTGGAAAAAGCTTGCATTGGCATTCTACCAAACATTCTACCCTCCGGAAAAGACAAATTTGCTTAGGGCCTCCATCACCGGTTTCCAACAAAGAGATGAAGAGAGCCTATATGAAGCTTGGGAGCGGTTTAAGTCTTTGGTTAGATCGTGCCCCCACCATGGACTTTCACAATGGTTCTTAGTCCAACAATTTTGGAACGGTCTTTATGAGGACTCAAGGACTATACTCAATATGGGCTCCAATGGTAGGTTCACCGAGGTCGATGATGACCAAACATGGGCAAGAATCGAGGAGATGGCGGTTCATAATTCCCAATACTCAAGGCTTAGGAAGGCAAATCGAGGAGGTAGGCACGAGGTTGATGCTATTACTCAACTAAGCATTGACCTTGGAGCTCAATTGAAGACACACATGGAGACCATTGATAAGAAGCTCCAAGGCCACCTCACTCAAGTTCAAAGCATTAGTTCCTCCAACCAACACTCAATTCAAGAAGTGAATGCTTTGTGATTTGCACCTCCTTTGCCTTATCTTGGGATGTGTGATACTTGTGGAATCGTTGGTCATGATCCTATGAATTGTAGAGAAAGTATTGAACAAGTGAACGCCTTTCAAGCGTTCAAGCAAGGTGCCTCCTACTCTAATCAATACCAAGCTTCCAATCAAGTCCCTCAACAACAAGCCTTTCAACACCAACAACAACATCGTCCCTATGTTCCACCTCCCTTAAGGGACAACAATCAAGGCAACCAAGGTTACCAAGGTTATGTGGGTAATCCAAGACCCTTTGATGGGAGGGATTTGTCGTGGATCCCAACCGTCAAATAAAACCGGCAAAACCTAACTGGGGTAGCTAGGGTAAGTCGGGTCGAATCCACGGGGACGGTAAGAGGCGTCTAGACCAAGGTCACCCAAATACAAGACTCGGTCAACGAGCTAAGCTAGAGAGTAATAGGAAGGGGAGAAGGCTAAGGCACCCAAGAAGAAACCCAAATCTTCCACCAATTCCTCCAACAAACCCTTAATCATCCAATTAACACCCTAATCACCCTACTAACCCTAGCAAGAACACTACTCTAACATTATCAAACTAATTCTAACATAAACAAGAGGAAACAACACAAACATCAAAACATACATAATGAAACTACCAAGTATGATGAACAAAACAATAAACAAGAACTAAAGATTCAAACTTGATTAAAGAAACAAGATAAAGAGTAAAAGGAAGAAAGGATTATACCAAACTAGTGAAGGATGAAAAGATGAACACTTGTATATAAAGAAAACCCAAATTCATCCACCAATGTTGTCAAGATTGAATGGATTCTTCAAGAGATCTCTTAATACAAGATTAAACTAAGATTAAAGACTAATTACCGACTAATCTACACTAATCTAATCTAGTCTAACCTAAAGTAGTCTAGGGTTTAATGGGAAGTGAAGAACATAAGCTAAGATAGTGTCTTAATACAAGAGGGGGGGGGGGGTATATATAGGGTTACAAGTACAAAGGAGAAGAAGAGATGAAGCACGGAGCAGCAGCAGCCCATCCCGGCCGGGAGGAGGTGGTCCCGATCGGGAAGGTGTCGGTCCCGGCCGGGAGGAGCTGGTCCCGGTCGGGAAGGTGTCGGTCCCGGCCGGGAGGAGCTGGTCCCGGTCGGGATGGACCCAATACAGCAACCCTCTCTTTTGTGCACTTCATCCCGGACGGGATGAGGTCATACTCGTCGGGGATGAGTCTTGTAGGCCTCCAATATGATCTTTTTTGTTCCTCCTTGCTTCACATGGACTTCTCATCGATTCTCGGGACTCGGGATCGGGTCTCGGAGGCTCGGGATTGGGTCCCAAGGTCTCGGGGTCGATTCCAAAGCATCGAGTCATCGTTCCTTTATCTCGTTGGCTCCAAAATGTGTATGTATAGAGTCGGAATCGCTCCAACTCTTCCAAATCGGTCTCGGGAACCTGAAACGAACTAAAGGAAGCATAAGAAGCCCCTAAACCGCTCCCAAGGAGCGATTCTACAAGGAAAATGGGACCAAAACACTACAAAATAGGCACTACAAACCACACTTATCACCCTTCAACAACTTCAAGCAAAATAACCAAGGTACCTTCCACAACAATAATCAAGGGTTCAACCAAGGGAAATTCAATCAAGGCGGTTTCCAAGGATACCAAAACTTTCATAAGCAACAAAACCACAACCATGGCAATAACCAAGGCCTTAATCAAGGCAATTCTCATGGGTTCCAAGGGAACCATCAACAACAACAAGCAACTCAAGGCAATCAACAACAAAGCAAGCCTAGGAGCCGGTCTCCTATTCATGACTATGGTACTCCATTAGCCCTCACCGATACTCCGCATAATCCACCATCCCCACCACGGGATTTCGACATACAAAAGCAAATGATGGATATGCAAAGGAATACTCTAGAAATGCAAAAGAGTCAATTGGAGGCACAAATGTCACAACAAGGAATCATTGCTCAAATTCTAATGGATAACAAGGAAATGAAAACTCACATGAAGATGATTGAGAATCAAGTATCACAACTTGCATCGAGAAGTTCTTCAAGACAAAGAGGGCAATTACCTCCTCAAGGGGTAACTTCGAATTTTGAGCATGTCAATGCCATCACCTTAAGGAGTGGTGCCACCTATAATCCTCCCGTGTTTCCTACTGAGCAAGAAGCAATGAAGGTAGTTGTGTCTCCAAATCAAGAAGAATCAAGCTTTGATAATCCAATGGAGGAGCAAGTCTTATGGGAGATCGAGAGACCCCAAGAAGACAAGCTTCCCCCACTTCAAAGCAAAGACAAGGGAAAAAGGAAAGTGTCATTTGAGGAGCCTACCCCGATTGAGCCAAATAAGTGCCATATCAAGTTGCCTTTCCCAACAAGGCAAATGAAGACCAAGGTAGATTCTCAATATGAAAAGTTCCTTGACATTGTGAAGAAATTGGATGTTAGTGTCCCATTCACCGAGCTACTTACCCAAATCCCGGCATATGGAAGATTCATGAAAGTTATCTTGGCTAGGAAGAGATCCATCGACAAGGAAGAGACCATTGCGTTCACAAGGGTGGTGAACGAGCTCATTCAAGGTTCTACGCTTCCAAAGTTGAAGGATCCGGGTAGATTCTCGATCCCTTGCACCATAGGCCACTACAAGATCGAAAGAGCATTATGTGATTTGGGTCCGAGTGTGAGCATCATCCCTTATTCTATTTGTTGCCGACTTGGGATGAAGGAGCTTAAAAGTACTTCTATCACACTCCAAATGGCCGATAGTTCATTCAACCGACCATTGAGAATGCTAGAGGATGTGCCGGTGAGAATCGGTAAGTTCTTCATTCCGGTTGACTTCATCGTGCTCGATATGCGGGAAAATGCTATCACACCCATTATTCTTGGGCGCCCATTTCTACACACCGCCGGTGCTATGATCGATGTGAAGAATGGTAGGATCACCTTCGAACTAGGCGAAGAGAAGCTAGTGTTTGACCTCCAAGGTAACACTTCGCCCGCCAATGATGAGTCATGCAATATGATCCAAGCCGCAAAAGACATTGATCTAGGGGGAGAGTCGGGACAAAGCTTGAACAAGAACTCTTGTGAACTTGAGGATGATGACTCCGAGAGTGGAGAGGATGAGTGCCCACATCATGGTCTTGATGACAAGTTGAAAGGTAAAAAGGAAGATGAGCCTCCCATGGGGCCACATGAGGATCGGTGGACGTTTGGGTACATCCCGAAGGATCAAAAGTATAAGTTCAAGCCGTTGAACTTACAAGATCGGGACGCCCCGGGAACGTCAAGACAAGGTCATGAAGAGCCTTGGTATTTGGATGCTTATGTCTCAAGCTTGATTGAAGACTTTGCTAGGGCCTTCGACTTGTTCCTTCGTGCCCTTGATGGAGATGGAACTAGTTCTTGTTGTTGAAAAAGATTGAAGAATGCACCACCTTGGTTTGACGGAGTTCCACAAGAACCGTCTCTCTGTATATATCTCTTTCCCTTGTAGCTTGTTTGGTTTTGTGAATTTCTTGATTATTTGGATTATTGATGAGCTATGTGAGGGAGGGAATTTGATGTGTATTTAAGTTTATTGTGATAGGTGTGAAGTGAAAGTGTCTCCTAGGAAGGAAGGGTTAATGTTGGAGCTTGGATCGTGTGAAGGGAAGTCGGTTTTTGAAGCTTGGAACGAGCTTTTGGGAGCTATAGAGGGTTAGGAGACTCTTCCCGGCCTAGAAGAGGTCGTCCCGTCCGGGATGGAAGGCCCATCCCGACCGGGAAGGATGTCATCCCGTCCGGGATGAGGTGCACGAAAGATGGGTCTACTGACTGGTCATCCCGACCGGGATGAGCCGGTCATCCCGACCGGGACCACCCATCCCGACCGGGATGGACCCCTTGTTCCTCCTTTGGCCTTTTCTTCGTTGTTTGAGCCCACCCAACCACTTTATACCCCCACCCAACCTCCCTACATGTCCCTACTCTCATTATATGACCCCTACACCTCACATAAACATTTACACCTCACTTTCACATCACTTTAAACCGACTTTCACATCAAAACCCACCCCATTTTACCTTTATGCCCCAACCATGGAACCATATCGCGATTGGGAAGGAATAACAACGACAACGACGAGCTACATGCCGATGTTGATTTATGAAACGATGGAGCGAGTGAGTTGCTAACCGTATGGTACGGCAACTATCCTCTCTTTTCCGTTTTTATAGCTTGTCTTCATTTGTTTATTCCCTTCCCCTTATCATTTGTGTCATGGTGGCCCTCGGGGCCCTAGTATTTCTTGCTCCCGACTCTCGATGACGTGACTACATTGAGAGTCATTTCAAAATCCAAATTTTACAAGATTTTCACCCTTTTGTAGGAATTAGTCGGATTTGGGCGGAATCCGGGCTAGGTGACTTGATTACACCTAGTCCTCCCCTCCCATTTCCTTTTATTCTTTCTTTTTATTTCTTCCTCCATCCATATCTTTTCTTGTCTCGGCCTATGGTGACTTGACTACACCCCGACCGGACTCATTCTACCATTTTCTCCACTTTATTTTTGATTTTTAGCTATATTTTCGTAGTTTCTTTTACTCTCTTTTGTGCTCCCATGCACTACGGTCGAGCATGAGGAGATTGCTCGGCTTAAGTGTGGGAGAGCGATATTCTATCGTAGTTAGTTTTATTTTCGTAGTTTTTCGAAAAATCTTTAAAAACCCTAAAAAATTGAAATTTTTTCATAAAAATCAAAAAGATTTTCTTTTGTGTGTTTTCCTTTTGGGTCGTTGTATCATGTATTTGTTGTGTTGTGCGTGTTTTGCCTCCCTTTTTCCATATAGGCTGCTTGAATCACCATTAGTTTTGGATAGCTTTCAAGACATCCGGTAACATCTTCTATCCCTTTCCCTCTTTATTTCTTGTGAAGTTTGGAGAAGGTTTGTGATGTGGTGTGCTCGGGTGGAGCTTTGTAATGCTTGTGGTTGATTTGGTGGCTTGTTTGGAAGCTCGGGGTGGTGTTTGTGTTGTTTATGTGTTTGTTTTGTTTTGTTTTTTTTTTGTGGCCTTTTGTCTATTTTTCTTTCGTTTTCGTCGCGTCTTTGTTTTGTGTTGTGTAGTTGTGTCTTGCCAGTAAATAGGTTTTCGAAAACCCGGTTTAGAGGCTAGTGTGCGAGTGTTTACTTTCCCTTTCTAGTAGTATAAATCGATTCTTGGACTTTAGTCTAGTAGAATGACCCTAAATCAATAGTTTCGTTGGTTTCTTACCTTTAGTCCACCTAGCTTACTAGGGATTTACTACGGGATTTGCATTTGACCATTTTGACCACCCATGGTGTGAAAATGCCTTGGTTGCCGAGTCCCGTCCCTTAGGTGACCGTGTCTGAAGTTGTTTGATTAGTCCAAGTTCTCCACTTTTTGTGGGTTTGAAGAGGGACCGCGACCCCCGACTTACCCATTTACCTACCTCCTACATATACCCACACAATAAATTGCAATTTGTTGAGTTCTCTCTTTCTTGTTACACAAAGAAATGCCAAAAAGCCAAATCAAGCCAAAAGGGCAAATGAAAGAAAATGAAAGAAAGAAAAGAATGAAGAAAAAGAAAAGGCACAAAAGCCAAAAAGAAAATAGAAAAGAAGAAAAAGAAATGGCATGGCAAAACAAAGCAAAAATGCAAAAGAAGAAGAAAATGCCAAAAGAAAACCGTCTCACAAAAATAATCCCCACATCTCAAAATAAGCCTTTTTCCGATCATTACCGTGAAGAGCCTACCAAAGGACCGAGTCCCTAGGAAGGATGATAGCGGTAGTGGTCGGTCATCCCTCACTTTGCAATCATTTCCACTTTTTACTTGGACTAGTTAGGCGGTTTCGGACATGGGACGACCCTCTTGGCTCTTTGCTAAAGGGGGCAGGGTCTCACTTACCTACAGTTTCGACTAACACCGTGGTTCATCACTTTCCATCTTGCCGATCGTCCCGTAGTACGTTCTTAGAAGGTTAGGAGGAACCTAGGTAAGTTACCAACGTTTTTATTGCTTTGTCGTCATACTATTAGGGTTTAGTCCATTTTGGTTTGTATTGCTAGCTTGGGAACGTTGTCACTTGCCTTGAGTCCTAAACCGGTGCTTCTTTCACCGCTTTTTAGAGGGAAGCGGTATTTGTTTCTCTTTGGGTGCAACCTTTTGTGTGTTGTTTTTATGGTTGTGTGTTTGTGTGTTTTGTGTCCGGTTGCATCCACAGTTTTGTCGCAAGACCTCACTTGCCTTGCGGAGTGCACTTTTCCTCTAAGTGTACTCGCGTGAGTTGAAAGGGCGTAGGGTGCGCTAATACCTACTCGGCTAGTTTAGTAGTTAGTTTGTGCTTACTCGAGGGCGAGTAAGGGTTAAGTGTGGGGGAGTTGATAGGTGTAGTTTGTAGTGCCTAATTTGCTGTGTTTTGGTCCCATTTCCTTGCGGAATCGCTCCTTGGGAGCGGTTCATGGGCTACTTATGCTTCCTCTAGCTCGTTTCAGGTTCCCGAGACCATTCGTGAAGAGTTGGAGTGATTCCGACTCAATACATACACTTTTCGGAGCCAACGAAGCGGAGGAACGATCACTCGATGCCTTGGATTCGACCCCGAGACCTTGGGACCCAATCCCGAGCCTCCGAGACCCGATAACGAGTCCCGAGAATCGATGAGAAGTTCATGTGAAGCAAGGAGGAACCAAAAGGATCATATTGGAGGCCTACAAGACTCATCCCCGACGGGTATGACCTCAACCAGTCCGGGATGAAGTGCACAAAAGAGGAGCTGCTGTTTTGAGGCCTTCCCGACCGGGAAGGGGTCCATCCCGACCGGGACCACCTCATCCCGACCGGGACCAACTCATCCCGGACGGGATGGCCCAGTTACAGCCCGTGAAGCATTGTTTCATCTCCCTACTCATTGTAACCCTATATATACCCTTCCTCTTGTAATGTAAGCTGATGTTCTTGACTTCCCACTAAACCCTAGACTACTTTAGGTTAGATTAGATTAGATTAGTGTAGATTAGTCTTTAGATTATCGTTAATCATAGATTAATGCTTGTAATTTGGGAATTCTTCAAGATCTCCATTCAAGCTTGACAACCTTGGGTGTTTGTTTTGGGTTCTTCCATTTTTGCAAGTTTCCTTCTTCTTTTCATCTTCTAGTATGGTATAATCTTCTTTTCCTTTCTCTTAATCCTTGTTCTTTCATTAAAGTTTGATTCTTTGTTGAATGTATTGTTCATAGTTCATAGTTCTTGTTAGTTTCTTCATGTTTGTTTTGATTGCTAAGTTGATTCATCTTGTTAGTATTAGTTTTCCTTTAATCATGTTAGAGTAGTATCTTGCTAGGGTTAGTAAGGTGATTAGGGTGTTAATCGGATGATTAAGGGATTTTTGGAGATGTTGGTTGAAGATTTAGGTTTCCTCTTGGTTTGATGCATGGTACATGTTTGTTGAAATGCTTGAATGACTTGTATGCATATGCTTGTTTTTCTTGCCTTTCTCTTGTGGGTAATAGTTTGCTCGTGGGTTTGGTTCCCTCACTAAGTTGCGAGAGCCCGGTGAGGACGACCCCTAGGTCGGTCTAAGTTGCGAGAGCCCGGATGCGACCTAGGCCCCGATATCACGCTAGTAACCCCGTTTGTCGTTTGTGTCGCCAAGGTGGGTTTTAGGTGGAACCTTTAGGTGAGTCTAAGTTGCGAGAGCCCGGACTATACGTAGATTACCCTACTACCTCCTTCACTCTAGCTCTTCCTCGACCATTCCGTTACCCCTTTGACCCCGACCTAATCCTAGCCCGTTTCCTTTGTTAGTTTTCTCCTTAGCCGTAGACTAGTCTAGCTTTCTCCCCTTTTAATCATTCTTGTTTAGCTTAGCTCGTTGACTTAGTCTCGTCCTTAGGTCGACCTAGTCTAGACGCCTCTTACCGTCCCCGTGGATTCGACCCGACTTACCCTAGCTACCCGCTAGGATTAGTTGGTTAATTATTTGATCGGCGGGATCCACGGCAAATCCCTCCATCAAATTATAGGACCAGAAATCGAGAATTTAAATGACAAACACGGTTTTAACAATAAACGATGATTTAAAGTGATTAATTAATTCATCCACTTAACAATTCCGAAACATTATGAAAAAATTCAGAAAATTCTATTTCATCAGAAAGTTTCACCACGTCAAAAATCAGATTAAAAAAAATGTTTAAGTACTAGAACTAAAAATCGGTTTTTAATCGTTTTTGTCCGATAACGGTAATAATTCAATAATCGATATCAAAAATATCAGAAAAATACTAAATTATTAAAAATCATCCAAAACATCATTTTTATAGAATATTAACATATATTACAGGTTTAGGCCGAATATTACGATTTTACAAATTAATATGACGATTTAATCGTTAATCTCGTAAAAGCGATAAAAATACCGAAACATGCAAATTTCAACTTTTAAAATTTTTCCAGATTTTATGACATACATATATTGCCAAAATAAAACATAAAAATATATACATGCAAATATACAATTAAAATCATGAAATACCGAGTAACATCGACGTTACCTCAGTCCAAATCCGAATCAATAATATATTCGTCGGCCTCGGGATCGACCACAAATCCTACAATATATAAAAATCATGGCAGAAAAATACCATGAGAAAACTAATAAAAACAAGGTAAATAATGATCGAAAACAACATCGATTATTACCTTAACGAAGGGATCGGAAAGAGGATTATTTTGACGATTAAAAATGATGCGATCAAGGCTCGAATTAAGCAAAAGTCAGCCTAGGAGGGGAGAGGAGTGTCACGGTCAGAAATGAAGAAGGAGAAAGATGTTGTAATATTTTTTTATGAAAAGAATGAATGAAAGAAGAAGGATGGTTTATGCATAAATGAAAGTAATAATAAGGGTGATGAAAACTATGTGAAATGTGTGAGGAAACAAGCCAAAATAATGAAGGTGAGGGAGAGTGAAAAGTTTGAGTAATAAAGCATGGAATAAATGGAAGAAAATAATCTTACGTTTACGGTTTAACGTGATAAAATGAAACGTATAAATAATACGTAGTAAAATTGTGACAAGAAGTTTTGACGGTTCAAAATGTGAGGAAATGGTCTCAAATAATTTATAAGTTGATAAAAAGAAGAATCGTAAAATAGTTAATGACATTTCAAAGCAATTCGAGTAAACCTCGGGATAGAAAATAATTATTTGCGAAATTTCGTAATAAAATCATTAATGGAAAAATATTTCTTAGTCTAAAATATTATATAAATGTATTTAAACATTTTTAGGAAAAAGGAATAACTTAAATCCGAGCTTAAAAACGTTAATTCGTAGAGAAATAGAATTCCTCGCGGAAAATAAATAGTTCACGAGGAAAATCAAATAAATGGATTTAAAAGAATTAAAAATCTTTTTAAAATATAAATAAATATTATCATTAAACTCAAAAATAAAAATAGAGCTTGGAAAAAAAATGAAATGCAAGGCCGAAATGTGATAGAGTTATGACAGAGTCATAACGGTAAAGACAAAAACGCTAGAAAAAAATAGCGGGTTTTACAGTCGATGTCGCATTTATTATTGGAACTATGATCGAGTGGATCGTTTGCCTCGGGTGTCGGAGTGCGAGCTCTTAGCGAGAGTTTTTGAGGGGGAAGAGAAGATTGATTGTTGTGTTGAAATGAGGACGTGAAGGGGGGTATTTATAGGTGTTTTCGGCCCTCGTCACCCATATGGGCGCCCGAGCTGGGGCGTGCCAAGACTCAGGCGCCTGGGTCCAAGCGTGGGGAGACCCAAGCGCGTCAGGTGGTGCGGTTGGAGTTCTGAGGATACGGTTTTGATACTTTCCAAATCCGAGAGGGAGGAGCGTGATATGTTTCTTGGGGATTAAGTTTACCCGGGTTTGACCTAGCGCTGTGAGTTTAGTGGGCCTCGGGTGTTCATCCCGAGGTTCGCTTGGCGCGGTGTTGACTCAGTTTGAGTTTCGGGGCCGACTCGGAGTCCCGGTGTCAGAATTGACTCTAATTAGTGTCTATGTGACCGTAACGACACGGCTAAGGCTGCCATCATGTTAGTTTTAATTTTTCCGAGTAATTATTTGGTCCGTTCTATAGGAAAACTATCTAAAACATCGCGAACCCGCGTCGCGTTGCAGTCCTATCGTCATTGGGTGTTTGTTGGGCACTTCTGCAGCCATCATGTCCAAATCTGGGTGTCTTCAGAAGCCCCCACTTTGATTGAGGCTTGGACAAGGCGAAAGTCAAAGTATAGCCGCCCAGGTCAATCGAAGATTACGACCTGGTGGCTGTCGGGTCTGGTCGTTTTAAGTCTGTTAGACTGTGCGTTAAGGCTCGCCAGCCAAGGTCTAGAAGTCATACCTGACGTTTTTGCTTGCGGTTCCTTGCTGGGCCAGGGCCGTTGTTGGTCATCTTGTTCTTGATTCTTTGTGCGAGCGCGCTTTGTCTTCTTCGGTTTATTTGGGGGTTTTGTTAAATTTTAAGTGTTTCTGCGCGCTAGCAACGCATTAAGTGTGAGCGCAAAGGATGCTCATTTGGTGTTGGCTTTTATTTGCACAAGTATATTTTGGGCTGTGATGCGGGGGATTTGCCGTGGATCCCACCGATCAAATAATAACCAACTAATCCCAACTGGGTAGATAGGGTAAGTCGGGTCGAGTCCAAGGGGACGGTAAGGAGGGTTTTGACTAGGTTTCGCCTAAGGACTTGACTAGGCCGACAAGCCAAACTAAGCTAAAATTAAGAAGGGGGGAGACTAAGACTAAGAGTACACTAAGACTAAAGGAAACAATGACAAAACAAGAAAAATAAATATAATAGGAAAAGAACTAGGATTAGGTTGGGTTCAAGAGTGATCAAATGATCAAGGGGAAGCAAGAATGAAGGGGTAGTCAAGCTATCTAGGCATAGTCCGGGCTCTCGCTACTTAAACCGACCTAGAGGCTCCTCGCTCTCGCGCAAGAACCCATCCTAGCAACATACAAGACCGCAAGAAGAAGACAAGAAAACATGCATTTGCAACTACAAGTCATTCAAGCATTTCATTAAACATGTTCTATGCATATAACTAGGAAGCAGCCCAAACTTCCACCAACAATCTACACAAACCCTTAGTCACCCATTAAAGCACCCAATTCCCCTACTAATCTTAGGAAGAATCTACTCACACATATCTAATGGAAAACTAACACAAACATTAGAAACAAACACAAGAACAATCACATTCATAATGAAGAACTAACAAGGATGATGAACAAAACAATAAACTAAAGATAAAGAATGAAACTTGAATGATAAAACAAGATTAAGAGAAGGGAAAAGAGAGATTATACCAAAACTAGTGAGGAGGAAAGATTGAAACTTGTAATTATAAGAAAACCCAAATACATGAACCAAGGTTGTCAATCTTGGTGGAGATCTTCAAGAATTCCCATAATACAAGGATTAAACTAAGATTAAGGACTAATTAAAGACTAATCTACACTAATCTAAGCTAATCTAACCTAAAGTAGTCTAGGGTTTAGTGGGTATTGTCTAACATATCAAAAGTGCTTAAACAATACAAGAGAGGGGGGGGGGGGTATATATAAGGTTTCATGGGTAAGGGAAGCGAGGAAAGCGAAAACAGCCCGTTCTGGGCCCTTCCCGGTCGGGAAGGGGGTCATCTCGACCGGGAAGGGGTAGTCCCGACCGGGAAGGTGGTGATCCCGGCCGGGATCAAGCTCCAGTAGCTGCTGTTTGCTCGTCTCTTCATCCCGGTCGTGATGGATGTCTTCCCGACCGGGATGGGTCTTGTAGGCTTCAAATATGGTCCCATAGGTCCCTTCTTGCTCTTGTTAGGCTTCTCATCGATTCTCAGTGCTCGGGAATGCGTCCCAAGGGCTTGGGAATGGGTCTCAAGGGCTCGGAATCGAGTCTAAGCTACCAGGTGATCGTTGCTTCTCCTCGTTGGCTCCAAATGTGTCGGAAACGAGTTGGAATCGTTTCATTTCTCCAATATTGACCTTAGGAACCTAAAAAATGCTAGAAGAAGCGTAAGTAGCCTCGAAAAACGATGCAAAGAGCGATTCCACAATAGAAACCGGGACCAAACACAAGGAAATAGCACTACAAAACACACTTATCAGGTTGTTTGTGAACCCTTGATGACGTAAAACGTTCGAGGGCGTTAGTCTCCGCTTGAGCAATCGTCTTTGGAACGCTTATTACCCCTAGGACAAGGTAAAATGATATAAAACTATTCGAGGGCGTCAGTCTTCACTCGAATTGAAGTTGTTGTGGAGGTCTAAGACTCCTTCGAGGGCGTTAGTCTCCTCTAGAATTAAAATTGCCGTGGACGTATAAGATTCCTTCGAGGGCGTTAGTCTCCTCTCGAATAAAAATTGTTGTGGAGGTATAAGACTCCTTCGAGGGCGTTAGTCTCCTCTCGAATAAAAATTGATGTGGAGGTATAAGACTCCAATGCCTCTCGGATAACCAAGACCCGTTAGGCAAAAATTGCTGTGCCTCCGGGATATCTATGACCCTCGGGCAAAATTGCTGTGCCTCCGGGATATCTCTGACCCTCGGGCAAAATTGTTGTTTGTTCATTTGTTTTAGTAAAATGATGGCTTTGTGAGTTTGTCTTAATTTGTTTTGCAGGCTTGTCTTATTTTGTTCGGGTTTGATCTTGCTTTTATTTCGATCTTGAGTTTGTTCAGAGTTTGCTTATGTTAGTCCTGGTTGTTTCGTTACGCGTCTGGATGTAGCGTCAAGTGCTTGTTTATTAGTTGGGAGTGTGTTATCGATGTTAATTAATAGTTGTTCCGTTATTGTTATTTTGCTTGTCTTAGTAGGTGTATGTGTATTGCCTCTGAGTCGCGTTTGTTTTGCTTTGTTTTAATCTGGGCTGGGTCACTTAGGCGCGCGTCCTTCAGCGCTCCAAGATTCAGGCGCCTAGCCCCCAGCGTGATAGAGCCCGAGCGCGTCATCTGGGGCGGTAGGAGTTTCGTGGTCCGGGTCCGTTTAAGTAAACGAAGATTGGGGTGATCGTTTTATTTCACCAAAATAAAACGCGTCGCCCCTTTCGCCTCAAGACCGATTTTTTGACTTTGCTCACCGAACTTGTCTCGATTTCTGCTATTTTACGTCAATGTCGACTCCGGGTTAGTGTTCTTTACTTCTTTAATGTTGGTTTTGCTTGATTAGATTGATTATGAGTTGGTTTGTTGGAAACCCTAGAAAATCGATTTGGGTGTTTTTTATTCACTAAGTTTCGATGCTTGTACTTGGTTCCATTGTTGAATTAGGGTCGATTAGAGCTTGTTAAGTTAGTTATAATCTTGATAAGGATGATCGAGGTGTGATAATGGCCTTTTATGGGAATGTGTTTTGAATGCTAGGATTTAAGGATCGTTTCTCGATTATTCCCGTATTTGTTTTGCATAATTTTGTTCAATTAGTGTTTATGAAGATGCGAGTAGCTCTCTTGTTGACTCTTATGGGCTAAGATGATCTTTAGGACCTTCCGTAAGGTTTTGAGTGTCTTAAGACGGACCAAAAGGTGCCATAACGATGCCGGATTTTCCCGAAACCACTTCCATTGTGACCGGGACTGAAAATGTGTGCTAGAGGCTTTCTTGAAATTTTGATATCTTTATCCAAAATTTTGGCCTTATTTTGACCTGTTTAAGCTGATTTAGCTTGACTAGAGCTATGTTTTGTTGTGTTTTTTGTTTTGGCTTTCACAGTTAGAGGTGATACCGAGCATCCCGAGCGAACTCTCTCGGTTGGTGCTAGTGAGGAGGTTGTCGGGGCAAGTTCACAAACTCCCCGAGGGATTTGTAGGAGACATAGGAGCATCTCGTCTCAGCGGCGTGACTCCGAGACTATCAACGAGGCCGAGTTTGATAGAATGAAGAAACGCAAGCTCCCGCAGACAGTGCCTAGAAGGGCTCATGCTCCGGTTCCGGTACCGGAAAACGAGGAGATTGTTTACGAGGATCCCGAGTGGGCTTGGGATTGAGACGACCATAAGCTTATGTTTCATCTTGACCGTCGTATTTCTAGCCGCATTGTGCGGGGCCTGGTGAGTGTCCTATTTGTCCTCGTTGGTTATGACTCAGGTTTTGCTATTTATTGCGCTGGTTAGGCTCGTTTTGTTTTTTTTATCTTTGCATTGTTTTGGTTTGAAGCCCCTAGGTCCGATGAGGACTTTCTCGGGCTTTACTACATGCCTCGATGTCTACCATCAGAAGCTGACCCCCACGGTAAATGGGATTATCGAGAGGACCGCTCTAGGTCCTGCGGTTGGACAGTGGGTTAGGTTGGTGGGTTGTCAGACAAAAAGCAACCTCATGGTGATCAGGGCGATGATAGATCGCTTTCATGATACTACCTCAACTTTCCACATGGCTTTTGGGGAGGTTGGGATGACCCTAGAGGATTTCGGGATGATTAGCGGTTTGCCATGGGGTCCAGATAGGATTAGATGGGTCGCCGAAGGCCTAGTCTAGATAGTGATGAGGTGCGGGGCCTTATCGGGGATTGCTTGCCGCGTGAGGCATATAGTACGCCTCATGCTTTAGTGAGTTCTTACATCACCGACCACTTAGAGCGAGTGGCGGACTGCTGGTGTTAGAGGGTCGAGAACCCAACACGCCGAAGCAGGATGCCCGGTTGTGGTTGTCGTACTTCCTAGGGTCGATCCACTTCTCGGACAAGGGCGAGAGGTTCAGCACTAGGAATGTGCCTTTCCTGGATGAGTTGACTCAGCTGGGACGTTACGATTGGTTGACCTCAGTTTTCGCGGATATGACGACTTCAGGGTGCCGGTTGATCCTCCCCGGACCATGTTTAGACCACCGACCGCCGCAGAGGTTCTTGAGGACAGGGACGGCGAAGGAGGCGATACACTCCTGGTGCCTGGTGCCTCCTACCTATCTCACGTCACCCGGCGGTTGGCTTGGTACTGCCTCGTGTTAAGGTTCTAATCTTGGTTGTAAGACTTGTGTTACGATTTATTGTTTATTTGCCCTCTGACCGACCAATCTGTTGTCTTCTCAGTTGGCCTATCCAGCTTATGAGATTCAACCCTCAGATTTTCCCCTGACACTACTCAGGGTGGATGCGGCTGGGATACCTTTCACTGAGCCCCTCTCCCCGTGTTCTGTTGAGGAGATGGATGCCGGGATAGAGTGGCGTGACCGGGTGTACCGGGTGAGTCTTGTTTTTATTGTTCTTTGCTTGGGCTCTAAGGATTAGGGTCGGTTTGCCTAACCTCTATGGTTTTACTTTTCAGGTTTCGTCGGCTTGTCATCAGCGGTTGTGTCAGGCTGCCAACTGCTTCCGGGCTTATGCCTCGAGGGTCTCCCGTGACACTTCGGGGCCTCGATCGGTGAGTTTACGTGACTAAGGTGGCTTTCTAGGCTGTTTGTGTACTTTCCTAATGCTTAAGTGTATTTCCAGGATGTTCCGGATATGGTGGGGCAGTTGGAGACTTGGGTGACCGAGCTCAAGGCGAGAGAGGTTGAGGCACAGCGGCTCCTGCAATCTCGAGCTGACGAGATCGCCTTCTTGAAGGGGCAGCTGGCTCGGTCCCGGGGTGAGACCTCAGTTCAGGGTGAGGCTAGGCATCAGGTCAAAAGGGAGGATGAGGTCGATGCTGAGGCTACGGGTGCTATGGAGGAGGCTGGAGGGGTTCCCGAGACGGCTACCCTAGATATGTTGTCGGGGATGGACGGTAGTGAGTCTCCCCTTATAGACCTCACTAGTAGAATTAATGCCATTGGAACCTATCAAAAGGAACCGGTTGTAAGAATAAGAGGTTCCTTAGATGACCAAAAAAATGATTGGCACCTGTTGTAAATGGAACCGGTTCCAAAGACTTTATCAATGGAACCGGTTGTTCACTAAAAGAGGTTCCAAAGGTAGTGTCCAAAATTTTTAGCCCATATTAAAATACTTTGGCACCTTTTATAGGTTCAACCGGTTCCAAAGACCTTACCATTGAAACCGGTTGTTAACTAAAAAGAGGTGCCAAAGGTACATGTTAAATTTTTTGGAACTTATTAAAAACTTCCCCATCAATGGAACCTATTTTTCTAACAAATGGTTCCAAAGACTTCTAAATTACAAATCATAAAACACAAAATTTAACCATTTGTTAGAAATTGAACCCAGGCTACTTAACACAAAATTGAAAACACCAAATAATGGAACCCTAATCTACCAGCCCAAAAAAAAAAAACCATGAAGAACCCAGTAACCCAGTAACTAAAAGCTACCACGAAGAACCCTAATCCAGAGAACCACGAAGAACCCAGAGAACCCAGTAACCCAGACACGAAAACCCTAATCGGACGACGAAGTAGAAGACGAAGACACCGTATCAGAAAAAGAAGAAGACACGAAGGAGAACTCGACGGGAGAATCCAGACGACACGATATGCAGACGAATTGAAGAACGACGAGCCCTAATCGGACGACACGAAGAAGAAGACGAAGACAACGACGCACAGATTAGGAGAAGAGGAAGAAGACGCGAAGAAGAGTCACGAACTCACGACGAACCCTAAACAGGTACCATAAACTTATCTTTTCTAATTCACAATCACTATTGCATTTCTGCTTGTTCGGTTTACTCTACTATGGAATTCTCAATGATTATCCGCCATTGATTTTCTCTGTTTTTTTCGTTAATTTTCTCTATTTTTCTGCTTGTTTTGCGATTTTTTGATATGGGCGTTGAGAAATGATTGGCAGTCATCTTTATTGGCCTTTGAATTGAATGAAAAATGGAGTTTTGTGAATGACAAAATCCTGGGGTTGATTGTATGGGTTTTGGGGAGTCATCACAAGTTTGATATTGCTTGGTCTTTGATTCGTGATTTTCGTAGCCTTGTGGACACTCGAACAACAGTGCTTGCTATTATTGAAAGGTACTCTCTTCTTGTTTCTTCGTTTATGTATGCCACTCTCACTCTGCTTTCTGAATCCTGCGAATCTTGGATTACGTGCAGAATAGATCACAGTATATATTTCGATGTTGATTCCTGAGTTCTTCGTTCTTCTTACTCCATCCATCGCCATTCGCCACTGTATGCCTCAGGAACGAATGAATGAATACTTCTACTTTCCAATTCAACATTATTCTACCCTCGCCCTCCCATCTCTCTCTTTTACAAGATTCTTTTTCATAACATGTACTGTATGTAATCCTGCAATGTCGTCTTAGCACTCGGAAACATGAAAACTCTTTTATTTTCTCATTACATGTTGCTTAATTACATACTGTACTACACACAATACTGTAATTTCTTGTTAAATTAGGGGTAAATTCATATCTATGGTTGGTCTTCACTTGCCTTTTGATCAGTTAACCTCAGTTAGTCGTGAATGTCCGTGCATGAATGATTAAATTAGCTTATCCCAAATTATTATTGAAGCTGAACACATACATTCCTTTAACTTTAAACTAAAAATGGATCAAATAGAATAAGTGATGAACAAATCATGATAAATACTTGTAAATAAAAAAGTTTGTTACGAATTATTATTTGATCAATGGTAATCTTAAGTGGGATCGATACATTGGTGTGTCGACCAGTTATTAATAACTTATTAAGCTTTCTCGACTGTCTATTTCATATTTTCATCATCGCACATGGTTATCGAATTTCTTTTAATATCTATCAAATTGTGAATCGTTATTAAAAGAAAATTGAATTTGATCATGTATTAAACTTTAGATAGATGGAAATATTATACATTGAAGTTGTGATGTCCATCCTACATTTTCTATAACTCTATACACTAATTGTTTGATATATCAAGAAGCTCTAAACCCGCACGTTTCCAATGTTTGACGAAATTTTACCAATCAATAACAAGAAGAGAATTCCATCACATTAATAACAAGAAGAGAATTCCATCACATTAATAACAAGATGATGATGATATAATCACTAAGGATGGAGTAGTATTGGATTAGGCAATTAGGCGAGAGTAAGTTGCAGAGTTTCCCTGAACTCAGCCCTTCTAGTCTCATTATAAAAAGTTCTGTACTTGTTAGGCCAATAGGTTAACCCAATTCAGACATAAATTTAAACCATCTGCTGAGTTTAAACTTGAATTTTTTAATATAATTTGACATGCACCAATTGCTCCATTTCCAACTTTAGAAACTTCCAGGAAATAATTTAGTTATTAATTAAAGACATTAATTAATTAATCCATACCTGACTGCGCGCTTACACTTAGATTTTTAGGTTCTAATTAAAAAAATGATTTTTTTAACGTGTGTTCATTGGACACACGTTAAAATAATCAATGCTAATTTTAAAAGCAAAGCAAAACGTACATACATTCCATTCCTTGACATTGCATATAGTTGAAACAGACTAGGGAGTTGTAGTATTAGTGTTGTGCGTGCTGCCAGGTAACTTATCCTTGATTTTCTCAAGCATCCCTTTCCTGCCATGATCCTCGTGGTGCTCCACCGACGTGGTGGTCGTGCTCGTCACAGTCGTCGTCATCACATGCTTTTCATCTTTATCTTTATCTTAATCTTTGTGTTTTCCTCCACTCAACTTCTCCTTTATCTTCTCTGTCAGCCCTTTCTTCTTCCTCCTTTGTTCACCCTCCATAACACCTCCTTCCAGGCCTTGTTGCATTTCATCCTCCGACGACTACACATCAATTATAAACGCACCAGGCCACTTGAGTTCATATACACAAATGACGACAATGAATGGATTTCGATATAATAATACCTTGTGTTCATTAATACGGACTAGATTATTGAATTACGGAGTAGCACGCACGCACATACTCCTATAAAGAGTTGATAAGGTAACTAAAGCAAGAATAATAATACGAGTGTTGGTGACCAATTAATAAACAAATGAATTTAGCATCACACATTTCATTAACCAAGTGCAATCTCACAGAGAAATATGCGGACAAACGTTTGCAATTGGACATCGTAATACTACATTTGCAATTGTAAGTTATGTTTATTAATTGGTCGTCAAAATACTATCTTAAGTTAAACCTTTACAAGAAAAATAATAGTCTAATAATTTTTAATGTTTATAATGTAAGGGCTTGGAAAATCTATACAGTGAGTGGCGGGAGACGTCATACGGTTAAAAAATATAGTCTCAAAGTGAACATGATTGAGGTAAACAACATTATTAAGCTTTAACTTGTTTAATTATTTCATTTTTTACATGGGTTAGTAGTTGCCATTTAATTTAAACTTAACGCGTTGATTGAGATACTTCATGAAATCTGGTTAATGATTTTGAGTTCTTAAAAATGTTTACTCCATTATAGCTATCTCATTGTTGTCTTTTGATTTCTTTACAAATTTTGTGTCGGAGATGACTAAATTAAAGCAATGATTATAGTGTAATTGATGAATTAAACTATCTTGGTGAATAATGATTTATAACACCTTTTTGTTCATACAATTTCAGTGTCCTCAACAATCTGGAGCCTTTGAATGTGGATACTATGTCATGAAGTGGATGTACGACATCACCGTATTTTACTCTAAGAGTCAAGAAAGCTTAATTCAGGTTTTTTTTTACTTAATCTTAGTTTTTCTGTTATAAAGTAATTATGTGTGTAACCGCTAATCCATTGTTACTATTCTTTTTATTTGTTAGTGTGTTTCAAAATCAAGAATGACGACGGAAGATATGAACCAAGTTCGTGAATATTGGTCTCAGAAGTGCATAAAGTTGATGATGTAGTACGTTTGTGTCTTTGTTAACTTTTGTGGTTAGATATATATTGTAGTCATGTTGATTGCTAGTCGTGAGGCATTCTACTGGAGATGTTACTTAAGTAGTTGGAGGTGTGGATTGGTTATGGATTTGGTTGTGCTATTTAAACATTGCAGTGATATGATTTTGATTTTGGTTTAATCAAATTGTAGGGAGGTGCCGCCCAATTTTCGACAAATTATTAATATTATGATTAGCGTGCTTTGATTTGTTTTTTTATATACCATTCTAAGGGATACGAAAATTCAATTTTGTAATTAAAATCAGTAACATTTGTCACCGGTTTCAAAATATAAATAAGTGATAAAATGACATGCCTTTGGAACCGCGTCTAAATTATCATAGGTTTTAATGAGGTACCCTTTGGAACTTGTTGGCATTACAATAGGATCCAATGATAAACCTTTGGAACCGGTTGTGAATTACAAAAGGTTCCAATGGAACAGCCTTTGGAACCGGTTGTGAATTGCAAAAGGTTCCAATGGTACAGCCTTTGGAACCGGTTGTGAATTACAACAGGTTCCAATGGTACACCCTTTGGAACCGGTTGTGATTTACAACAGGTTCCAATGGTACACCCTTTGGAACCGGTTGTGATTTACAACAGGTTCCAATGGTATACTTTTGGAACCGGTTGTGAATAATAACAGGTTTCATTGGTACACCCTTTGGAACCGGTTGTAAATACAATAGGTTCCAATTGTATACCCTTTGGAACCGGTTCCAGCAACAACCGGTTCCAAAGGGCATCTATGGAACCTTCTTACAACCGGTTCCAAAGCTCCGGACCTAAGGAATCTGTGGCAGTAGAACCTTTGAAAAAAGGTTCCAAAGGGTAGTTTACAACCGGTTCCAAAGGGTAATTTTCTACTAGTGCCTGGAGGACCTAGGGTTAGATGATCAGCTTTGTGAGATCGTGATTGCCGTCGGCGTGGCTTCTAGGGGTCCTCCCTAGCCTCGATTTGTATAAGGATTTGTATATTTTGTATATCTATTTTAGATTCTTAGTATTGTAATTGGTCGGATTAGTCTTGCGTTTTCGTTTGACAAATTGTTTACCAAGATTGACAAGTAATCACTTTTGTGTTCGTTCATTTTGCAATATGACTTGGTTTAGGGTGCGTGAGAGGACAAAAACAACTTCTTTCGGATGTTTTTGAAATGCGTTAGCTTGAGCCGGGAATCGGATCAGGTAGTACGTCGATTAAAACATTTTTGGCTCGAGATGAAATATCAATGTGCTTTGATTACATATGTCAAGAGATGAGCGCGGTTGTCTTGGCATTCAAAATGGGACCGAAGTTGAAATTCGGACGACTTTTGAAAAAAAAGCTGGACCACTTTTTATATATTCATGATATTGCCTTGTTAGGTTACAGAGGTGACTCGATGATAACCGTTAAAAGGCTACGACACATGATCCGAATCAAGAAGCTACTACGGAGTTCAATGAAGTCACCTTAGCTCCTAATGGTCTTAGTTCAGCCACACTAGCACCTCCTACCAGCTTAGTAGTGTGCCTACTACAATTGGTGAGCTTGCTCGTGTGTGGGCTGATTAAAGGAGCAATTAGTCAAGGTAATATGAAGACATTAACTTGGGTTCACACTCATTCAAGCATGGGGAGTGCACCAAAATTAAGAGGATTATTATGGGCTGATTGTGTTCACATAGTTAGCTTTGTTTTTGTCTCCTAATCCACATGGGTGCCGCGTCTACATACTCTCTTGTTAAGCTTTGTTCTTAGCTCCTAGTTCACATAGGTTTAAGCTTTGTTTTTATCTCCTAGTTCACATAGGTTTAAGTTTTGTTTTTAGCTCCTAGTTCACATAGGTTTAAGCTTTGTTTTTGTCACCATGTAGCTTTGTTATTGTCACCCTAATCAGCCGAGTTTAGGGTCTTATTGTAGGCTATATATAGCCATCATTTGGAATGAATAAAACACACAATTGACACAAGAATTATACACAAAACTGAGTAAAGCATTGCTTTCTTTTACGTCCTTGTTGCTTACAAGACAAAGTCTAGAGTTAGTCGCGTTACAAGCTCTAAACTCGCTACTTCAATCGCATGTTTGATTTAGCACCCGCTTTGTTGAAGTATAGGTCTACTTCACTAAGCATACTATCCCTTGGTTACGGTTTATTCATCATCACAAACTATCCTTGCATTCTGTTTGTTGCTTTTGTTACATTCAATTCAGAATACTATCAATCTTCACGTTTTTGTTTCAAAGTTCATATTAACTCACATCATTAGTGGTATCAGAGCTTTGGTCTTCCTTTAGACATAAAGCATGGCAGGAGTATTGAATTTTGAAGATCCTACCTTCTTGGAACAGCTAAAGAAGGCGTGGGAGAACTACCAGCCCAGGAATTCTCGCTTCCAAGCAAGAAGGGAACCGGTGGACAAGATCAAAGTGAATGAACTTCCTGAGTTCAATGGTGGTACTGATCCTGAAGTCTACTTGGAATGGGAGAGAAACATGGAGAAGCTCTTTGACTTCAAGGACCTGGAGGACGAGGCGAGGTGCAAATATGCAATCCTAAAGCTAAGCAAAGGGGCTTCCCTTTGGTATGAAGGGCTTAAGGTACAACGCACCAGGAATGGAAAGGGTAAGATTTCTTCTTGGGAGTCCTTAAAACGTAAACTACGTAAGAGGTATGTTCCAACTACGCACAAGTTATCCTTATACAAAAAGATTGCTAACCTTGTACAAGGAAGAATGAGTGTTAGTGAGTACATTGAAGAATTTGAGAACTTGGTTCTAATGGGGGAAGTAGAAGAAAACTAAGAGATAAAGATGGCTAGGTTCTTACGTGGGCTAAATCGTAGTATTGCTAATACGGTTGATTTATGTCCATACTCTGATTTTGATACTTTGTGTGGGTTGTGTCTAAAAATTGAGGCACAAGGGAAGGGAAAACATGAGGGTGAGTCTAGTAAGAGTCATACTTGGCCACGAACGGATGAAGTTAATAAGGTCAATTCTACTAATACTAATCAACCCCTCACTAATAAGAATAACCCCGCAGCCCCACCCCAATCTACTCCCAAAACACCCACTGAAACTAGTCTATCCAAAGTACGTTGTTTCAAGTGTCAAGGGTTTGGTCACTACAAAAACGCTTGTCCCAATAAAAGAGTTGTGACCTTAAGAGAAGTGATCACCATTAGGGATGAAATATGGGAAGAGGAACAACGTATAGAGGCTGTTTTCAATGTTAATGAGGGAGAGGAAGAGGAAGAAGAAGATTTTGAGGCTTATGAACCCCCGGCTTATGACACACTCTTAGTACTACGTACTCTACATGCTAACCCCATTCAACATGACACCAAACAAAGAGACCAACTATTCCATACTAAGTGTCAAGTTAAAGACAAATGGTGTAGTTTAATCATTGATGGAGGTAGTTGTACCAACGTTGCCTCAACTGAAATGGTAGGCAAACTAGGTCTAGCTACTACTAATCACCCTAACCCTTATGCACTACATTGGTTAAACAACGGGAACAAAGTAAGGGTCACTAAACAAGTAAGGGTTGGTTTGACCATGGGTTCCTATGTTGATGAGGTCTTATGTGATGTTATTCCTATGGACGCTTGTCACATACTATTAGGCCGTCCTTGGCAGTTTGATAGAGACGTAGTTCACCATGGGAGAAGGAATGAGTACGAATTGAGTGATAAGGGAAAGAAGATTGTGCTCAAACCCATGACACCTCAAAACGTATGTAACATGCTAGCCAATCGAGTCGGAAAACCCAACCTCTCAATGTTTGCTAGTAAAAATGTGGGAGAACATGCCATGGAAGAGGGCGAATGTGATGCCGTCATGGTTACTAAAGGGGAACCAGTTAAGGTTGATAATGAGCTTGGATTCAAGTCCATGAAGGGCTATTACTCCACGGAGGCTGATGTACTCACCAAGTGCAAGGCTATTACTCTTAATACCTTTGATGAAGTTGTTTTGCAGGACGATCTTCTTCTTAAAGGGAACCATCTCTGTGTCCCAAAACATCCTATTTCAGAGTGTATAACTAGAGAAGCTCAAGGAGGAGGACCATCTGGATGTTATGGCATAACCAAGACCTTAGAACCGTTAAAGGAGCACTTCTTTTTGCTAAAGACACAAGATAATATTCTAAGCATCATGAGCAAATACTTAACAAGTCCCTTCTCAAAGAGTCCTCTCAAACCAAGAGAGTACTAGCCATTCTCCAAAATGACTCACCTCAGTGTTTGTTACACAACGGATGAAGCTAGCAAAAGAAAGAACAGATTGATGCCCCAAGCAGAAGCTCCATACAAGGGAAATAACAATGTTTGCAATATGAAGTTGCCGGATGGTTATGAAGCTCATGCCACGTTCAAAGTGAGAGATCTTGCTCTTTATCTTGATGAAGATGGCATTTCAGAATTGAGGACAATTCCTTTTCAAGGGGGAGGAGATGATCCGAATCAAGAAGCTACTACGGAGTTCAATGAAGTCACCTTAGCTCCTAATGGTCTTAGTTCAGCCACACTAGCACCTCCTACCAGCTTAGTAGTGTGCCTACTACAATTGGTGAGCTAGCTCGTGTGTGGGCTGATGAAAGGAGCAATTAGTCAAGGTAATATGAAGGCATTAACTTGGGTTCACACTCATTCAAGCATGGGGAGTGCACCAGAATTAAGAGGATGATTATGGGTTGATTGTGTTCACATAGTTAGCTTTGTTTTTGTCTCCTAATTCACATGGGTGCTGCGTCTACATACTCTCTTGTTAAGCTTTGTTCTTAGCTCCTAGTTCACATAGGTTTAAGCTTTGTTTTTATCTCCTAGTTCAGATAGGTTTAAGCTTTGTTTTTAGCTCCTAGTTCACATAGGTTTAAGCTTTGTTTTTGTCACCATGTAGCTTTGTTATTGTCACCCTAATCAGCCGAGTTTAGGGTCTTATTGTAGGCTATATATAGCCATCATTTGGAATGAATAAAACACACAATTGACACAAGAATTATACACAAAACTGAGTAAAGCATTGCTTTCTTTTACGTCCTTGTTGCTTACAAGACAAAGTCTAGAGTTAGTCGCGTTACAAGCTCTAAACTCGCTACTTCAATCGCGTGTTTGATTTAGCACCCGCTTTGTTGAAGTATAGGTCTACTTCACTAAGCATACTATCCCTTAGTTACGGTTTATTCATCATCACAAACTATCCTTGCATTCTGTTTGTTGCTTTTGTTACATTCAATTCAGAATACTATCAATCTTCACGTTTTTGTTTCAAAGTTCATCTTGCGCATCCGACGAGTGAACTCGTGTTCCTGTGGCTTCTGCATGGATATCTCCGTTTTTGGGGTGGCCTCTAGTGACTTATTGAGGTCGTTCTCGGTGTCCGAAGTATAGGGTGGTGATCACGGGGATTCAAATTTCTATCCTTGGGCTGCTCAGATTGAGTCACGCTTGGCTTTAGGCGCTCAGATTCATGCAATTGGGTTCTGGACCGCTTGGGCTTGGGAGGCCGGAGACTCGGGCGAGTGGGCCGATGCGGTTCGAGTCCCGGGTTATGGAAATTTTCGTTATTTCCTAATTTTTGTAGGTTTAGGGCTATATATGCGGGTTGTGGGTGTATGTTCTAGGCAAACTAAGATATCCGTAAGGTATAGAATCATATCTAGGGTCATGTCGGGTTTCGTGAATGTCCTGACCGAGTGGGCGGGTTTGTTTAAGAAATGTCTTTCCAAGGTTAGTTCAAACGATGGTTTGTCGACGGTTGTTGCACTGAGTCGAGTCAAGATACAGGATGATTTTTTACGGGCATGCTCTAGATTTTGGGACGCAAAATATCATGTTTTTGCTTTCCCCGGGGGTAAAGTTTGCCCTTTGCCTAAAGAGATAGATGTTATAGGCGGGTGGAGTTCGGTTCGACCTTGTGTGCCTTGTGGTGATGGTGCTTACGTGGAACGACTTTACCACTTTTCGGACCTTTCTTCATTAGAGGAGCTAAAGGCTATTTTGGTGTGGATGGTCTTAACCTAGAGTCGCTTTCTAGGACATTCTCACAGGTTGGCTCTCGTCATGTTTCGACCTTGGCATGTAGGCGTGCTTTTAAAATTGCTATTGCTTGTTACTATCTTATTGAGGACGCGCGGTCACGTGAAGGTTGGGGTAATCCTCGAGTTTTGGATGTGGCAGCGGCAATGGAACATGAACGGTCACCCTCTTTGCTCATCTTAGGTGAACTTGTTCTGGGTCTCGACGCTAGTGTTCCGGTACAGGGGGTACCCTCTCGGGGTTCTGGGACCATTTTACAGGTGTGTTTTCTTTTGTTATGGTTTTTTAGCTAGGTTCCACTTGATTTGTGGTTGTTTTGACTTGGGAGGTGCGATACTTCGTTTTTTTTCGTGCAGGTTTGGTTGCAAGAGCGCCTCTGTAACACCCACTATTTTTTCTAGTGCCGTTAATTATTCTGTTGTGACTCTGGCATGACTCTATGTCAATTTCGTCTTCTATTTCCTTCATCATTCTGAATTCTTATTATTTTTTTAGTCAAATAATATTTATTTTTATTTTAAAAGATTTTAATTCTTGTAAACCTATTTATTTAATTTTCATTGTAAACTATTTATTTTTGCGCGTGAAGTTCTATTTTTCTACGAACTAACGTTTTAAGCTTGGATTTCAGTTATTTATTTTTCCTAAATGTCTAAACACATTTATATAATATTTCCAACTAAGAAATATTTTTATTTACGAAAAATTTAGCCTTTAATCATTTTATTACAAAGTTTCGTAAATAATTATTTTCTATCGCGAGGTTTACTCGAATTGCTTTGAAATGGTTTTAGTAATTATACGATTCTTATTTTTATCAACCTACATTTAAAAGAAACACTTTTTGGCCCCTTTTTAGACCATGACACCCATGGTCACACATCTTCACATTTTTTTTTTCATTTGGTTTTATAAAGTGATTAAAGCCTTTGTGGACATGACATAGGTCCACCCCGACGTGGCCACGCGCGGGTTTGGGGAGGCGAATGAATCTCCATATGAGATGGTCAAATTGAAATTTAAATCGAAGTTGGAGTCGCCACCGAATTTTATGGTTATTCGGAACCGTTCGAGCCCACTCTATGTCGTAGTGGGCCGTATACAAAATACGGCCCATTTCCGATGTCAGAGTTTATTGGGCTCGTCCCTTTGCAGTTCGATACCGATGCCGACTTGATCGGTTTATCGTATATTGAATGACTCTCGTTGCCAATGGTTTCGGACATCCGGAAACCGAGGTTCTGAGTAAGGGGTGAGGGTACGTGTTGAGAAGTTCACTAAGAACACCCAACCCCGCCCGCACATTAGCGGCCTCTACTAGGATATCGAATGATTTTTTAATACGCGCGTTAGTAATACGATGAATGATATGCAAACATTGTTTTCCTAAGCATGTGAAGAATTGAACGGGTTTCTAAGTCGGTTTAATGCATGAAAAATTTAACGTCGAAGTTGAATTTAGCATGTGAGGTTCGTTTTAGTACAATAAAACAAACGAAATAAAAAAAGGATGAATTTGCTACAAAAGATGAACAAACGAGTTAGTATCGATTTGTGAAGAAATAATATAGCAAATATGATGAATATGCAAGATCGAGAAAATATTAGTCGAAATCTGAAAAATATTGTTAAAAAGACGCGGTTTTGTATAAAAAAAACGATGTTCGAAAAATAAATAAAAAAGAAGAAAACGGGTCGCGTTTCCAGCGTTGCCCGCGACTCGCCCGGGGTGCGCGCGACTCGCGCCCCGGCCTGTTTCGAGGTCGGTTTTTGAAAGTTCGATGTTTTTATTAAGCCGCGTACGAATATTGCATAATTCGTACTAGACTTAATATTTTTGATATTCGTTATATTTGATAGTCGACTATTAAATCAATATCAAATACTCGGAATAGTTTTAGAAAAGATACATATTTTTAGAAGTCGTTTTGTAGAATAAATAAAAAACGAGCGAAAAAGCTAAAAAAAGGATTCAGGTTTCAGGCCCGTGCGCGAGTCGCCTGGGACGGGCGCGACTCGCGTGCGGGTCTGCCCCGGTCGCGTTTTTTGTTCGAAAATTTGATAAACCGCGTACAAATACGACTTAATTTGTACTCGATTTATGCTTTCGATATTCGTCATATCCGATATTCGATTATGAAATCGATATCGAATATTCGGAATGAATTTTAGAAAAAGTTTTGTAAAAAAAAGTTTGATTTAAAAGAAAAGTTAATAAAAGAATTTTGAACGAAAAAGATGTTAATTCTCTCCACGTAAAAAATCGTCGAATTTTGTTTTAAAAAAGATGGGACGATTTATTTAGCATCAACGAGAATTAGTTAATTTTGTTCTTGTTAGATATGATATTCGATTAGAGAATCGACATCGTATTTTAAGAACGTTTGTTATACGAAAATAGTTTTTAGTAATATCGATATTAGAAATAATAAAAAAAAAGTGATGAACGACCCGTAAGAAAACGACACACGACCCATAAAAAAAACGGACGAGGAGGAGAAGAGAAGAAGAAGGAGAAATCGGGTTTGGTACACCCTCAACCTACATGCTTTAGTCTACTCGGATCAGAGCTCGTCGGGATGTGGCTTGGGCACAAGAGCGTCGAGTGGATGTCGGTGAGTTACGGTGGCTTGGTTTGGACGTGTGACGGGTGAAGGGTGTCGGGTATCGGGACCGGTTTCCTTCGGGTTATGAATAATGTATGTGTGAGTAATGTATATCGGGAAAAAGTTGTATCGGAAAGTTCGTGTATCAAAGTTGTTTTGTGTTGTGTGCAAAGGGTCCTATTTATAGGGGTTGAGGTAGCCTTGCTTGCATGACAAGAAATACCAACCGGGATAGGAAATGTAAGAGTTTGTGAGGAACGAGAATTCCGTTACTTGGCAAAGAAGAAAGGTAATCCCGGTTTGGGAAGGGAAGCTCGGCCGAAATCAGTCCACTCGGCCGAGTATCCTACGTTCGGTTGAATACTCGATTCGGTTTTCGGATAGGATTTCCACTTGAGATCGAATTCTACCTTAAACGGAATTGTTTAATATTTGTGTTGCTGATTTTTTTTGTAAAGTTTGAGTTCGAACCAACCGTGTGAGGTGTCACGGTTGACTCACGAGTCTCGGGAAATATCTTTGACCGGGTTTTGACTCGGTCGCTAAAAGACGGTTCTACCCTTGGTGTCGGATTCGACCCAAATTAGTGTTATTTGACTCGAAACGACCCACTGGGCCTGAATTTGAAATTGGTTTTGTGAGATTTGTACTCCTTAAAAAGCCCAAGCTAAATATCCATGATTTCGAGCCCATTTCCGAGTACGTTAAAACACGTTTGCGTCCGATCATCATCGAGTGTTTGTCGGAAACTACTATAGACACCTGGCAGCAAAATGTGGGTGTCTACAGAGCCTCCACTCTGACTGAGGCTTGGACAGGGCGAAAGTTAGAGTAGCTACCAGGCCAATCAAAGATTAAGACCTGGTAGACTTCCGATCGGGTCGTTTAAAGTCCATTAGACCTGCGTAAAGGGCCCGCCGGCCACAGACTAGAAATGTACCTGAGCTGATGATAACTCCGTGGGGGATCGAACTCGTCGTATAAGACTTAAAATAGGCCTATATATATGGGCTCATCTTGCTAAATGCCGCTGGGGAGTTATGTGAATTGCATGGTCCTGCTTGAGTCGTCCTGTACATATTTATGCAAAGTTGCAAAGTTTTGCATGTAACTATTGTAGGAAAAATGACTCGCGCTGGGAAATAAAATTTTTGAGAAAAGGTTTGAATTTTTGAGTTTGTAGGAGTCTTTGAAAATTAGAGAATTTTTCTGAAAAGGCATAGGAATGCTCAGGATGACTTAGCTAAATCTCAGGATAAGGATTGTATGCTAAATACTCTAGGATTGGGAATCCTAAGGTGAGGAGAAGAATTTGGTTTTATGCTATAAATAGCTCCTCCTTGCTTCATAAATTCTCATAATTCCCACAATTCCCTCTCTTCTTTAAAGAAAAAACAAGCCCTGAGAAATTTATTCTTTCTTTTAGAAATCCAATTATGGGAATCGACCGATTAGTTGGAATGTTGCATGAATGGTCCAAATATTTCAGAGATGCCGATAGGGCCATCCTAAATCAGAATGGCGTTACCCAATTGTTCGTGATCCGTCAGATGCAAGTAGATCATCATTTCTTGGATGCTTGCCTGTCCTGCTGGGATGATACTTATCATGTATTTGGTTTTCCTCGAGGAGAAATCTGCCCTATCCCTGAGGAAATTGCTACTGCAGGAGGATGGAATCCCATACTTCGCCCCGCTATCCCTTTTTCGATTTCTGACCCAAGGAGGAAGTTACGGGAATTTTTAGGGCTTTCTCATATGGAGGTGTCCCGTATGCTAGAAGGAGATACCGTTTCCTTGATTGATCTAGCTGAAAAATTTATGAACCCAGATGACGTCCGGGTCAGGCCGGTCCACAGCCGTAGGGCCTTTACCTTTTGTATGCTCCATGTCTACGCCTTCGAAGGCCATATGGATTTATTATCTTGCATGGGCCATGTTAGACTTTTCACCGTGGCTGATTTAATGGAAACGGAGCACAGCCGGACTTGGTTGATTACAGGAGAGATTATCCAGGGTTTGGATAATCGTAAAAGGGATCCGTCAGTCCGGCTGACTAGGAGTACCCGTCTTTTACAGGTATACCGGTTTTTTTGACTTTTTTTTCCGGTTTTTTCTGATTTTTCCGGTTTTGCGGTCTTCTCGGTTTCCACGTTTTTTTTTTGACGTGATTTTGACGATTTTTCGCATTTTTGATTTTTTTGCGGTTTTTTCAGCTGTGGCTGTTCGAGAGGCTATCGATCTTGGATCCTCCCCTAGACGTGAGCCGGTATCAACCCAGGCAAGTAATGATGAGGAGACGAACTATTGCCTTTTCTCGCTTCAACACCCAAAAATACTGGGATGAGGTGCTATCCTTCCATGGAGGCCTACTGATCCGCTGGACCGTCCCATGGTGGCCGATTTATGTTTGGACCAGTTTGAAGTCTCGAGATAGGGCTAGATATCAGGTAATCCTATCTTTTAGACAGACAATTCACCTCTTTCCCGATCGCATACTTAGGCAATATGGTCAGGTGCAAAGAATCCCAGAGATTGAGGCAGTCGTGAGTGAATCTACTCAGCTGACGGATGTAATGTGTGACACCTGGATGCAAAGGTGGTATACACGAGCTACTTGGCCCGTTCCTAGAAATCCTCATTCGATCTGGGTAACTGACTCTTATGTAAGATGGACACGAGCTGATTCAGCTAAAACCCGAGCTGCCTTGAAAACTGACGAGGCCTTTGACTTGTTACGCCGGGAACATGCTAAAGATAATAGAAGCCTCTTTGGTGAAGATACTACTCCGGCAGGTCAGAAAGGGAGATCTAGGACTTAGACTGAAGGGTCCAGTACTAAGGGTGCACGGGGGAAAGTGAGCCCCCAGACGGAATTAGAAAGGAGACTAGGGCCAAAGCTGGCGGTCAAGGACCGACTTGGTCCTCGAGACAGGCTTCCCGAGCCCGTCAGGGCTCGGCTTGGACCGGTGCAAGCGGTGGAAGACCCAAAATCGAAGAAACGGGTTCGAGCAAAAGAAGTTCCCCTTGTGATTAGGGAACGTTCGCCCCCGCCCCGTCGGCCTCGGGCTCCACGTGACCCGAAAGATAAGGAGAAAGGAAAAATGTATGAGTAGTCTCCTAAATTTATTATTTAAGTATTACTACTATTTTTGTGGTGTGATTTTGTTTTTTCTTTTTTTCTTTTGTGATGTATTTTTTGAAATTCCCGAGTTTATCGGTTTTTCTTAAATAATAAAAAGACATATTAGTGAATACCGTTCCCGTCTTTTCGTTATTGCAGCGGTTGTACCCTTTTGAGGGGTTGCCTACGTATCCAAAATTAATGGAATCAAACCTTCCGTAGTTCAGAAGTATTTTTGCAATTTTTCGAAATACATCAAGATTATTAATTCGAGATATGCAACGGTAGGATAAATAATCCTAACTTATTGACTTGCTTAAAATTTTTGGAAATTCATAAAAAGAAAATTTTATAAATTTTGCAAATGACATTGAGATAGGGTTCATGGGTAGTAACGCGTCAGTTGGTCCAAGTTTGTTGGGTTGACGAAGTCGTTTCCGTCCAAGTCCGTTAGCATTACTGCTCCTCCCGAAAGAATTTTCCTTAGTAAATATGGCCCAGCCCAATTGGGTTTGAATTTTCCCCTTGGGTCAACTAGTAGTAAAACTCGAACAGATTTTAGGACTAGATCGCTCTCTTTGATATTTCTGGGCCTAACCCTTTTGTTAAAAGCCCGTTGGATCCTTTTCTGATATATCTTCAGAGCTTGGGATCGTCGTTCGTCTAAGAGGACTAGTGAATCATATCGGTCTTGGACCCAATCTGCTTCAGGTACCTGGCTCTCGAGCAGAATCCTAAGGGATGGTACTTCTAGCTCGACTGGCTGGACTGCTTCCATTCCATATGTCACATAGTATGGAGTTGCTCCGGTTGCAGTTCGAATTGATGTCCGATATCCCCATAAGGCAAAGGGTATCTTGTCGGGCCAGTCCCGGTAATTCTCAGCCATCTTTTTAAGTATGGTGACAATTGTTTTATTGGCTGCCTCCACCGCTCCATTTGTTTGGGGACGGTAAGGCGACGATGTATGCCTTTGGATCATGTTCTTTTCCAGCAAAGTGGCAGTTTCAGCTTGGAAATGGGTCCCGTGATCGCTGATGAACTCGTGCGGAATCCCGTATTGACATATAATTTTATTTTGGATGAATTTAGCCACATGTTTGGCATTCAAGATCCGGTATGACTCGGCTTCGACCCATTTAGTGAAATAGTCAATAGCCACTAGGATGAAGCAGTGACCTCCCATCCCGGAAGGGTTCACTTTCCCAATTATATCAATTCCCCATGTTGAGAATGGCCATGGTGACGTCATTGTATATAATAGGGATGAAGGCATATGCTGAACATTGGCGAAAATCTGACAGTTATGACAGTGTTTGACATACAACTGACAGTCAGTTTCCATGCTATTCCAGTAATAACCGAGTCTTGCAATTTTTCGGGCCAACATATGGGCGTTCATATGCGGACGGTTTTCACCATCATGTACCTCGGCCATGACTCTTTCGGCTCGAGTTTTGTCAATGCATAGGAGTAAAGCCCACTGTGCTGTCTTCTTATATAACTGTCCATCGTCTGTGCGGATGAACTGAGTTGCCCATCTTCGTAGAGCTTTCTTGGCCCGGTTTTCAGCCCCCGGAGGATATTCCCCTGATGTTAAGTAGGTTAGAATAGCCTGATACCAAGGTTCTGGATCATTTATTTCAATATCTTGGATAGCGTGAATGTATGCCGGCTCGGACCGCCTTTCGACGCAAATGGGCATGCTGGTTAGATGTGCTGGGATATTCAGTAAAGATGCTAATTTTGAGAGAGCATCTACAAACTGGTTTTCTTCCCGAGGCATATAAATGTATTCCACCTTTTGGAATTGCTTTTCGAGAACCCTTACTCGTGCTTGGTAAGCCACGAGATTTGCGTTCCGAGTCTTCCATTTTTGTAAGGCTTGATTTATGACTAAAGATGAGTCACCCTGGACCCGGAGGTTTGTTACTCCTAAATCAGCGACGACTTGCAGTCCGTGAATGCACGCTTCGTACTCGGCTGCGTTGTTAGTCACGTCAAAATCTAGCTTGATAGATAGCGGGGTGTGTTCCCCTTGTGGTGAGATTAGCAAAATCCCGACACCAAATCCTCGGAAGTTGGACGCTCCGTCAAAATACACATCCCATGTGTCAGTGTCGGTATGGAATATGTCTTCATCTGGGAAGGTCCAAGTATCGGTGTGTTCTTCCTCGGATACCGGACTATCGGCGAGGAATTCCGCTACTACCCGGCCTTTGATGGCTTTTAAAGGTACGAACTTGAGGTTGAACTCAGCTAGCATTAAAGTCCATCTGGATATACGACCGTTGAGGATGGGCTTCTCGAATAGATACTTGATTGGATCCATTTTGGATAGCACATGTACCTCGTGACTAAGCATATAGTGTCGGAGTTTTTTAGTGGCCCATACTAAAGCTAGACACGTCTTCTCGAGCATTGTGTACTTGCATTCGTATTCCAAGAACTTTTTACTGATGTAGTAAATAGCCCGCTCTTCGGAATCGACCGTCTGGGCTAGCATAGCGCCCATGGCCGTCTCGGTCGTTGTTAGGTATAGCGACAGAGGCAAACCATGCTGGGGTGGCATTAACACCGGTGGAGAGGATATAATCTCCTTGATCTTATCGAAAGCCGTTTGACATTTGTCGTCCCATAGTGTCCGTTCTCCTATCTTCAGTTTCTTGAAAATGGGTTCACATACCATGGTTAGCTTTTAAATAAACCGGCTTATATATTGGACTTTCCCGAGAAACCCCCTTATCTCCTTTTCGGTTTTAGGCGGTTGCATCTCGGTAATGGCCTTGATCTTTGCTGGGTCAACTTTGATGCCACGCTGGCTGACAATGTGGCCCAGTAGCTTGCTCGATGTGACCCCGAAACTGCATTTTTGAGGGTTTAACCTCATGTTGTACTTGCGTAGTCGGGTGAAGAACTTTCTTAGGGCTGCAGTGTGCCCGTTTCGGTCCTTGGATTTGACAATCATGTCGTCGACGTAGACCTCCACTTCCTTATGCATCATGTCATGCAATAAAGTGGTGACGGTCCGTTGATAAGTGGCACCAGCGTTAATAAGCCCAAATGGCATCACGGTATAGCAGTAAGTCCCCCAAGGTGTGATAAAGGTGGTCTTACTCATGTCTTCTTCCGCCATTTTGATATGATTATATCCGGCATACCCGTCCATGAATGATAGAAGGGCATGGTCGGCCGTGTTATCCACCAGTATGTCGATGTGTGGCAACGGAAAATCGTCTTTTGGGCTGGCCTTATTAAGGTCCTGAAAATCTACACATACTCGGACTTTGCCATCCTTCTTGGGTACTGGTACTATGTTTGCAACCCAGTCTGGATATTCAGACACTTGGATAAGGCCCGCTTTGAATTGTTTATCAACTTCTTCCTTGACTTTGAGAGACCATTTGGGCCTCATTCTTCGGAGTTTTTGTTTTACCGGCTTGTAACCTTCTTTGATGGGTATTCGGTGTTCAGCTATCTCCCGGTCTATTTCCGGCATGACCTTGTAGGACCATGCAAAGACGTCTTTGAATTCCTGGAGGAGATCCGTGAATTGTTGTTTCTCCTCGGGATCTAAAGATAGGCCCAACTTAAGCATCTGAGGTTCTAAAGGGGTTCCTACGTTGATGGCATCGGTTTCTTCGATTACCGGATCTCAGGACTCCCTTTGTTCGAGTTGCTCAATTAGATGCGGAGGCAATGGCACCTGTTCGTCGAGTTTCTCAAAGTCATTGCAATTAAGATTTTTGAAAATATTTTGAAAATAAGCCAAGTCGTAAGCAGAACGGTTATCGTTATTATTGATAGTGAATTTTGAAAATAGCTCGAAGAGAGCTGCCATCTGATCGTTGGTCAGAGGCGGGATAGGGAGAGCCCTCGGGACAGACTTCGGGGCTCCCGATGGTATGACTAAAGAAGGGAGAGGAGTTACGGACTCGATCCTAGTACTGGACCCTCTAGTCTTTGACTCAGACTCCGACTCTGACTCTGACTCGGACTCAGACTCGGACTCGGATTCGGCAGTATGCACATCTCCTTCACCAGTAGTTAGCTTGTAGACTCGACCCTGACTGTCGGTCCATTTAGTTGTCTTCCTCCAAGCTCTCTTCCCAGTGTTGGTTCCAACTTCGGAGATCAGCTTAGTTGGATCGAACCTGCTGCTGCGGAGAATCAAGCTGACTAACTCCTGTTTAGGGGTCGGGACGACCTTGTCTTCTCCGAATAGGAGTCCTAGGATGGGCTCAGTATTGCTTGTGCCCTCCTTTGATTCGGCCTGGATAAGGGCAAAGATATCATCTGGGATGAAATTGCAATCCCGAGCCAGTTTGGTCCCGGGATATGAGATGGTAGGCTGATAGAGGCCCATTTGAATAGCTCCGAACACTGGGGTGACGAACGTGACCGCCTTGGTTTGGTCCGTGCATCCGGGTGCCATAGTGTAGCTTAGACCGAGGCGAGATTGCCCGTTTTTCAGGGCTTCGATAATCTTCCCAGATGGAAGATAGGGCCTTGATGTGACTCCTGGTAGGCAACCCAGATTCTGTAGCATCGTATCGATGCTAGTAGTAAAGTATGGCCGGAAAAGGTATTCTTCCTCGATCATTCCCACAAAGTTGAAACCTCGTGGGTCAGCTGAACCTGCCGTGTTGCAGCTTGACACGGTTATGGGAGTAGCTTCAAGAGTGACGATCCCATCTTGTAAAGTTAGCTTGACCTTCCTGTGAAGAGTGGAAGACACAGCTTTGACCGCGTGAATCCACGGTCTCTCGAGTAGCAGATTGAAAGATGAAGTGACATCAATCACCTGAAATTCTAACTCCTTCTCGATCGGGCCCGTTATGATTGTTAGTTTAACGGCCCCAGCAATCGATTTTGGGCTCCCATCAAAAGCTTGAATAGTTTGTGCAGTCGGAAGATAATCAGCCTCGGTAATGCCGAGGGCCTTGGCTGTCCTTAAACGAAGGACGTTTACTGCGGACCCGTCATCAATCAGGGTCATCGGGAGATACTTGTTGCGGCAGATCACCGTGATGTAGAGGGCCAAGTTATGGGTGGTCCCGAATGGTGGAAGGTCGGACTCGGAGAAAGTGATAAGTGGGCCTTCTCCTTTAAACTTGTCCTTGAGATGTGGCAAGATCATGGCTACCATCTCGGTGGGGGTAACCGATGAGTCGACCTTGATTTCATCAAGGGCCCTAGTAAGTGCTGCCCGATGCTCCTGAGAACTAACCAAAAGCTGCCATAAAGTAATATCAGTTCGGACCCTCTTTAGTTGTCTTACTAGGGCCGTATCAGCGTTTGGCTCTTCGGGAGTGAGTTCCGTCCTGGAAGGTTCAGTGACGGTTTTCGGAGTGGCAAGACCTGCCGTGATGGTGTGTGTGCCGGCCAGAGCTCTGGCTTTAGCTTTCCGGATTTCTTCGATGGTGACGGGGACAGCTTCCCCCTTGGCCAAGTAAACATCATCTTCATCGTCGTTCCATATCCCCTTGATTTGGGAAATGAAAGGGGAAATGAGATGAGAGCAGTCGACTACCTCTCCAGTAAAGATGGCATGAGTAGCAAGAGGATTATTTTTGTTGCTTGGCTTGTCACTGGGTAGTGGTATCTTCCCACTTTCGATCAGATCTTGAATAAGATGCTTCAACTTCCAGCATTTCACCGTGTCGTGCCCATTGCCTTGGTGATAGTGGCAATAGACCTGAATGTTGTAGCTCTTGGATCGTTTTTCCACGGGAACTTCTGGGATTGGGCCTATCGGTTGGATTAGGCCTTTCGAAGACAGCCTTTGTAAGGCATTAGCATAGGTTGTCCCTATGTCGGTGAATACCCGATTTGGAGTATTCTTTTTGGTCGAGGTGTCTAATGAGTTAACCTCGTCGAAGATTCTTCGGGCCGCCGTTGTGGTTGCGGGCTTGGCTGGAGGATGAACTAGCTCCTTGATACCCCTTGGTAGAGGCCTTAGTAAGGTTCTCTAGCCTTAGATCGTCTTCGATTCTAGTACCCATTTCGGTCAAAGTGGCGAAGTCGGGTATGATGGTGTATCGGAGATGAACTCGGTAAGCTGGGAGGAGGTTTTTGACAAAGGCCTCCACTAGTACTTTTTCGCTGGGCTTATCCACCAACTTGACACTTTTGGTCCTCCACCTTTGAAGGTATTTAGTGAAACCTTCCTTAGGCTCTTGGGCCATAACTTCTAGAGTACGCATGGTAGTCAGGATTTCAGCATTATCCGAGTAGTTTCGCGCGAATTCCATTGCAACATCGTCCCAAGTTTTGTATTTCTTGGGGTCAAGCCTGTAGTACCAGGCTTTCGGGTGCTTTTCCAGAGAGGAAGAAAAGAGATGCTTGAACATGGTCGATTTGACCCCCTTAACAGCCATAAAATCCTTGAAAGCCCGAATGTGGAGTACCGGGTCTTCAGTTCCGTCAAACATTGGCAAGCCCGTTAAGTTAAGGTTAGCGGGCAGTTCATCAGTTAAGGGTGAATAAAGGCGAGCATTTTCCGTGAGAATAGTGTTTCTGGTGGTCGAGTGGAACTGTTCTTACAGCTTTTGGACCGCGCCGGCCAATGCGGCCAAGGGTCCGTCATCTTCGATCGGAGCATTGGGGGTTCCTTGTTCCACGGCACTAACCCGAGTGACGATGGCAATTTGGTCCTCCCTCATTTTTCGCAATTGATCTTGGATTTTGGCCAATGAAGCCGTCAACTCATCGATGGATTCTTTCGTCATGGTTCGAGTGAAGGGTGGCCTGTCTGTAAGAACACCGCGTAATCAGCAACTTAACCCGAATCCTAAGAAAAGTACATCCCGAGCAAGGAAAAAGGAAGAAGACTAAAACGGTAATGACTCGGAAAAGACACCTAGACGGGTGACTTGTGAAAAGGTGGGCCTCCCTCAGGATCCAACTATGTGGGTTGGGCCCTGTTCGAAGGAAGGTTCACGTGAGACATTCCCAGACTTTAGACTCGATTGTGTTAATGGGCCAGCCTTTGTAGGAGTATGTCCTACGTAGGTGGGCCTTGCCTTAGTAAAATAAGGCGGACTAGGATAGGGGGGAAAATCCGTGATGTAAGATCGACGGAGTTTCGACGCTAGAGACTTCAACGACTTATGACACGACCCGACACTGCTAAATACGGGAAGTCCTAAGAAGAGGAAGTTTTGAAATATGATAATTTTTGAAAAGGCCCGAAAAAATCGGGGAGAACCGGCCCTTTTTCGAGGAAAACGGAAAAGGTGGGCCGGGTGATGGTTTGAAAATTTCGAAAATAATTTCGAGTTATGAATTGGGCATAATACCGGCTAGAAAAAGGCTATTTTGAGTAAAATCATAAGTCCTAAATTCGGTATATGTCCGGGGTTTTGAAATTGGATATTTTGAAAAGGATGCAAATTTTTGAAAAATGACGGTTTTTGAAAAAAAAGGCGTGGATCAAGTAGCACGTAGTCATGGAAACAGTATAATGACACCATGTATGCTCTTAAGCTAAGTCTCGGTTAGTCTATAAGGGTCTATACCAGTGTACATAGCCTATTCGAGTATCGGGGCGGACTTCCTAAGTCGAGTTGAGCTTAGAACATGCCGTAAAACCCATACGAATCTGCTATGCACACCTTTTGACATATCCAATTTGGACTACATCAATGGTATAGTGGGACGTCGGTCACCAGTACCGGCCCGGGAAAAATGGGGTTATGCATGAACCGTTAAACTAAAACGCGTATTGTACTAGTCAAACGATTTCTATTCGAGTCTCACCCTGAGGATGCCGAAGGTTAGTAACGCATCAGGTAATCCCCAGCGGAGTCGCCAAATTGTGGACTTGACATAGGTCCACCCCGACGCGGCCACGCGCGGGTTTGGGGAGGCGAATGAATCTCCATATTAGATGGTCAAATTGAAATTTAAATCGAAGTTGGAGTCGCCACCGAATTTTATGGTTATTCGGAACCGTTCGAGCCCACTCTATGTCGTAGTGGGCCGTATACAAAATACGGCCCATTTCCGATGTCAGAGTTTATTGGGCTCGCCCCTTTGCAGTTCGATACCGATGCCGACTTGATCGGTTTATCGTATATTGAATGACTCTCGTTGCCAATGGTTTCGGACATCCGGAAACCGAGGTTCTGAGTAAGGGGTAAGGGTACGTGTAAGGAAGTTCACTAATAATACCCAACCCCGCCCGCACATTAGCGGGCTCTACTAGGATATCAAATGATTTTTTAATACGCGCGTTAGTAATACGATGAATGATATGCAAACATTGTTTTCCTAAGCATGTAAAGAATTGAACTGGTTGCTAAGTCGGTTTAATGCATGAAAAATTTAACGTCGAAGTTGAATTTAGCATGTGAGGTTCGTTTTAGTATAATAAAACAAACGAAATAAAAAAAGGATGAATTTGCTACAAAAGATGAACAAACGGGTTAGTATCGATTTGTGAAGAAATAATATAGCAAATATGATGAATATGCAAGATCGAGAAAATATTAGTCGGAATCTGAAAAATATTGTTAAAAAGACGCGGTTTTGTATAAAAAAAACGATGTTCGAAAAATAAATAAAAAAGAAGAAAACGGGTCGCGTTTCCAGCGTTACCCGCGACTCGCCCGGGGTGCGCGCGACTCGCGCCCCGGCCTGTTTCGAGGTCGGTTTTTGAAAGTTTGATGTTTTTATTAAACCGCGTACGAATATTGCATAATTCGTACTCGACTTAATATTTTCGATATTCGTTATATTTGATAGTCGACTATGAAATCAATATCAAATACTCGGAATAGTTTTAGAAAAGATACAAATTTTTTTAAGTCGGTTCGTAGAATAAATAAATAACGAGCGAAAAAGCTAAAAAAAAGGATTCGGGTTTCAGGCCCGTGCGCGAGTCGCCTGGGACGGGCGCGACTCGCGTGCGGGTCTGCCCCGGTCGTGTTTTTTGTTCGAAAATTTGATAAACCGCGTACAAACACGACTTAATTTGTACTCGATTTATGCTTTCGATATTCGTCGTATCCGATATTCGATTATGAAATCGATATCAAATATTCGGAATGAATTTTAGAAAAAGTTTTGTAAAAAAAAGTTTGTTTTGAACGAAAAGTAAAAATAAGAATTTTGAACGAAAAAAATGTTAATTCTCTCCACGTATAAAATCGTCGAATTTTGTTTTAAAAAAGATGGGACGATTTATTTAGCATCAACGAGAATTAGTTAATTTTGTTCTTGTTAGATATGATATTTGATTAGAGAATCGACATCGTATTTTAAGAACGTTTGTTATACGAAAATAGTTTTTAGTAATATCGATATTAGAAAAAAAAAAAAAAAAAAGTGATGAACGACCCGTAAGAAAACGACACACGACCCATAAAAAAAACGGACGAGGAGGAGAAGAGAAGAAGAAGGAGAAAACGGGTTTGGTACACCCTCAACCTACATGCTTTAGTCTACTCGGATCAGAGCTCGTCGGGATGTGGCTTGGGCACAAGAGCGTCGAGTGGATGTCGGTGAGTTACGGTGACTTGGTTTGGACGTGTGACGGGTGAAGGGTGTCGGGTATCGGGACCGGTTTCCTTCGGGTTATGAATAATGTATGTGTGAGTAATGTATATCGGGAAAAAGTTGTATCGGAAAGTTCGTGTATCAAAGTTGTTTTGTGTTGTGTGCAAAGGGTCCTATTTATAGGGGTTGAGGTAGCCTTGCTTGCATGACAAGAAATACCAACCGGGATAGGAAATGTAAGAGTTTGTGAAGAACGAGAATTCCGTTACTTGGCAAAGAAGAAAGGGAATCCCGGTTTGGGAAGGGAAGCTCGGCCGAAATCAGGCCACTCGGCCGAGTATCCTACGTTTGGTTGAATACTCGATTCGGTTTTCGGATAGGATTCCTACTTGAGATCGAATTCTACCTTAAACGGAATTGTTTAATATTTGTGTAGCTGATTTTTTTTGTAGAGTTTGAGTTCGAACCAACCGTGTGAGGTGTCACGGTTGAATCACGAGTCTCGGGAAATATCTTTGACCGGGTTTTGACTCGGTCGCTAAAAGACGGTTTTACCCCTGGTGTCGGATTCGACCCAAATTAGTGTTATTTGACTCGAAACGACCCACTAGGCCTGAATTTGAGGTTGGTTTTGTGAGATTTGTACTCCTTAAAAAGCCCAAGCAAAATATCCATGATTTCGAGCCCATTTCCGACTACGTTAAAACACGTTTGCGTCCGATCATCACGGGTGTTTGTCGGAAACTACTATAGACACATGGCAGCAAAATGTGGGTGTCTACAGCCTTAGATATTTTTATTACCTTAATGAATTTGGTGACTAATTGCAAAATCTTCACTCTCCCTTGTTAATCCATTTTGGCTGGTTTTTTAAGTGTATCTAACATTATTTTCATCAATTTTTAAGATCATATTCATTCACACAATTCACATAATTCATTTCTTTTCATTCATTCTCATTCAACCACATTAAACAAAGAAAATACTCTTCAATTCCTTCATATTGGCCATGAGTTTCAGCCATATTTTCTAGCCATATTTTGTCCCTAATCGAGTCTTGATCGTCTCATTTTTTATCGTAAAATAATCGTCATTCTGATCCGTTCGTTAAGGTAATAATCGATGTTGTTTTCGATCGTTATTTTCCTTGATTTTCTTAATTTTCTCATGGTATTTTTCCACCATGCTTTTCTTGTGTTGAAGGATTTTTGAATGATCCCGAAGCCGACGAATTTATAATCGACACGAATTTGGGTAAGAGGTAAAGTCTATGTTACTCGGTATTTCATGATTTTAATTGTGTATTTGCATGTATATATTTTTATGTTTTATTTTGGCAATATATGTATGTCATAAAATCTGGAAAAAATTTTAAAAGTTGAAAATTTGCATGTTTCGATATTTTTATCGCTTTTACCAGATTAACGATTAAATCGTCATATTAATTTGTAAAATCATAATATTCGGCCTAAACTTGTAATATATGATTTTATTCTGTAAAAATGAGATTTTTGAAGATTTTTAATAATTTAGTATTTTTCTGATATTTTTGATATCGATTATTGAATTATTACCATTATCGGACAAAAACGATTAAAAGCCGATTTTTAGTTCTAGCTCTTAAACATTTTATTTTAATCTGATTTTTGACGTGGTGAAACTTTCTGATGAAATAGAATTTTATGAATTTGTTCATAATTTTTCGGAATTGTTAAGTGGATGAATTAATTAATCACTTAAAATCATCGTTTATCGTTAAAACCGTGTTTGTCGTTTAAATTCTCGATTTCTGGTCGTTGGTTTAAATCTGGAAAAATTATGATTCTGATGATTTAATATTAAAATATAATTCTATGATTTTTAGTGCCTTAATAAAATGTTAGGAACGATAAGTTTTATTAATGGAATCGTTAATTGTGAAAACGGGTTTTGACGGAAGTTGGTAAATCTGGAACTTTGGAAAATCTGGAAAATTAGTATAATCTGGAAAATGATGATTTTTAGGTCTAATAACAATTTTTAGACATTAATACTTAAATCATTTTGTAATTACTATTTTTATTAATCGTTATTGTCAAAATTGGACGATTAACGAGAAAACGCTTTAAAAATCGAGTTTTAGGATTCTGGAAAATTTTCTTTTCTGGACAGAATGTCCATAAATATATTTTACCTATTTTACGTATTTTTTGTACTATTTATTAAAGTCTTTAATTAATAAGTATTGATTTTCGGACAGATTGTGATTTATCGTTAAAATGCTTCGTCTTACCTAAAAAAATTATTTTTCCAGCAATTTTGAAAGTATTTAAATCTGAAACTTTAAGAGTTAAATCATACCTTAACATACTCTAAATGTATTTGTTGGTTTAATTAAATAAAGACGTTCAAATATTTAATTTGATGTTTGCCGTAAAATCTTATTTATAATTTTATTGTCGAAACTAATAATAATTAAAGAATTTTAGCTTTATAACTTTTGAAAACACCCTAATTAGTAATATTAAAATGTTTAAGACATTTATAATCATTTTATAACGCTTATACGATATTTTAATAATTTCATAAAATTAAATGTTCACTTTGGTAACTAATATCGTTAAGGCCGAAAGTATTAGTTTTATAAATCTATAACGTTTACTAAAAATGTGATGTTAGTATAAACTAATATTTTTGCTATTTTGATATGATGCTATTTTTGGTAAAGTTTCTAAAAATAGAAGTTTCCTAAAATAGAAAGTTTCATCTTTTGGAAAGTGATTTCTTTTTCTTTTGTTCTCCTATTGTTTGTATTGAATACATCTTTTAAATATCGATAATGGATTGTTTTGGAATTATGGAATAAGGATAAGTGTGGGTTTAGAGTAATATAGTCTGGGATGTATGTTTTGCCATCAACTATGAAGCTGGTGTGTCTATGTTGAGACAAATTGGTCGTTGAACTGAGCATGGTTTGTGTTCAGGAGTGTGTATATTTTGACCTTAAACTTAGATATCGCATCGTGTAAGTCGCCGTCGGGTTGAACTGGATTACGGTTGGTGTCCAGGAGGGGTGTACATAACTTAAGCCAGGACCTCGCTGCACGCAATACTGTTATAGTTGAGTTGCCTAGTTAGAGACCGAAGTCTGATTTGTTTTGATTAAGTTCTCGAAGCTAGTTTAGTTTTGTCCTAGTGAAAGTCTAGATTCTACACTAATCTTATCCATAACGCCATTTTGACTATTTTATTTGTTATCGATATAAATTGGTTTACAGGTTGGCAAATATTTTTATGTTTCTTCGGAAACCCATTTTAATATTTTGGTTTTGGCGCTGAAAGCTTATTTTAATATGTTGTTTTACTGTTTTCCATTTTTAATATTTTTCCTATATTAGTAATTACTGTTTTAAAATCCTGTTATACGGCTGGGAGAACGTTGACGTTGCTCCTCACTGATTGTGGCTGTTATGTTTCTAACATGACAGGTATGCATGTTTCCGGGTGTGGGCTAGCGGGCAGACATGATCCTTGCTCGATTAATTTTAATAATTATGTTTTTTGGATTGTTAAACCCCCTTTGTGGATTTACTTAATTTGTGGCCATTTTATTTAGAGCCTAATGTTTGACTTTACCATTTATATTTTTTATAAAATATAGTTACAACTTGTTATAATCACGACTCTACAGTGTTTCCGCCACTGTATCGCGTTAGAATTTCTAGGGGATTACAGTTGGTATCAGAGCATCACTGCTCCCGACGCTTACACACCTGAAATTAGGGAAAAATACCAGTAAATTATTTAAATAGTAAATAAAAATATTATTAGAAATGGGTAGAAACAGATAAGGACTTCACTGTTAGAATTATCTGTTTCTGAACTCAATGAGTAGCATTGAATATTTGTTTTATATGTCAAAGAGGATGAAAGAACAAGATGCTGATATGCTGCTCCAGATCGGGACAAGACCTACATAGCACTCTCAACGCCTGCTGACTCGAGTGGACAACTAGGTGCTTCAAGAAAGATTTCGATAATGACTTTTAGCTCTGGTTCAGTTTACTTAAGCTACAGGCTAGATGATCAAGAATAGATTCCTGTTTCATGATGTCGCAGTAGATCGAGATGGAGCGACCCAAGACTTGTGTGCTCGTTCCTCTACAAGAAGATGAAGTAATCCTTTTTGTTCCCTCGTGAACTCTGGAGGATTGAAGATTCTCCTTTGGATCAAGAACTTAGTAATATAGGATCATCGATTCTTTTCTTCCTTCCTCTATTTCTTCCAATTCTTCTCTTATATATTCTCATCTTCATTCTCTTGGTGAATTCTTGTTCTATTCTTCTATTCTACCATCTTTATCTTGAGATTCTTTGGTTAGATCGGATTCTGTCTTAGTGAACCCGTGTTATAGATGTTTGAGGTTTAGTAAACCCTTGTTACCTGGTTGGAGGATTTTGAGTCTGCCCTACTTTCTAAGCAAGTAAGAAATTCTTGAGAATTAATTTGAATAGCAAAATGTTGCTTGATGGAATTAGGATGATACTTTAGGCACTGAACCTTGGGTTATAGGTTACCTTGATTATTTTGGGGTACTTGGAGTTGGATATATTTGGGAGTGGTAAGAGAGTATGTCATATTTGATGGATGGATACCTAGTACCTAACCTAGAACCAAACTAAGGGTAACTGATAATATTACTTTGGATTCTTTACCTAATGCTTATTTAATGGACGCATCGCGAATATTTGGGATCATAGAGTATTGTTTAAGGTGTTAGACTGAGTGTTGTGGTACCATTGAAGGTTTTCATTAATGTCGTTAGAAATTTTGGTTGACATAGATTACCCGTATTTCTTAATGATTAGATTGTTGATCGTCGTTTAAGGTTGTAACCTATGAACTTTGGGGTTGAGTGATCTAACTTGGGATAAATTGTTGTTGTCCCTAGAGAAAAGAACTATCTTGCACAATCACAGTTTGGTTTTATTGTGCTGTTTTGAGGAATACTATTATACGGATCATCTTATTGGGACTGTTATAACCCTAGACCAACGAAATTGTGGCTTCGTTGAGTTAATAAATATTTTGGTGGTTTCACTGATACAATGTGAAATTTGGTGGAATTTTTAGAAACCTTAGCCCAATGACGTGTTTGAAGATGTGAGTGTTTGCGCCATTACCAATAGGTTTGAGCATGTTTGAGGACTTGTTATACTTTCCCCAACTTCTTTACTTGTGGCATTATAAACATGTTGGTAATCTAAGGATTCTGTGCCCGAACATTGTTAATTGGTGGATTTTATTTAGTGTTCCTTACTCGAGAAATTTGAAGTATACCTCGAGTTCAGACCTTATGAGCTTTGAATTACGAGCCTTAGTGATTACAAGTTTGGGTATGTTTTGATGACCATTGGAATCTTAATTAATGGATTAGTCTAAATCATTTGTGGATTCTTACCATACTAATTGAAAAATTATATAAGTATGTAAGGCTTAATTTTGGAGGCTATAGTAGTTGATTATTTTGGAGGTTGTAGATTGAGTAGGACCACCCGTACCGATATTGGATTTAGCGTTATTTGATGGGCCAATTAGGAACCCGTGTTTTTGAGAGTCGTGCTAGTAATCTCGAGATGGTTAATTTCTTCTATAATCCTTGAGAGCTCTTTTCGACTCTCAACTCCGTCTTCCTTTCTACTTCTCTTGAATTCTGTTACCGCATCTGCTGCTAATGCCTTCGACCTTTATCGATTTTGAAATCTCTTTTTGTAATTTATTTATTTATCCTTGTTCTATTTACGTTAACCATTTTTCGAACTCCCTATTTTTATAAAAACTTTGACTAGCGTAAAATTTTAACATTTTGAGTTAATTGCCCGTTTTGTAAAAAGTTTGACTAACTTAAACTTTTCGGATATCGTTAAATTTAACATTTTTGAATTATAATTTCAGAACTTTATACTTAACTTTTTTTTTTTGCAAGAAGTCTTATGACTCTTTTATTCATCCATAAAGGGAAAAATAAAGAGACCCGACTTACAAAAACGATATCCCCTACACAATCGCAAACACCCTTAACATCTTAAAAGACTAAGGTCCAATCCCCTATTTTTCATCCTAATAAACGCCTCGAATTTAATTTGTCTAACAATACTCTTAGATGATCTTGTACTCTCCTGAAAGATTCGATTATTTCTTTCTATCCAAATATGATAAGTGACCGCAGCGATACTATGACAGTACCTTTGATGTTTCCAATGCTTTCTTCTTTTCTTTGCCATACTCCACTTCAATTCGGTTTTAAGATCCTCTCCTCTTCCATCTATGTTCAGCCAATCTTTAATACACTGCCAAATACTTCTCGCAAAACTGCATTGAAAGAATAAACGCAGGTGATCTTCCTCTGCAGACCTACATAAAACACATCTGTTAGTGATATATAGTCCTCTTTTCCTAATGCAATCCACTGTCGCAAGCTTCTCCTGTGCAGCGAGAGAAGTGATGAACCCATGCTTAGGAATGACTGCTTGCCCCTCAATCAGCTTCAACCACTGCTCCTTAGGGAATTTAGTCCTGAACCAATTATAAGCATAATTGACCTTAAACTTGTCCCTCTGATCTTCTGCCAATTACAAATCAAATTCTTCGCACCATCTACGTCACCTGTTTCAGCAATAATCTTGTCCCTTATCCTGATAATACTCTTTAGTGTAGCAGTGTATCTTTCCTCAACCTTTATATCCCAAATGGAATGAGCGCCCAACACATAATGAGTAACCCAATCGTGCCAAAGACCCGGCTCATTCTTAATAATCTTCCACAACCAGTGGCAAACCAGGGCTTTATTCCAAGCCACCATATCAACTATCCCAAATCCTCCCTCCTCCCAAGGGGCACACATGCTATCCCAACTCTTATAGTACATCCGGCTTCTCTCAACACTGCCAGTCCACAAGTACGCCCTACAGTATTGCTTGATTTTCATAATAACATTCTGAGGTAGGAGTGCATTGGCACTCCAGTACTTCATGATGCCAAGAATAACCCAGTTAATTAGCTCTATCCTACCAGCGAACGACAGGACAGTAGCTGACCAACCACTAATGACACCTCTAATCTTGGCTAGAAGGGCAGAGTAGTGTTCCATTCTATTAGTAATAGCATTTAAGGGAATTCCTAAGTATTTACAAGGGAAAACCCCTTGAGTAAACCCAGTAATTCCCAAAATAAGGTCCCTTAAATCCTTCTTAACCTCTCCTAGATTGATATCCGTCTTGTCCTTGTTCACTTGCAATCCCGATTCCTTTTCAAATTGCTCCAAAGCCATCATTATCGCCTGAACAGAAGGAGTATCACCTCTCGTGAAAGCCATAAGATCATCTGCAAATATCAAATGGTTCAAGTGAATATGCCTACACTTCGGATGATACGACACCTGAGGAAACTTTTGATTGTATCTCAAGTGCCTAGATAAGACCTCCATACTCAATACGAATAGATAAGGAGATAGGGGATCCCCTTGCCTAACCCCACTCCTCCCTTTGAAGAAAACATGAGAAACACCATTTACTTTAATCGAAAACCAAGCCCCTTGAATATAAGCTCTAATCCATCCCATAAATTTTCCAGGGAAATTGAACTCCTGAAGCATTTTATCCATAAATTCCCATTGTAGAGAATCGAATGCTTTCTGAATGTCAATCTTCATCAAACATCGAGGTGTGATGAACTTTCTGTTATAGTTCTTAATCAGGGCTTGCGATATAGCAACATTTTCATGGATGCTTCTATTATTGATAAACGCCGCTTGTTCAGGTCCCACTACTTTATGAATCACTCTCTGCAGCCTGATGGTAATCAGCTTACTGATCGTTTTATAAACAACCGAGCAACAAGAAAGCGGTCTAAAATCCAAGACCGATTGACAAACTTGCTTCTTAGGAATCAAAGTTATGAACGTGGCATTAGCCTGTTTCACTAATTTACCTTTTTCAAAGAACTCCTTGACCACTCTGCAAAAATCAGTACCCACTATACTCCACGCAGCTTTGAAAAAACCCGCTGAAAAACCATCCGGTCCAGGACCCTTATTGGAACCAATAGAGAACACAACTCTCCTAATCTCTACTTCAGTAGGATGATCCAAAAGAGCCTCCCAATCATTTGTATCCACCTTACCTCCATGAGCCATACTTTCTCTATGAATATCAGTAACCTTCTTCTTGTTCCCTAGGAGATGTTCATAATAATCGACAAAAGCATCAGCCACCTCTTCACTACCCTCTCTTTGAGTGCCATTTCTGTCTTTGATAACCCCAATAGTCTGTTGTTGCCTCCGCTCTTTAATTCTAGAATAAAAATGACTAGTAGCAGGATCATCTTTTACGATATTATCCATTTTAGCCCGCTGATGAAGAATACTAATCTCTGCCTGCTTTAGTCTTTTCCACTCACCCATAATGATTTTCTCCTTCTCTAGAAGTGTAGAATCATTATTCTTCGCTTGGATCTCCTGTTGACAGGTATCCAGCTCCTTATCTAAATCTATAATTCTCTGCTTCAGGTTAGTGAACGATTCCTTGTGCATCTTTTTAAGAGCAACTTTAACATTCTTGAGCTTGCTAAATAATTGACATCCCAAAGCTCCATAGACCTTCATATTTCAAGCTTTTTGAACAGTTTCCATGAATTGAGGGTGAGAAACTGATGGTGGGAATTGTCGTGGATCCCCACCGCCAAATAAATAACCGGCTAAGACCTAACGGTAGTTAGGGTAAGTCGGGTCGTGTCCACGGAGACGGTGTTGCAAGGTTTAGACTAGGTCGGCCTAAAACGAGACTATGCTACCAAACAAACACAAAGAAATACTAATTGACGAATTATGATGAGAGGAGAAGAAGGAATTGGACTAGCAATGAACTAGACTATAACAAGGCTAAAATGGAATAACTAAACACAAACTAAGCAATGGTCTAAAGAAATGATGACTAGCTAATAAGATGAAATCAAATATGAAGAAGAAGTGGGTTAGGTCGGGTTCACAAGTGTAGTAGGGTGACTTGGGTGGTCAAGGGTGTAGGTGTCTCTTAATTGCTAGAATCGGTCCGGGCTCTCGCTACTTAAACCGATGTCGAGGTAGGTCCGGGCTGTCGCTACTTAGACCGATGTCGAGGTAGGTCCGGGCTCTCGCAACTTAGACCCTAGTCCGCACTCTCGTGACTACGACTATCCTCAACACTATCCTCAACATGACCACATACAAGACAAACAATGAGTAGAGGAAGACTAGCATGAGAAGCATGGCCACTCCAACTCAAACAAGCATTTCAACAAACAGATAGTGTGCCAAGTATGTGACTAACAACAAAGATTCACCCTTTACCCCTAATCAAACTCTAATCACCCATAATCTACCCTTAATCCCCCTACTAACCCACAAGGAGACTACTCACACATATTCAAACTAACTACAACAATGAAAAGAGAAAACAACGTCATAAACATCAAAACATTCATTGTGAACAATCAAGAACAATAAACAATAATCAATGATTAAAACTTGATGCTAAAACAAAGATTAAGAAAAGAGAAATTATACCCACTACAATAGGATGAAAAAGATGAGAACTTGAATTAATAAGAAACCCAAATAAAACCCCAAGGTTGTCAATCTTGGATGAGTCTTCAAAAATCTTCTTAATTACAAGACTAATTAACTATGATTAACTAAAGATTAAAGGATGATTAAACTAATGAGAGGAGAGCTAAATCTAGGGTTTATATCTTGTAGAGAGGCTTAAGAGAGTCTAGGTTAAGGTAAGATGCATAAACAATACAAGAGGGAAGTATTTATAAGGTTACAAGAATGAGGGAGGATGAAAAAAGGAGTTCCGGCTACAGCACGTTGGTCCCGACCGGGACGGTCTGATCCCGACCGGGACGGGTCGGTCCCGACCGGGAGGGGTCCAAAACAGGAGCCATGCTAAATGTGCACTTCAACCCGGACGGGATGAGTTCCTTCCCGTCGGGGATGAGTCTTGTAGGCCTCCAATATGATCTTTAAGGTTCCTCCTTGCTTCACATGGACTTCTCATCGATTCTCGGGACTCGGGATCGGGTCTCGGAGGCTCGGGATTGGGTCCCAAGGTCTCGGGGTCGAATCCAAGGCATCGAGTGATCGTTCCTCCGCTTCGTTGGCTCCAAAAAGTGTATGTATTGAGTCGGAATCACTCCAACTCTTCACGAATGGTCTCGGGAACCTGAAACGAGCTTGAGGAAGCATAAGTAGCCCATGAACCGCTCCCAAGGAGCGATTCCGCAAGGAAATGGGACCAAAACACAGCAAATTAGGCACTACAAACAACACTTATCAACTCAAATTGATGGTGGGATTTGTCGTGGATCCCGCCGATCAAATAATTAAGCAACTAATCCTAGTGGGTAGCTAGGGTAAGTCGGGTCGAATCCACGGGGACGGTAAGAGGCGTCTAGACTAAGGTCACCCAAATACGAGACTAAGTCAACGAGATAAACTAAACTAGAGTAATGGGAAGGGAGAGAAGGCTAAAGCTATGACTACGGTAACGGAAAGAACAACTAAGAAAACGGGCAAGGATTAGGTCGGGGTCAAAGGGGTAACAGAATGGTCGAGGAAGAGCTAGAGTGAAGGAGGTAGTAGGGTAATCTAGGTATAGTCCGGGCTCTCGCAACTTAGACTCACCTAGAGGTTCCACCTAAAACCCACCTTGGCGACACAAACGACAAACGGGGTTACTAGCGTGATATCGGGGCCTAGGTCGCATCCGGGCTCTCGCAACTTAGACCGACCTAGGGGTCGTCCTCACCGGGCTCTCGCAACTTAGTGAGGGAACCAAACCCACGAGCAAACTATTACCCACAAGAGAAAGGCAAGAAAAACAAGCATATGCATACAAGTCATTCAAGCATTTCAACAAACTTGTACCATGCATCAAACCAAGAGGAAACCCAAATCTTCCACCAATATCTCCAACAATCCCTTAATCATCCGATTAACACCCAAATCACCTTACTAACCCTAGCAAGATACTACTCTAACATGATTAAAGGAAAACTATTACTAACAAGATGAATCAACTTAACAATCAAAACAAACATGAAGAAACTAAAAAGAACTATGAACTATGAACAATACATTCAACAAAGAATCAAACTTTAATGAAAGAACAAGGATTAAGAGAAAGGAAAAGAAGATTATAACATACTAGAAGATGAAAAGAAGATGGAAACTTGCATAAATGGAAGAACCCAAAACAAACATCCAAGGTTGTCAAGCTTGAATGAAGATCTTGAAGAATTCCCAAATTACAAGCATTAATCTATGATTAACGATAATCTAAAGACTAATCTACACTAATCTAATCTTATCTAACCTAAAGTAGTCTAGGGTTTAGTGGGAAGTGAATAACATAACATAGGAATACAAGAGGAGGGGTATTTATAGGGTTACAATGGAAAGGAGGAAGAAACAAAGTGACGCGGGCTGTAACTGGCTCTTCCCGGTCGGGAAGGATTGGTCCCGGTCGGGAAGGACCGGTCCCGGTCGGGAAGGACCCCTTCCCGGTCGGGAAGGCCTCAAAACAGGAGCCTCTCATTTGTGCACCTCATCCCGGACGGGTTGAGGTCATACCCGTCGGGGATGAGTCTTGTAGGCCTCCAATATGATCCTTTTGGTCCCTCCTTGCTTTACATGGACTTCTCATCGATTCTCGGGACTCGGGATCGGGTCTCGGAGGCTCGGGATTGGGTCCCAAGGTCTCGGGGTCGAATCCAAGGCATCGAGTGATCGTTCCTTCACTTCGTTGGCTCCGAAAAGTGTATGTATTGAGTCAGAATTGCTCCAACTCTTCACGAATGGTCTCGGGAACCTGAAACGAACTAGAGGAAGCATAAGTAGCCCATAAATCGCTCCCAAGGAGCGATTCCACAAGGAAAATGGGACCAAAACACTACGAAATAGGCACTACAAACTACACTTATCAACTCCCCCACACTTAACCCTTACTCACCCTCGAGTAAGCACAAACTAACTACTAAACTACCCGAGTGGGTATTAGCGCACCCTACGCCCTTTCAACTCACGCGATAACACTTAAAGGACAAGTGCTATCCGCAAGGCAAGTGGGGTCTTGCGACAAAACTGTGGATGCAACCGGACACAAAACACATAAACAACAAACACACAAACAAACAAACAAAAATCGGTTGCACCCAAAAGAAAACAAATACCGCTTCCCTCAAACAAGCGGTAAAAGAAGCACCGGTTTAGGACTCAAGGCAAGTGACAACGTTCCCAAGCTAGCAATACAAACCAAAATGGACAAAACCCTAATAGTATGACGACAAAGCAACAAAAACGTTGGTAACTTACCTCGGTTCCTCCCAACCTTCTAAGAACGTACCACGAGACGATCGGCGGGATGGAAAAAGGATGAACCACGGTGTTAGTCGACACTGTAGGTAAGTGAGACCCCGCCCCCTTTAGCAAGGAGCCAAGAGGGTCGTCCCATGTCCGAAACCGCCTAACTAGTCCAAGTAAAAAGGTGGAAATATGCAAAATGAGTGAAGACCGACCATTACCGCTATCATCCTTCCTAGGGACTCGGTCCTTTGGTAGGCTCTTCACGGTAGTAGTCGGTAAAAGGCTTATTTTGTGAGGTGTGAGGTTTCTATTTTTGTGAGACGATTTTCTTTTGGCATTTTCTTCTTCTTTTTGCATTTTTGCTTTGTTTTGCCATGCAATTTCTTTTTCTTCTTTTCTATTTTCTTTTTGGCTTTTTGTGCCTTTTCTTTTTCTTCATTTCTTTCTTTCTTTCATTTTCTTTTCTTTGCCCTTTTGGCTTGATTTGGCTTTTTGGCATTTCTTTGTATTACAAGAAAGAGAGAATTCACAAATTGCAATTTATTGTGTGGATATGTGTAGCAGGTAGGGTAATGGGTGAGTCGGGACGGCGCCTTCCCTTCAAACCAACAAAAAGGTGGAGAACTTGGACTAATCAAACGATCCTAGACACGGTCACCTAAGGGACGAGACTCGGTAACCAAGGCCTTTTCACACCGTGGGTGGTCGAAATGGTCAAAATGCAAATCCCGTAGTAAATCCCTAGTAAGCTAGGTGGACTCAAGGTAAGAAACCAACGAAATCATTGATTTAGGGTCATTCTACTAGACTAAAGTCCAAGACTCGATTTATACTACAAGAAAGGAAAAGTAAACACTTGCACACTAGCCTCTAAACCGGGTTTTCGAAAACCATTTTACACACAAGACACAAATACACACACAAAACAAAGACACGACAAAAAAGAAAGAAAAAGAGACAAAAGGCCACAAAGCAAAAACAAAACAAAACAAACACATAAACAACACAAACACCACTCCTAACTTTCGAACGAGTCACCAAATCAACCACAAGCATTACAAAGCTCCACCCGAGCACACCACATCACAATCTCCTCCAAACTCCACAAGAGATAAAGAAGAAAAGGGGATAAAGATGTTACCGGAAGTCTTGAAAGCTCTCCAAAGCTATCGGTGATTCAAGTAACCTATAAGGAAAAAGGGAGGCAAAACACACACAACAAAACAAATATACGACACAAAAGAAAAACACACAAAAGAAAATCTTTTTGATTTTTATGAAAAATTTTCAAATTTTTAGGGTTTTTAAAGATTTTTCGAAAAACTACGAAAATAAAACTAACTATGATAGAATATCGCTCCCCCACACTTAAGCCGAGCAATGTCCTCATGCTTGACCGTAGTGCATGGGAGCACAAAAGAAAAGAAACTACGAAAATAAAGTTAAAAATCAAAAAGTGGAGAAAAGGGTAGAAGGCGTCCGGCCGGGGTGTAGTCAAGTCACCATGGGCCGAGACATGAAAAGATATGGATGGGGGAAGAGATAAAAAAGAAAGAATAAAAGGAAATGGGAGGGGAGGACTAGGTGTAATCAAGTCACCTAGCCCGGATTCCGCCTAAATCCGACTAAATCCTCAAAAAGAAAGAGTGAAAAACTTCTAAAATTTGGATTTTGAAAATGACTCTCGATGTAGTCACATCATCGAGAGTCGGGAGCAACCACTACCAAGGCCTCGAAGGCCACTAAGATACCATGACTCAAGGGGAAGGGAATAAACAAAGGAAAACAAGCAACAACAAAAACGGAAAAGAAAGGATAGTTGCCGTACCATAGGTTAGAAAATCACTCTCTCCATCGTCTCATAGATCAATATAAGCACTTGCTTGTCTTCATCATTGCTATCCCGCTTCAAGCTTGATAGAACCGCATGGTAGAGATAGTAATGGTGCGAGGGGGTGGGATTTGATGTGAATATCGGTCTAAAGTGAGGAGGAAATGAGGTTAAGGTATGTAAATGAGGTACATGGGTGGTATGATATGAGAAAGGAAGGTAGGAAGGTTAGGTGGGGGTATACAATGGTTGGGTGGGCTTAATTGTCGAAGAAGAAGCACCAAAAAGGAGTAGGGGATCATCCCGGTCGGGATGGATGATCCCGGTCGGGTTGATAAACCCTTCCCGGTCGGGAAGCCTCCTTCCCGATCGGGATGACTCTCCAGTGGACTCGATTTCTGGCACCCTCATCCCGATCGGGATGGCCCCATCCCGGTCGGGACGACACACCCTTCCCGGTCGGGAAGGGTCTTCATGACTCCCATGACCCCAAAAACCGACTTCCTTACTCACGATCCAAGCTCTATCACTGACCACTCCTTTCTAGGAGTCACCTTCACTTCACCTATCACCATAAACTCAAAGTACACATCAAATTCACTCCCTCACATCGCTCATCAAAATACCAAAACAATTATAAGAATCCCACAAAAACAAACAAATCCAAGAAACAAAACACACAAATACAAGTATAAGTACTCTATAGAAGAGGAAGGGGGAATATACAACATGACGGTTCTTTAGGAACTCCGTCAAACCTAGGATGGTGGACTCTTCTTCAACCATAGCCCTCAAGGACATGGAGGAGCAAGTCGAACGCACTACCGACATCATAATGAAGGCCCAAGAAGCGCTCGAGCCTAGCTAACCTCCACGGCCTCCAAGGTGGAGGCGAGAAGTAGGAATCCCAAGACCCAACGTCATCATTCATGTCGTCTCCGGGGTCTATCCATCCTACGAGCTTCACCGACCTCTTCCTCCCTAGGCATCGCCTCCAATCACTATCAAGCTTCAAATCCTTGACAAGAGGCACAAAAAGCGATTTTGGCCTCGTTTCCTTGTTGCACACCCCCACACTTTCCTCAAGTTGTGGTTCCCCATCTTCATCGCTTGTCCCCACGTCATCTTGGAGAGGAGAACTGAAACTTCTACCGGCGGTTTCAATCTCTTCCAAATCATTGCTTGGTTCACTTACAAGGGGCTCTTGATGCTTATCCACATTCTCGGACATGGGCAACTTGGGCTTGTCAATATCACCCAAAAACTTCAAAAATTCTACCAACTCATCCAACTCACTAACCTCTTCCAATTCCTCACCAACGATGCCTTCACCAAGAGTCATATCCTCATTCGTCTCTTTTTGGGTAGACGATTGAGGTTCTTCAAAGCAAAGTTCGCTCCTCAAGGGGACTTCATTGGCGGCTTCACGATTGGTTTGCTCCCCTTGCTCAAGTGAGCACCCTTCGTCAAGTTGTGACGTTCGAGTTAAAAACATAACGGTTTTAGCCGATATAAGATTTAATCGCGCATCAATCGCCTCGGTTTCCTTTCGATATTGGGCCAAGAATTCATCTTGATCCTTTTGCATTTGAATGGCCATTTCTTGGGTGCTCCTTTGAAATTGAAGAATCGATTGATACAACTCCAAGTTTGACGATTGGTGGTCATTGGGGTCTTGTAGGGCTCCTTGAAAATCTTGATGATACCCAAGGGGTGGGGCATCATATTGTTGGTAGTGAGGTTGAGGTGATTTGTAGTATTGTGGGTCATGGGGTTCATATTGTGGTTGGGGTGGAGGGTAATATGGTGGGTTTTGGGAGTGTTGGCTTCCATAAGGTGAATCTTGATTGAACATGGTGGGTTCACATTGATAACTCGAGTAATAGTCACCATGATCGTAGGATTGGTAATCGTTCACTTGTTGGTAGCCATTTTCATAACCTTGAAGTTCATACCCACTAGAGTCTTGATCCCCCCCAAGGAGCTTGATAGTAATTAGGAGTCATCATGTCATAGCTTTGGTTCATAGAAGAAGAGGAGTAGCTCATATCGGCTCCCGAGTATGTGGAGTTTAGATCAAACCCCATGCTTGCTCGAAAATCGTAGTCCATACCCGGTTGGAAACCTCTCACCCTAGAAACCGTCCGTTTAAGCGGCTCTAAGTTACAAGAGGAAGATAGTCACCACCTCTAAGCACAAACTGTAGACTAGGAACAAACGTGAGAAGTCTAGTGCTTTTTGGGCACTAGACAAGAGAGAAATAAACCACACACACACAAGAAGCAAGGTAACAAAAAGAAAAAAGAAAAACACAAACACAAACACAAAGTCAAGTAACTAGGAAAACAAAGTCTAAACTAGCACCGTCCCCGGCAACGGCGCCAAATTGATGGTGGGATTTGTCGTGGATCCCGCCGATCAAATAATTAACCAACTAATCCTAGTGGGTAGCTAGGGTAAGTCGGGTCGAATCCACGGGGACGGTAATAGGCGTCTAGACTAAGGTCACCCAAATACGAGACTAAGTCAACGAGATAAACTAAACTAGAGTAATGGGAAGGGAGAGAAGGCTAAAGCTACGGTAACGGAAAGAACAACTAAGGAAACGGGCTAGAATTAGGTCGGGGTCAAAGGGGGAACGGAATGGTCGAGGAAGAGCTAGAGTGAAGGAGGTAGTAGGGTAATCTAGGTATAGTCCGGGCTCTCGCAACTTAGACTCACCTAGAGGTTGCACCTAAAACCCACTTGGCGACACAAATGACAAACGGGGTTACTAGCGTGATATCGGGGCCTAGGTCGCATCCGGGCTCTCGCAACTTAGACCGACCTAGGGGTCGTCCTCACCGGGCTCTCGCAACTTAGTGAGGGAACCAAACCCACGAGCAAACTATTACCCACAAGAGAAAGGCAAGAAAAACAAGCATATGCATACAAGTCATTCAAGCATTTCAACAAACATGTACCATGCATCAAACCAAGAGGAAACCCAAATCTTCCACCAATATCTCCAACAATCTCTTAATCATCCGATTAACACCCAAATCACCTTACTAACCCTAGCAAGATACTACTCTAACATGATTAAAGACAAACTAATACTAACAAGATGAATCAACTTAACAATCAAAACAAACATGAAGAAACTAAAAAGAACTATGAACTATGAACAATACATTCAACAAAGAATCAAACTTTAATGAAAGAACAAGGATTAAGAGAAAGGAAAAGAAGATTATACCATACTAGAAGATGGAAACTTGCATAAATGGAAGAACCCAAAACAAACATCCAAGGTTGTCAAGCTTGAATGGAGATCTTGAAGAACTCCCAAATTACAAGCATTAATCTATGATTAACGATAATCTAAAGACTAATCTACACTAATCTAATCTTATCTAACCTAAAGTAGTCTAGGGTTTAGTGGTAAGTGAAGAACATAACATAGGAATACAAGAGGAGGGGTATTTATAGGGTTACAATGGAAAGGAGGAAGAAACAAAGTGACGCGGGCTGTAACTGGCTCTTCCCGGTCGGGAAGGATTGGTCCCGGTCGGGAAGGATTGGTCCCGGTCGGGAAGGACCGATCCCGGTCGGGAAGGACCGATGCCGGTCGGGAAGGACCCCTTCCCGGTCGGGAAGGCCTCAAAACAGGAGCCTCTCATTTGTGCACCTCATCCCGGACGGAAGCTGAACCGTTTGTGTCTCCTGCTCCCATTGGTAACCTTCACCAATACAGGTGAATGGTCCGAAATCCCTGGAGTCAGTATGTGAGCATAAGCATCAGGGTAAGAATTGACCCAATTCATATTAATTAGAGATCTATCCAGGCGAGTCCAAACCCTATCCTCGACATCTTGCTTATTATTCCAAGTATATTCGCATCCCTGACTCGCAATCTCCTGTAAACCACATTCCTCAATACAATTATTAAAGGCCTCCATGTCATCCAAATTAGGATCCGCACCCCCAATCTTCTCATGACTATAACGAATGATATTGAAATCACCCATTACAATCCAATTATTCACCCTTTTACTCCACTGCACCATGTTATCCCATAACCTTTCTCTAGCTTTAGGATCATTATGACCATAAACAATAGTGGCATCAAAAGCCTTATTATCAGCAAAATACTGAGCATGAAAATGGATCCATTGTTCCGCAATCTCCACCTTACTAACATTCACACTACTAGGATTCCAAACAATCCAAATTCGTCCATTATAGTGACAATTGTAATTAGTAATGACTTCATAACCTTTAAACTTGCCCTTTATGATAGACTTAGCCTTACCATGCTTTATTCTGGTTTCTAAAACCCCTAAAATATCAACTCCTTTACCTCTAATCAGCCTAATGATTTCATTTTGCTTCAATGGCTCATTTCCACCCCTTATGTTCCAAGTACCAATAATCATACTTGGATATCAGGGGGAACAACTACCTCTACTGGAGGGTACAAGTCCTCTCCATCATGTGCATTACTGCTATTACCCTGTAAGATCTCATACCTGTTTGGTGTCAGAATTGCAGCGAACCCCATGTCCTTCCTACCTTCATCAAAGTCCACCCTGGAGCCTTTCACCTTAAGGCCTACCCCAGCACATCCTGGACGCCTTACAACAGGTGTGAAACCAGAATCAGAATCAGAACAAGAATCCAGGCCCTCAAAACCTTCTGCTACCTTGTTCTATCCGTCATTCTGTTTCTCATCCATTGAGCTACCGCCTAGTACTTGGGGTCCTGAGCCAGTGATAATCAGGCCTCCGGGTGACTCTTCCCCAAGAGATCCTTGATGCATTTCAGTAGGGTTAGAATTGCTCGGCATTCCACCCACTGAGGTACCACCTAACTCTTGGGGGGAAATCTTCTTTGTGGTATATCTCTTTGAGTTCAATATACCCCCTACATCTTTGGCCTTCTTCTTTTCCTTCCTGCAAGTGTCCATTTCATGGTCAAGTTTCTCGCAACTATGACAATAGAATGGCAACCATTCATAATCCACTCTCTGAGTTGATTTACCCAAGAGAGGAATGTTCAGAAAAACCTGATATGGTAACTCTTTCGACACATCAACTTCTACCATCACTCTTGCGAATGATAGCCGCTCCTTATACGTCGTTGTGTAATCTGCATACAGTGGTTTTCCCACCTTACTTGCCATTTTGCTTAGGACAGCATCCGACCACAAATATGGGTCAAGGTCCGGGAAAATAACCCAAACGGGCACGACAGATATACTATCCATTTCAGTCAAGAAAAGAGGACACCACTGTTTCAAGATCATTGAGTTCCTTCCCATTTGCCAAGGTCCACCGCGCAAGACCCAATTCATATCATCCTGATTACGAAACCTGAACGAAAACCATCCCTTCTTAAAATATTGGACAACCGGCATAACATTATTCCAGTTCTTCATTGCAAACTCGGTCATCTGTTTCAGAGTTGGCTTTGCCCCCAAAACATTCGCCATCAACGTATATTTCCAGAGCTTCAGCTCGTCCGCAAAGTCATCTAGCTGAATGTCGATCTCATCCGAAACACCTCCCTGATCAATAAAGAACAAATTCATTCCAATTTTTGTTTCCCTACCTCTATTTGCCCATGAATTACTATTTTCCTTAGTTTCTTTAGGCTTATCTCCCCCAGTAATCAGCTCAACATTTACCCTCCCAACATCCTTGTTTGTACCCATAGCAGAATCACTTCATTCTAACCCAAGATTAATAGTGTTCCGGTCACGGAAACAATTAACCCGGCCTAGGATCTGGGTTGTACAATCGGGTTAATGGTGAACAATTGATCGTTTGATTTCCCTTGGTCTCCCCTTTCTCTCACTCCCTGGATCGGACCTTCCCGGCGGAAACGGCCTGCTCCCTGCACAATGAACGCACAGGGCCTCGGAGGTTGTCCGAGGAAACCCTCTCCGATGCCTAAGTCAGTCCGTGAAATTGCCTTTACGAACCTAGCTCATGAGGAACTAGGCGGCGTTTTTAGGAGTAAGAGTCTAGAGAGAGAAAATCCAACCCCTCTCATGTGGGAAATGGGGAGGTATTTATACCTTCCCACAAGAGAGAGGAGAAGAGAAGGAAGAGGAGGGAAATGGGCGGATGCTGGCGCGACACGTGGACTTACCTCGTCCACCCATTTTCCCCTTTACCTTAGGCAGAATGACGGATGGGTCCTCGGTTCTCCTTCGGCTTCGTTCAGGCGGGAACGCCCTGGAAGCAGGTGGCAGGCCTGGTTTACTCCGTTTGGCAGACGGCCCAAGGAGTTGGGGCCACACTTGGGAGATTCCAGTGACTGATGGAAAGGCCGTTGGACGGGCCTTTCCTCCCTCTGGGACCGATCGCCTTGGGGCCTGATTTGCAGGCGGCCAAAGGCAGGCAACGGACCCCCATCAATTGGCCCTCGCCGGCTGAGGAGGAACGGGGTTCCAGCTCGGCAGGCGATGTCTTGCTCAGGGACAGCGGGAGGTTGCTTCTTTGGACACTCGCATTTAATGCGTCGCATGTTCCCGAGGGAACATGCTCTAATTTCTCTGGGCACGCAGGGAGTTCAAACGTCTTTCGTTATGATTACCCTCCTTTGTGTAGGGAGTTTTCGGGCAGTGTGCCAGCTCGGTGATTGGCTTTCTTTCTTGCAGAGGTGGTTGGGGTACCATTAATGCTCTGCTTCTGTTTTTCATATAAATGGCATCCTCTTTCACTACTTTTATGACCCATTTCCAATCTTCATTCTTTACCTTTGATCATGGCTTGGATCAAAAAAAGTGTAACTCGTCGTGGAGTTAGGCATGTTACTTTCATCTTCAGGGGCTTTTGGAGGCTCCGATATGCTCGTGCCGCCTACCTAGCCGTTCGCCGGAGTCGCCGTTCACAACTTCACTTTCGCCGGAGAAGTCAGAAGGCTTCTGTTAGGATGGGCAAACGCCCTAGGAGGTCCTCGCCTCCTGCTGCGCCTAGGTTCAGGCGCTGCTCCCAGGGAGGGGGCTGTTATGATAGGGGGTGCCATGAATGCTTTCCATGGCTGCACCCTGAACAATTTGGCCCCAACTCTGACACCGATTCCTCCTTGGCGTCGGGTCCCTCTTCGCCTGTGAAGAAGACAGGCTGTCGCACCTGCGACGAATCCCGGGTTGTTCCCTTTGGAAGGGACTGGGAAGACAACAGCCATGACTCTGATGACAGCGAGGGTCTTGGCTGCCTGAGCGACAGGGATGGAGACGGGGCCTCCGATGACCCTTTTCAGGGTTCCCCAAGTTGGGACTGGGGCTCGGCTCTCGGGAGTCCAGGCAGCCCTGGGGATTGTTCCCCAGATTTGGGGGATGACTAGGCCTGCGTGGCAGGGCATTTGATTTCTGTCAGGCCGAAACTATTGGGCCTTATGTATTTTTCTTTTCATGTCTATCTTAAGATGTAACTTTTCTTTGTAAGACTTAATGAAATGAAGATCAGGCGACGCGTTTGCGTATTGCGATTTTTTTTTTTTTTTTTTTCAGGGGGGACGTCATAGGGTGACCAGTCTGCTGACACCCTTTGGTCCTCCCAAGGTTTTTCTTGGGAAGCTGCCTAGGGCAAACCTCCCCAGGGGTGCACGTGGATCGCAGCCCTTGGATGAATTCCAGAGGGTTGAGCGACTCTTGGCATGCCTTCCTCTATAAAAGTGATCAATTATCCATCACTTTCCTCTTTTCCAATCTTTCTTCTCTTTCGACATTCCTTCACTCTCTTCATCTTGTCAAAAACCCTTGAGTATTGACGGATCGCATCTACCTTGCACCCCCATTTCCTTGAGACTCTTTCTTCGGGCTTGCGACGTGCTGTCAGGCGGTCTTTAGGTCAGATTTTCATCCTCCTTTCTTTTTTCTTTCTTCGATTTCCTTTTTCCGCTTCTTTTTTAGAGTACCATGTCTAGAACCCGTGGATTGATTTTGCCATTTATCGACCCAACAAAGAGGGGAGAAGGGATGGATTTTGCCTCCTCCTCTAGGGAGGTTGCTCTTGAGGAAGAGCATTCGTCAGGCAGTGGGGGCGATAATTCTCCTGACCCCCCTTCGTATGATGCTATTGACTCAAACGATGGGGCGTTGGAAGTTGACCCTTCCAGAACTTCCGGCCCCCTCGTTCGTCGGGAAAGGGGTAGGGTTTATTATCTAGACAAGGTTAAATACCGCATCCCTCTGAGTACTTTTCCCGACCGGAAAAATCGGGAGACGATTCTTGCTAAGAATGCCGCCGTTGTGATTGAGCGGCTCTATAACTTCGGGGAAGGGTACACAGTTGTTGTCCCTGGCGAAAAGGATACCGTATGCAACCCCCCGGATGGATGCATAGCGGTTTATCACAAATGCTTAGAGTTTGGCCTTCTCTTCCCCCTCCATCCTGCTTTAGAGGAGATCTTCAGGCGCATGAACGTCGCCGTCGCCCAGCTGACAGCCACAGCTGTCAGGGCGCTGATCTCATATGTCTGGACCTGTCTTTTCCACCGCATGGAGCCTTCCATCGACGCCCTGCGGTTCATGGTGGGTTTACAGATGGTTTCTTCTGGGAGTACGGGCTCCCCTGGTTATTGGTCCCTCCTGAGGCAGAAGGGACATTGTTTGGTGTGGCCTGGTATGGACAGCTTGAGGGACTGGAAGAACAACTTCCTTTATATCCACAGTGCCCATGAGTGTAGGATTCCTCGCCATTTCAGGAATCATGTCTACACCAGGATGGAGACCCCTGAGGAGTACCACCCTGGCGTGGGTGGGAAGGCTTTGGAGGTTAAGCTAACTGAGAAGGAGAAGGAGTTGACGGCCTACTTTGCAGGCCACACTAACAAGTACGGGGTGTATGGCCCCACCTTATGGCTCCCTCACGCGGAGCTTATAGCGACCGACAATTATTTGACCCGGTTGGGCATGAACCCGGGTCTGGATAAAGGTAGTTCAGGAGTGCTGGTGATTCCTTCTTACTCTTTTTTCTTTTGAAAATATTTTGACAGCCTGTTTGTTTGTCCTGCAGGTCTTGCCAATTTTCTTTGGAAAAAGGGGGAGGTGAGACGCCTGGGCCTGGACGAGAACCTCACTGTCATCCAAAGTCGCCCTTCTCTTCCCCCTGGTTTTAAGAGAGGCGAGAAAAATCTGATGAAGCATTTGAAGGGCCTGTCATTCAGTAGGCCAAGGCTTCCCCCTCCTCCTCGAGTTACGCCCGCCAAGATGGCGGTTTCTGAGGCTACCCCTTCGCCAGCTGCGAGGGCGATTGCTTTCGAGGCTACTCCTTCGCCTGTTGGCAGGCAGGAGGGCCTTTCAGCAGGGATTCAGATTCCTCCGCAGTCTCGGGCCGCAGGTTCAGAGGAGACTGGGGAGAGTACCCCCCGGGCATTGACCAGAAAGAGGAGTCGGGAGGCCCCTAACGTTGACCAGGTGGTGGATTTGGAGACTGCCACGCCTGAACCCAAGCGTCTTGCTCCGGAGATTCCCGCCACCCTTTTCTCTGAGGAGAACATTGAGTTCCACTATAACGCGGGTGACAGCCAGGATGTTTCTGCCCTACTCTCCGACTCAGGGGCGGTTTTAACGGACCATCTTCTCAAGACCGTCAAGTCTGCTGCCAGTCAAGTGACCCAGTATATTAAGCGCACCTCCCGAATTATGCAGGCTTCCGCGGAACTGGCCGCCCTTGGTCGCCTGAGTGATGAGGAACTAGCCAACCCCGACCGCCTGTCTGCAGTTGAGAGGGACGTTGCTCTCATTGCCAGCCTGAAGGATCAGCTGGCGAAAAAGGAGACTGAGCTAGAAGAGGCCAGGGGTCGGGCCATTCACTGGAAGTCTGAGAGCGAGAAAGCTACACGGGAAGTGTCTCGCCTGGGGGAAGAGTCCAAGAGAGCACAGCAGGCCTTTGCTGAACTGGAGCAGGCCAGAAAGGCTTTGGCTGAACTGGACCATGCTAAGAAGAGCGTTATTGACCTTGGTGAGCGCCTTTCCAAGGCAAACTCTGATCTGCAGACGGCCCTCGGCGATCTGGCGGCGAAGACCGAGGATCTGGCGGCGAAGACCGAGGGTTGGGAGAAAGAGAAGGGTGAGATTCTCCAGGAGGTGGAAATGGCGGTGTCGGCGGGCTTCGTTAATGGTGTTAACTCCTGCCTGAAGGTTGTCATGGAGGCTGTAAGGGAGATGTTCCCGGGTTTTGACGAAGATGCCTTCCGGGCCCTCTACACTGCTAAGGATGAAGCTCAAATGAGTAGGCTGTCTGAGGGAGATGCTTCCGGTCCAGACGCTCCCCCTGCTTAACATGGAGGGCAGTCTTCCTCAGAGGGCTCTTGCTCGTCCCCTGCTGCGCCTGTGCCAACGCTTTAATTTCCTTTCTTTGCGCGCCGAGCCCTTTGGTGGCCGGCTGCCGTACTCTTGGCTGTAACTATTTGTCTTGAAAACTTGAAAACTTTTGCCTTGAATTTCCTTGACGCTACTTTTTCTTTTATATGCGAATTCTGTTTGCTTTTGTGTATTTTGATTTTTCATGAATTTGATTCGCAGCCTGCCTGCCTGTAGGTAGGAGGGTTTTTGTTTGCTTGACCTACCCCTGGTATTTGTTTAAAATCCAGGGAGCCTGCCCCCTGCCTGCCCAGGGGTAAGCAGGGTAGCTTTTGTGTTTTTTATACAAGGTTGGGGGGCCTGCCCCCAGTCCTTGTTGGTACGGCCTGCTCCTGGCTTTCGTTCAAAGTCCAGGGAGCCTGCCCCCTGCCTGCCCAGAGATGAGCAGGGTAGCTTTCGTGTTTTTTATACAAGGTTGGGGGGCCTGCCCCCAGTCCTTGTTGGTACGGCCTGCTCCTGGCTTTTCGTTCAAAGTCCAGGGGGCCTGCCCCCTGCCTGCCCAGAGGTAAGCAGGGTAGCTCTTGCGTTTTTTATACAAGGTTGGGGGGCCTGCCCCCAGTCCTTGTTGGTACGGCCTGCTCCTGGCTTTTCGTTCAAAGTCCAGGGGGCCTGCCCCCTGCCTGCCCAGAGGTAAGCAGGGTAGCTCTTGCGTTTTTTATACAAGGTTGGGGGGCCTGCCCCCAATCCTTGTTGGTACGGCCTGCTCCTAGCTTTTCGTTCGAAGTCCAGGGGGCCTGCCCCCTGCCTGCCCAGAGGTAAGCAGGGTGGCTTTTTGGTTTCCGTTGGGGGGTTTATTTTTCCCAATTTTGGCAACAGGGGGGCCTCCCCCTATTGCCCCCTGCTCGTTTGTGTGTGAAAGATGCGAGTGTGAACAGGCAACGAGTATAAATCTGTGTCTTCTCATTTCTCTTAAAATTCTTTTTGACATTGGGGTGGTCGGAGCCGTCGACATTTTTGACCGTCCTCCGCCTTTTTTAGTGAAAGTAAAAACTGCCTGTGTTTTTGTTCAGACGTAATATTTCTTTAGCGTGTCTGCATTCCAGTGAGCATGTAGTGCTTGTCCTTCGAGGTTGGCTATTTTGTACGTGCCTGGTCCCAGAACCTGAGTTACTTGGTATGGGCCCTCCCAATTGGCACTCAGCTTTCCATGTTCTCTTGACTTCCCAACCGCCTGCGTCTTCTCAGAACTAGTTCGCCCGTTTGGAAGTTCCTCTGTCGTACCTTGCTATTGAAAGCTTTCCTCATTCGCTGCTGGTAGGCAGCGATTTTGGTACTGGCTTCCTCCCTTAGTTCATTCACCAGGTCTAAGGCTTCAACCATTGCAGCTTCGTTTTCAGCCTGGTCGTACTGCAGGGAGCGCAGAGTGGGGATTCTTGTCTCAATTGGCAATAAAGCCTCTGCTCCATATACCAGGCCAAATGGGGTCTGGTCTGTAGACTCCTTTCTGGTAGTTCGGATGGACCAGAGTATACTGGGGAGTTCGTCGGCCCACCTACCTTTGCAGTCATCCACCATTTTTTTCAGGCCGTTCAGGATTTGTTTGTTGGCTGCTTCTGCCTGCCCGTTGGTTTGAGGATGACAGACAGCTGAGTAGGCGACTGAAATGTTGTGGCTTTCCAGCCAGATTCTCAGCGGATCGTTATCGAATTGCCTGCCATGGTCAAATACCAACATCTTTGGTAGACCGAATCTGGTGATGATGTTTCGCCAGATTACTTTCCTGACCGTCGGTTCAGTGATGTTGGGTACTGCTTCGGCCTCCACCCACTTGGTGAAGTAGTCTATGGCGACAATTAAGAATTTTCTGCCTCCTGTGGCCACCGTGAAGGGTCCCAGAATGTCCATCCCCCATTGAGCGAAGGGGATGGGGGATAGGATTGGCCTGAGCTCCTGGGCTGGGGCATGGATTGATGGGGCAAAGAGTTGGCATTTCCTGCACTTCTGGGTCAGGCTCTTGGCATCCGCCAGCATGGTAGGCCAGTAGTAGCCTGCCCTGAGGGCTTTGTGGGCCAGTGCTTTTCCACCAATGTGGTGTCCACATATCCCTGAGTGGATATCCTCTAACACTTCTGCGGCCTGATCTGCTTGCAGACATTTGAGCAGCGGATGAGTAAAAGACTTTTTGTAAAGCTCTTCATTAATGAGTATGAACCAGGCTGCTTTAGCCTGCGTCTTCCTTTTTTGTAATGAATCTGATGGTAAGATACCATGTTTCTTGTACTGGATGAAGGGAGTCATCCAGCTTTCTGGCTCTTCTTCCACAGTATTAACCGCCTGACAAGGGTTAGTGGATTTTTCGTGCAAAACGTCGACCCATACTGATCTCCGGATGTCCTGCAGACTGGAGCTTGCCAGTTTTGACAGGGCGTCTGCTCTGTTGTTCTGGGATCGGGGGATCTGTTTGACCTCGTAAGATTTTAGGCCGGATAACTCTCCCTTCACCATCTCCAGGTATGCGGCCATTGCTTGGTCCCTTGCTTCGTATTCTCCATTGATTTGGTTGGCGATGAGTTGGGAGTCTGTTGCCAGGACAATTCGCTCCGCTCCAGCGGCTTTAGCTAGCCTGACGCCTGCGAGTACTGCTTCGTACTCTGCTTCATTGTTTGATGCTGGGAAAACAAATCTGAGAGCATGCTCAAAATCAGTCCCTTCTGGGCTGGTTAGCACGACGCCTGCGCCTGCGCCATTGGCTGTCGAGGATCCGTCAGTATACACGATCCATTCCTGGGCAGGGGCTTCTTCCTCCCCTGAATGAGAGCACTCAGCCAGAAAATCTGCCAAGGCCTGGGCCTTGATGGCCGTTCTCGGCTGGTAAGATATTCCTAGCCCACTCAGCTCAATTGCCCATTTCAACAATCTCCCTGATTTTTTGAATTTTTCCAACACCTTTTCCAGGGGTTGGTCGGTGAGGACTACGACTGGGTGCGCGTCAAAGTAAGGTCTGAGCTTCCTGGCAGCAACTATGACTGCGTAGGCGGCTTTTTCGACCATCGGGTAATTCTTCTCAGCTGCCCCCAGCGCATGACTTACAAAGTATATAGGTTGCTGGGCGCCTGCCTCCTCTCGTAGGATGACTGCGCTGACGGTGATATTGGTCACTGCAATGTAGAGAAAAAGTTTTTCTCCTGCTACTGGTCTTGCCAGGGTAGGGAGCCTCTTAAGATGGTCCTTCAGTTGCTCAAAGGCCTCTTTCTGCTCGTTCTCCCATTTGAACTGTTTGTTCCCTTTCAGTATCTTGAAGAAAGGAGTGGCTTTGTCTGCTGATCGGGCGACGAACCGTGCTAAGGCGGCCATGCGGCCCGTCAGGCGCTGGATGTCTCTAATGGTCTTGGGCTCAGGGAGGTCTAGAACTGCCTGAATTTTTTCAGGGTTGGCATCTATACCCCGAGAACTGACCAAGAACCCCAGGAATTTTCCGGAGCGGACTCCAAACGTACACTATTTCGGATTTAGTTTCATTTTGTATGCGCGCAGGGAACTGAAGGTTTCCTGCAAGTCTGTCAGGTGTTCTCTGTCTTCTCTACTTTTCACGATGGCGTCGTCAACGTAAGCCTCGATGTTTCTGCCTTTTTGTTTCTCAAACACTTTATCAACCAGCCGCTGGTACGTAGCCCCTGCGTTTTTGAGCCCGAATGGCATCATCTTGTACATGTAGGTGCCCGAACTAGTGATGAACGCACACTTCACCCTGTCCGGCTGCCACAGGTACACTTGATGATACCCTGAAAAGGCGTCTAAGAAGCTTAGCATGGTATAGCCACTGGTGGCGTCCACTAGTTGATCGATTCGGGGGAGCGGATAGCAGTCTTTCGGGCAGGCCTTGTTCAGGTTTGTAAAGTCGACGCACATTCTCCATGCGCCTGACGATTTTTTGACCATGACAACGTTTGCCAGCCATTCTGGGTAGTCGCAGACTTCAATAAAGTCTGCTTTCAAGAGTTTGTCAATTTCTTCCTTGATTGCTGCGTCTTTTTCCGCAGACATGTTTCGTTTCTTCTGTTTTACAGGGCGAGCATCCATACTTACATTCAGCTTGTGAACGATGCATGATGGATCAACGCCGGGCATCTCGTCTGCTGAATAGGCAAATACGTCTTTGTTCTCCTTCAGTAGTTTGACCAGTTCGGCCTGGTAGGATTCCTCTAGGCCTGCTCCTACCAGGACCTGTCTTCCTGGCTCCAAGGCCACCAGCATACTTTCGCCCCCTGGTTCCAGGCGGTCGGGTGTCGGATGCTCGACTGGGACTTTGCCTTCTCTGCAGGGGAAACTGTCAGCTTTTCTTTTTCCTTTTCTGTCTCTCTCGTGCTCTTGCAGGGCCACGGAGTAGCATTGTCTGGCTGACTCCTGGTCCCCGCGTATTTTTCCTTCCAGCCCGAAGTCAGTGACATACGCGATGGTGAGAGCCCTGATGGAGATGGCCGCCTCGATTTCGTCCAGAGTGGCCCTGCCAATCAGGGCGTTGTAGGCAGATCTCGCGTCCACAACGACGAAGGTTGCCCTGACATTCCTGGCTGTAGAGCCTTCCCCGAAGGTTACGGGCAAGTCGATGACTCTCATGGGCAACACACCTGCCCCACTGAATCCATACAGCGATCCGGGAGCAGGTTGCAGGTGCCTTTTTTCCAGGCCCATTTTTTCGAAGGCGTCCTTGTACAATAGATTTGTGTACGCGCCTGTGTCCACCATGCACCTTCGCACAATATGGTGGCTGATCTCTAGGGACAGCACCAAAGGATCACTGTGCGGATACACCACGCGTCCTGCATCATCAGGGGTGATGCTTAATGTCACTCCCCTTGGACTCCCTGCTTTCTCAGCATAGCAGATCTGGTTCCTCAGTTCGCGCATTTGTCTTTTTTGGCCTCTTCGACTGAGCTGGCCTTCAGTGCCCCCTGAAATTACATGGATCACCATGCGGTTTTGCACTGACCCTTCGGGTTTTTCAGACACCTCCTTCTGAGACTTGTTCTTAGCTGCGTAGTTGGCCAACCATCCATTCCTGATTAACTTCTCGATTTCGTCTTTCAGGTGACGGCATTCCTCGGTGGTATGGCCTATACAGTCGTGGAAGGTGCAGAACTTCTTGGGGTCTCCTTTTGGGCTTCGAGGTTTGTTTGGGCGGTTCCATTTAGCAGTTTCTTTTTCCAGTTCGAAGATCTCTGCCCTGGATTTGTTCAGAGCAGTGTAACTGTCAAATCTGGGTTGGTAGACTGGGCGCTCCTTCTTGGGAGTGTCTCCCTCTTCCCTTTGCTTGCCTGGCTCACTTCTGCCCCTTCCACCCTGCGGTCCCCCTTGAGGCTTTGTTTGGCCTGCAGGGGTGTCCGTCAGGCCGTGGAACTCCTCTTGCAGAATGAACCCTTCCGCAATCTTCCTGGCCATGGCCAAGGTTTCTGGTTGGGCCCTGATCATCTGGTTTTTCATTTCCCCTGGAAGTAGGGAGATTGTCAGGGCGTAGGCGGCAGTGGAATCATCGATCTCCCTGACCTGTTGGTAGGATAGATCAAACCTTCTCATATATTCTCTCACACTATCACCCTTTTTCTGTTTCAGGGTCATGAGATCGAAACGGGTAAGGCGTCTTCTCTTATTTCCGGCATACTGTTCGAGGAAAATTTCAGCCAACTCTATGAAGAACCTGACTGACCCCTGGCGGAGGTCTCGGAACCATCCCTGCGCGAGCCCCACCAGGGTGGTAGGGAAAACTTTGCACCAGATGGCATCATCTACGTCATACATGCCCATGTGGCTTTCAAAGGCTGCCAGGTGGTCTTCAGGATCTGTCGTCCCGTCAAATTTGATGGTTGGCATTTTGATTTTTGGAATGGGGTACTCTTGTACCTCAGGGTGCAGCGGGGTTTTTGTGGGCCTGCCCACCAGTTGTGACCTGCTTTCCCCAGACTGGTTACCGTGAGAATCCCACTGTTTATGGGTCGGTTTCCTCGCACTGGGGGAGCGGTGCCTCGGTGGTGGCCTGCTTACCGCTTCATCCTCTGTTTCCGAGGAGATCTGCCTGGGCCTCTTCCTCTGAGAGTGGCAGAGGTTTTCACCCTGATGGTGCCTGGACTCGAGCGGTTGTCCCCGGTTGAGCCGGGATTGCAGGCTTTGGGATAAGCCGGGGGCCGACGGTTCCTTGGCCGCAGGTGTTAGCCTGGAGAAAACTCCGCCTTGCCTTTCTCCCAAGCATTTTGACACAGGCTCCCTGGGCCTCATGCGCTCCTGTAATCCTTGAGATAAGCCTCCCTGTCCTCCAGACGCCGATTCTGTTGTGTGAATGGAGAACGCCTGCTGGACAGGTGGCTCTGGATTGCCAGTAGTAATGCGCCTCTGCGCATGCGTATACACTTGAGTTGTTCTTCTCGCTTTTCTCTGAGCATTTCTGGCGGCGGTCCGCCTCGTGCCCTTCGACCTCGTCCCTGCTGACTGGGGATGGTTGCCTGGGAGCCGACGCGACCCTGCCCACCAAGTCCTCAGGTGTGAATTCCTGATTCAGCATCGCAGAGAAGAACGCGGCCGCCTGTGCCATCTGAGCTGGGGTCAGATTGAGAGCACGTCCTGGGTGTGTCCCCAACTCAGGTGTCACAGCAGTGTTAGACCCATCGAGGGGATTGGTTCCCCCTACCGCTAGGATCGTGGCAGGAGGAACCCTCTCCGACTGCGGCATACCATACAGGGGGGTCACCGGTGGGACCGTCGGACCCGCTCCTGCACTGGCATCACCGATTTCTGGCATGATTGTGTTTAATTTTGTGATTATGAGTGGTTGATTTTAGTGGGTAACTCGTGAGCACAACCGTAAGTTCCCCACAGACGGCGCCAAATTGTTCCGGTCACGGAAACAATTCACCCGGCCTAGGATCCGGGTTGTACAATCGGGTTAATGGTGAACAATTGATCGTTTGATTTCCCTTGGTCTCCTCTTTCTCTCACTCCCTGGATCGGACCTTCCCGGCGGAAACGGCCTGCTCCCTGCGCAATGAACGCACAGGGCCTCGGAGGTTGTCCGAGGAAACCCTCTCCGATGCCTAAGTCAGTCCGTGAAATTGCCTTTACGAACCTAGCTCGTGAGGAACTAGGCGGCGTTTTTAGGAGTAAGAGTCTAGAGAGAGAAAATCCAACCCCTCTCATGTGGGAAATGGGGAGGTATTTATACCTTCCCACAAGAGAGAGGAGAAGAGAAGGAAGAGGAGGGAAATGGGCGGATGCTGGCGCGACACGTGGACTTACCTCGTCCACCCATTTTCCCCTTTACCTTAGGCAGAATGACGGATGGGTCCTCAGTTCTCCTTCGGCTTCGTTCAGGCGAGAACGCCCTGGAAGCAGGTGGCAGGCCTGGTTTACTCCGTTTGGCAGACGGCCCAAGGAGTTGGGGCCACACTTGGGAGATTCCAGTGACTGATGGAAAGGCCGTTGGACGGGCCTTTCCTCCCTCTGGGACCGATCGCCTTGGGGCCTGATTTGCAGGCGGCCAAAGGCAGGCAACCGACCCCCATCAAATAGAATTAGTACTATGAATTGAAATCTTATCTTTCGTTTGCGTTTTCTGGGCTGAAATAAGAGTATCGTTAATCAAATCATTGATCAATGGAATCCCCTGCTTTTTCGTCACCTGAGAGTCATCTTCCCCATTAATCTCTTGATTCTCGCCGATCTTGGTATCCATACGCTCCTCATTGTGCGAGGAATCCGATTTCTGCTTATTCTTGGGTGGTCTTCCTCTTCCCCGTCCCGTACCCGTCGTAACAGTCATCCGGCAATGCTAACTTCGAGAGGGAAAGCTTCCCTAGAGAGAGAGAAGAGAGAGAATTATTATTATTATTATTATTATTATTATTATTATTATTATTATTATTATTAAAATGCTTCACTTTTGTTATGTATACTTCACTCGAAATGCTTCACTTTATACTTCACTTTTGTTTTATCTTTGGTTGATATTTATTTTTAGATATTTTTTAAAATGCCCTAATAATTTATTTTAAATTATTTCGAAATTAATTCAATTTTTAATTTTTAAGCAATTGAAATTTTGTGAAGACTTTCATATTTCCAAATATTTCAATTTGTATAGGATTGTTATGTAAAACATTTTAACATTGTCGAAATTATTTTCTATCTTCAAGTTTGATAACATTTTTGAAAACTTTCATAATTACTTTGATAGCATTTTCGAAATTTTAACGTTTTGAAAATTGATTTTCATTTTATTGTTGGTGGAATTTTGAATCTGTTATTGAAAATGTTTGACGGCTGGTGCGATTTTTACTAACTACGAAATTTGATTTCTCCAAACTAAATTTTGTTTCATAAAAAAAAGAGAATAATATCGAATTTCTTAATCAAAATATTTTACTTTTGTTTTCAAAATATTTTGGTTATCCTATTTCCTTCGAGTTTGTTTACAAATGTTATTTGACGTCATTATTTTACCAAATAACTTTACTTTACGATTTCACTAATTAAAAAAAATTTTAAACTCCGGGTAGCTTAGCCCAATTCCTCTCGGAATAAATATTTGCATTTGATTTCATATCACTTTAAAAGTTGTAAAAAAAAATTTTACAGCACAATTTTTATGTGAGATTTGTATCCTCACCTTTTCGAGTGGGGTAATCTTGTTTTCTTTCTGCTAATTCTTAGTTTCGAGGACGAAACTTTGTTTTAGTGGGGAGGATTGTAACACCCACTATTTTTCCTAGTGCCGTTAATTATTCTGTTGTGACTCCGTCATGACTCTATGTCAATTTCGTCTTCCATTTCCTTCATCATTCTGAATTCTTATTATTATTTTTAGTTAAATAATATTTATTTTTATTTTAAAAGATTTTAATTCTTGTAAACCTATTTATTTAATTTTCATTGTAAACTATTTATTTTTGCGCGTGAAGTTCTATTTTTCTACGAACTAACGTTTTAAGCTTGGAATTCAGTTATTTATTTTTCCTAAATGTCTAAACACATTTATATAATATTTCCAACTAAGAAATATTTTTATTTACGAAAAATTTAGCCTTTAATCATTTTATTACAAAGTTTCGTAAATAATTATTTTCTATCGCGAGGTTTACTCGAATTGCTTTGAAATGTTTTTAGTAATTATACGATTCTTATTTTTATCAACCTACATTTAAAAGAAACAGTTTTTGGCCCCTTTTTAGACCATGACACCCATGGTCACACATCTTCACATTTTTTTTCATTTGGTTTTATAAAGTGATTAAAGCCTTAGATATTTTTATTACCTTAATGAATTTGGTGACTAATTGAGAAACTCTTCACTCTCCCTTGTTAATCCATTTTGGCTGGTTTTTTAAGTGTATCTAACATTGTTTTCATTAATTTTTAAGATCATATTCATTCACACAATTCACATAATTCATTTCTTTTCATTCATTCTCATTCAACCACATTAAACAAAGAAAATACTCTTCAATTCCTTCATATTGGCCATGATTTTAAGCCATATTTTTCAGCCATATTTTTCAGCCATATTTTGTCCCTAATCGAGTCTTGATCGTCTCATTTTTTATCGTAAAATAATCGTCATTCCGATCCCTTCGTTAAGGTAATAATCGATGTTGTTTTCGATCGTTATTTTCCTTGATTTTCTTAGTTTTCTCATGGTATTTTTTTCCACCATGCTTTTCTTGTGTTGAAGGATTTTTGAATGATCCCGAAGCCGACGAATTTATAATCGACTCGAATTTGGGTTAGAGGTAACGTCGATGTTACTCGGTATTTCATGATTTTAATTGTGTATTTGCATGTATATATTTTTATGTTTTATTTTGGAAATATATGTATGTCATAAAATCTGAAAAAAAATTTAAAAGTTGAAAATTTGCGTGTTTCGATATTTTTATCGCTTTTACGAGATTAACGATTAAATCGTCATATTAATTTGTAAAATCGTAATATTCGGCCTAAACTTGTAATATATGATTTTATTCTGTGAAAATGAGAATTTTGATGATTTTTAATAACTTAGTATTTTTCTGATATTTTTGATATCGATTATTGAATTATTACCGTTATCGGACAAAAATGATTAAAGGCCGATTTTTAGTTCTAGTACTTAAACATTTTAATCTCATTTTTGACATGGTGAAACTTTATGATGAAATAGAGTTTTCTGAATTTGTTCATAATTTTTCGGAATTGTTAAGTGGATGAATTAATTAATCACTTTAAATCATCGTTTATCGTTAAACCGTGTTTGTCGTTTAAATTCTCGATTTCTCGTCTTTGGTTTAAATCTGGAAAAATTATGATTCCGATGATTTAATATTAAAATATAATTCTATGATGTTTAGTGCCTTAATAAAATGTTAGGAACGATAAGTTTTATTAATGGAATCGTTAATTGTGAAAACGGGTTTTAAAGACGGTTTTGACGGAAGTTGGTAAATCTGGAACTTTGAAAAATCTGGAAAATTAGTATAATCTGGAAAATGATGATTTTTAGGTCTAATAATAATTTTTAGACATTAATACTTAAATCATTTTGTAATTACTATTTTTATTAATCGTTATTGTCGAAAATGGACGATTAACGAGAAAACGCTTTAAAAACCGTGTTTTAGGATTCTGGAAAATTTTCTTTTCTGGACAGAATGTCCATAAATATATTTTAACTATTTTACGTAATTTTTGTACTATTTATTAAAGTCTTTCATTAATAAGTATTGATTTTCGGATAAATTGTGATTTATAGTTAAAATGCTTCGTCTTACCTAAAAAAATTATTTTTCCAGCAATTTTGAAAGTATATAAATCTAAAACTTTAAGAGTTAAATCATACCTTAACATACTCTAAATGTATTTGTTGGTCTAATTAAATAAAGACGTTCAAATATTTAATTTGATGTTTGCCGTAAAATCTTATTTATAATTTTATTGTCGAAACTAATAATAATTAGGGAATTTTAGCTTTATAACTTTTGAAAACACCCTAATTAGTAATATTAAAATGTTTAAGACATTTATAATCATTTTATAACGCTTATACGATATTTTAATAATTTCATAAAATTAAATGTTCACTTTGGTAATTAATATCGTTAAGGCCGAAAGTATTAGTTTTATAAATCTATATCGTTTACTAAAAATGTGATGTTAGTATAAACTAATATTTTTGCTATTTTGATATGATGCTATTTTTGGTAAAGTTTCTAAAAATAGAAGTTTCCTAAAATAGAAAGTTTCCTCTTTTGGAAAGTGATTCCTTTTTCTTTTGTTCTCCTATTGTTTGTATTGAATACATCTTTTAAATATCGATAATGGATTCTTTTGGAGTTATGGAATAAGGATAAGTGTGGGTTTAGAGTAATATAGTCTGGGATGTACGTTTTGCCATCAACTATAAAGCTGGTGTGTCTATGTTGAGACACATTGGTCGTTGAACTGAGCATGATTTGTGTTCAGGAGTGTGTATATATTTTGACCTTAAACTTAGATATCGCATCGTGTAAGTCGTCGTCAGGTTGAACTGGATTACGGTTGGTGTCCAGGAGGGGTGTACATAACTTAAGCCAGGACCTCGCTGCACGCAGTCCTGTTATAGTTGAGTTGCCTAGTTAGAGACCGAAGTCTGATTTCTTTTGACTAAGTTCTCGAAGCTAGTTTAGTATTGTCCTAGTGAAAGTCTAGATTCTACACTAATCTTATCCATAACGCCATTTTGACTATTTTATTTGTTATCGATATAAATTGGTTTACAGGTTGGCAAATATTTTTATGTTTCTTTGGAAACCCATTTTAATATTTTGGTTTTGGCGCTGAAAGCTTATTTTAATATGTTGTTTTACTGTTTTCCATTTTTTATATTTTTCCTATATTAGTAATTACTGTTTTAAAATCATGTTATACGGCTGGGAGAACGTTGACGTTGCTCCTCACTGATTGTGGCTGTTATGTTTCTAACATGACAGGTATGCATGTTTCCGGGTGTGGGCTAGCGGGCAGACATGATCCTTGCTCGATTAATTTTAATAATTATGTTTTGTGGATTGTTAAACTCCCTTTGTGGATTTACTTAATTTGTGGCCATTTTCTTTAGAGCCTAATGTTTGACATTACCATTTATATTTTTATAAAAACATAGTTACAGCGTGTTATAATCCCGACTCTACAGTGTTTCCGCCACTGTATCGCGTTAGAATTTCTAGGGGATTACAGGCTCGGTTTAATCGACCCTCCCCGGTGTTTTAAGGACTACAACTACAGGGGTTTCACGGGCCGGAAGATGGTGCTGTCGTGAAGCAAAAATCCCAAAGAGGAGGATTGGTTTTCCTATTTGGTTAGGGGAGATGTTGTCATCAGGTGGTCCATCCCGTGGTGGAATATAAGTGGGTGCGCAGGGTTTCCATTTTCGTCTTCAACCTTGGCTTTGTTACTCCTATCCATGAGGGATCAAGTTTATATTTACTCGGGCATGGTGTCAAATCAGATGGGTGTCCGACCTCCTATTCCAGATGATGCTAAGGTCACTTCTAGTTTCGATCCATGGACCGAGGATTTGCTTAGGGGGTTCAGGGTGTCTTGGGAGCAGAAGTTTTTGCACCCTATTGCTCGACCGACCGTCAATACTTCCGTCCGGAAGAGAATTTGTGGATATCCGTGAGGACAGACCGACCCGAAAATTAGGAAGACAGCGCCACAGAAGGGCGAAGAGGAGACTCGAGAGACTAAGTGCCTAACCAAAGACAGTGGGACCGATCCTAGCCTAGTTAGTTCATCCGAACGGGCCAAGACTAACGAGATCCATATTAAAGCTGCGAAAGAGCAAAGGAAGTGGGATTTGCTGGACTCACGTTTGGATAGGGTGTTAGAGGCTTGCTTTTGGAAAATCATGGAGGAAGAGCGCAAGCAGTTGTACCCGGGCGATAAGGGTGAGGAAGAGTTGGACCGGTAGAGCCCAGCCATTTATATTATGTATTAATAGTTGATAATACGTGGCGTATTAGTACTAGTTTTTGTGGAGTTTAGACATGTTGATTTTCCGGGAAGTCCGGATTTTGGATGCTTGATGTTGATGCCTCGACAAAGGCTTGGTTTAACTGAATTTTGTTTTTTTAATGAGAAGCACATTTATTTTTTCTTTTTTTTTTTGTGGTGACCCGCAACTCGATTCTTCATTTTACCCGGTGCGCCCTTTCGGGTTTTCACTCCGTCCTCGGCTCACCCTTTTTTGTTTTGTTGTTTTTTTTTGACGCCTCGCAACTCATTTCTTCATTTTGCCCGGGGCGCCCTTTCGGGTTTTCACCCCGTCCTCGGCTCGTCGTATAAATTTTTTTTTTCGACGGCTCGCAACTCGATTCTTCATTTTAGCCGGGGCGGCCTTTCGGGTTTTCACCCCATTCTCGGCTCGTCGTTTGTGCTTCGTCATTTAACTCACTCATTGACCGGGTCGTGGGAGGAATCCCGGTTTGCTCAAGAATCGATTAATCGACTGCTTTGTTTAGTTGTTTTGTTGTACCCGGGAAAGGGTTGCCTACGTATCCGCTTTCGGGCGGAATCAAACCATGTTCGTAGTTCTTTATTTTTTTTCTTAAAAAAATGTGAGTGAGTTTGCTTTAGACTCATTTATGCCAATTATCGATGCGAACTTGACTTTTTTTTTCGTGTTGTTATTATTATTACTTTTTGTTTCCCCCTAAGTCGGAGGTTGGGACGGGGTTTCCAGGGTGTTTATAGGTAGTATCGTTTGAGTTGATCCATATTGGTCGGGGTTGAGAACTCTTGTCCATCTAGGTCGGTGAGGATCACGGCGCCCCGTGAGAGTATTTTCTTAACGAGGTAAGGGCCTGCGCAGTTTGGTTTGAATTTTCTTCTAGGGTCGACGGAAAGAGGTGCTCTAATGGATTTGATCACTAAATTTCCCTCGTGTATGTTTTGGGATTTTACTCGCTTGTTAAAGTCTCGTTGGATGCGTTGTTGTTAGGCTTGTACGTTGGATAGGGCATGTATCCTACGTTCATCTAGGAGTACTAGCTCATCGTACCGTTTTTGGTTTCATTCTTCCTCAGGGATACCACTTTCGGCTAATATTCTTAGTGATGGTATTTCTAGCTCTACTGGTTGGACGGCTTCGGAACCGTAGGTTAGGTAATATGGTGTGACTTCGGTAGGTGTTCTATAGGATGTTCGGTATCCCCATAAGGCGAAGAGGATTTTGTTTGGCCAATCTTGGTAGTTGTCTATCATTTTCTTAAGGATGGTGGTGATGGTTTTATTGGCTGTTTCTACGGCCCCGTTGGTTTGCGGTCTATAGGGTGAAGATTTGTGTCTTTGGATTTTGTATTTGGGTATCGGCCCTGAAGTGAGCCCCCTGGTCGCTAATGATTTCATGAGGTATACCGTAACGGCAGATGATGTTGTTTGCAAGAATTTGACTACTTGTTTTGAGGTTAGTACGGTGTAAGAGGCGGCTTCTACCCATTTGGTGAAGTAATCTACGGCTACTAAAATAAAGCAATGTCCGCCGGTCCCTGATGGGTGTACTTTCCCTATGATGTTTATTCCTCAGGTAGGGAAGGGCCAGGGTGTGGCTATAGTGTGCAGAGGATAAGAAGGTAGGTGTTGGATGTTGGCGAATATTTGGTAATTATGGCAGTGCCGAACGTGACGTCGACAGTTTGCCTCTAAGGTAATCCAGTAATAACCCAGTCTCATTATTTTTCGGGCTAGTAGGTGTGCACTCATGTGGCGTCCGCACTCTCCGTGGTGTACCTCTTCCATGACTCTCTCTGATTGGTCTTTGTTTATGCATCTAAGGAGGACTTCTTGTGAGGTTCGTTTGTACTATAGGTCTTGATTCAGGACGTAATGGGTGGCTTGTATTCGTAGGGCTCTTTTTTTTTGCTATTAGTGTTGGGCGGATATGACCCGTGGGGTTTGAAGTCTAGGATGCTTTGTACCAATGGTTCTTCGGGGACATTGTCGGTTTCGAGGTTATGGATGTAGGCTGGTTGTTTGCTTTTCTCCATGCAGATAGGCATGGAAAAGAGGTGATTCGGCATGTTTATTAGTGAGGCTAGTTTGCGTAATGCATCAACGAATTGGTTCTCTTCGCGGGGTATGTGTATGAAGTCAATTTCGGTGAATTCTCGAGACATTGTTTCTATTTTGGTTTGGTATGGGGTTAAGTTTTCACTATAGACTTTCCAGGTTCCCGTGGCTTGGTTGACTACTAGGGATGAATCTCCATGTACCTTAAAATTTTGATTCCTAGAGATATGGCTGTTCTTAGACTTGTTAGGCAGGTCTCGTATAGGGTCGCGTTGGGGATGTTTAGTTGGGTGGCGGTTTATTTGCTTCCGAGTTTATTGTTGTTTGGGTCAGTGGCTGTTTGGGCCTAAGGTCGTTATTCCCGATTTTCTTTTTAGGGTGAAGTTGAGCGGGTTGTTCGTGGTAGCCCTTGCATTTTAGTCAGTTGTTATCGATAATTGGCATAAAGTCGAGTTTTTAAGCGTTTAAAGTAAATTGTTGAAAGAAAGTTAGGCGATTGTTGAGGCATGTTTGTAAAAAAAAGATAACTGTTTTATTAATAATAGTAGACGGGCCCGATGCCCGTGATTTTGTTTTGGGGAGGTGGAGGACATGTTCCCTCGCACCTTCCGAGACTTGATAGAAAAAGACAAGATATTTATTTATTTTTAGTCTAGGCCCTACGATGAACTAGACTCTAGATAAGACCGGTCGTGCCTTTAAGCAGCGATGCTCCCCCCAGGGAATAACACTTTGATGGTGCCGCTGGTCTTTACTGTTACTGGTGCGGTTGTTTGGCCATCGGCCCCATCGCCGACAGGCCGCGGTGTCTGCTTCCTTGCCAGAGGGAAGGTTCCGGCATCCACCAGGTCCTGGATGTCGTGTTTGAGGCGGTCACAGTCTTCAGTATCGTGTCCCCTACCCTGATGATAGAGGCAATAGGCGCTAGGATCCCAATCCGCCCCTCGGGCTCCACGAGGTGGATCTGGGGTAGGGATGAGTTGGGACAGCTGCCAGTCCTCGTTGGCAATTCTGAGGGCCTCGGCATAGGTCATGCCTAGGTCGGTAAGTCTTCTAAAGGGACGCCCTCCGAGGGCTGGGACGAACCTAGCCGGCCCCAGCCTCATCTTGTCTTTAGGGATGAAAGGCATCTCTTTCATTACCTCCCGGGGACCATCTCGCGTCCCGTTGACCGTGTCCTCCAGCTTGCCGAGCTAGAGTAGGATGTTATTATGGGCGACGTTTATTTGGGCTAGGTTATTTTGAAGTTCCTTAACGAGTCCTAGCATTGCGTTGAGTGGTTCGGTATTGTCGTTGGAAGACATTTCTAAATCTGCAAAGCAGGGCCAAAGGTGAGACCGAGTCGACCGGACGTCCTAATGACTCGAGAAATGCTCGTAGCTGAGCGACGCGGAACTGAGACCCCTGACCCGTGTGTGCGAGGTCATTTGGTTTAGGGACTCAGGTGCTTTGGACTCTTGATGTACTTTGGTGAGACGCCTAATGAATTCTAGATCTCTGAGACGAGACGATTTGACGCAAGCCTCGGAGGTGAGGTTTAAGGAGGACTTCTCGAAATGAGACGACCCAAAAAATGTAAGACCTTGAGTACAGATGATCCTAATAGCTAGCATAGACAGTTAAACACACAGTTGTACGACGTAAGAGGTTGATCACGATCCCGGCTCATGATCAAAGAATTTAGATGTATATTTCTTTCGAAAACGACCAGTTTTGCAAAAGTTTTGAAAGGGACGGCTTATAGGAATAGTGCAACGATGGTGTGGCAACATCGCTTGTGGAGTGTAAGTGCGTTGCTATGTGTGTGCATCGGAAATAATGACGAAATGTAGATATGTTTTTTTTAAAGGAGTGCATTTCTTTTAGGGGAATCAGGTTTTTTTGAAAATAATTACGTGATGCTTCTATCAAAACTACAATTAATTAGTTAGTTCGATACTCACGGGGTGCGTGACGTTCATCACAGAGTGTGATGACAGTCTCTTTGAAGGTGTGACTAAATCCTTAGTGAGGGATTTAGGTGGTGAATAGTGTTTCTTATAAGCTTCTCGCTTTTCGAAAAAGAACTTTTAAAAATTAGTGACCCACGTTCGTCGGTTGTACTAGCATTAGACGGTGGGGGTGTGCATTGTAAAAAAAATATTTTGAAAGTGTAACCATTTTTTTAGTTTCCTGACTTCATTAATTGAAGCTTCGGTTATGATAACGGTATGTATGTAAAAAGTTTTTTTTCTTGTTTTGAAATAAAATGTGACCGTGTGGTGGCCTTAACCCCATTAATTGGGAGTTTCGGTTGCATTAACGGTAATCATTGTTGTTAATAGGTTTTAATTTGGGCAAGGTGATGGCACTAAAAACTTTTTCTTTTGAAAGCAGTGCGCGTGAATTTTGCCATGGTAACGACATTAAAAAAAACGTTTTCTCTTCTTTTTTTTAGAAACCACGATTTGGTCGGAGTATTGACGTTTAAACGGTCGTTTTGAAAAGATGAGGTATTTTCAAAAAATGGAATTGAGTGTGGTTGAATACGTTGGCGTGGTTGAATCCAGAATTTTAGTGTTTTATTCGGGTTATATTGTTCAAACACGCTACACATAACTAGGAATGCGTACACTCATGCAGAATGCAGACTAGGGTAGGTTAGGGTAGGCTACCGCCCACAAATGATCTTTACTTAGGCATTGACAATGTTCTGGGGAGATGAGTGTCATACCGCCCGTTTGGACTATCCACTTATTAGTCCCGCGGGTTACGCGTTAGGCGGCCGGAGCGTCAATCGAGGGTCTCTCCGCGTGTCCCTAGAGGTCTTACCGCGAAGAGGTCGATTGGTCCTGATATCGATTAGGGTGAACTTTTTAAGGCCAAAAACTGTAGTGACCACAACTAGGAACTAAGAAATGAGCTTCATCGACCTCGTTCAAGTTACACCACCACTGGAAACTTGTTTGCAAATCCCCAGCGGAGTCCCCAAACTGTGGACGTCCGTTCGCACCGCCCGGTGCCCCACGCGCGCCCGCGCAAGATCGACCCGGTTTTCAACGTGTGGCGGCGGCCACCCACGCGGCCCTCTCTCAACTGGAAGCCGGTCCGATCTGGCATACGGGGCGAAGTGTCGGACCTCGATTTGGATGACGATCCGAACTTGTACTAGACGGGTGCGGACACCCGTGTTTCCATTTGGGAATCGATCGAGAGGTGGTTGTAAATATTTAAAGGCCGATTCATTTGGTAAGGCGACGTTTTTAGTGAACTGAATTCCTTGCCGATTTGTGGAGTCGCCACCGAGTCAATTATGGGGACTCGGAAACCGTTCAAGTCAACTTTGATCCCTTACCGGCTCAAAGTTGAGTGGCATGGGACCTAAAGATAAAGACTTGTACCCTTAAGCACTCCATGCCTGGAATGACTCTCATTGCCAATGGTTTCAGACATCCAGAAACCGTCGATTTTGAGTAAGGGGTGAGGGTACGTATTGGGAAGCCAACATCCGATAGATGTGAACACCCAATCTCGCCCGCACTATAGCGGCCTCTACTAATTAATCGGTGGGCTGATATCCTAGTTCTTTTGTTGTGGTGGAAGTACTGTAACATCCGTTGTTTTAACCCTATATTTAGCTACGTCGGTTGTTTTAAGGACAGATAAGTTTTATCGTCAAAGTAGTTGAGTTTACATTCTTTGCATGCGATTTCACGTGACAAGCAAGCCATGAAAAGATGCACGTATGAGCGTAGAGAGTACTAATATTATACGTATTAGCAAATCAGTTTTAACGCGATAATATGGATATTAGTCATTCTCATGGTATACCTTACCTGGTATTCTGCTTAAGATGCGTCGGTTCGGTATTAATAGGGATGCGTCGAACCTAATAAGGCGAGCACCGGGATTAATACGGAACCCGACCATCGCTTTGTTCAGTTTTAGTTATTTTACGTTTTGAATTCCGTGTTAGGTGATTTGGCATGCGATTATAGGGTCATAAAATCTATAAATCATACGAAAAACTGTAAATGCGAATGTAAGTATATCACATTGTGAGGAGTTGCACCCTCGGAGTATACATTAAACGGGACTCGACGCATAGACAGTTTTGAGAACGGATCTCGGAATTACTCGGGTTTATTTAGTGTGTTTTAGTATTTGTGATTGAAGTTGGGACGTTACGTGTTTTAGTAGACGTTTGTGGGCCCAGTGCCCACATCTAGTGTTGTCGTAGTGCATAATAATAGAAAGTGCGAATATGGAAAGTTTTGTTTAGATGGCAACCTAGCGATGATACGACTTCGACAGGCGGATCCTTCTAGCTTGACCAGTTATCCCGGCAGAGTTCAGTTACCGTTTGACCTTCCCGCAGCTATTCCGGCAGAGCTGCGCTACTATTTGCTAGTTCTGCGGCTAATCCGACAGAATCTCAGTACTAATTTTGGGTTAGTCGATCACAGGCACCTCGGTATCGAGTGGAGTGCTCGAAGGTGAGGAGTAGCGTCGATGTCGCTTTTATTATTGGAACTACGATCGAGTGGATCGTTTGCCTCCGGTGTCGCATTGCGAGCCCTTAGCGATCCCTTAGGTGTTTTCGGCCCTCGTCGCCCATATGAGCGCCCGAGCTGGGGCGTGCCAAGACTCAGGCTCCTGGGTCCGAGCGTGGGGAGACTCAGGCGCGTCAGGTTGTGCGGTTGGAGTTATGAGGATACGGTTTTGATACTTTCCAAAACCGATAGGGAGGAGCGTGATATATTTCTTGGGGATTATGTTTACCCCAGGTTTGACCTAGCACCGTGGGTTTACTGGGCCTCGGGTGTTCATCCGGAGGTTCGCTTGGCGCGGTGTTGACTCGGTTTGAGTTTCGGGGTCGACTCGGGGTCCCGGTGTCAGAATTGACTCTAATTAGCGTCTATGCGACCGTAACGACACGACTAAGGCTGCCATCATGTTAGTTTTCATTTTTCCGAGTAATTATTTGGTCCGTTCTATAGGAAAACTATCTAAAACATCGCAAACCCGCGTCGCGTTGCAGTCCTTTCGTCATTGGGTGTTTGTTGGGCACTTCTGCAGCCAGCAGGTCTAAATCTGGGTGTCTACAATGTGGTAGACAAGGCATCTCAAAGAAGCTTTTACATTACAATGATTTATGCCTTCGACAACTGACACCGATCTAACGAAGGAGGATGTTAATATTTTGCCTGCTTGGGTACGTCTTCGTGCCTAAACCTTAATATTTTGGGGCAAATGCTTACCTGCCATAGCCAATATGACTGGCAAATTTATTAGAGCTGCTCAGGCTACAGTTGATAAAACAAGATTGGGATTTTCTAGAACACTGGTACGTAGAGTTTCAGGTTGGGAAGACCTACCCATCTCAGGTTAAATTCCTAGATGAAAAAGGGCAAAAGATCACACTGAAAGTTGAATATGAATAGAAACTAAGCTTATGTGCAAAATGCAAGGGTATTGGGCACGAGACCTAGGCCTGCAGAAAGGGCACTGTCAATGATGGTCCATCTCCTCCTAAGAGAGTTTTGAAACCACTTCAGAAAAGACCTCAACCAAGGCTAATCAAGGAGGTTGATAATCCCCCTCTGATACAAACTGACACTGGTACTGCAAGTCCCAGTAAATCTTTCAAAGAGGCAGTAGTAGAAGAGAGTATCATTCATATGAATGTGGAAGAAAGCAACCTTATTCCCCCCCAACCGCTCCATGATTAGAGTTGGATTATGGAATGTAAGGGACATGAATAGTGTAAATAAACGGAAAGAAGTAAAGGAGTTTTTTAATGAACAAGATGTAGGTCTATTTTGCTGACTTGAAACTAAAATTAGTAGTAATAATGCATCTAACATTGCTCAGTACCTGTTGGATGGATGGAGTCTGACCACTAATAGCAGTTGTCACAAGGGTGGAAGACTATGGTTGCTATGGAAACCAATGTTATTGTTTGATGTCAATGTTCTAGGTTGGGATGCTCAGCTTCTCCATGCATATGTGGTAGACAAGGCATCTCAAAACATCTTTTACATGACAATGATTTATGCTTTGGATAGCTGACACTGATCTAACGAAGGAGGATGTTAAGATTTTACCTGCTTAGGTACGTTTTCATGCCTTAACCTTAAGATTTTGGGGTAAATGCTTACCGGCCATAGCCAATATGACTGGCAAGTTTATTAGAGCTGCTCAGGCTACAGTTGATAAAACAAGATTGGGATTTGCTAGAACACTGGTACGTAGAGTTTCAGGTTGGGAAGACCTACCCATCTCAGGTTAAATTCCTAGATGAAGAAGGGCAAAAGATCACACTGAAAGTTGAATATGAATAAAAACTAAGCTAATGTGCAAAATGCAAGGGTAATGGGCATGAGACCCAGGCCTGCAGGAAGGGCACTGTCAATGATGGCCCCCCTCCTTCTAAGAGAGTTTGGAAACCACTTCAGAAGAGACCACAACCAAGGATAATCAAGGAGGTTGATAATCCTCCTTTGATAAAAACTGACATTGGTACTGCAAGTCCCAGTAGATCTTTTAATGAGGCAGTAGTAGAAGAGAGTATCATTCATATGAATGTGGAAGAAAGCAACCTCATTCACCCCAACCGCTCCATGATTAGAGTTTGATTATGGAATGTAAGGGACATGAATAATGTAAATAAAAAGAAGGAAATAAAGGGGTTTTTGAATAAATAAGAGATAGGTCTTTTTGGCTTACTGATAAGTGTGTTATGTAGTGCTTATTTCTTGTGATTGGTCCCGGTTTCTCTTGTGGAATCGCTCTTTGGAGAGGTTTTGAGGCTACTTACGCTTCTTCTAGCTTTTTTTGGGTTCCTAAGGCCTATCTTGGAGAAATGAAACAATTCCAACTCGTATCCAATGCATATGGAGCCAATGAAGAGAAGCGACGATGACTCGGTGGCTTAAACTCGATCTCGAGCCCTTAGACCCATTCTCAAGCACTGAGAATCGATAAGAAGCCTAGGAAGAGCAAGTAGGGACCTATGAGATCATATTAGAAGCCTACAAGACCCATCCCGGTCGGGAACACATCCATCACGACCGGGACGAAGTGACGAGCAAGACAACGCCTCTAACAGCCCATCCCGGCCGGGACCATGAGCTTCCCGGTCGGGACCACCCCATCCCGATCGGGACCAACATCATCCCGACCGGGAAGAGCATAACACCGCCCGGTGTTATGCACCATCCCGGCCGGGATCATCTCCTTCCCGGCCGGGAAGGGCCCAGCTCAGCCGCGACTTCATTTTTTCACCCCCCTTATTCTTGTAATCCTATATATACCCGTCCTCTTATATTGTTTTAAGGACTTTTTTCATTACACTACATTAGACTAAACCCTAGATAGATATCCTTCATCATTAGCTTAGTTTATCCTTAATCTTTTGTTAATCTTAGCTTAGTCTAGATAATTACTCTTGTATTAAGGGATTTCTTGAAGAATCCAACCAATCTTGACAACATTGGTGGAGGTTTTGGGTGTTCTTTATATACAAGTTTTCATCTTTTCTCCTTACTAGTTTGGTATAATTTCTCTTCTTCTTTCCTTTAATCCTTGTTTTATCATTCAAGTTTATATCTTTTTTCATTTGTATTGTTCATCCTTGTTACTCTTCATCATGAATGTTTGGATGCTTGTGTTGATTTCTCTAGTTTGTGCTAGTGTTAGTTTGAATATGAGTGAGTAGACTTATTGTGGGGTTAGTAGGGGGATTAAGTGTTGGTTATGGGTGATTAGGGTTTGATTGTGGGTAAAGGTGGATTCTTTGTTACAAGTCACTTGTTATGCATACCATATGTTTGATGAATTGCTTGTTAGGGTAGAAGTGGCCATACTACTCTTGCTTGTTTCCTCCTTCTCATTGTATGCTTGAATTATGATTGAATGCTCTTGTTTTGAGTAGCATCTTGCATGAGTTTTCGGGTTTGTCTTTGACGCGAAAACGCGGCCTTACCTTAGTGACTAGATGAAACCTACACCCTTGATTTCCCAATTATCCTATTACACATATGAACCCGACCTAACCCTACTCTTCCCCTATTTGATTTTTTCATCTTATTTGTAATCATTCCCTTAGTTTGTTGTTTCATTTAGCCTTAGTTATTTCATTTAGTTCTTGTTATACCTAGTTCATTCATAACTTTAGTTTCATTCTCTTTTCATTGTTCTAGTTTGTTTATCCTTGTTTGTTAGCCTAGTGATTGTGTTAGTAATCAATTCTGGTTAATTCTCTTCCCTTCCTGTATTGTAACCTTTTGAGCTAGTCTAAACCGTTTTTTCGTCTCCGTGGATCGACCCGACTTACCCTAGCTATTTGTTAGGATTAGTTGGTTTTATTTGAGCGGTAGGATACACAGCAAATCCCTACCATCAATTTGGCGCCGTTGCCGGGGACGGTGTGCATGTTTAGACTTTGTTTGCTTATTTGCACGACTTTGTTACCATTTTGTGTTCTTCTTTTATCCATTGTGCATATTTTGTTATCTTTTTCCTTGTTTTTATAGCTTTCTTTTCTCTTTGTCTTTGGTTGTGCTCGTTTATTGTCTCTACCTAGTGCCCATAAAGCACTAGGTATTCTCACGTTTGTTCCAAGTGTGTAGTGCATGCCTAGGAGGAGAGCCGACTTCTTTCTCTTCAATCCAGAGCCGGAGAGACTCTTTAGAGCCTTTTGTCAACGAACAATTGATCGAGTTAGAAATTCTCAACCGGGTACTAGCACCAACATTGAAGAATAAGCTCAAGGATTTGACTTAGCTTATACGAACTACCTCAAGGCAACACCGAAGGGATAATCTTCAACAATCCCTTTGGTACTTCTAGTCACTCTTCTTCACCTAGTTCTCCTTCAACATCTCAAGCAAGTTCTACCCCGTCATCTCCCTTACATCCAAACATGCCTAAGTTCTCATCTCACTCCACTTTGACCGAGGATGTCTTGCCGGGACCGAGCACTTTACTGGATACATACATCGAAAATTTTGTGGCAAAGACACAATTCATTCAACTTGTGGAGCGAAATCAATTTAGTGGTGTAATCCCCAAGAAAATCTAACGCAATACAGTGGCGGAAACACTGTAGAGTTGGGATTAAAACACGCTGACAAACTATATCTTATTAAAATAAGTGGTAAGTCGATACAAAGGCCACTTTTTACAAAAGGGCTAAATAGAAAATTCTCCAAATGGGTTATACAAATCCATAAATTACATGAATAAAGAAAGAGTAGGATCCACGCTACTCGCTAGCTCACACCCAAAACCTAGCAGCAAATACCTGTCATGTTATAAACATAACAGCCACGTCAGTGGGGAGTAACTCGGACGTTCTCCCAGCCATATTATATCATATGGAAAAATAATAGTATTATTATATCAAAATACTTAAAATGAGAAAACATTAAAAACAATATAATAAAATAAGTTCCCGGAGGAAACTTAAAACATTTGCAAACCTGCGAGTCAAAAATTCAATCGATAATATAATATTCAAAAATGGCATTATGGAAACTCGTTCAGTGTGCACAAGGCTAGACTTTCACTAGGATAATACTGGAAACTAGCTTCGAGAACTGTAGACTTAACTCATAACAGAATCCAGTCTCTAACTAGGCAACTCAACTATAACAGGACTGCGTGCAGCGAGGTCCTGGCTTAAGTAATGTACACCCCTCCTGGACACCAACCGTAATCCAGTTCAACCCGACGGCGACTTACACGATGCGATATCTAAGTTTAAGGTCAAAATATACACACTCCTGAGCACAAACCATGCTCAGTTCAACGACCAATGTGTCTCAACATAGACACACCAGCTTTATAGTTGATGGCAAAAATGTACATCCCAGACTATATTACTCTAACCCCACACTTCTCTTTATTCCATAACTCCAAAACAAGCCATTATCGATAGTCAAAAGTAATTATAATCAATATAAATGATATGGATAAAAGGAATAACCATTTTATATTAAGAGGGAAACTTTCTATAGATAGAAACTTACTAATTTTAGAAACTTACTAAAAATAGTCTTATAGAAAATACGTAAGTTATTAAAATAAGTGAAATGTATAAAAATAGCATTTCTAACGAGATTAACATTTAATTATTATCGTCGTTATCGTAACTTTAATATATTCCTAAATTCGTTACTCCAAAATATAAATAAAATGTGATAAGTCATTATATAGTATTTTTATAAATAATTTAGGAAGTCGAGGTAAAACAATAAATCTTAGAAAAGAGATATTTTAAGAAAAACGATATCAAAATTAATTGAGTCAACGAGTTATATAAATGAAATGAATTTTATAAAGGGTTCAAATTATTTTTAAGAAATAGCTCTGATTTATGAATAATACAATTTTCAATAAAAATAGTCAATCGGAAACAAATAGGAAATTATTAGTGAAAATAGTCTCGACTAAAATGTATTTAAAACTAAATCGACTATTTTCTCATTTATTAGTATAAATCGTAAAACGGAAATTAATTTATTAAACAAGTATACAAATCTCGATTATAATATAAAAATATGATTTTGAGTTAAAATTATAAATAGACGAAATATGACAAAAATATGAAATCGATATTATTTAGTTACTAGTGTCACGATAACCAACAAAATATTATAACGATCGTAAATAATTAAATTACTAACGATTTATAAAACGATATCGAAAATCGTAAAATATTTATAAAGCACACAATTTATAAAATAATATTTTTAGCAAATAATAAATAGCTAAAATTAGAAAATGGAAGTTAAAATATTTACTACATACTACTACTCAAACATACGATATAAAATCGAGTAACGTCCTAAAGTTACCTCGGGTCAAAAACCGAAATGATCACGTATTCGTCCTTGATCAGTCCAAGCTTCAAATTAGTAGAATTGTCGTCTTTAAGCTCCAAGTAGAAGGACCGTTCAACATCACGGAAATCGAGAAGACAAAACAAGAGAATGAGACAAGCGTATTCGACACAAAATATAAAGGAAATTGATGTGTCAAAAAGAATCTCGAAGGCCGCACTTAAAAGGGGTCGAATACGACAAGGTAAGGGCAGAAATTGTCACGAAAGTGACCAACAAAGAAGAATTAAGTAGCAGCAGGAGTTACGCACAGAATATCAGCAACACCACACAAGAAGACCGAACTTGGTGGCATCTCTACATCGATTCATCGATCCGAAAAAAGGAAAAGACGGATTGACAGTAGCAGCTGTGCAGAATGCCAGGTAGAAAAACGAGAAACGAACAAAAGAGAAAGAAGAAGAAGAAGACAAACAGCACCAGCGGAAACAATAACAGCCACAACAAACGCGACAGCAGTGAACAGAAACGACGTAAAATGACACCAGTACTGTCATCAACAGCGGAGAGAAATGGAGAGGATGAGCATCAGAACAAGGAAGAAGAAACAGGGATCTAGTCGATAAAAGACAGCAGTGAATGGCAGAAGAGAAAATGTAACAGCAACAAGGATGACAACCACAACAACCGCACAAGGAGCAGCAAAACGAAAACAGACGAGCATCAGGACAACAAACAGCATTGACAACGACAAACGATGGACTGAAACGGGACAAAAAGTTGCGAGGAAGAAGAAGATAAGCAGCAGAACGCAACAGCAGCAAGAGCACGAAACAGCAGCACCATCAACAACAACAACAACAACAACAAATGACAGCAGAAAATCAGACCCGAATCAACCATGACAGTCGCAGCAGCGCACAAAGGAGAAGAAGGAAGAAAAAATAAGAAAAGAAGTAGAAAGAAAAACGAGAAAAAAGAATCTCACGTTTAAAAGCAGTAGCAGAGCAACGGTAGAAACGTAGCAGCAGCGGCGATGACACAAAACCGAAACAGCAGAAATAGAACACGGCCAGGGGCGCACGAAAACAGGAGCAGCAGCGGCGATGGACATAGCAGCAGCAGGAAGCAACAGCAGCATCGGAGCAGAACAGCGGCAGCAGCAGTACAACCGACAACAGCAGTACCAGCATCAATAAACACGGGCGAAAAGAGTAGAGGAAGGAGAAGAAAAAACAGAGAACGAGGTGGAATCAATACCAAACCGAGGAATCAGGGAAATGTAGCAGCAGCCACGAACAAACAACGATGGCAGCAGTGTAACAGCAGTCAGACTCAGGCAACAATACGCCCCGGCAGCAGCAGAAAACGTAAGCAGCAGCAACAGAAAGGAATCAGGAAAGAAGAAGGAGAAGGAGAGCGTGAAGAGGAGGCTAGAAGACGGAGATGATGCAGGTTGAAAAGGATGAATGAATGATGAATTGAGATGGTGGAATGTATTAGAGAAAGTGTAAGGGAAAATGAATGAATGAATGAATGAGGCTGAAATGGTGGAAAGAATGAATATCAACACAAAAAGGTGAAGCGGTGGAATGTATTAAGTGGGATGAATGAAGACAAGAAGGAAGTGGTGGAGGATGAATAGACCAAGGAAAAGAATGTATGTAACAATAGTAAGGGGACACATACAACGAGAAATCGGGAAAGGGGATGAATCCTCTCCAATAAATGAATCGGTTTAGAATTACGAATTAAATGAATTCCGTAACAAAAGCTGACTGACCCAAGAATCGAATTAAAACGAGTTAAAAAGATTAATAACTAATCGGGCCGTCGAATAAAATGAGTAAATAAATTACTCGAGACGAAAACGAAGCTTATAGAAATAAATAATTAGACGATCAAATAGTATATCCTGATAAATAATAGATTTTCGATAAAGTGAATTAAGTTGATTTCTCGAGGGAAGGAAATAAATATTTTGACGAAACTTAAAATAAATTAGCTTCGAGCTTAAAATATATAAATAAAAAGAATTTAGAATTTAAATCGTCGAAATAGACTTTCGGTAAAATTAAATTAAATAGAATGAATCGAAATGGAAATAAAATATGTTTTAAAATATAAGAAGAGTTATCGAGTCAAATAGAATTTTAGGAGTTTGAAACGATTAAACGTTAAATTCATTTTATAATAATTTTAAGAATTACGAGTTAAACCGTAAACAAAATAAAAATACGAATATAATTTAAAATTAATTTAATTTATAAAATCAGGGGTGTTACAATCTTCCCCACTAAAAAGAAGTTTCGTCCTCGAAACTAACAAAAACATAATAATAGAGTGGAAAACAAGGTTGTATCACTTGAATAAAATGAGAATGCTTAACTCGCATTAGAATCTCGATTTTTAAAAATTTTACAACTTCAAACGTGATATGAAATCAAAATCGAAGACAAAATTTTATTTCAAGATGAGTTGGGCTCAGTTCCCAAGGTTTAAAATCATTTAAATTAGTAAAATCGCAAGTTAAAATTATTTGGTAAGGTAATGACGATAGATCATATTTGTTAACGAACTCGAGGGGGAAAGAGTACCCAAATATTTTCAAAACAACAGTGAAACGTTTCAATTAAGAAATTCGACCATACTTTATTTTAAGACCAAGCAAAAATTTGAGAAATCAAGTTTTGTAGTTAGTAAATAATAATCGACCAAGTCGTCAAACACTTTCAATGACAGATTTAAAGTCTAACGACAATAAAACAAAAATATAGACGTACAAAGTTTTTCAGAAATTTTAAATCGTTTTACATAATAATCTTATAAAAATCCAAAATATTTGCAATTATGAAAGTTTTCATAAAATCAAAATTTTAAATAATTTCGAAATACTTTAAAATAAATTATTTATACCCTTTGAAACGGAACCAAAAATAAAACAAAGACGAAATACAAAGTTTTGAAATTTATAACTCAAAATGTTAAAATCTCATGAAAATTCAATGTTTTTAAATTAGTCAATCTTTTCACAACACAAGTTTGAGGAAAATATTAAATGGATAAATAGAGTCAAAGTCAACGACAAATCGAAATAAAAGTTTTCAAACCCGATTAAGAAGCCGAAAGGAATTGGCTGAAGAAGAAGAAGCGGAATTAAGGGAAAAGCTAAAGGGAGGAACGAAATTGAGAGTCAAACAAAGCTCTCAAGGAAATATAGAAGAAGTTAACCATCTCGAGATTCCCGGTATGACTCCCACAACACGGGTTCCTAATTTCTACCAAATACGTTAAGTCCAATATTAGGCACTAGGTGGTATTGCTCAGTCACAAACTCCAAAAATGTCTTACGTGATTATCCAATCGATCAAACGACACATTACCAATCCACAATTGCCTAACAATCTAATCTCATCAATTAAATTTCCAATGGTCATCAGGCAAACCCCAAACTCGCAATCGATAAGATTCCTAAATCCAAAGATCATAAAGTTTGAACTCGAGGTACACCCCAAAATTTCTCGAGTAAGGAACACTAAACAAGATCCACCAATTTAACAATGATCGGGTACAAAATTCTCAAAAAGATGACCAACATATTTAATATGTCACAAGTACAGAACTTGGGAAAGTACAACGAATCCTCAAACACGCTCAAACCTATAGGTAATGGCGCGAACACTAACATCTTCAAAACACGACTTTCGACTCAGGTTTCTGGGAACTCCACCAAAGTTCATATCGTAACAACGAAACCACCAAATATTTATTAACTCAACGAAGCCACAAACTCGTTGGTCTAAGGGTTTTGAACTATAAATTCATCAGGATGATTCGCATTAAGTATTTCTCGAAACAACGCGATAAATCCAACCTCTAATTGTGCAATATGTCTCTCTTCTTCAACGATTTAATCCTTAATAAATACAGGTAATCTATGTCAACCAAAATTTCTAATGATATTAATCAAAACCTTCGATGGTACCACAACACTCAGGTTAACACTTTAAAGAATGCTCTATGATCCCAAATATTCACGATGCATCCATCAAATAAGCATTAGATAAGAATTTCCAAAGTAATATTATCAGTTGTATTTAGTTCAGTTCTAGGTTAGGTACTAGGTATCCATCAAATATGATGTACTCTTACTACTTCAAAGTATATTCAACTCTAAGTACTCTAAAATAATCAAAGTAACCTATAACCCAATGTTCAGTGTCTAAGGTATCATCCTAATTCCCATAATCAACAATTTGCCATTCAAATCAATCCTCAAGAATTTATTACTTGCTTAGAAGGTAGGGTAGACTCACAATCCTCAAACCAGGTAACAAGGGTTTACTAAACATCAAACATCTATAATACGGGGTTCAGTAAGACAGAAACCGGTACCAAAGGATCTCAAGAGGAGGATGGTAAAATAGAAGAATAAATGAAAGATTGATCACAAGAATGAAGACGCGGATATATACGAGAAGAATTATAAGAAGCAGAAACAGGAAGAAAAGAATCAATGATTCTAGAAGATAAAGACCTAAACCGAGAAGGGAAAGTATGGACCTCTAAGGTTCACGAGGAAAGTAAATAGATTACTTCATCTTCTTGTAGAGGAACGAGCATGCAAGTCATGGGTTGCTACATCTAGATTTACTGCGACATCATGGAACATGAATCTACTCTTGATCATCTTACCTGTAGCTTGAGCAAACCAAATCTGGGCTGAAGGGTCGCCATTGTATCTTCCTTGTAGCACAAAGTCGTCCACTCGAATTAACAGGCGTTGAGAGTTCTAAGCAGGTCTTGTCCCGATCAGGAGCAGCATCTTGTTCATTCATATTCTTCCAGACAAAAGCAACAAATATTCAATGCTAATCATTGAGTAACAAGAACATATAAACCTAACAGTTAAGTCCTTACTTTGGTTTCTACCCATCTCTCACTAAAATTTCTTTAATATTCAAATCATTTACTAGTATTTTTCCTAAAATCAGGTGTAAGCGTCGGGAGCAACAATGCTCTGATACCAACTGTAATCCTCTAGAAAATCTAACGCAATACAGTGGCGGAAACACTGTAGAGTTGGGATTAAAACACGCTGACAAACTATATCTTATTAAAAGAAATGGTAAGTCGATACAAAGGCCACTTTTTACAAAAGGGCTAAATAGAAAATTCTCCAAATGGGTTATACAAATCCATAAATTACATGAATAAAGAAAGAGTAGGATCCACGCTACTCGCTAGCTCACACCCAAAACCTAGCAGCAAATACCTGTCATGCTATAAACATAACAGCCACGTCAGTGGGGAGTAACTCGGACGTTCTCCCAGCCATATTATATCATATGGAAAAATAATAGTATTATTATATCAAAATACTTAAAATGAGAAAACATTAAAAACAATATAATAAAATAAGTTCCCGGAGGAAACTTAAAACATTTGCAAACCTGCGAGTCAAAAATTCAATCGATAATATAATATTCAAAAATGGCATTATGGAAACTCGTTCAGTGTGCACAAGGCTAGACTTTCACTAGGATAATACTGGAAACTAGCTTCGAGAACTGTAGACTTAACTCATAACAGAATCCAGTCTCTAACTAGGCAACTCAACTATAACAGGACTGCGTGCAGCGAGGTCCTGGCTTAAGTAATGTACACCCCTCCTGGACACCAACCGTAATCCAGTTCAACCCGACGGCGACTTACACGATGCGATATCTAAGTTTAAGGTCAAAATATACACACTCCTGAGCACAAACCATGCTCAGTTCAACGACCAATGTGTCTCAACATAGACACACCAGCTTTATAGTTGATGGCAAAAATGTACATCCCAGACTATATTACTCTAACCCCACACTTCTCTTTATTCCATAACTCCAAAACAAGCCATTATCGATAGTCAAAAGTAATTATAATCAATATAAATGATATGGATAAAAGGAATAACCATTTTATATTAAGAGGGAAACTTTCTATAGATAGAAACTTACTAATTTTAGAAACTTACTAAAAATAGTCTTATAGAAAATACGTAAGTTATTAAAATAAGTGAAATGTATAAAAATAGCATTTCTAACGAGATTAACATTTAATTATTATCGTCGTTATCGTAACTTTAATATATTCCTAAATTCGTTACTCCAAAATATAAATAAAATGTGATAAGTCATTATATAGTATTTTTATAAATAATTTAGGAAGTCGAGGTAAAACAATAGATCTTAGAAAAGAGATATTTTAAGAAAAACGATATCAAAATTAATTGAGTCAACGAGTTATATAAATGAAATGAATTTTATAAAGGGTTCAAATTATTTTTAAGAAATAGCTCTGATTTATGAATAATACAATTTTCAATAAAAATAGTCAATCGGAAACAAATAGGAAATTATTAGTGAAAATAGTCTCGACTAAAATGTATTTAAAACTAAATCGACTATTTTCTCATTTATTAGTATAAATCGTAAAACGGAAATTAATTTATTAAACAAGTATACAAATCTCGATTATAATATAAAAATATGATTTTGAGTTAAAATTATAAATAGACGAAATATGACAAAAATATGAAATCGATATTATTTAGTTACTAGTGTCACGATAACCAACAAAATATTATAACGATCGTAAATAATTAAATTACTAACGATTTATAAAACGATATCGAAAATCGTAAAATATTTATAAAGCACACAATTTATAAAATAATATTTTTAGCAAATAATAAATAGCTAAAATTAGAAAATGGAAGTTAAAATATTTACTACATACTACTACTCAAACATACGATATAAAATCGAGTAACGTCCTAAAGTTACCTCGGGTCAAAAACCGAAATGATCACGTATTCGTCCTTGATCAGTCCAAGCTTCAAATTAGTAGAATTGTCGTCTTTAAGCTCCAAGTAGAAGGACCGTTCAACATCACGGAAATCGAGAAGACAAAACAAGAGAATGAGACAAGCGTATTCGACACAAAATAGAAAGGAAATTGATGTGTCAAAAAGAATCTCGAAGGCCGCACTTAAAAGGGGTCGAATACGACAAGGTAAGGGCAGAAATTGTCACGAAAGTGACCAACAAAGAAGAATTAAGTAGCAGCAGGAGTTACGCACAGAATATCAGCAACACCACACAAGAAAACCGAACTTGGTGGCATCTCTACATCGATTCATCGATCCGAAAAAAGGAAAAGACGGATTGACAGTAGCAGCTGTGCAGAATGCCAGGTAGAAAAACGAGAAACGAACAAAAGAGAAAGAAGAAGAAGAAGACAAACAGCACCAGCGGAAACAATAACAGCCATAACAAACGCGACAGCAGTGAACAGAAACGACGTAAAATGACACCAGTACTGTCATCAACAGCGGAGAGAAATGGAGAGGATGAGCATCAGAACAAGGAAGAAGAAACAGGGATCTAGTCGATAAAAGACAGCAGTGAATGGCAGAAGAGAAAATGTAACAGCAACAAGGATGACAACCACAACAACCGCACAAGGAGCAGCAAAACGAAAACAGACGAGCATCAGGACAACGAACAGCATCGACAACGACAAACGATGGACTGAAACGGGACAAAAAGTTGCGAGGAAGAAGAAGATAAGCAGCAGAACGCAACAGCAGCACCATCAACAACAACAACAACAACAAATGACAGCAGAAAATCAGACCCGAATCAATCATGACAGTCGCAGCAGCGCACAAAGGAGAAGAAGGAAGAAAAAAGAAGAAAAGAAGTAGAAAGAAAAACGAGAAAAAAGAATCTCACGTTTAAAAGCAGTAGCAGAGCAACGGTAGAAACGTAGCAGCAGCGGCGATGACACAAAACCGAAACAGCAGAAATAGAACACGGCCAGGGGCGCACGAAAACAGGAGCAGCAGCGGCGATGGACATAGCAGCAGCAGCAGCAGCAGGAAGCAACAACAGCATCGGAGCAGAACAGCGGCAACAGCAGTACAACCGACAACAGCAGTACCAGCATCAATAAACACGGGCGAAAAGAGTAGAGGAAGGAGAAGAAAAAACAGAGAACGAGGTGGAATCAATACCAAACCGAGGAATCAGGGAAATGTAGCAGCAGCCACGAACAAACAACGATGGCAGCAGCGTAACAGCAGTCGGACTCAGGCAACAATACGCCCCGGCAGCAGCAGAAAACGTAAGCAGCAGCAACAGAAAGGAATCAGGAAAGAAGAAGGAGAAGGAGAGCGTGAAGAGGAGGCTAGAAGACGGAGATGATGCAGGTTGAAAAGGATGAATGAATGATGAATTGAGACGGTGGAATGTATTAGAGAAAGTGTAAGGGAAAATGAATGAATGAATGAATGAGGCTGAAATGGTGGAAAGAATGAATATCAACACAAAAAGGTGAAGCGGTGGAATGTATTAAGTGGGATGAATGAAGACAAGAAGGAAGTGGTGGAGGATGAATAGACCAAGGAAAAGAATGTATGTAACAATAGTAAGGGGACACATACAACGAGAAATCGGGAAAGGGGATGAATCCTCTCCAATAAATGAATCGGTTTAGAATTACGAATTAAATGAATTCCGTAACAAAAGCTGACTGACCCAAGAATCGAATTAAAACGAGTTAAAAAGATTAATAACTAATCGGGCCGTCGAATAAAATGAGTAAATAAATTACTCGAGACGAAAACGAAGCTTATAGAAATAAATAATTAGACGATCAAATAGTATATCCTGATAAATAATAGATTTTCGATAAAGTGAATTAAGTTGATTTCTCGAGGGAAGGAAATAAATATTTTGACGAAACTTAAAATAAATTAGCTTCGAGCTTAAAATATATAAATAAAAAGAATTTAGAATTTAAATCGTCGAAATAGACTTTCGGTAAAATTAAATTAAATAGAATGAATCGAAATGGAAATAAAATATGTTTTAAAATATAAGAAGAGTTATCGAGTCAAATAGAATTTTAGGAGTTTGAAACGATTAAACGTTAAATTCATTTTATAATAATTTTAAGAATTACGAGTTAAACCGTAAACAAAATAAAAATACGAATATAATTTAAAATTAATTTAATTTATAAAATCAGGGGTGTTACAAGTGGTTTGCCTACCGAAGACCCACACCAACATATGGAGACATTCTCCGATTATTGTGATGCTATTTCGCAAACCGGGATTACTCAAGATCAAATTAGATGGGTTCTTTTCCCGTTCTCTCTTATTGGAAAAGCTAAGAAACAGATCAAGAGTCTCGATAGGGCAACCATGGGGATCGATACTTGGAAAAAGCTTGCGTTGGCTTTCTACCATAAGTTTTACCCACCTGATAAGTGTAGTTTGTAGTGCCTAATTGGTTGTGTTTTGATCCCGTTTTTCTTGTGAAACTGCTCCTTGGGAGCGATTTCTGGGCTACTCATGCTTCTTTTAGTTCGTTTTAGGTCTCCAAGATCATACATGGAGAATTGGAACGATTCCGACTCGTTTTATACGCTTTTGGAGCCAACGAAGAGAAGGAACGATCACTCGGTACCTTGGGACCCACTCCCGAGCCACTTAGACTCAATCCCGAGCCCTGACAATCGATGAGAAGCCCATGAGAGGCAAGGAGAGACCTTAGAGCTCTTATTGGAGGCATATAGACCCTTTCCGGGCGGGATAGTGGCCTTCCCGGTCGGGAAGGAGTGCACAAATCATACAGCCCCTGTTTTGGGCCGTCTCGGCCGAGAAGGCTCTCATCCCGGGCGGGACCATTTCGTCCTGGGCGGGACGGCTGTGCTGTAGCCGCGTGACTTTCCTTTCCTCTCCTTCATTCTTGTAACCATATAAATACTCCTCCCTTGTATTGTTTAAACATCTTACATTACCCTAGATTATTTTAGACCTCTCTTAAGCATTCAAAACCCTAATTAGCCTCTCTTCATCTTTAGTTAATCCTTAGTTAATCTTAGTTTAATCTAGTTAATTAGTCTTGTATTGAAGAGATTCTTGAAGACTCATCCAAGATTGACAACCTTGGAGATTATTTTGGGTTTCTTATTAATGTAAGTTCTCATCTTTTTATCTCCTTGTTAGTGGGTATAATTTCTTTTCTCTTAATCTTTGTTAATTTCTCAAGTTTTAATCTTTACATATTGTTTGTTGTTCTTGTTTGTTCATTGTGGATGTTTTGATTATATTGTCTATTTCTCTTGCTAGTCTTAGTTTTGATTTCATTATGAGTGAGTAGATTCCTTGTGGGGTTAGTAGGGGGATTAAGTGTGGATTATGGGTGATTAGGGCTTGATTGTGGGTAAAGGTGATTCCTTTGTTGCTAGTCACTTATTGGGCACACCATGTGTTTGTTGTATTGCTTGTGTGGGTAGTAGTGGCCAATGCTTCTCATACTTGTTCTCTTCTTCTCATTGTGTATTCGATTTGTGGTTGAATGTTTGTGTTTTGAGTAGCATCTTGCATGAGTATTCGGGTTTAGTCTTAGACACGAGAGTGCGGACTTTGGCTTTGGCGCGAGAGCGCAAAGCAACCTTAGTAACTAAGTGGCACTTACACCCTTGATTACCCAACCATCCTACTACACTTATGAACCCGACCTAACCCTACTCATTCCCATTATTTGATTTCTCTACCTCTTTAGCCATCTTCTCTAGTTTAATAGTCTCCTTAGTCTTTAGTTGTTCATTAGTTCTTGTTATAGCTAGTTCATTGTTAGTCTAGTTCATACCTCTTCCACCATCATAGTTTGTCAATTCTAGTCTCTTTGTGTTCGTTTGTGACTTAGCCTTGTTTCTAGGTAGACCTAGTCTAGACACCTATAATCGTCTCCGTGGACACGACCCGACTTACCCTAGCTATCATTAGGATTAGTTGGACTCTACTTGACGGTGGGGATCGCGGCAAAACCCTACCATCAATTTGGCGTCGTTGCCGGGGACGGTGCATGTTTAGACTTAGTTTGCTTTTTAGCTAGACTTAGTTACCCTTCTTGTGCTCTTCTTCTATCTCTTGTGCATATTTTGTAGGTTTTTTCTTAGTTTCTTTAGCTTCCTTTTCTCTTTGTCTTGGGTAGTGTTCGTTTATTGTCTTTGCCTAGTGCCCATAAAGCACTAGGTGTTCTCACGTTTGCTCTAGTGTGTAATGTATGCCTAGGAGGGGAGGCGATTTATTTCTCTTCAATCCAGAGCCGGAAAGACTCTTTAGAGCCTTTCGCCACTGAACGATTGACCGGGTTAGAATCTCTCAACCAAGTGCTAGCAATACCACCGAAGAACAAGCCCATGAATCCGACTTTATCGAGCAACCTCAAGGCAATACCGAAGGAATCTTCATAAATCCCTTTGGTACTTCTTCAAATCATTCCTCTCAACCAAGTTCTCCTTCAACATCTACATCAACACCATCTACACCGTCCTCTCCCGCATATCCAATAATGCCTAAGTTCTCTTCACACTCAACGTTTACGGAAGATGTCTTGCCCGGTCCAACCGCTTTACCGGAAGCTTATACCGGCAACTTTGTGGCAAAAACACAATTCATCCAATTGGTCGAAAGAAGTCAATTTAGCGGGTTACCAACCGAAGATCCTCATCAACACATGGAAACCTTTTCGGATTATTGCGATGCTATCTCACAAATGGGAATATCCCAAGACCAAATCCGGTGGGTATTATTTCCTTTTTCTTTGATCGGTAAAGCTAAGCAATGGTTCAAAGAGTTAGACAAGGCGACTCTTGGTATTGATACTTGGAAGAAGCTAGGCTTAGCTTTCTACCAACAATTTTATCCCCCGGAGAAGACAAATCTATTGAGAGCCTCTATCACGGGATTCCAACAACGTGATGAAGAAAGCCTCTACGAAGCGTGGGAAAGATTCAAAGCCTTGATCCGCTCTTGCCCTCACCATGGTCTATCACAATGGCTCCTTGTTCAACAATTTTGGAACGGATTATATGAAGACTCAAGGGCCATACTCAATATGGGATCGAATGGAAGGTTTACCGAGGTGGATGATGACCAAACTTGGCCAAGAATCGAAGAGATGGCGGTACACAACTCTCAATACTCAAGGCCTAGGAAGGCGAATCGAGGAGGAAGGCACGAGATCGATACCATCACACAACTAAGCATTGATCTTGGAGCTCAACTAAAAACCCACATGGAATCTATTGACAAGAAGCTCCAAAGCCATTTTGATCAAGGTCAAGGTACAAGTGCCTCCCACCAACATTCCATTCAACAAGTTAATGCTTTGGGAGTTGTATCTCCTACATCTTATTATGGGATATGCGATACTTGCGGGATATTTGGACAAGAACCTCTACATTGTTGAGGTAGTATTGAGCAAGTGAACGCCTTTCAAGCGTTCAAGCAAGGTGCCTCATATCCTCACATGTTTCAAGCTTCCCAACAAGTTCCCCAACAACAATCTCTACAGCATCGTCCGTATGTTCCACCTCCCTTAAAGGACAACAATCAAAGCTACCAAGGTTATGTAGGCAATCAAAGGCCATTCAACAATTTCAAGCAACATAACCAAGGTACTTTCAACAACAATCAAGGGTTCCAACAAGGGAACTTCAATCAAGGTGGTTTCCAAGGGAACCAACACTCCGAAGGACACCATAACTACAACCAAGGTAACAATCAAGGCCTTAATCAAGGTAACTCTCATGGGTTCCAAGGGAACCATTAACAACAACAAGGATCTCAAGGTACTCAACAAGAAAGCAAGCAAAGGAGTCGGTCTCCTACTCATGATTATGACATTCCTCTAGCCATCACCAAAACTCCTCATAACCAATAGTCTCCCCCTCGAGATTTCGACATGCAAAAATCAATGTTGGAAATTCAAAGAAGTCAATTGGAGACACAAAGAACCCAACAAGAAATTATTGCTCAACTTCAAAGGGATAACTTGGCAAGAGATGTTCATATGAAGATGCTCGAAACCCAAATATCTCAACTTGCTTTGGGTAGCTCTTCAAGTCAAAAGGGGCAACTACCTCCTCAAGGGGAAACGGCGAAATTTGAGCATGTGAATGCTATTACCTAGAGGATTGGTTCATCTTATGACCCCCCCCCCTATCCCTTAATGAGCACGTACCAATGAAAGAAGTTGTCTCTCCAATTCAAGAAGATTCAAGCTTGGGAAATCCAATAGAGGAACAAGTCTTGTGGGAGATTGAGAAACCCCAAGAAGACAAGCTTCCCCCACTTCAAGTAAAAGACAAGAGTAAAGGGAAAGTGTCATTTGAGAAGTCCACCCCTATTGAGCAAAACAAGGTTCATATTAAGTTGCCTTTTCCAACAAGGCAAATGAAGACCAAGGTGGATTTCCAATATGACATGTTCCTTAATATTGTGAAGAAATTGGATGTGAGTGTCCCTTTTACCGATCTACTTACCCAAATCCCGGCATATGGAAGATTCATGAAAGAAATCTTGGCTAGGAAGAGATCCGTCGACAAGGAAGAAACCATAGCGTTCACAAGAGTAGTGAGCGAACTTATTCAAGGTTCTACGCTTCCCAAGTTGAAGGATCCGGGTAGTTTCTCGATCCCGTGGACCATAGGCAACTTCAAGATTGAGAGAGCACTATGTGATTTGGGTGAGAGTGTAAGCATCATTCCCTATTCCATTTGTGAGCGACTTGGGATGAAGGAGCTCAAGAGTACTTCCATTACACTCCAAATGGCCGATAGTTCCCTCAACCGCCCTTTGGGGATGTTGGAAGATGTGCCAATAAGAATTGGGAAATTCTTTATTCCGGTCGACTTCCTTGTGCTTGACATGCCGGAAGATGCTATCACTCCCATTATCCTTGGGCGCCCATTTCTACATACCGCCGGTGCTATGATTGATGTAAAAAACGGTAGGATCACATTTGAGTTAGGCGAAGAAAAGCTCATGTTTGACCTCCAAGGCAACACCTCGCCTACTAATGATGAGTCTTGTAAAATGATCCACGCCGTGAAAGACATCGATCTAGGGAATGAGTCGGGTAAAAGCTTGAAGAACAACTTCTATGGAATTGAGGATGATGATTCTGAGATTGGGGCGGATGAGTGCCCATATCATGAGTTTGAAGACAAGTGCCAAGACAAGAAGAAAAATGAGCCTCCCTTGGGGCCACATGAGGATAGATGGACGTTTGGGTATATCCCGAAGGATCACAAGTACAAGTTCAAGCCATTGAACTTAGTAGATTGGGATGCCCCGGGAACGTCAAGACAAGGTTGTGGAGAACCTTATAGTGTAGATGGTTACACCACAAGCTTGATTGAAGACTTCTCAAGGGCCTTCGATTTGTTTTCGTGCCCTTGATGGTGATGGAATTGGTTATAGTGTTGTTGAAAAAGAATTGAAGAGTGCACCATCATTGGTTTGACGGAGTTCCAAAAGAACCGTCTTATTGTATATATTTCTTTCTTTTAATACTTTTAGGTTTTGTGAAAATTCTTGTGATTTGGTATTTTGATGAGTGATGTGAGGGAGGGACTTTGATGAATGTTTTGAGCCAATTTGATAGGTGTGAAGTGAAGATGAATCCTAGAGAGGAGGGGTTATTGTTAGAGCTTGGATTGTGCGAAAGGGAGTCGATTTTTGAAGCTTGGGACAAGCTTTTGGAGTTATTGAGGGTTGGAAGACTCTTCCCGGCCGAGAAGATTGCATCCCGACCGGGAAGGATGACCAATCCCGACCGGGAAGGAGTCATCCCGATCGGGATGAGGGTGCCAAAAGTTGGGTCTTCTGGAGTGTCATCCCGACCGGGAAGGAAGCTTCCCGACCGGGACAGGCGTGTCATCCCGACCGGGATGGTCCCCTGCTCCTCCTTTTGCCTCTTCTTTGTTATGTGAGCCCACCCAACCATTTTATACCCCCTCCCAACCTCCCTACCTATCCTTGCTCATATCATATGACCCATATACTTCATTTTCATACCCTCACCTCATTTCCTCTTCACTTTACACCAAGCCTCACATCAAATCCCACCTCCTCACGCCATTGCAAGCTTGCTACCTCAACCATGCGATATTATCAAGTTTGAAGTGGGATGACAATGAAGAAGACAAGAAAAAGTGCCTATATTGATATTGAGACGACGGAGCAAGTGAGTTGCTAACGACTATCCTTTCTTTTCCGTCTTTTATTGCTTGTTTTTCCCTTGATTGTTTGCTTCCCCTTATACAATTTTGTGTCATGGTGGCCCTCGGGGCCTTGGTAATTGTTGCTCCCGACTCTCGATTACCTGACTACATCGAGAGTCATTTCAAAATCCAAATTTACAAGATTTTCGTCCTTTTTGTAGGATTTAGTCGGATTTGGGTGGAATCCGGGCTAGGTGACTTGATTACACCTAGTCCTCCCCTCCCATTTCCTTTTATTTGTTTCTTTTTATTTCTTTCCCCATTCATATCTTTTCTTGTCTCGGCCCATGGTGACTTGACTACACCCCGGCCGGACACATTCTACCCTTTTCTTCGCTTCATTTTTGTTTCTTAGCTTCATTTTTGTTTCTTAGCTTTATTTTCGTAATTTCTTTTCTTTTCTTTTTTGTCTCCGTACACTACGATCGAGCATGAGGACATTGCACGGTTTAAGTGTGGGGGAGCGATATTTTATCGTAGTTAGTTTTATTTTCGTAGTTTTTCGAAAAAACTTAAAAAACCATAAAAATTTGAAATTTTTTCACAAAAATCAAAAAGATTTTCTTTAGTGTCTTTCTATTTTTGTGCCGTTGTGCCATACTTTTGTTGTGTTGTGTGTGTTTGCCTCCCTTTCTCCTTGTAGGTCGCCTAATCACCGTTAACTTTGGAAGGCTTTCAAGACATCTGGTAACGCCCTTCTATCCCTTTTTCCTCTTTATCTCTTGTGGAATTTGGAGGATATTTGTGATGTTGTGTGCTCGGGTGGAGCTTTGTAGAGTTTGTGGTTGATTTGGTGACTTGTTTGGAAATTCAGGGTGGTGTTTGTTCTCTTTGTGTGTTTGTTTTGTTTTGTCTTGTTGCCTTTTGTCTCTTTTTCTTTCGTTTTTGTCGTGTCTTTGTTTTGTGATGTGTACTTGTGTCTAGTGTGTAAACGGTTTTCGAAAACCCGGTTTAGAGGCTAGTGTGCAGTGTTTACTTTCCCTTTCTAGTAGTCTGAATCGAGTCTTGGACTTTAGTCTAGTAGAATGATCCTAAATCAATGATTTCGTTGGTTTCTTACCTTGAGTCCACCTAGCTTACTAGGGATTTACTACGAGATTTGCATTTTGACCATTATGACCACCCACGGTGTGAAAAGGCCTTGGTTGTCGAGTCCCGTCCCTTAGGTGACTGGTGGTAGGAATTTGTCGTGGGTCCCGCCGATCAATATAAAACCGACTATTCCTAGTGGGTAGCTAGGGCAAGTAGGGTCGATATCCACGGAGACGGTATTGTAAGGTCTAGACTAGGTCGGCCTAAAAACGAGACTAAGTCACAAACAAACACAAAGAAATGCTACTTGACGAATTATGATGGGAGGAGATGAAGGAAGTGGACTAACAATGACTAGACTAAAACAATGCTAAGACGGAATAACTAAAGATTAAACTACCAAGCAAACTAGAAGTAATGATGACTAACTAAGAAGATGAAATCAAATATGAAAGGAAGTGGGGTAGGTCGGGTTCATAAGTGTAGTAGGGTAATTGGGGTGGTCAAGGGTGTAGGCGTCCCCTAGTTGCTAGAGTCGGTCCGGGCTCTCGCTACGTAGACCAACACCGAGGTGAGTTCGCGCTCTCACGTCTTAGACTAACCTCAACACAACCACAAAATAAACAAACAATGAGAAGATGAGCACAAGTATAGGGAGCATTGGTCACTACTACTCACACAAGCAAATCAACAAACACATAGAGTGCCCATTATGTGACTAACAACAAAAGAGTCACCTTTACCCCTAATCAAACCCTAATCACCCATAATCTACCCTTAATCCCCCTACTAACCCACAAGGAGACTACTCACTCATTATCAAACTAACCATAACAACAATAAGAGAAAACAACATCACAAACCAAACATCCATTATCAAGAACAAGAACAATAACAATAAACACTAAGTAAAGATTCAAACTTGAATAAATAACAAAGAACAAGAGTAGAGAGGATTATACCAACAACAAGATGATGAAAAAGATGAAAACTTGCATAAATAAGAAACCCAAATCAACTCCAAGGTTGTCAAGCTTGGATGAATCTTCAAGTATCCTCTTAATACAAGATTAACTAAACTAGCTTAACAAGGATTAACTAAGGATTAAAGAGAGATTAAAACTAATGTAAGGAACACTAATCTAGGGTTTGAATGCTTAATGGAGGCCTAAAAAATAATCTAGGGTAAAGTATGGTCCTTAAACATTACAAAGAAGGAGTATTTATAGGGTTACAAGAATGAAGGAGAAGAAAGGAAACAAAGGCGGGTTAAAGCACCATGGTCCCGACCGGGACGGGCTCATCCCGACCGGGACGGGCTGGTCCCGACCGGGACGGACCCAGATCAGAACACCTCTCTTTTGTGCACCTCATCCCGGACGGGATGAGGCCATACCCGTCGGGGATGAGTCTTGTAGGCCTCCAAAATGATCTTTAAGGTTCCCCCTTGCTTCACATGGACTTCTTATCGACTCTCGGGTCTCGGGATCGAGTCTAAGGGGCTCGGGATTGGGTCCCAAGGTCTCGGGCTCGAATCCAAGGCATCGAGTGATCGTTCCTCCGCTTCGTTGGCTCCGAAAAGTGTATGTATTGAGTCGGAATCGCTCCAACTCTTCATGAATGGTCTCGGGAACCTGAAACGAGGTAGAGGAAGCATAAGTAGCCCATGAACCGCTCCCAAGGAGCGATTCCGCAAGGAAATTGGGACCAAAACACAGCAAAATAGGCACTGCAAACTACACTTATCAACTCCCCCACACTTAACCCTTACTCGCCCTCGAGTAAGTACATACTAACTACTAAACTAGCCGAGTGGGTATTAGCGCACCCTACGCTCTTTCAACTCACGCGAGAACACCTAGAGGATAAGTGCTCTCCGCAAGGCAAATGAGGTCTTGCGACAAAACCGTGGATGCAACCAGACACAAAAACACATAAACAAACAAACACACAAACAAACAAATAAACGGTTGCACCCAAAAGAAAAGAAATACCGCTTCCCTCAAACAAGCGGTGAAAGAAGCACCGGTTTAGGACTCGAGGCAAGTGACAACGTTCCCAAGCTAGCAATATAAACCAAAATGGACCAATCCCTAATAGTATGACAACAAAGCAACAAAAACGTTGGTAACTTACCTCGGTTCCTCCTAACCTTCTAAGAACGTTCCACGGGACGATCGGCGGGATGGAAAAAGGATGAACCACGGTGTTAGTCGACACTGTAGGTAAGTGAGACCCCGCCCCCTTTAGCAATGAGCCAAGAGGGTCGTCCCATGACCGAAACCGCCTAACTAGTCCAAGTAAAAAGGTGGAAATAATTGCAAAGTGAGGGAAGACCGACCTTTGCCGCTATCTTCCTTCCTAGGGACTCGGTCCTCTGGTAGGCTCTTCATGGCAAAAGTCGGAAAAAGGCTTATTTTTGTGGGGTTAAGATCTTTTTGTGAGACGATTTTCTTTTGGCATTTTCTCTTTTCTTTTGCATATTTGCTTTGTGTTTTGCCATGCCATTTCTTTTTCTTCTTTTCTATTTTTTTTGGCTTTAGTGCCTTTTCTTTTTCTTCATTCTTTTCTTTCTTTCATTTTCTTTCATTTTCTTTCATTTTCTTTTCTTTGCCCTTTTTGGCTTGATTTGATTGATAGGCATTTCTTGGCAATTGAGAAAGAGAGACTTCAACATATTGCAACTTTATTGTGTGGAAATGTGTAGGAGGTAGGGAAATGGGAGAGTCGGGGAGCGTCCTTCCCTTCAAACCCACAAAAAAGGGGAAAACTTGGACTAGTCAAACAAATTTCAAACATGGTCACCTAAGGGACGGGACTCGGCAACCAAGGCCTTTTCACACCGTGGGTGGTCAAAATGGTCAAAATGCAAATCCCGTAGTAAATCCCTAGTAAGCTAGGTGGACTCAAGGTAAAGGACCAACGAAATCATTGATTTAGGGTCATTCTACTAGACTAAAGTCCAAGACTCGATTTATACCACTAGGAAGGGAAAGTAAACACTCGCACACTAGCCTCTAAACCGGGTTTTCGAAAACCTATTTACACACAAGACACAACTAACACAACACAAAACGAAGACATGACGAAAACGAAAGAAAAAGAGACAAAAGGCCACAAAACAAAAACAAAACAAAACAAACACATAAACGACACAAACACCACCCCGAGCTTCCAAACAAGCCACCAACCAACACCAAACTTTACAAAGCTCCTCCCGAGCACACAACATCAAAAATATCCTCCGAACATCACAAGAGGTAAAGAGGAAAGAGGGATAAAAGGTGTTACCGGATGTCTTGAAAGCTTTCCAAAGTTAGCGGCGATTAGGCGACCTAAGAGGAAAAAGGGAGGCAAAACACGCACAACAAAACACATATACGATACAACGACATAAAAAGGAAAACACACAAAAGGGAATTTTTTTTTATTTTTGTGAATTTTTTTTCAAATTTTTAGGGTTTTTAAAGACTTTTCGAAAAACTACGAAAATAAAACTAACTACGATAGAATATCGCTCCCCCACACTTAAGCCGAGCAATGTCCTCATGCTCGACCGTAGTGCATGGGAGCACAAAAGAAAAGAAACTACGAAAATAAAGCTAAAAATCAAAAAGTGGAGAAAAGGGTAGAAAGTGTCCGGCCGGGGTGTAGTCAAGTCACCATGGGCCGAGACGAGAAAAGATATGGATGGGGGAAGAAATAAAAAGAAAGAAATAAAAGAAAATGGGAGGGGGGGGACTAGGTGTAATCAAGTCACCTAGCCCGGATTCCGACCAAATTCGACTAATTTCTACCAAAAAGGGTGAAAATCTTGTAAAATTTGGATTTTGAACTGACTCTTGATGTAGTCACATCATCGAGAGTCGGGAGCAACAAATACCAAGGCTCCGAGGGCCACCATGACACAAAAGTGTATAAGGGGAAGGGGAACTAACAAAAGAAGACAAGCTATAAAAGACAGAAAAGAAAGGATAGTTGTCGTACCATGTGGTTAGCAACTCACTCGCTCTATCGTCTCATAAGTCAATATCGGCACGTAGCTAGTAGTCGTCATTGTTATTCCTCTCCAATCGCGATACGGATCCATGGTTGGAGCATAAAGGTATAATGAGGTGGGTTTTGATGTGAAGGTCGGTGTAAAGTGAAGAGAAATGGAGGTGAAAATGTGCATATCAAGTGTAGGGGTCGTATAAGGAGAGTAAGGACTTGTAGGGAGGTTGGGAGGGGGCAAAAAGTGGTAGGGTGGGCTCAAACGTCGAAGAAAAGGCCAAAGGAGGAACAGGGGGTCAATCCCGGTCGGGATTGGTGGTCCCGGTCGGGATGGCCTGCTCGTCCCGGTCGGGAAGCCTTCGTCCCGGTCGGGATGGCACTCCAGTAGCCCCAACTTCTTGCACACCCATCCCGGACGGGATGACATCCTTCCCGGTCGGGATGGGTCATCCTTCCCGGTCGGGATGCACTCTTCTCGGCCGGAAAGAGTCTCCTAACCCTCTATAGCTCCCAAAAGCTCGTTCCAAGCTTCAAAAACCGACTCCTCTTCACACGATCCAAGCTCAAACAATGACCACCCCTCCCTAGGAATCACCTTCACTTCACCTATCAAACAAAGCTCATACACACATCAAATTCCCTCCCTCACATCGCTCATCAACAATCCAAATAATCAAGAATTTCACAAAAATAAAAGAAATTACAAGAGATAGAGATATATACAAAGAGACGGTTCTTGTGGAACTCCGTCAAACCAAGGGTGGTGCACTCTTCAATGTTTTTCAACAACACTATAAACTACTCCATCTCCATCAAGGGCACGAAGAAACAAGTCGAAGGCTCTAGCAAAGTCTTCAATCAAGCTCGAGATATAACCGTCCACATCCCAAGGTTCTGTATGACCTTGTCTTGATGTCCCCGGGGCATCCCGATCTTGTAAGTTCAATGGCTTGAACTTATACTTTTGATCCTTCGGGATATACCCAAACGTCCACTTGTCCTCATGCGGCCCCAAGGGAGGCTCATCTTCCTTCTTGCCTTTCAACTTGTCATCAAACCCATGATATGGGCAGTCATCCTCTCCAATCTCGGAGTCATCATCCTCAAGTTCACAAGAGTGCTTCTTCAAGATTTGTCCCGACTCTCCCCCTAGATCAATGTCTTTCGTGGCATGGATCATATTGCAAGACTCATCATTAGTAGGCGAAGTGCTGCCTTGGAGGTCAAACACTAGCTTTTCTTCGCCTAACTCGAAGGTGATCCTACTATTCTTCACATCGATCATAGCACCGGAGGTGTGTAGAAATGGGCGCCCAAGGATAATGGGAGTGTTGGCATCTTCCGGCATATCGAGCACGATGAAATCGACCGGAATGAAGAACTTCCCGATCCATATCGGCACGTCCTCTAGCATCCCCAATGGTCGGTTGAATGAACTATCGACCATTTGGAGTGTAATGGAAGTACTTTTAAGCTCCTTCATCCCAAGTCGGCAACAAATAGAATAAGGAATGATGCTCACACTCGCACCCAAGTCACATAATGCCCTCTCGATCTTGTAGTTGCCTATGGTGCAAGGGATCGAGAAACTACCCGGATCCTTCAACTTTGGAAGCGTAGAACCTTGAATAAGCTCGCTCACCACCCTTGTGAACGCAATAGTCTCTTCCTTGTCGATAGATCTCTTCCTAGCTAGGATTTCTCGCATGAATCTTCCATATGCCGGGATTTGGGTAAGTAACTCGGTGAATGGGACATTAACATCCAATTTCTTCACAATGTCTAGGAATTTGTCAAATTGGACATCCACCTTAGTCTTCATTTGCCTTGTTGGGAAAGGCAACTTGATTTGAATCTTGTTTTGCTGAATAGGGGTGGACTCTTCAAACGACACTTTCCTTTTACCCTTGTCTTTTGCTTGAAGTGGGGGAAGCTTGTCTTCTTGGGGTTTCTCAATCTCCCATAAGACTTGCTCCTCCATTGGATTTCCCAAGCTTTAGTCTTCTTGAATTGGAGGCACAACTTCTCTTGTTGGTTCTTGCTCATTAGGGGGTGGGGTAGGGTTATAAGATGAACCACTCCTTGTGGTAATAGCATTCACATGCTCGAATTTCGCCATTTTGCCTTGAGGAGGTAGTTGCCCCCTTTGTCTCGAGGAGCTTCCCGAAGCGAGTTGAGATATTTGAGTCTCAAGCATCTTCATATAAGTTCTTGTCTCCTTGTTTTCATTTAAGATTTGGGCTATGATCTCTTGTTGTGATCTTTGTGTCTCCAATTGACTCCTTTGCATTTCTTGAGTACTCCTTTGCATATCCATCTTTTGCTTTTGCATGTCAAAATCCCGAGGAGGAGATTGTTGGTTATGAGGAGTATCGGTGATGGCTAGAGGAATGCCATAGTCATGAGTAGGAGATCGGCTCCTAGGCTTGCTTTGTTGTTGTTGATGGTTCCCTTGGAACCCATGAGAATTGCCTTGATTAAGGCCTTGATTGTTGCCATTGTTGTGATTTTAATACCCTTGGTTGTGGTTTTGTTGTCTTTGAAAGTTTTGGTTTCCTTGGAAACCACCTTGATTGAAGTTCCCTTGTTGGAACCCTTGATTGTTGTTGTGGGAAGTACCTTGGTTATTTTGCTTGAAATTGTTGAAGGGCCTTGAGTTACCCACATAACCTTGATAACCTTGATTGTTGTCCCTTAAGGGATGTGGAACATAGGGACGAGGTTGCATAGCTTGTTGTTGAGGGACTTGATTGGAAGCTTGGAATTGATTGGAATAGGAGGCACCTTGCTTGAACGCTTGAAAGGCATTCACTTGCTCAATACTTCCTTGACAATGCATAGGATCATGACCAACGACTCCACAAGTATCACACATCCCATAATAAGGCAAAGGAGGTGCTAATCCCAAAGCATTCACTTCTTGAATCGAGTGTTGGTTGGAGGAACTAATGCTTTGAACTTGATTGAGGTGGCCTTGGAGCTTCTTGTCAATATTCTCCATATGGGTTTTCAATTGAGCTCAAAGGTCAATGCTTAATTGAGTAATAGCATCAACCTCGTGCCTACCTCCTCGATTTGCCTTCCTAGGCCTTGAGTATTGAGAATTATGAACCGCCATCTCCTCGATTCTTGCCCATGTTTGGTCATCATCGACCTCGGTGAACCTACCATTGGAGCCCATATTGAGTATAGTTCTTGAGTCCTCATAAAGACCGTTCCAAAATTGTTGGACTAAAAACCATTGTGAAAGTCCATGGTGGGGGCACGATCTAACCAAAGATTTAAACCTCTCCCAAGCTTCATAAAGGCTCTCTTCATCCCGTTGTTGGAAACCGGTGATGGAGGCCCTTAGCAAATTAGTCTTCTCCGGAGGGTAGAACTTTTGGTAGAATGCCAATGCAAGTTTCTTCCAAGTATCGATGCCCATGGTTGCCCTATCGAGACTCTTGATCCATTGCTTCGCTTTTCCAATTAATGAGAATGGAAATAATACTCAACGAATTTGATCTTGTGTAACCCCGGTTTGAGAAATAGCGTCACAATAATCGGAGAAAATCTCCATGTGTTGGTGCGGGTCTTCGGTGGGCAAACCACTAAATTGATTTCTCTCCACAAGTTGGATGAATTGAGTCTTGGCCACAAAATTTCCGGCATAAGCGGCCGGTAGAGAATTCAGTCCCGGCAAGACATCTTCCGTAAATGTAGAGTGAGACGAAAACTTCGGCATAATTGAATGTAAGGGAGATGGTGGTGAAGATGGAGTTGAATTAGATGTAGAGGGGGAACTAGGACAAGAATATCCAAAGGGATTGGTGAAATTCCCTTCGGCCGTCTCTTGAGATGCTTCCTCAAAATCGTTTCCTTGAGCTTGCTCTTGATGAGTATTGCTTGCGCTTGGTTGAGAGATTCTAACCCGGTTAATCGTCCGTTGGCGAAAGGCTCGAAAAAAGTCTTTCCGGCTCTGGATTAAAGAGAAAGAAGTCGCCTCCCCGCCTAGGCATACACTACGCACTTGAGCATACATGAGAACACCTAGTGCTTTTCGGGCACTAAGCAACGACAATAAACAAGCACAATCGAAAGACAAAGAGAAAATGAAGAAATAAAACTAAGGAAAACAAAAAGAATCTAGAGAATATGCACAAGAGATGATAGAAGAGCACAAAGAAGGGTAACTAAGTCTAGCTATAAGCAAACTAAGTCTAAACAATGCACCGTCCCCGGCAACGGCACCAAATTGATGGTAGGAATTTGTCGTGGGTCCCGCCGATCAATATAAAACCGACTATTCCTAGTGGGTAGCTAGGGCAAGTAGGGTCGATATCCACGGAGACGGTATTGTAAGGCCTAGACTAGGTCGGCCTAAAAACGAGACTAAGTCACAAACAAACACAAAGAAATGCTAATTGACGAATTATGATGGGAGGAGATGAAGGAAGTGGACTAACAATGACTAGACTAAAACAATGCTAACAGAATAACTAAAGATTAAACTAACAAGCAAACTAGAAGTAATGATGACTAACTAAGAAGATGAAATCAAATATGAAAGGAAGTGGGGTAGGTCGGGTTCATAAGTGTAGTAGGGTAATTGGGGTGGTCAAGGGTGTAGGCGTCCCCTAGTTGCTAGATTCGGTCCGGGCTCTCGCTACGTAGACCAACACCGAGGTGAGTTCGCGCTCTCGCGTCTTAGACTAACCTCAACACAACCACAAAATAGACAAACAATGAGAAGATGAGCACAAGTATAGGGAGCATTGGTCACTACTACTCACACAAGCAAATCAACAAACACATAGAGTGCCCATTATGTGACTAACAACAAAAGAGTCACCTTTACCCCTAATCAAACCCTAATCACCCATAATCTACCCTTAATCCCCCTACTAACCCACAAGGAGACTACTCACTCATTATCAAACTAACCATAACAACAATAAGAGAAAACAACATCACAAACCAAACATCCATTATCAAGAACAAGAACAATAACAATAAACACTAAGTAAAGATTCAAACTTGAATAAATAACAAAGAACAAGAGTAGAGAGGATTATACCAACAACAAGATGATGAAAAAGATGAAAACTTGCATAAATAAGAAACCCAAATCAACTTCAAGGTTGTCAAGCTTGGATGAATCTTCAAGTATCCTCTTAATACAAGATTAACTAAACTAGCTTAACAAGGATTAACTAAGGATTAAAGAGAGATTAAAACTAATGTGAGGAACACTAATCTAGGGTTTGAATGCTTAATGGAGGCCTAAAAAATAATCTAGGGTAAAGTATGGGCCTTAAACATTACAAAGGAGGAGTATTTATGGGGTTACAAGAATGAAGGAGAAGAAAGGAAACAAAGGTGGGTTACAGCACCATGGTCCCGACCGGGACGGACCGGTCCCGACCGGAACGGGCTCATCCCGACCGGGACGTGCTGGCCCCGACCGGGACGGACCCAGATCAGAACACCTCTCTTTTGTGCACCTCATCCCGGACGGGATGAGGCCATACCCGTCGGGGATGAGTCTTGTAGGCCTCCAAAATGATCTTTAAGGTTCCCCTTGCTTCACATGGACTTCTTATCGACTCTCGGGTCTTGGGATCGAGTCTAAGTGGCTCGGGATCGGGTCCCAAGGTCTCGGGGTCGAATCCAAGGCATCGAGTGATCGTTCCTCCGCTTCGTTGGCTCCGAAAAGTGTATGTATTGAGTCGGAATCGCTCCAACTCTTCATGAATGGTCTCGGGAACCTGAAACGAGCTAGAGGAAGCATAAGTAGCCCATGAACCGCTCCCAAGGAGCGATTCCGCAAGGAAATTGGGACCAAAACACAGCAAAATAGGCACTACAAACTACACTTATCAGTGACCATGTTCAAAACTGTTTGATTTGTCCAAGTTCCCCACCTTTTTGTGGGTTTGAAGGGAAGGGCCCGTCCCGACTTACCCATTCACCAACCTCCTACACATATCCACAAAATAAAGTTGCAAATTGTTGAAATCTCTTTCTTTGTTGCAAAAGAAATGCCTACAACTCAAATCTAGTCAAAAGGGCAAAGAAAAGAAAAATGAAAGAAAATGAAAGAAAGAAAAGATTGAAGAAAAAGAAAAGGCACAAAAAGCCAAAAAGAAAATACAAAAGATGAAAAACAAATGGCATAGCAACACAAAAAGCAAAAATGCAAAAGAAAGAAAAATGCCAAAAGAAAACCGTCCTACAAAAAGATTCTCACCCTCTCAAAATAAGCCTTTTTTCCCGATCGTTACTGTGAAGAGCCTACTAAAGGACCGAGTCCCTAGGAAGGATGATAGCGGTAATGATCGGTCTTCCCTCATTTTGCAATCACATCCACCTTTTTACTTGGACTAGTTGGGAGATTTTGAGCATGGGACGACCCTCTTGGCTCATCGCTAAAATAGGCGGGGTCTCACTTACCTACAGTGTCGACTAACACCGTGGTTCATCCTTTGTCCATCCCGCCGATCGTCCCGTAGTACGTTCTTAAAAGGTTTGGAGGAACCTGGGTGAGTTACCAACGTTTTTATTGCTTTGTTGTCATACTATTAGAGTTTTGTCCATATCGATTTGTGTTATTAGCTTGGGAACGTGGTCACTTGTCTTGAGTCCTAAACCGGTGCTTCTTTCACCGCTATTTAGAGGGAAGCGGTATTTGTTTCTTTTTTTTGGGTGCAACCTTGTATTTGTTTGTTTGTATGCTTGTTTGTTTATGTGTTTTGTGTCCGGTTGCATCCACAGTTTTGTCGCAAGACCTTACTTGCCTTGCGGAGTGCACTTTTCCTCTAAGTGTACTCGCGTGAGTTGAAAGGGCGTAGGGTGCGCTAATACCCACTCGGTTAGTAGTCTAGTCTCTTTTAGTCTTTAGTGAGTTTGTGCTTACTCGAGGGCGAGTAAGGTTTAAGTGTGGAGGAGTTGATAAGTGTAGTTTGTAGTCCCTAATTGATTGTGTTTTGATCCCGTTTTCCTTGTGGAACTGCTCCTTGGGAGTGGTTTCTGGGCCACTCATGCTTCTTCTAGTTCGTTTTAGGTCCCCAAGATCATACATGGAGAATTGGAACGATTCCTACTCGTTTTATACGCTTTTGGAGCCAACGAAGAGAAGGAACGATCACTCGGTACCTTGGGACCCACTTCCGAGCCTCTTAGACTCAATCCCGAGCCCCGAGAATCGATGAGAAGCCCATGAGAAGCAAGGAGGGACCTTAGATCTCTTATTGGAGGCATACAGACCCTTCCCGGGCGGGATAGTGGCCTTCCCGGTCGGGAAGGAGTGCACAAATCATACAACCCCTGTTTTGGGCCGTCTCGGCCGAGAAGGCTCTCGTCCCGGGCGGGACCATTTCGTCCCGGGCGGGACGGCTGTGCTGTAGCCGCGTGACTTTCCTTTCCTCTCCTTCACTCTTGTAACCTTATAAATATTCCTCCCTTGTATTGTTTAAACATCTTACATTACCCTAGATTATTTTAGAACTCTCTTAAGCATTCAAAACCCTAATAAGCCTCTCTTCATTTTTAGTTAATCCTTAGTTAATCTTAGTTTAATCTAGTTAATTAGTCTTGTATTGAAGAGATTCTTGAAGACTCATCCAAGATGGACAACCTTGGAGATTATTTTGGGTTTCTTATTAATGCAAGTTCTCATCTTTTTATCTCCTTGTTAGTGGGTATAATTTCTTTTCTCTTAATCTTTGTTAATTTCTCAAGTTTTAATCTTTACATATTGTTTGTTGTTCTTGTTTGTTCATTATCGATGTTTTGATTATATTGTCTATTTCTCTTGCTAGTCTTAGTTTTGATTTCATTATGAGTGAGTAGATTCCTTGTGGGGTTAGTAGGGGGATTAAGTGTGGATTATGGGTGATTAGGGCTTGATTGTGGGTAAAGGTGATTCCTTTGTTGCTAGTCACTTATTGGGCACACTATGTGTTTGTTGTATTGCTTGTGTGGGTAGTAGTGGCCAATGCTTCTCATACTTGTTCTCTTCTTCTCATTGTGTATTCGATTTGTGGTTGAATGTTTGTGTTTTGAGTAGCATCTTGCATGAGTATTCGGGTTTAGTCTTAGACACGAGAGTGCGGACTTTGGCTTTGGCGCTAGAGCGCAAACCGACCTTAGTAACTAAGTGGCACTTACACCCTTGATTACCCAACCATCCTACTACAGTTATGAACCCGACCTAACCCTACTCCTTCCCATGATTTGATTTCTCTACCTCTTTAGCCATCTTCTCTAGTTTAATAGTCTCCTTAGTCTTTAGTTGTTCATTAGTTCTTGTTATAGCTAGTTCATTGTTAGTCTAGTTCATACCTCTTCCACCATCATAGTTTGTCAATTCTAGTCTCTTTGTGTTTGTTTGTGATTTAGCCTTTTTTCTAGGTAGACCTAGTCTAGACACCTATAACCGTCTCCGTGGACACAACCCGACTTACCCTAGCTACCGTTAGGATTAGTTGGACTCTACTTGAGGGTGGGGACCGCGGCAAAACCCTAACATCACCTCCCGAGAAGACAAATTTGATAAGGGCCTCCATTACCAGTTTCCAACAACGGGATGAGGAGAGTCTTTATGAAGCATGGGAGAGATTCAAAGCTTTGGTTAGATCTTGCCCCCACCATGAGCTTTATAAATGGTTTTTGGTCCAACAATTTTGGAATGGGTTGTATGGAGATCTAGAGCCATACTCAACATGGGTTCTAATGGAAGGTTCACCGAGGTAGATGATGACGAAACTTGGTCTAGGATTGAAGAAATGGCGGTTCACAATTCTCAATATTTTAGGCCTAGGAAGGCAAATAGAGGGGGAAGGCATGAGATTGATGTCATTACACAACTTAGTGCCCACATGCATGGATGTCATTGATAAGAAGCTTCAAGGTCACTAATCAAGGTCAAGGCACAAGTTCCTCCAATCAACAATCTATCCATCAAGTTAATGCTTTGGGAGTAGTTTCTCTTACCTCTTAGTATGGGATATGTGAGATTTGTGGGATATATGGACATGAGCCTCAACATTGTCGAAGTAGCATTGAGAAAGTGAATGCTTTTCAAGCATACAAGCAAGGTGCCCCATACTCTACTTACAAGGCTCAAAATATGTCAAATCCTCATATGTTCCAAGCTCAACTACAACAAGCTCAACAAAAATACCGTCTACCATATGTTGCTCCTCCCTTAAGGGACAACCAAGGCTACCAAGGTTATCAAGGCAATCAAAGGCCTTTTAACAATTCCCAACAACAAAATGCATACCATAACCAAGGTGCCTTCAATCATCAAGGGTTCCATAATCAAGGGAACTTCAATCATCAAGGTGGTTTCCAAGGAAACCAACACTCTCAAGGGTTTCAAAACAACAACCAAGGTTACCAAAATCACAATCAAAGTAATCTCCATGGCCTAAATCAAGGCAATTCTCAAGGGTTCCAAGGGAACTTCCAAAATCAACAAGGGGTTAAAAATGCTCAACAAGAAAACAAGCCGAGGAGCCGATCTCCAACTCATGACTATGGCTTTCCCCTAAGCCTCACTAATACTCCACAAAACCATCAATCTCCACCTCGGGATTTTGATACGCAAACGACAATGTTGGAGATGCAAAAAGGCCAACAAGAACTTATTGCCCAACTTCAAATGGAAAACAAGGCAACAAAAACTCAGGTTAAGATGCTTGAAACCCAACTAGCTCAAGTTGCTTCGGGTAGTTCTTCAAGGCAAAAGGGTCAACTACCTGTGGACATGACATACGTCCACCCCAACGCGGCCACGCGCGGGTTTGGAGAGGCGAATGAATCTCCATATGAGAATGGATCGAATTGAAATTTAAATCGAAGTTGGAGTCGCCACCGAACTTTGTGGGAGTTCGGGCCCGTTTGAACCCACTCTATTAGGGCCTTAGCTGTCCTCAAGGGAAGGACGTTTACTGCGGACCCATCATCAATTAGGGTCATCGGGAGATATTTATTCCAGCAGATCACCGTGATATATAGGGGCGAAGTTATGGGTGGCCCCAAACGGTGGAAGGTCGGACTCGAAGAAAGTGATAAGTGGGCCTTCTCCTTTGGACTTGCCTTTGAGGTGTGGCAAAATAGTGGCTACCATCTCGGTGGGGGTAACCGATGAGTCAACTTTGATTTCATCAAGAGCCCTAGTAAGTGCTGCCCGATGATCCTGAGAACTAACCAAAAGTTGCCATATGGTAAGATCAGTTCGGACCCTCTTTAGTTGTCTGACTAGGGCCATGTCAGTGTTTGGTTCCTCGGGAGTGAGTCCTGGAAGGTTCAGTGACGGTTCCTGGAGTGGGGAGACCAGCCGTGATGGTGTGTGTGCCGGCCAGGGCTCTGGCTTTAGCTTTCCGGATTTCTTCGACGGTGACGGGGACAGCTTCCTCCTTAGCCAAGTAAACATCGTCTTCATCATCATTCCATGTCTCGTTGATTTGGGAAATGAGAGGGGAAATGAGATGAGAGCTGTCGACTACTTCTCCAGTGAAAATGGCGTGAGTAGCAAGGGGATTATTTTTGTTACTCGGCTTATCACTAGGTAGTGGTATCTTCCCACTTTCGATCAGATCCTGAATGAGATGCTTCAACTTCCAGCATTTCTTATTGTCGTGCCCGTTGCATTGGTGATAGTGGCAATAGGCTTGAATGTTGTAGCTTTTGGATCGTTTTTCGATGGGAACTTCCGGGATTGGGCCTATCGGTTGGATTAGGCATTTTGAAGACAGCCTTTGTAAGGCATTAGCATAGTTGGTTCCTATGTCAGTGAATACCCGATTTGGAGTATTCTTTTTGGTCGAGGTGTCCAATGAGTTAACCTCGTCAAAGATGATTCGGGCCGCAGTTGTAGTTGCGGGCTTGCTGGAGGATGAACTGGCTCCTTGATACCCCTTGGCAGAGGCCTTAATGAGGCTCTCTAACCTTAGATCATCTTCGATTCTTGTACCCATCTCGGTCAAAGTGGCGAAATCGGGTATGATAGCGTACCGGAGATGGATCCGGTAAGCGGGGAGAAGGTTTTTGACAAAGGCCTCCACTAGCACCTTTTCGCTGGGCTTGTCCACCAGCTTTACACTTTCAGCCCTCCACCTTTGAAGGTACTTGGTGAAACCTTCCTTAGGCTCTTGGGCCATGACCTCCGGAGTACGCATGGTAGTCTGGATCTCGGCGTTATCCGCGTAGTTTCGTGCGAATTCCATTGCGACATCGTCCCAGGTTTTGTATTTCTCGGGATCAAGCCTGTAGTACCAGGATTTCGGGTGCTTCTCCAGAGAGGAAGCAAAGAGGTGCTTGAACATGGTCGATTGGACCCCCTAAACACCCATAAAATCCTTGAAGGCTCGGATATGGAGTACCGGGTCTTCAGTCCCGTCAAACATTGGTAAGCCCGTTAAGTTGAGGTTAGCGGGCAGTTCATCGGTCAAGGGCGAATAGGTACGGGCATTTTCCATGAGGTTAGTGTTTCTGATGGTCGAGTGGACCTTTTCTTGCAGCTTTCGGACTGCGCCGGCCAGTGCAGCCAGAGGTCCATCATCCTCGATCGAAGCGTTGGGGGTTCCTTGTTCCACGGCACTTACCCGAGTGATGATGGAAATCTGATCTTCCCTCATTATCCTCAATTGGTCCTGGATTTGGGGCAACGCGGCTGTCAACTCATCGATGGCTTCTTTCGTCATGGTTCGGGTGAAGGGTGGCCTGTCTGTAAGAACACCGCGTAATCAGCAACTTAACCCGAATCCTAAAAAAAGTACATCCCGAGCAAGGGAAAAAGAAGAAGACTAAAACGGTAATGACTCGAAAAAGACACCTAGACGGGTGACTTGTGGAAAGGTGGGCCTTCCTCAGGATCCAGCCATGTGGGCTGTGCCCTTTTCGAAGAAAGGTTCACGTGAGACATTCCCAGACTTTAGACTCGATTGTGTAAATGGGCCAAACCTTGTAGGAGTATGTCCTACGCAGGTGGGCCTTGCCTTAGTAAAATAAGGCGGACTGGAATAGGGAAGAAATCCGCGATATAAGATCGACGGAGTTTCGACGCTAGAGACATCGACGACTTACGACACGACCCGACACTACTAAATACGGGAAGTCCTAAGAAGAGGAAGTTTTCGAAATATGAATTTTTTTTTTAAAAAGCCCGAAAAATTCGGGGAGAACCGGCCCTTTTTTTCGAGAAGGAAAACGGAAAGGCGGACCGGGCTAAGGTTTTGAAAGTTCGAATATATATTTTCGAGTTTTAAATTGGGCATAATATCGGCTAGAAAAAGGGCTATTTTAAGTAAAATCATAAGTCCTAAATTCGGTATATGTCCGGGGTTTTGAAATTGGATATTTTGAAAAGGATGCAAGTTTTGAAAATGACGGTTTTTGAAAAAGATATGGATCAAGTAGCACGTAGTCATGGAAACAGTATAATGACGCCATGTATGCTCTTAAGCTAAGTCTCGGTCAGTCTATAAGGGTCTATACCAGTGTACATAGTCTATTCGAGAATCGGGGCGAACTTCCTAAGTCGAATTAAGCTTAGAACATGCCGTAAAACCCATACGAATCTGCTATGCACACCTTTTGACATATCCAATTTCGACTACATCAATGGTATAGTGGGACGTCGGTCACCAGTACCGGCCCGGAAAAATATGGGGTTATGCATGAACCGTAAAACTAAAACGCGTATTGTACTAGCCAAACGATTTCTATTCGAGTCTCACCCTGAGGATGCCGATGGTAGGTCACACATCAGTTATTCCCCAGCGGAGTCGCCAAATTGTGGACATGACATAGGTCCACCTCGACGTGGCCACGCGCGGGTTTGGGGAGGCGAATGAATCTCCATATGAGAATGGATCGAATTGAAATTTAAATCGAAGTTGGAGTCGCCACCGAACTATGTGGAAGTTCGGGCCCGTTCGAACCCACTCTATGTCGTAGTGGGCCGTGTACAAAATACGGCCCATTTCCGATGTCAGAGTTTATTGGGTTCGTCCCTTTGCATTTGATACCGATACCGACTTGATCGGATACCATGTATTGAATGACTCTCGTTGCCAATGGATTCGGACATCCGGAAACCACGGTTCTGAGTAAGGGGTGAGGGTACGTGTTGGGAAGCCCACGAAGGACACCCAACCCCGCCCGCACATAACGGCCTCTACTAGGATATCGTTTGATTTTAAAATACACGCGTTAGTTGAACGATGAAATGATATGCAAACATTGTTTTCCCTAAACATGCGAGAATTGAATGGGTTGCTAAGTCGATTTAATGCAACTAAAATTAACGTCAAAGTTGTATTTTAGCATGTGAGATTCGTTTTAGTATAATAAAACAAACGAAAAGAAAAGAAATTGCTACAAACACGAACAAACAAGTTAGTAACGGTTTGTAAATCGAATAAAAGATATGGATGCAATGAATAATGTAAAAATATATCGAGATCTGAAATATCGCTAAAAAGACGCTATTTTGTCCAAAAAACGATGTTCGAAAAATAATAAGAAAAAATGAAGACCGTGTTGCATTTCAGCCGGCCGCGCGGCTCGCCCGGGGTGCACGCGACTCTCGCCCCGGCCTGCTTCGAAATTAATCCCTTTTTTTTTAAAGAAACGATGATTTTATTAAATCGCGTACAAATATTGCACAATTTGCACCCGACCTAATATTCTCGACATTCGTTACATTCGATATTCGATTATGAGATCGATATCAAATATTCGGAATAATTTTAGAAAAGACGAAAAGAAAAGAAAAATCGTTTTGTAGAAAAAACGATGTTTAAGAAAAATTGAGAAAGCGGAAAAAGGGGTGGCGGATTTAAGACTCCCGCGCGACTCGCCTGGGAGAGGCGCGGCTCGCGTGAGGGCCTGTCCCGATTCGGGTTTTTCGAAAGTCGCTAATTTATATAGATCACGTATAAATATGAATTGATTTATATTCGATTTATGCTTTCGATATTCGTCGTACTCGATATTCGACTATGAAATCGATATCGAATATTCGGAATGACTTTTAGAAAAAGTTTTATAAAATTGTTTCAAAAAAGAATTTGAACGAAACGAAATAGAATGTTGGTTCTCTCCGCGTTAAAATCGTCGTTTTTTGTAAAATGTAACGATTTTTAGCATCAACGAGATTAATGTAATTCTTTTAATACGATATTCGACTAGAGAGTCGGTATCGTATTTTTAAGAATATTCGTTATATGAAAATAGTTTTTTGTAGTATCGATAATAGAAATAAATAAAATATGCGACGAACGACCCGTAAGAAAAATTGACCGACGACGAAAAAAAGAAGAAGAGACGAGGACAAGATGAGAAGGAGAAAAAGATGAGAGAAAGGAGGGAAGAAAAGAGAGAAATCGGGTTTGATTACACCCTCAACCTACATGCTTTTGTTAACTCGGATCGGGGCTCATCGGAATGTGGCTAAGGCACGGGAGCGTCGAGTTAATGTTTGTGAATTATGGTGGTTGGTTGGGACGTGCAGGGGTGACGGGTATAGGCCAGTTTTTGTAGTCTCGGGTTATACTATCGGTTTCTCGATGCTAGGTGTGAGAGTCTCGAGGTGTATGAATATTGTGTAGGTGTATGAGTCGTGTATGTCTGGAAATTGACTGTGAAGATGTATGAATCGTATGTGAATATTGTATGTTAATGTACATGCAAAGGGTCCTATTTATAGGAGAAGGAGGTTGAGAGAGGTATCTTGCTTGGACAACAAGAAATACCGGTTTGGATAGGAAACGCAAGAGGTTGAAAGGAACGAGAATTCCGTTACTTGGTGAAGAAGAAAGGGAATCCCGGTTGGGAAGTGGAGCTCGGCTGAAAACAGGCTACTCGGCCGAGTGTCCTAAACTCGGTCGAGTGTTTGATTTAATGTTCGGATAGAATTCCTACTTGAGATCGAATTCTACCTTAAACGAAATTGTTTAATATTCGTGCAGCTGATTTTTTGTAGTGTTTGAGCTTTAATCGGTCACGTGAGGTGACACGGCTGACTCATATGTTTCGAAAATATCTTTGACCGAGTTTTGACTCGGTCGCTAAAAGGCGGTTTTGCCCCCGGTGTCGGATTCGACCCAAATTAGTCTTATTTGACTCGAAATGACCCACTAGGCCTGAATTTGAGGTCGGTTTTGTGAGTTTTGTACTCCGTAAAAAACCCAAGCAAAATGTCCATGATTTCGAGCCCATTTCCGAGTACGTTAAAGCACGTTTGCGTCCGATCATCATCGGGTGTTTGTCGGAAACTGCTATAGACACCTGACAGTAAAATGTGGGTGTCAACACTACCTCCTCAAGGTGTACCAACGAAATTTGAACATGTGAATTCTATTACCTTGAGGAGCGGTGCATCCTATGATTCTCCCTTGTTTCCTAATGAAAATGATGCTATGAAAGAAGTGTAATCTCCGAACCAAGACAATGAAAATTGGGGAAATCACATGGAGGAGCAAGTCTTGTGGGAAATTGAAAAACCTATTGAAGACAAGCTTCCCCCACCACAAGAAGAAGACAAAGCAAAGAAGAAGATGTCAAATGAAAAATCCAACCTAATGAACAAGACAAGATACACATCAAGTTGCCATTCCCATCAAGGCAATTGAAGACAAAGGTGGATGTTCAATTTGACAAGTTTGTCGATATTGTGAAGAAGTTAGATTTGAGCATCCCTTTCACCGAGCTAATTACCCAAGTACCGTCCTATGGAAAATTCATGAGGGAAGTTCTGGCTAGGAAGCGATCCTTACACAAGGAAGAGACCATAGCATTTACAAGAGAGGTGAGTGAACTTTTCAAGGCTCCACCTTACCTAAGCTCAAGGATCCGGGTAGTTTCTCAATCCCATGAACCATAGGGAATTTGAAGATCAATAGTGCGTTATGTGATTTGGGGGCAAGTGTAAGCATTCTCCCTTATTCTATTTGTGAGCGACATGGAATGAAAAAGCTCAAGTGTACCTCTATTACACTCCAAATGGCCGATCGTTCGCTAAATCGACCATTAGGAATGTTAGAGGATGTACCATTAAGAATCGGGAAATTCTTCATTCCGGTTGACTTCCTTGTACTTGATATGCCGGAGGATGCAACCACCCCCATTATCCTAGGGCACCCATTTCTACACACCGCCGGTGCCATGATCGATGTCAAGAAGGGTAGGATCACCTTTGAATTGGGCGACGAGAAGCTCGTGTTTGACCTCCAAGGCAACACCTCGCCTACAAATGAAGAGTCATGTAATATGATCCATGCCTTGAAAGATATTGAACTAGGGGATGAGTCAGGTGAAAGCTTGAAAGACAACAACTTGTGTGGAATTGATGATGATGTTTCCGAGCTTGGGGTGGATGAATGCCCTTGTAATTTGAATGAAGAGAAGTTGCTAGGAAAGAAGAAGGTTGAGCCTCCCTTGAGGTCTCATGAAGAGGAGTGAAAGTTTGGGTATATCCCGAAGGATCGCAAGTACAAGTTCAAGCCGTTGAACTTAGTAGATCGGGATGCCCCGGGAACGTCGAGGCAAGGTGGTGAAGAACCTTGGACTGTAGGTTGGTATTTCACAAGGTTGTTCGAATATTTCTCGAGTGCCTTCGATTTGTTATTTCGTGCCCTTGAAGGATATGGAGTTGTGCAATTGTGTTGATAAAGAATGAAAATTCACCATCCTTGGTTTGACGAAGTTCCTCAAGAACCATCGTGTTGTATATATCTTTTTCCTCTTCTTTAGAGTTCTTGTATTTGTGTTTGTGTGAGTTTGGTTCTTGGTTTTGTGTGTTTTGTGGAACTCTTGTCGTTTGGTATTTTGATGAGCGATGTGAGGGATGGATATTTGATGGTGTTTATTGAGTTCACTTGATAAGTTGATAGTGAAGATGAAGTTTTGAGAGGAGTTGTTGATGATAGAATCTTGGAGCTTGGGTGGAGGAAGTCGGTTTTTGAGATTGATACAAGCTTTTGGGGACAGAATTTTGGATCCCGAATTATTGTTTGTCTTTTGGATGGTACTAGTATTGAAAGAAGGCTTCAAGGCTCGAGAAAGGTGCCATCCCGACCGGGATAGGTGTCATCCCGACCGGGATGAAATGAGCATGAAATCAGAGGCTACTGACTAGCCATCCCGACCGGGAAGGGTTTCATCCCGACCGAGAAGACATGGTCTCGACCGGGAGGATGTCCAGCAGCCCCCTTTGCCAAGGTTTTGTCATTTAAGCCTCACCCAACCACTTTATACCCCCTCCCAACCTCCCAACTCACCCTTGCCACTATCATTTCACCCTTGCACCTCAATTATATACCTTCATCTCATCTACTCTTCACTACACACCGAGTTACTCCTTGGATCCCGACCTCATTTACACCATTACAAGCCCGGTACTTCAACCATGCGACTACATTGAGAAAGAAGAGGAAAAACGATGACAAAGACAATCAAGGTAGCAAGATAGATCGTGGGGACGAAGGAGTTGGTTGAGTTGCTAACCGTTTGGTAAGGCGACTCTCCTTTCTTTTCCGTCTTTTGTTGCTTACTCTTCGTTTGTTCCTCTTCCTTTTATGCATTTTGGTGTCATGGTGGCCCTCAGGGCCTTTGGTGGTTAGTGCTCCCGATTCTCGATGATGTGATTACATCGAGAGTCATTTGAAAAATCCAAATAGGCAAGTCTTTTCACTTTTTCTTTATTTTTATTTTCTTTTGGTAGAATTTAGTCGGATTTAGGCGGAATCCGGGCTAGGTGACTTGATTACACCTAGCCCTCCCCTCTCATTTCCTTTTATTTTCTTTCTTTTATTTCTTCCCCCATCCATATCTTTTCTCGTCTCGGCCCTTGGTGACTTGATTACACCCCGGCCGGACACATTCTACCCTTTCTTCACTTTCATTTTTTATTTTTAGCTTTATTTTTCCCATTTTCTCTTCTTTTTTGTATCTTCCACACACTACTGATCGATCATGAGGACATTGCTCGGTTTAAGTGTGGGGGAGCGATATCTTAGTCTAGATTAGTTTTATTTTCACAGTTTTCGAAAAATCTTAAAAATCCCTAAAAATTTGAAAATTTTCATAAAAAGCCAAAAAGATTTTCTTTTGTGTCTTCTTCTTTTGTGTCTTTGTGTCGTATATTTGTTGTGTTGTGTGTTTTGCTCCCCCGAATTCCTTGTAGGTTGCGCATTCGTCGACAAGTTTCGAAAGGCTCAAGACATCCGGTAATATCCCTTAATTTCTTTCTCCTTTTTTTCCTTTTTGTGGAGTTTTGAAGATGTGATGTGATGGTGTGTGCTCGGGTGGAGCGTTTTGGAGTTCGTGGTTGATTGGTTGCTTGTTTGGAAGTTTTGGGGATGTGATTGCTTGTTTCCTTTGTGTGTTTGTTGTATTTTGTTTTGTTTTGTTTGTCTCATTTTCTTTCATCTTTGTTTTGTTTTGTTTAGTTTGTGTCTAGTGTAAAAAGGTTTTTGAAAACCCGGTTCTGAGGCTAGTGCGCAAGTGTTTACTTTCCCTTTCTAGTAATATGAGTCGAATCTTGGACTTTAGTCTAGTAGAATGACTTTAAATCAATAGTTTCGTTGGTTTCTTGCCTTGAGTCCACCTAGTCTACTAGAGATTTACTGAGGGATTTACATTTTGACCATTTTGACCTCGGAGTGAAAAGGCCTTGGTTCCCAAGTCCCGTTTCTTAGGTGACCGTGTTCGAAACTGTTTGATTAGTCCAATTTTTCCCCCTTTTTTGTGGGTTTGAAGGGAAGGCGCCCCCGACTTACCCATTTCTCTACCTTCTACACATTTTCCACAAATAAGTTGCAAATTGTTGAAGTTCTTACTTGGTTGCAAGAAATGCCTACAAAACAAAATTTATCCAAAAGGCAAGCCAAGAAAAGAAAAAAAAGACACAACAAATCAAAAACAAAATACAAAAGAAAAATGCCAAAGAAAATTATTTCACAAAAAATTCTCACCCCCTCAAAAATAAGCATTTTACCGACTGTTATCGTGAAGAGCCTACCAAAGGACCGAGTCCCTAGGAGGGATGATAGCGGTAATGGTCAGTCTTCCCTCACTTTGCAACCATATCCATCTTTTTACTTGAACTAGTTAGACTATTTTGAACATGGGACGACCCTCTTGGCTTATCGCTAAAGGGGGCGGGGCTTCACTTACCAACACTGTCGACTAACTCCGTTGTTCATCCTTTTTCCATCCCGCCTATCGTCCTGTGGTACGTTCTTAGAAGGTTAGGAGGAACTAGGTAAGTTACCAACGTTTTTATTGCTTTGTTGTCATACTATTAGGGTTTTGTCCATATCGATTTGTGTTATTAGCTTGGGAACGTTGTCACTTGTCTTGAGTACTTAACCGGTGTTTCTTTCACCGCTTTGTTGAGAGAAGCGGTATTTTTGTTTCTTCTTGGATGCAACCGTTTGTTTGTTTGTTTGTTTAATTGTTTGTGTGTTTATGTGTTTTCGTGTTCGGTTGTATCCGCAGTTTTGTCGCAAGACCTCACTTGCCTTGCGGAGAGCACTTGTCCTCTAAGTGTTCTCGCGTGAGTTGAAAGGGCGTAGGGTGCGCTAATACCCGCCCGGTTAGTAGTCTAGTTTCTTTTAGTTATTAGTTAGTTCGTGCTTACTAAGGGAGAGTAAGGGTAAAGTGTGGGGGTGTTGATAAGTGTGTTATGTAGTGCTTATTTCTTGTGTTTGGCCCCGGTTTCTCTTGTGGAATCGCTCTTTAGAGCGGTTTCGAGGCTACTTACGCTTCTTCCATCTTGTTTTAGGTTCCTAAGGCCAATCTTGGAGAAATAGAACGATTCCGACTCGTTTCCAATGCATATGGAGCCAATAACGAGAAGCGACGATGACTCAATGGCTTAGACTCTATCCCGAGCCCTTGGGACCCATTCCCGAGCACCGAGAATCGATAAGAAGCCTAGAAAGAGCAAGTAGGGACCTATGAGATCATATTTGAAGCCTACAAGACCCATCCCGGTCGGGAACACATCCATCACGACCGGAACGAAGTGACGAGCAAGACAGCACCTCTGACAGCCCATCCCAGCCGGGACCTTGAGCCTCCCGGTCGGGACCACCCCATTCCGATCAGGACCGACATCATCCCGACCGGGAAGAGCATAACACCGCCCGGTATTATGCATAACACCGCCCGGTGTTATGCATAACACCGCCCGGTGTTTTGTACCATCCCGACCGGGATCATCTCCTTCCCGGCCAGGAAGGGCCCAGCTCAGTCGCGACTTCATTTTTTCACCCCCCTTATTCTTGTAACCCTATATATACCCCCCCCCCCCCTTGTATTGTTTTAAGGACTTTTTTAATTACACTACATTAGACTAAACCCTAGATAGAGATCCTTCATCATTAGCTTAGTTTATCCTTAATCTTTCCTTAATCTTTTTTTAATCTTAGCATAGTCTAGATAATTACTCTTTTATTAAGGGATTTCTTGAAGAATCCAACCAATCTTGACAACATTGGTGGAGGTTTTGGGTGTTCTTTATATACAAGTTTTCATCTTTTCTCCTTACTAGTTTGGTATAATTTATCTTCTTCTTTCCTTTAATCCTTGTTTTATCATTCAAGTTTATATCTTTTTCATTTGTATTGTTCATCCTTGTTACTCTTCATCATGAATGTTTGGATGCTTGTGTTGATTTCTCTAGTTTGTGCTAGTGTTAGTTTGAATATGAGTGAGTAGAATTATTGTGGGGTTAGAAGGGGGATTAAGTGTTGGTTATGGGTGATTAGGGTTTGATTGTGGGTAAAGGTGGATTCTTTGTTACTAGTCACTTGTTATGCATACCATGTGTTTGATGAATTGCTTGTTAGGGTAGAAGTGGCCATACTACTCTTGCTTGTTTCCTTCTTCTCATTGTATGCTTGACGTATGATTGAATTCTCTTGTTTTGAGTAGCATCTTGCATGAGTTTTTGAGTTTGTCTTCGACGCGAGAGCGCGGCCTTACCTTAGTGACTAGGTGAAACCTACACCCTCGATTATCCAATTATCCTATTACACTTATGAACCCGATCTAACCCTACTCCTCCCCTATTTGATTTCTTCATCTTATTAGTAATCATTCCCTTAGTTTGTTGTTTCATTTAGCCTTAGCTATTTCATTTAGTTCATGTTATACCTAGTTCATTCATAACTATAGTTTAATTCTCATTTCATTGTTCTAGTTTGTTTATCCTTGTTTGTTAGCCTAGTGATTGTGTTAGTAATCAATTCTCCTCCCTTTGTATATTGTAACCTTGTGACCTAGTCTTGTGTTTAGGTAACCTTAGTCTAAACCATTTTTTCTGTCTCCGTGGAACGACCCGACTTACCCTAGCTATTTGTTCGGATTAGTTGGTTTTATTTGAGCGGTAGGATACACGGCAAATCCCTACCATCACTTACTTGAAACTAAAATTAGTAGTATTAATGCATCTAACATTCCTCAAAACATGTTGGATGGATGGAGTCTGACCACTAATAGCAGTTGTCACAAGGGTCGAAGAGTATGGTTGCTACGGAAACCAATATTGTTTGATGTCAATGTTCTAGGTTGGGATGCTCAGTTTGTCCATGCATATGTGGTAGACAAGGCATCTAAAATAAGCTTTTACATTACAATGATTTATGCCTTGGACAGCTGACACTGATCTAACGAAGGAGGATGTTAAGATTTTGCCTTCTGGGGTACGTCTTCATGACTAAACCTTAAGATTTTGGGGCAAATGCTTACCGGCCATAGCGAATATGACTGGCAAGTTTATTAGAGCTGCTCAGGCTACAGTTGATAAAACAAGATTGGGATTTGCTAGAACACTGGTAGAGTTTCAGGTTGGGAAGACCTACCCATCTCAGGTTAAATTCCTAGATAAATAAGGGCAAAAGATCACACTAAAGTCGAATATGAATAGAAACTAAGCTTATGTGCAAAATGCAAGGGTATTGGGCATGAGACCCAGGCCTGCAGGAAGGGTCCTGTCAATGATGCCCCCCCTCCTCCTACGAGAGTTTGGAAACCACTTCTGAAGAGACCACAACCAAGGCTAATCAAGGAGGTTGATAATCCTCTTCTGATAAAAACTGACATTGGTACTGCAAGTCCCAGTAGATCTTTCAAAGAGGCAGTAGAAGAGAGTATCATTCATATGAATGTGGAAGAAGGCAACCTCATTCCCCCCAACCGCTCCATGATTAGAGTTGGATTATGGAATGTAAGGGACTTGAATAGTGTAAATAAAAATAAGGAAATAAAGGGGTTTTTGAATAAACGGATGTAGGTCTTTTTGGCTTACTTGAAACTAAAATTAGTAGTAATAATGCATCTAACATTGCTCACAACATGTTGGATGGATGGAGTCTGACCACTAATAGCAGTTGTCACAAGGGTGGAAGAGTATGGTTGCTACGGAAACCATTATTGTTTGATGTCAATGTTCTAGGTTGGGATGCTCAGTTTGTCCATGCATATGTGGTAGACAAGACATCTCAAAAAAGCTTTTACATTACAATGATTTATGCCTTGGACAGCTGACACTGATCTAACGAAGGAGGATGTTAAGATTTTGCCTGCTTGGGTACATCTTCATGCCTAAACCTTAGGATTTTGGGGCAAATCCTTACCTGCCATAGTCAATATGACTGCTGCTCAAGCTACAGTTGATAAAACAAGATTGGGATTTGCTAGAACACTGGTAGAGTTTCAGGTTGGGAAGACCTACCCATCTCATCTTAAATTCTTAGATGAAGATGGGCAACAGATCACACTGAATGTTGAATATGAATGGAAACTAAGCTTATGTGCAAAATGCAAGGGTATTGGGCATGAGACCCGGGCTTGCAGGAAGGGCACTGTCAATGATGCCCCCCTTCCTCCTAAGAGAGTTTGGAAACCACTTCAGAAGAGACCTCAACCAAGGCTAATCAAGGAGGTTGATAATCCTCCTCTAATACCAACCGATACTGGTACTGCAAGTCCCAATAGATCTTTCAAAGAGGCAGTAGTAGAAGAGAGTATCATTCATATGAATGTGGAAGAAGGCAACCTCATTCCCCCCAACCGCTCCATGATTAGAGTTGGATTATGGAATGTAATGGACATGAATATGTAGACACCCAGATTTGGACCTGGTGGCTGCAGAAGTGCCCAACAAACACCCGATGACGATATGATTGCAACGCGACACGGGTTCGCGATGTTATAGGTAGTTTTCCTATAGAACGGATCAAATAATTACTCGGAAAAATTAAAAACTAACATGATGGCAGCCTTAGTCGTGTCGTTACGGTCACATAGACACTAATTAGAGTTAATTCCGACATCGGGTCCCCGAGTCGGCCCCGAAACTCGAACCGAGTCAACACCGTGTCAAGCGAACCTCGTGATGAACTCTCGAGGCCCACTAAATCCACGGCGCTAGGTCAAGCAGTGGGAAGCCTTAACATCCAAGAAACGTATTATACACCCGCCTCACGGTATTGGAAAGTATCAAAACCGTATCCTTAAAATCCCAATCTCCCCATCCTACGCACCTGGGTCTCACCTCGCCTTAGCCCAGGCGCCTGAGTCTTGTAGCGCCCCAGCTCAGGCGTCCATATGGGCGACGAGGGCCGAAAACAACTATAAATACCCCTCTCCGCCTCATTCATTCGACACACAATTAATTCTTCTCTTCTCCCTCTAAACTCTCGCTAAGGGCTCGCACTCTGACACCCGAGGCAAATGATCCACTCGATCGTAGTTCCGATAAAAAAAGCAACATCGACGCTACTCCTCACCTTCGAGCACCCCACTCGATACCGAGGTGCCTGTGATCGACTAGGTCAAAACTAGTAACGAAGTTCTGCCGGATTAGCCGCGGAACTAGTCCTTAGCAAATGAAGCCCTGCCGGAGTAGCCGCGGGAAGGTCGAACGGTAACGGAGTTCTGCCGGAGTCACTGGTCAAAGCTAGGAGGATCCGCATGTTGATTGAGTCGTCACTAGGTTGCCATCTAAACAAACCTTTCCATATTTGTACTTTCTATTATTATGCACTACGACAACACTAGATGTGGGCGCTAGGCCCACAAGCATCTACTAAAATACGTAACGTCTCAACTTCAACCACAAATACTAAAACACACTAAATAGACCCAAGTAATTCCGAGATCCGTTCTCAAAACTATCTATGCATCGAGTCCCGTTTAGTGTATACTCCGAGGGTGCAATTCCTCACAATGTGATTTACTTACATTCACATTTACAATTTTTCGTATGATTTATTGCTTTTATGACCATATAATCACATGCTAAATCACCTAACACGGAATTCAAAACGTAAAATAACTAAAACTGAACAAAGTGATGGTTGGGTTCCGTATTAGTCCGGGTGCTCACCTTATTGGGTTCGATGCATCTCTATTAATGCCGAACCGACACATCTTAAGCAGAATAACAGGTAAGGTATACCACAAGAACAACTAATATCCGTATTACCGCGTTAAAACTGATTTGCTAATACATATAATACTAGTACTCTCTACTCTCCTACGTGCATCTTTTCATGGCCTGCTTGTAACGTGAAATCGCATGCAAAGAATGTAAACACTACTACTTCGACAATAAAGCTTACTTGTCCTTAAATAACCGACGTAGCTAAATATAGGGTTAAAACAACGGATGTTACATTACTTCCACCCCAACGAAAGAACTAGGATATCAGCCCACCAATTGATTAGTAGAGGCCGCTATAGTGCGGGCGGGATGGGGTGTTGACATCTATCGGATGGTGGCTTCCCAATACGTACCCTCAACCCTAACCCATAATCGACGGTTTCTGGATGTCCGAAACCATTGGCAATGAGAGTCATTCCAGGCATGGAGTGCTTAAGGGTACAAGTCTTTATCTTTAGGTCCCGTGCCACTCAACTTTGAGCCGGTAAGGGATCAAAGTTGACTTGAACGGTTTCCGAGTTCCCATAATTGACTCGGTGGTGACTCCACAAATCGGCAACGAATTCAGTTCACTAAAAAGGTCGCCTTACCAAATGAATCGGCATTTAAACATTTACAACCACGTCAAGATCGATTCCCAAACGGAAACACGGGCGCCCGCACCCGTCTAGTACAAATCCGGATCGTCATCCAAATCGAGGTCCGACACTTCGCCACGTATGCGAGATCAGACCGGCCCCCGGCAGGAAGGAGGCCGCGTGGGTGGCCGCCGCCACACGTTAAAAACCAGGTCAGTCCCGCGCGGGATATCGGGCGGTGCGGACTGACGTCCACAGTTTGGCGACTCCGCTGGGAATTTGGAAACAAGTTTCCAGCGGTGGTGTAACTTGAACGAGGTCGGTGAAGCTCATTTCCTAGTTCCTAGTTGTGGTCACTACAAGTTTTGGCCCTAAAAAGCCCACCCTAACCGATATCAGGACCAATCGACCTCTTCGCGGTAAGATCTCTAGGGACACGCGGAGAGATCCTCGATTGACGCTCCGGCCGCCTAACGCGTTACCCGCAGGATTAATAAGCGGATAGTTTCTAATGAACGGTATGACACTCGTCTCCCCAGATCATTGTCAATACCTAAGTAAAGACTATTCGTGGGCGGTAGCCTACCCTAACCTACCCGAGTCTGCATCCTGCCTGAGTGTATGCATTCCTAGTTATGTTTAGCGTGTTTGAACAATACAACCCAAATAAAACTCTAAAAATCTGGATTCAACCACGCCAACATATTCAACCTCTCCCATGCAATTCCGTTTTCGAAAATACCTCATCTTTTCTAAATGACCGTTTAAACATCAACACTCTAATCAAATTGTGATTTCTAAAAAAGGAAAACATTTTTACATGCCGTTATCATGGCAAAACTTACACTCACTGATTTAAAAAAATAAAGTCTTTAGTGCCCTCACCTTGGCCAATTAAGACCCATTAACAACAATTACCGTAAATGCAACCGAAACTCCCAATTAATGGGGTTAAGACCACCACGCGGTCACGTTGTGTTTAAAAAAAACTTTTTACACACATACCGTTAGAACAACCGAAGCTTCAATTAATGAAGTCAAGGAACTCAAAGAGCGGTTACACTTTCAAAACACTTTTTTTACAATACACACCCCTACCGTCTAATGTTAGTTAGTACAACCGACGAACGTGGGTCACTGATTTTAAAATTTCTTTTTCAAAAAGCGAGAAGAAACACTATTCACCACCTAAATCCCTCACTAAGGATTTAGTCACACCTTCAAGGAGTCTGTCATCAGACTTCACGCTCCATCACGAGCATCACGCACCCCGCGAGTATCGAACTAGCTAATTAATGGTAGTTTTGATAGAAGCATCACTTAATTTTTAAAAAAAAAACCGGTTCCCCTAAAAGAACCACGTTTCTTTCAAAAAAAAATGTATTTACATTTCGTCATCATTTCCAATGCACACACAAAGCAACGCACCTACACGCCGCAGACGATATCGTCACGCCATCACTATTTACAAAAACCATCCTTTTCAAAAAATTTGCAAACCTGGTCGTTTTCGAAAGAAGCATACATCCAAATTCTTTGATCCTGAGCCGGGATCGTGATCAACCTCTTACGTCATACAACCGTGTGTTTAACTATCTATGTTAGCTACAAGGATCACCTATACTCAGGGTCTTACATTTTCGGGTCGTCTCATTTCGAGAAGTCCTCTTTAAACCTCACCACCGAGGTTTGTGTCAGATCGTCTCGTTATAGAGACAGAAGACTGAATAGGCGTTTTGCCGAATAAACCCAGAGTCTAAATCACCTGAATCCCTAAACTAATGACCACACACAAATGGGTAAGGGGTCTCCGTTCCGTGTCGCTCAATCATGACCTGTAACACCCGCTATTTTTCCTAGCATTTTTATCCTTACCGTTATGACGAACTCTATCACTTTTTGATGTTTCATCATTTTTTCCCAAGCTTTATTTTCATTTTTGAGTCTAATGATACTTACTTTTATTTTTGAAGATTTTAATTCTTTTAAATCTATTTAATTGATTTTCTTCGTAAACTAATTATTTTTCCGCGAGGAAGTCTACTTCTCTACGAATTAACGTTTTAAAGCTCGGATTTAAGTTATTTCTTTTCCTTCAAATGTATAAATATATTTATATAATATTTTCAACTAATAATTATTTTTATTTACGGAAATTTAGCCATTAAAGATTTTATTACGAAGTTTCGTAAATAATTGTTTTCTAATGCGAGATTTACTCGATTTGCTTTGAAATACCTTTAACGATTTTACGATTCTTTTTTTTATCAACTTACAAATTATTTGAGGCCACTTCCCCATGTTTTGGACCGACGCACCTCCTTGTCACACCCTCACTATGTTTTCATAATACGTTTCATTTTATTACGTTAAAACATAATTACGTAATTCTTTTCTTTTCATTTATTCGATGCTTTATTATCAAACTTTTCATACTCCCTCTCCTCTTCATTTGGCTGATTCATTTAGGCTATGGTTCCACCTTGTTTTCATCAAAATTTATCTCCATTCATTCTTAAGAAACCATCCATTTTCTTACATTCATTTTTTTCTTAAACAACAAAAAAATAGTCCTTCATCTTTCCCAAAACCTTGACATACTCTAGAATTCCTAGGCTGATTCTTCCAATTCGAGTCATAATCATCTCGTTTTTATCGTCAAATTAATCGTTATTCCGATCCTTCCATAAAGGTAATAATCGATGTTGTTTTCGATCGTTATTCACCTAGATTTTCATAGTTTTTATCATGGTATTTTTTTCAGCCATGATTTTTGTGTGTTAAGGATTTGTGGACGATCCCGAGGCCGACAAGTATATTATTGTTTCCGATTTGGACTAGAGGTAACGTCGATGTTACTCGGTATTTCATGATTTTATTTGTGTAATTGCATGTATATTTTTATATTTCATTTTTTGACAATATATGTATGTCATATAATCTGGAAAGTTTTTAAAAGTTGAAAATTTGCATGTTTCGGTATTTTTATCGCTTTTACGAGATTAACGATTAAATCGTTGTATTAATTTGTAAAATTGTAATATGCGGCCTAAACATGTAATATATGTTTATATTCTGTAAAAATGATGTTTTTGATGATTTTTAATAATTTAGTATTTTTTCTGATATTTTGGTTATCGAATATTGAATTATTAGCGTTTACGGACAAAAATGATTAAAAGCCGATTTTTAGTTCTAGTACTTAAACATTTTATTTTAATCTGATTTTTGACGTGGTGAAACTTTCTGATGAAATATAATTTTACTTATTTTTTTCATAATTATTCTGATTTTCTAAGTGGATGAATTAATTAATCACTTTAAATAATCATTAATCGTTAAAACCGCGTTTGTCGTTTAAATTCTCGATTTCTGGTCCTATGATTAAATCTGAAAAAAAATGTGAATCTGATGATTTCTTAATAACATGTAATTTTATGATTTTTAGTCTTTAATAAAATGTTAGGAAGATAAGTTTTATTAATGGAATCGTTAATTGTGAAAACGGGTTTTAAATGACGGTTTTATTGGAATTTGGTAAATCTGGAACTTTAGAAAATATTGAAAATTAGTATATTCTAGAAAAAGATGATTTTTAAGTTTAATAATAATTTTTGGACATTAATACTTAAATCGTTTTGTAATTACTATTTTTATTAATCGTTATTGTCGAGATTAGATGATTAACGAGAAAACGCTTTAAACACCGTGTTTTAGAATTCTGGAAAGTTTTCTTTTCTGGACAGAATATCCATAAATGATTTTACGTAGATGATTTTCGAAAGAATATCCATAGATGATTAATCGTGTCTTAGAATTCTGGAAAGAATATCCATAGATGATTTTACGTAATTTTTGTACTATTTATTAAAGTCTTTAATTAATAAGTATTGATTTTTGGACGAATTATGATTTATCGTTAAAATGCTTCATCTTACCCAAAAGAATTATTTTTTCCAGCCATTTTGAAAGTATTGAAATCTGAAACTTTGTGAGTTAAATCATCCCTTAACATACTCTAAATATATTCAATGGTTTAATTAAATAAAAGACGTTAAAAGATTTAATTTGATATTTGTCGTAAAATCCTATTTATAATCGTATTGTCGAAACTAATAATAATTAGAGAATTCTAGCTTTGTAACTTTTGAAAACACCCTAATTAGTAGTATTTAAATTATTTAAGACATTTCTAACTTGTATGACCTTCCAATGATTTCATTAACTCAAATGTTCTCGTTTTAAGAAGTAATATCGTTAAGGCCGAAAGTGCTAGTTTTATAAATCTATATCGTTTACTAAAAATGTGTTATTAGTATGAACTAATATTTTTGCTATTTTGATATGATGCTATTTTTGGTAAAGTTTCTAAAAATAGAAGTTTCCTAAAATAGAAAGTTCCCTCTTTTGGAAAGTGATCTTTTTCTTTTTGTTCTTCTAATATTTATAATGATTATATCTTTTGAATATCGATAATGACTTTGTTTTGGAGTTATGGAATAAGGACAAGTGTGAGGTTAGAGTAATATAATCTGGGGTTTACGTTTTTGCCATCAACTATAAGGCTGATGTGTCTTTATGGGGCACACTGGTTGTTGAACCGAACATATATGGTGTTCGGGAGTGTGTGTATATTTTCTTAAGCTCGTGCCTCGCAGTGTAAGACGCCGTCGGGTTGAACTGAGTATTTATGGTGCTCGGGAGGGGTGTACATATCATCTCAAACTAGGGCCATGCATTTATAAGTCGCCGTCCTATTATGGTTGAGTAGCCTATTTAGAGACCGAAGTTTGAACTAAGTTCTCGAAGCTAGTTTTAGTATTCTCCTAGTGAAAGTCTAGCCGTCGACACTAATTCTATCCATAACGCCATTTTGATTATTTTATTTATTATCGACATAATTTGGTTTGCAGGTTGGCAAATGTTTTATGTTTTCTCCGGAAAACCCATTTTTATTATATTGTTTCGATACGTGAAGTTTTTCACTGAAAACTTATTTTCATTATAATGTTCTACTGTTTTCCGTTTTCTTACTATTTTTCTATAATAATAATTACAGTTTTAAAATCCTGTTATACGGCTGGGAGAACGTTGACGTTGCTCCCCACTGATTGTGGCTGTTATGTTTTAACATGGCAGGTATACGTGTTCCGGGTGTGGGCTAGCAAACATTGTGGATCCTGCATGTTTATTTTGATAATTATGTCTTATGGATTGTTCAAACCCTTTTGTGGATTGTTTTAAATTTTGGCCATTTTATTTAAGGCCTATTGTTTGACTTTACCATTTTAATTTTACTAAGACATAGTTACAGTGTGTTTTAATCCCGACTCTACAGTGTTTCCGCCACTACATCGCGTTAGATTTTCTTGGGGATTACAGTTGGTATCAGAGCATCACTGCTCCCAACGCTTACACCTGAAATTTGAGAAAATACCAGTAAATTATTTAAACATTAAATAAAAATATTATTAGAGATGGGTAGAAACAAGTAAGGACTTATTTGTTTAGCTTTCATGTTCTTGAAACTCAATGATTAGCATTGAATATTTGTTTTATATGTCCAAGAAGAAGATGATAAGTGGACAAGATGCTGACGTGATGCTGCTCCAGATCGAGACAGGACTTACTTAATACTCTCATCACCTGCTGACTCGAGTGGACAACTTGGTGCTCCAAGAAAGATGTCGATGGTGACTTTTCAGCTCGATTCATTTTGCTCAAGATACAACCAGATGATCAAGAGTAGATTCTAGTTCCATCACGGTGCAGCAGACTCAGATGTGAAATCGCTTTGGATTCAAATGGAGCGACCCAATACTAGTGTGCTTGTTCCTCTTCTTGAAGTTGAAGAAATTCAGCTAGATTCCTTTGTGATCTACGGAGGTCCGAAGATTCTCTTCTAGTTTAAGATCTTAATTATCTAGGATCATTGATTCTTTTCTTCATCTTCCACCCTCTGATTCTTCTATTCTTCTCTTATATTCTCATCTTCATTCTTATGGTGAGTCCTTCTTCTATTATTCTACTTTACTATCTTTCTCTTGAGATTCTTTGCTTAGACCGTATTCTGTCTTAGTGAACCTTTTTAGAAGTTCAATATTTTGGAGGTTTAGTTAACTCCTTATTACCAACGGTTTGAGGATTGAGAGTTGTGGTCTGTTATCTAATCTAGTGAGCTTTTGAGGAATTGATTTGAATGGTATTAGTTGATTAACGGAATTAGGATTGTACCATAGAGATTGATCAAGCATGGGTTATGAATTACTTGATCGTATAGAGGACTTAGAGTTGAGTAAATTTCTGGATAGTGAGAATTATATCATATTTTGATAGATACCTAATACCCAACATAGAACCTAGTCAAGTGTAAATAATAATATTACTTGGGATTCCTACCTAATGTTGACTTAATGGACTAATTGTGGAATTTTGGGATCATAAATCACTGTTTAAGATGTTAGCCTGAGTGTTGTGGTACCATTTCAGGTCCTCATTAATGTCTAGTAAATTTTGGTTGACATAGATTACCCGTATTTCTTAAGGATTAGATCGTTGATTGTTGTTTAAGGTTGTAACCTATGAACTTTGGTGTGGAGTGATCTAACTTGGATAAATTGTTGTTGTCCCAAGAGAGGAGAACTATCTTGCACAATCACCGTTTGGTTTTATTGTGCTGTTTTGAGGAATACTATTATACGGATCATCTTATTGGGACTGTTATAGCCCTAGACCAACGAAATTGTGGCTTCGTTGAGTTAATAAATATTTTGGCGGTTTCACTGATACAATGTGAAATTTGGTGGAGTTTTTAGAAACCTTAGCCCAATGACGTGTTTGAAGATGTGAGTGTTTGCGCCATTACCAATAGGTTTGAGCGTGTTTGAGGACTTGTTATACTTTCCCCAACTTCTTTACTTGTGGCATTATAAACATGTTGTAATCTGAGGATTCTGTGCCCGAACATTGTTAATTGGTGGATTTTATTTAGTGTTCCTCACTCGAGAAATTTGAAGTATACCTCGAGTTCGGACCTTATGAGCTTTGAATTACGAGCCTTAGTGATTACAAGTTTGGGTATGTTTTGATGACCGTTGAAATCTTAATTAATGGATTAGTCTAAATCATTTGTGGATTCTTACCATACTAATTGAAAGATTATATAAGTATGTAAGGATTAATTTTGGAGGCTATAGCAGTTGATGATTTTGGAGGTTATAGATTGAGTAGGACCACCCTGTACCGATATTGGATTTAGCGTTATTTGATGGGCCAATTTGGAACCCGTGTTTTTGAGAGTCGTGCTAGGAATCTCGAGATGGTTAACTTCTTCTATAATCCTTGAGGGCTCTTTCTGACTCTCAACTCCATCTTCCTTTCTGCTTCTATTGAATTTCGTTACCGCATCTGCTGCTAATCCATTCGACCTTTATCGATTTTGAAAGCTCTTATTATTTTTATTTGGGAAATTCCCATTTGTACCCTCTAATAAGTTTTCACTTTTCCCAGTTGTACCCCTGCGTATAAGCAATTCCCAACTGTACCCCTGAACTCTGTTAATTACTCTCAACCGTGACTAAACTAGAATTATAAACTAGAATTAGTCGTTAAGTATGGCTGTTAATTGTCAACTTGCAGTCCTAATCTAATGACATGGCGAGTGACATGTCGGTCTAGTAGCCTTTTGGCCTTCGTTAATACCTAATTACCCCTTCATTCTAATTTCGAGTTTTCGCCTCTTCGAAATCTAAAACAACATGCAATAATAAGTGAGAAAAGCTATGATGATGATGATGATGATGATAGTACATAGAGAAAGAATGGCAGATGATATGGTGATGATCAGTGAATTTGAACAAGGGAAGAAAGGAAGGAAGAGGAAGGGTTTATAGTCTGAAATTAGAATGAATGGGTAATTAGAGATTAACGAAGGCCAAAAGTCTACTAGACCGACATGTCACTCGCCATGTCATTAGATTAGAACTGCAAGTTGACACTTAACAGCAATACTTAACGGCTAATTCTAGTTTAGTCACGGTTGAGAGTAATTAACAGAGTTCAGGGGTTATAGTTGGGAATTGCTTATACGCAGGGGTACACCTGGGAAAAGTGAAAACTTAGAGGGTACAAATGGAAATTTCCCTTTTTATTTTTATCCTTGTTCTATTTACCCGTTAACTTTTTTTTTGAACTCCCTATTTTTATAAAAAGTTTGACTAGCGTAAAATTTTAACATTTTGAGTTAATTGCCCGTTTTGTAAAAAATTTGACTAACTTAAACTTTTCGGATATCGCTAAATTTAACATTTTTGAATTATAATTTCAGAACTTTATACTTCATTTTTGTTTTATCTTTGGTTGATATTTATTTTTAGATATGTTTAAAAATGCCCTAATAATTTATTTTAAATTATTTCGAAATTAATTCAGTTTTTGATTTTTAAGCAATCGAAATTTTATGAAGACTTTCATATTTCCAAATATTTCAATTTATATAGGATTATTATGTAAAACATTTTAACATTGTCAAAATTATTTTGTATGTCCAACTTTGATAATATTTTTGAAAACTTTAATAATTACTTTGATAAAATTTTCGCAATTTTAACGTTTGAAATTTTTTTCGTTCTTTTTGTTGGTGGACTTTTGAATCTGTTATTGAAAATGTTTGACAACTGGTTTGATATTTACTAACTAAAAAATTTGGTTTTTTCCAAACTAAATTTTGTTTCATCAGAAAAAGAAACATTATCGAATTTCTTAATCAAATTGTTTTACTTTTAGTTTAAAAAGTTTTGGTTACCTCATTTCCTTCGAGTTTGTTTACAAATGTTATTTAACGTTGTTATTTTATCAAATAAACTTTACTTTACGATTTCATTAATTAAGAGATTTTAAACTTCGGGTAGCTTAGCCTATTTCCTCTTGGAATAAATATTTTCATTCAATTTCGTGTCACTTTGGAAGTTGTAAAATTTTCTTTTAGAGCAAAATTTCTATTCGAAATTGGTATCCTCATTTTTCGAGTGGGGTAATTTTGAGTCCTTTCTACTTATTCTTAGTTTCGAGGACGAAACTTTCTTTTAGTGGGGAGGATTGTAACACCCGTTATTTTCCTAGCATTTTTATCCTTACCGTTATGACTTCGTCATAACTCTGTCACTTTTCGGCCCTATGTTTCATCATTTTTTTCCCAAGCTTTATTTTCATTTTTGAGTCTAATGATAGTTATTTTTATTTTTGAAGATTTTAATTCTTTTAAATCTATTTAATTGATTTTCTTCGTAAACTAATTATTTTTCCGCGAGGAATTCTACTTCTCTACGAATTAACGTTTTAAAGCTCGGATTTAAGTTATTTCTTTTCCTACAAATGTATAAATATATTTATATTCAACTAATAATTATTTTTATTTACGGAAATTTAGCCACTAAAGATTTTATTACGAAGTTTCGTAAATAATTGTTTTCTAACGCGAGATTTACTCGATTTGCTTTGAAATACCTTTAACGATTTTACGATTCTTTTTTTTATCAACTTACAAATTATTTGAGGCCACTTTCCCATGTTTTGGACCGACGCACCTCCTTGTCACACCCTCACTACGTTTTCATAATACGTTCCATTTTATTACGTTAAAACATAATTACGTAATTCTTTTCTTTTCATTTATTCGATGCTTTATTATCAAACTTTTCATACTCCCTCTCCTCTTCATTTGGCTGATTCATTTAGGCTATGGTTCCACCTTGTTTTCATCAAAATTTATCTCCATTCATTATTAAGAAACCATCCATTTTCTTACATTCATTTTTTTTCTTAAACAAAAAAAAAATAGTCCTTCATCTTTCCCAAAACCTTGACATACTCTAGAATTCCTAGGCTGATTCTTCCAATTCGAGTCATAATCATCTCGTTTTTATCGTCAAATTAATCGTTATTCCGATCCTTCCATAAAGGTAATAATCGATGTTGTTTTTGATCGTTATTCACCTAGATTTTCATAGTTTTTATCATGGTATTTTTTTCAGCCATGATTTTTGTGTGTTAAGGATTTGTGGACGATCCCGAGGCCGACAAGTATATTATTGTTTCCGATTTGGACTAGAGGTAATGTCGATGTTACTCGGTATTTCATGATTTTATTTGTGTAATTGCATGTATATTTTTATATTTCATTTTTTGACAATATATGTATGTCATATAATCTGGAAAATTTTTAAAAGTTGAAAATTTGCATGTTTCGTTATTTTTATCGCTTTTACGAGATTAACGATTAAATCATTGTATTAATTTGTAAAATCGTAATATTCTGCCTAAACATGTAATATATGTTTATATTCTGTAAAAATGATGTTTTTGATGATTTTTAATAATTTAGTATTTTTTCTGATATTTTGGTTATCGAATATTGAATTATTACCGTTTACGGACAAAAACGATTAAAAGCCGATTTTTAGTTCTAGTACTTAAACATTTTATTTTAATCTGATTTTTGACGTGGTGAAACTTTATGATGAAAAAGAATTTTCTGAAGTTTTTCATAATATTTCGGAATTTTTAAGTGGATGAATTAATTAATCACTTTAAATAATCATTTATCGTTAAAACCGCGTTTGTCGTTTAAATTCTCGATTTCTGGTCCTATGATTAAATCTGGAAAAAAAAATGTGAATCAGATTATTTCTTAATAACATGTAATTTTATGATTTTTAGTGCTTTAATAAAATGTTAGGACGATAAGTTTTATTAATGGAATCGTTAATTGTGAAAACGGTTTTTAAATGACGGTTTTATTGGAATTTGGTAAATCTGGAACTTTGGAAAATCTGGAAAATTAGTATATTCTGGAAAATGATGATTTTTAAGTTTAATAATAGTTTTTCGACATTAATACTTAAATCGTTTTGTAATTACTATTTTTATTAATCGTTATTGTCGAGATTAGATGATTAACGAGAAAACACTTTAAAAACCGTGTTTTAGAATTCTGGAAAGTTTTCTTTTCTGGACAGAATATCCATAAATATATTTTAGCTATTTTACGTAATTTTTGTACTATTTATTAAAGACTTTAATTAATAAGTATTGATTTTTGGACGAATTATGATTTATCGTTAAAATGCTTCATCTTACCCAAAAGAATTATTTTTCCAGCCATTTTGAAGGTACTTATATCTGAAACTTTGTGAGTTAAATAATCCCTTAACATACTCTAAATATATTCAATGGTTTAATTAAATAAAAGACGTTAAAAGATTTAATTTGACATTTGCTGTAAAATCCTATTTATAATCGTATTGTCGAAACTAATAGTAATTAGGAAATTCTAGCTTTGTAACTTTTGAAAACACCCTAATTAGTAGTATTTAAAATATTTAAGACATTTCTAACTTGTATGACCTTCTAATGATTTCATTAACTCAAATGTTCTCGTTTTAAGAAGTAATATCGTTAAGGCCGAAAGTACTAGTTTTATAAATCTATATCGTTTACTAAAAATGTGTTATTAGTATGAACTAATTTTTTTGCTATTTTGATATGATGCTATTTTTGGTAAATTTTCTAAAAATAGAAGTTTCCTAAAATAGAAAGTTTCCTCTTTTGGAAAATGATCTTTTTCTTTTTGTTCTTCTAATATTTATAATGATTATATCTTTTGAATATCGATAATGGCTTTGTTTTGGAGTTATGGAATAAAAACAAGTGTGAGGTTAGAGTAATATAATCTGGGGTTTACGTTTTTGCCATCAACTATAAGGCTGGTGTGTCTTTATGGGGCACACTGGTTGTTGAACCGAGCATATATGGTGTTCGGGAGTGTGTGTATATTTTCTTAAGCTCGTGCCTCGCAGTGAAAGACGCCGTCGGGTTGAACTGAGGATTTATGGTGCTCGAGAGGGGTATACATATCATCTTAAACTAGGGCCATGCATTTATAAGTCGCCGTCCTATTATGGTTGAGTAGCCTAGTTAGAGACCGAAGTTTGAACTAAGTTCTCGAAGCTAGTTTTAGTATTATCCAAGTGAAAGTCTAGCCGTCGACACTAATTCTATCCATAACGCCATTTTGATTATTTTATTTATTATCGACATAATTTGGTTTGCAGGTTGGCAAATGTTTTATGTTTTCTCCGGAAAACACATTTTTATTATATTGTTTCGATACGTGAAGTTTTTCACTGAAAACTTATTTTCATTATAATGTTTTACTGTTTTCCGTTTTCTTACTATTTTTCTATAATAGTAATTACAGTTTTAAAATCCTGCTATACGGCTGGGAGAACGTTGACGTTGCTCCCCATTGATTGTGTCTGTTATGTTTTAACATGGCAGGTATACGTGTTCCGGGTGTGGGCTAGCGAGCAGTGTGGATCCTGCTTTTTTATTTAGATAATTATGTCTTATGGATTGTTCAAACCCCTTTTGTGGATTGTTTTAAATTTTGGCCGTTTTATTTAAGGCCTATTGTTTGACTTTACCATTTTAATTTTACTAAGACATAGTTACAGTGTGTTTTAATCCCGACTCTACAGTGTTTCCGCCACTGTATCGCGTTAGATTTTCTTGGGGATTACATGAGCATTCCTCGAGTCTCTAAATCGCCCAGTAAGCCCCAACCTCATACTCCTCTCTTTCGTCTAGGAATGGCGCCAAGTAGCAACTAAGGTAGCATCGACCAGCTCAATGCCTTAATGAACGTGGTCCACGGGATACTATAGATAGTGTCATCGATTTCCTCCTCCATCGACGACGTTAGGCGTCGCCTTGAGACTCTCGAAGGGCCCGAGAGGAAACCCTAAGGAGGACCGATAAGTCGAGAACTGGTGCTTAGTGGGGATCCATATGTCGAGTATGCCAGGCTCGCACGCCATGTCGAACCTACAAGTCTCCACCGTCCGTTCAGGCAATTCACCGAACTAGGGGAATCTTATGCTGAGGCCCTCCGGAAACTGCAGGAGGCTTGGCTACTATGGCCGGTAGGTCCCACCCTGGACCCACCTATAGAAAACAGGGAAGCGGGTTGGAATCTGAATGCTTACTGCCTGTATCATCAAGGTCGGGGGCATGAGACCCAAGTATGCACTGAACTCAAGCATGAAGTACCGGACCTGATTAACAAGGGTGTCTACGTCCCCGTAGCATGTCTCCGGAGGAGAACTGGCCCCAGGTACCAAGAGAGCGATCCGCGTGAACGCCGGGAGCCCAACCAGCAAAGGTACCTTCCAGAGGCACGACCGGTCTTAGTCAAAGTCTAGTTCGCCTTAGGGCCTAGACTAGAATAATAATAATAATAAATGTCTTGTCTCCTATTTCATCGAGTCCGGGGAGGTGCGGGGGAACATGTCCTTCACCTCCCCCAAACAAAATCACGGGCATCTAGTCCGTCTACTATTATCAATAAAACAGTCATCTTTTTTACAAACATGCCTCGACAATCGCTTAACTTTCTTTCAACAATTTACTTTAAACGCTTAAAAACTTGTCTTTTATGCCAACTATCGATAACAACTGACTAAAATGCAAGGGCTACCACGAACAGCCCACTCAACTTCACCCTAAGAAGGAAATCGGGAATAACAACCTTAGACTTAAATAGCCACCGACGAAACAACAATAAACTTGGAAGCAAACAAACCGCCACCCGACCAGACTTACCAACAACGCAGCCAAATATGAAGCCTGTCTAATAGGTCTAAAAGCAGCCATATCTCTAGGAGTCAAAAACCTTAGAGTCCACGGAGATTCATCCTTAGTAGTCAACCAAGCCACGGGTAATTGGAAGGTTTATAGCGAAAGCCTAACCCCATACCAAACTAAAGTAGAAGCAATGTCTAAGGAATTCACCGAAATTGACTTCATACACATACCCGCGAAGAGAACCAATTCGCTGATGCATTATCCAAACTAGCCTCACTAATAAACATGCTCGATCACCTCTTCTCCATGCCTATCTGTGTAGAAAGAAGCAAACAACCAGCCTACATCCACAACCTCGAAACCGACGACACCAACGAAGAACCTTGGTACAAAGCAATCCTAGACTTTAAAACCCACAAGTCATATCCACCCAACACTAATGCCAAAAACAAAAGAGCCCTACGAATACAAGCCACTTATTACGTCCTGAATCAAGGCCTACTGTACAAACAAACCCCACAAGGAGTCCTCCTTAGATGCTTAAACAAAAACCAATCCGAGAGAGTCATGGAAGAGGTACATGACGGAGAGTGCGGACCCCACATGAGTGCACACCTACTAGCCTGAAAAATAATGAGACTGGGTTATTACTGGATTACCTTAGAGGCAGACTGTCGACGTCACGTTCGACACTGCCACAATTGCCAAATATTTGCCAACATTCAACACCTACCTCCTTATTCTCTACCCGCTATAGCCACACCCTGGCCCTTCTCTACTTGAGGAATAGACATCATAGGGAAAGTACACCCATCCGGGACCGGCGGACATTGCTTTATTTTAGTAGCCGTAGATTACTTCACCAAATGGGTAGAAGCCACCTCTTACACCGTATTAACCTCAAAACAAGTACTCAAATTCTTGCAAAACAACATCATCTGCCGTTACGGTATACCTCATGAAATAATTTGCGACCAGGGGGCTCACTTCAGGACCGACACCCAAAAACTCCTAGACAAATACAAAATCCAAAGACACAAATCCTCACCCTATAGACCGCAAACCAACGGGGCTGTAGAAGCAGCCAACAAAACCATCACCACAATCCTTAAGAAAATGATAGACAACTACCGGGATTGGCCAAACAAAATCCCCTTCGCCTTATGGGGATACCGAACATCCTATAGAACACCCACCGGAGCCACACCATATTACCTGACCTATGGTTCTGAAGCCGTCCAACCAATAGAGCTAGAAATACCATCACTTAGACTATTAGCCGAAAGTAGTATCCCTGAGGAAGAATGGAACCAAAAACGGTACGACGAGCTAGTACTCCTAGATGAACGTAGGATACATGCCCTATCCAACGTACAAGCCTACCAACAACGAAACCAATGAGCCTTTAACAAGCGAGTAAAATCCCGAAACATACACGAGTGACATTTAGTGATCAAATCCATTAGAGCACCCCTTTTCGTCGACCCTAGAGGGAAATTCAAACCAAACTGGGCGGCCCCTACCTCGTTAAGAAAATACTCTCGGGGGGCGCCGTGATCCTCACCGACCTAGATGGTCAAGAGTTCTCAATCCCGACCAATATGGATCAACTCAAACGATACTACCCATAACACCCTGGAAACCATATCCCGACCTCCGGCTTAGGGGGAAGGAAAAAAAAGCAACAACAACAACAACAAAACAAGAAGAAAATCAAGTTCGCATCGATAAATGACATAAACGAGTCTAAAGCAAAATCACTCACATTTTTCTAAATAACTATGAACATGGTTTGATTCCGTCTAAAAGCGGATACGTAGGCAACCCGTTCCCCGGGTACAACCAAACAACCGAAAAAAAAAATTCGATTAATCGATTCATGTATAAACCGGGACTCCTTCTACGATCCGACCCCCGAGTGATTTAAAATGACAAGCATAAACGACGAGCCGAAGACGGGGTGAAAACCCAAAAGGCCTCCCCAGGAAAAATGAAGAAACGAGTTGCGAGCCGTCGTCAAAAAATTTTTTTTAAAAAAAATGACGAACCGAGGATGGGGTGAAAACCAGAAAGGGCGCCCCGGGCAAAATGAAGAATCGAGTTGCGAGCCGTAAAAAAAAAAGCAAAAAAAGCAAAAAAAATATAAACAAAAAAAGGTGAGTCGAGGACGGAGTGAAAACCCGAAAGGGCGCTCCGGGTAAAATGAAGAATCGAGTTGCGAACCACCACAAAAAAAAGAAGAAAAACAAAAATGTGCTTCTCATTAATAATAAAATTCGGTTAAATCGAGCCTTTGTCGAGGCATCTACATCAAAAATCCGAAGTCCGGGCATCCCAGAAGTTAACAATGTGTCAAAACCCCACAAAAAAACTAGTACTAATACGCCACATTATCAACTAGTAGTACATACTATAAATGGTTGGACTCTACCGGTCCAACTCTTCCTCACCTTTACCGTTCGGGTGTGATCGCTTGCGTTCTTCTTCCGCGATTTTCTGAAAGCAAGCTTCTAACGCCCTATCGAAACGTGAGTCCAGCAAATCCCACTTTCTTTGCTCTTTCACAACCTTAATATGGGTCTTGTCGGTCTTGGCCCGTTCAGATGAACTGACTAAACTAGGATCGGTCCCGCTGTCTCTAGATAGGCACTTGGTAACGGTCTCTCGAGTCACTTCCTCACCTCTTAGTGGTACTGTCTTCCTAAATTTTGAGTCAATTTGCCCCGACGAGTGTTCATAAACCTTTCGCCGGATAGGAGCATTGTCAGTTGGTCGAACACCCTCAATATCAACGGGACGCAAGAATTCCTGCTCCTAAGAAATCCTGAACTCCCTAAGCGAATCCCCCGTCCATGGGTCAGAAGTAGAGACAATTCCAGCATCCTTTGGAATAGAAATTTGGACACCCATTTGATTTGACAATATGCCCGGGTAAACACGAACTTGATCCCTCATGGATAGTATTAGCAAAACCCATGACGAAAACGAAAATGGAAACCCGATACGCCCGCTAGTGTTCCACCACGGAATAGACAACCTAATGACCACATACCCTTAAGCCAAATAGAAAAGCCAATCCTTTTTCTCGAAAATTTTACCCCACAACTGCACCATTTTCCGGCCCGTGAAACCCCTGTAATTATAATCTTTGAAACACCGGGGAGGGACCACCAAACCAAGTCGTTCCTGCAACCAAACCTGTACAAACACTACAAAACATCCTAACCATAAAAATAAAACCAAAGAAAGGAAACAATACAAAAAAACACACCTGTAAGATGATCCTAGAACCCCGAGAAGGTGTCCCCTGTAGCCAGACACTAGCATCAAGACCCAGAACAAGCTCACCCAAAATAAGCAAAGAAGGTGACCGTCCGTGTTCCATTGCCATAACCACATCCAAAACCCGAGGATTACCCCAGCCTTCACGTGACCTCGCATCCTCAAAAGGATAATAACAAGCAATAGCAATGTTAAAAGCATGCCTACACGCCAAGGTCGAAAGGTGACGAGAGCCAACCTGTGAGAACGCCCTAGAAAGTAACTCTAAGTTAAGACCGTCCGTACCAAAATAACCCTTAGCCTCCTTTAGCGAAGAAAGGTCCAAAAAATGGTAAAACCGTTCCACATAAGCATCATTCCCATAACGCACACAAGGTCGAACCGAACTCCACCCGCCTATAGCATCTATTTCTTCGGACAAAAGACAAATTTTACCCCCGGGAAAGACAAAAGCATGGTACTTCGGATCCTAAAACCTAGAACATGCCCGCAAGAAGTTATCTTGCACCTTAACTCGACTAAGCGCGACAACCACTGATAAAACATCATTTGAACTAACCTCGGGGTCACATTTCTTAAAAGAACTAACCCACTCGGGAAGGATTTTCCCAAAACCCGACATGACGCTAAATATAAGTGTGCTATACCCCAATGGATACCCTAGTATGTCTAAAACGAACACCCACAACTCGCATATATAGCCCTAATCCCACAAGAATTAGGAAACAACGAAAATTTCCATAACCCGAGGCCTCGACCGCATCGGCCTACGCGCCCGAATTTCCGGCCGCCCAAGCCCAGGTGGCCCGGAGTCCAGTTGCCTCAGCCCAAGCACCTATAGTCATGCAGGCGACATCCCAAGCAACCCAAGGATAGAAATTCAAACCTCCATTATCACCGTAGCTATCATCCTCAACCCCGGGCATCGGGAACGACCTTACGAAGTCGCTAAAACCCGTCCAAAAAACCGAAATACCCACACAAGAGCTGCGAGAATGTGGATCTACCCGTCGGACGAACAAGACTTAGACGTTTTTTATTTTTTTTAGGGGGGTAAGCTACTCCACCTAGGCGTGTCGTAGCCTTTTGACGATTACCGTCGAGTCACGTCTGTAGCCTAACAGGGAATATTATGAGTATGTAAAAAGTGGTCTAACTTTTTTTCAAAAAGTACTCGGATTTTAAATTCCGATTTCGTACTAAAGATCATCTCCTAATATATGCGGTCAAAACGCGTTAATGTTCTACGTTAACATTTCACGTCTCGTCCATCTCGAGTCAAAATATTTTAATCGACGTAGTATCCGATCCGATTCCCGGCTCAAGCTAACGCATTTCAAAACCCCCGAAAGAAACCATTTTCGTACTCTCATGCAACGCTAACGCACCCTAAATCGAGTCACATCGCAAAACGAATAAACGCAAAAGTAATTACTTGTCAATCTAGGTAAACAATTCGCCAAACGAAAACGCAAGGCTAATCCAACTAATTCAAATACTAAAAATCTAAAACTAATATACAAAATATACAAATCCTTATACAAATCGAGGCTAGAAAGGACCCCTAGAAGCCGCGCCGACGGCAATCACGATCTCATAAAGCTGGTCATCTAACCCTAGGTCCTCCAAGTCAATAAGAAGAGACTCACTACCGTCCATCCCTGACAGCATATCTAGAGTAGTTGTCTCGGGAATCCCTCCAACCTCCTCTGTAGCACACGTAGCCTCAGCTTCAGCCTCAGCCTCCCTTTCGATCTGATGCCTAGCCTCACCCTGTGCAGATGTCTCGCCCCGGGACCGAGCCAGCTGCTCCTTTAGGAAGGCGATCTCGTCAGCGAGATTGCAGAAGCCATTGTGCCTCAACCTCTCTCGCCTTGAGCTCGGTCACCCGAGTCTCCAACTGCCCTACCATATCCGAAACATCCTGCAAATACACTTAAGCATTAGGGAAATACACCAACAGCCTAGAAAGCCACCTTAGTCACGTAAACTCACCGATCGAGGCCCCGAAGTGTCAAGGAAGACCCTCGAGGCATAGGCCCAGAAGCAGTTGGCAGCCTGCCACAACCGCTGATGGCAAGCTGAAGAAACCTGAGAGTGAAGCCATATAAGTTAGGCAAACCGACCCTAATTCTTAGAACCCAAACGAAGAACAAAAACCAAGACTCACCCGGTACACCCGGTCGCGCCACTCTATCCCGACATCCATCTCCTCAGCAGAACACGGGGGGAGGGGCTCAGTGAAGGGTATCCCAGCCGGATCTACCCTAAGTAGTGTCAGGGGAAAATCTGGGGGCTGGATTTCATCAGCCGAATCGGCCAGCTGAGAAGACGACAGATTGATCGGTCAGAGGGCAAATAAACAATAAACCCCAAAGGAAATCTTAGAACCAAATATAGAACCTTACCACGAGGCGGTTCCAAGCTAACCGCCGGGTGACGTGAGATAGGTAGGAGGTACCTGGCACTAAGAGTGTGTCGCCTCCCTCTCCGTCCCTATCCTCGAGAACCTCTGCGACGGTCGGCGGTCTAAACATGGTCCGGGGAGGATCAACCGGCACCCTGAAATCGTCATATAGGCACTAACTCACCAACCGCTCGCCCATTTACCAGACTAGGCGAAACAACGCAGGAGGGAGCATCCTCCTATAACTTCTAGGCCTCAGCTCCGTAGCCACATACTCCGGCACGCCCTCGTAATCAGCCGAAGGGCGGGCCACAAACTGCACAAACAAAACCAACATCCCAGTAAATCCCGAGCCTTGCGGGTTATTGAGCAAAATAAGCCATAAAAAGAAAAGAAGGAAACTTACATCTTCAATGCGTAGGTTGTTCACTAACGCATTCTCCGACGGGTAATGGCTGATTGTGCTCTTAGGCTGAGCAAGCCTCCACTCGATCCCCGCCGGAAATCTCTTTGGGTGCACCCGCACCGTCTTAGGTACCAAACACGGGAAGTAGGAGTAGATCCAAACCTGAAAAATCCCAAAATAACCTTAGCAAAACCAAGCCGAAACTAAGTAGAACTTCAAATACAAGAGTGAGAACAATAACTAACCTCCAATATAAGGCCCGGACCCACAATAGGCACAGCCGAGACCGACTCTATCACCAGCGGCCTCACCAGGACTTGCAGGCAGTGAATCATCTCTGCGAAAGCCGCGGTCACCCAATCGTAGCGCCCTAGCTGAGTCAGCTCAGCCAAGAAGGGCAAAATCCAAGTGCTGAACCTCTCGCCCTTGTCCGAGAAATTGGTTGACCCTAGGAAATACCACAACCACAACCGGGCATCCTGCTCCGGCGTGTTAGGCTCCCGACCCTCCAACACCGCCACTCGCTCAAAGTGGTCGGTGATATAAGAACTCACTATAGCGTGAGGCGCACTATATGCCTCACGCGGTAAACAATCCCCGATAAGGCCCCGCACCTCATCGCTATCTAGACTAGGGTCCTCGGCGGCCCACCTAATCCTATCCGGACCCCAGGGCAGACCGCTAATCATACCAAAATCATCTAGGGTCATCCCGACCTCCCCAAAAGCCATGTGGAAGGTCGAAGTAGTATCGTGGAAGCGATCTATCATCGCCCTAATCACCATAAAGTTGCACTTAGTCTTGCAACCCACCAACCTAGCCCACTGTCCAACCACGGGACCTAGAGCAGTCCTGATAATCTTCTTTGCCGCGGGGGTTAACTTTTGAAAATAGATATCGAGACACGTAGTAAAGCCCGAGAAAGTCCTCATTGGACCAGGGGGCTGCAAACCAAAACCACGCTAGGATGAACAAAACAAACCTAACCTAACCCGAGCCAAAAATATAATAGCGATAATAAATATGAGACACAAACTAATAAGCACGAATAGGACACTCACCAGACCCCGCACGACGCGGTGAGGAATGTGACGGTCAAGGTGAAACTTCAGCTGATGACCATCCCAATCCCGAGCCCATTCAGGATCCTCATAGACAGTCTCCTCATCCTCCGATACAAGAACCGGAACGTGAGCCCTCCTAGCAAAAGTCTCTAAAAGCTTACGCTTCTTCACCCTATCGAATTCAGCCTCATTAATAGTCTCGGGATCGCGACGCTGGAACGAGATGCTCCTGTGTCTCCTGCGAATACCTCGGGGAGTCTGCGAACTAGCCCCGGCAACCTCCACACTAGCACTGGCCCTAGCATTAGCACCAACCGAGGAAGTCCCCTCGAGACGCTCGGTATTATCTCTAACTGTAAACAAAACCCAAAAAAAAACACACAAAAAAAAAACATAACCCTAGTCAAGCTAAATCAGCTTAAACAGGTCAAAATAGGCTTAAAATTTAGGATAAGAATATCAAAATTCCAAGAAAGCCTTTAGCACACATTTTCGATCCCGGTCACAATGGAAGTGGTTTCGGGAAAATCCGGCATCGTTACGGCGCCTTTTGGTCCGTCTTAAGACACACAAAACTCCACGGAAGGTCCTAAAGATCGTCCTAGCCCATTAAAATTAACAAGAAAGCAACCCACATCCTCATAAACACTATTTGAACAAAATTATGCAATACAAATACGGGAATAATCAAGAAACGATCCTTAAACCCTAGCATTCCAAACACATTCCCATAAAAGGCCATTGTCGCACCTCGAACATCCTTATCAAAATTATAACTAACCTAGCAAGCTCTAATCGACCCTAATTCAACAATGGAACCAAGCACAAGTATCAAAACTTAGCAAATAAAAAACACCCAAATCGATTTTCTAGGGTTTTTCAACAAAACCAACTCATAATCAATCAAATCAAACAAAACCGACATTAAGCAAGGAAAGAATACTAACCCGGAGTCGACATTGTCGTAAATAGCGGAAACCGAAATGTAATTCAGCAAAGAAAAGTCGAGAAGGCGATTTGGGGCGATTGGCTTGACGCATTCAAGTTTAGTGTTGAATGAACGAGCGCCCCAATATTCGATTACTTAAACAGACCCTGATCACAAAAACCCGACTGCACCAATTGACGCGCTTGACTTCTGGCGCACTGGGGGCTGGGCGTCTGAGTCTTGGGGCGCTGAAGGATGCGCGCCTAAACAGCCCGACCCAGACTAAAATGAAGCAAAGCAAACAAACTCAAAGTCGATACATATAAAACACGAACCTACTAAGACAAGCAAAACAACAATAATGGGACAACTATTAATCAACATCGATAATACACTCTCGACAATAAAACAAGCATAAGAAACGCACTTAACCTAAACGCTACACCCGAACGCGTAACAAAGCAAATCTAAACCAAACTAATCTAAGTAAACTATAAACAAATCTCAAATGCATAAACAAACCAAAACAGGAGCAATAACAAACCCAAACAAAGTAAGACAAGCTGTAAAACAAGATTAACTAAGACAAACTCACAAAACAAGGATTTAACTAAAACAAATAAACAAACAACATTTTTGCCCGAGGGTTAGAGTTATCCTGGAGGCACAGCAACAACATTTTTGCCCGAGAGTCAGAGTTATCCCGGAGGCACAGCACAACAATTTTGCCCGAGGGTCAGAGTTATCCCGGAGGCACAGTAACAACATTTTTGCCCGAGGGTCAGAGTTATCCCGGAGGCGTAGCATTTTTGCCCGAGGGTCAGAGTGATCCCGGAGGCACAACAATTTTGCCCGAGGGTCAGAGTTATCCCGGAGGCACAACAATTTTGGCCGAGGGTCAGAGTTATCCCGGAGGCACAATAACAACAATTTTGCCCGAGGGACAGAGTTATCCCGAAGGCGCAGCAATTTTGCCCGAGGGTCAGGGTTATCCCAAAGGCACAACAATTTTAGTCCTAGGGGTCATAAGCATCCCAAAGACGACTGCTCGAGTGGAGACTAACGCCCTGGAATTGTTTTATATCCCTTTGTTTTTGTCCTAGGGGTTAGAAGCATCCCGAAAGACAGCTATCCGAGTGGAGACTGACGCCCTCGAATGGTTTTATATCACTTTGTTCTTGTCCCAAGGGTCATAAGCATCCTGAAAGACAGTTATCCTAGTGGAGACTGACGCCCTCGAATGGTTTTATATCACTTTGTTTTGTCCTAGGGGTCATAAGCGTCCCGAAGACGACCGCTCGAGTGGAGACTAACGCCCTCGAACGTTTTGTTTCATCAAGGGTTCACAAGCAGCACAAAATATACTTGTGCAAATAAAAGCCAACACAAAATGAGCATTCTTTGCACTCACACTTAACGCGTTGCTAGCGCGTAGAAACACTTAAAATTAAACAAAACCTCTAAATAAACCAAAGAAGACAAAGCGCGCGTGCATAAAGAATCAAGAACAAGATGTCAAGCAACGGCTCGGGCCCATGCAAGCAACCGCAAGGGAAGACGTCAGGTATGATTTCTAAGCTATGGCTGGCGAGTCTCAACACGTAGTCCACTGGACTTAAAACAACCCGACCGGACAGCCACCAGGTCGTAATCTTCGATTGACCTGTGCGGCTATACTTTGACTTTCGCCTTGTCTAAGCCTCAGTCAAAGTGGGGGCTTCTATAGACACCCAGATTTGGACCTGGTGGCTACAGAAGTTCCCAACAAACACCTGATGACGATAGGACTGCAACGCGACACGGGTTCGCGATGTTATAGGTAGTTTTCCTATAGAACGGATCAAATAATTACTCGAAAAAATTTAAAACTAACATGATGGCAGCCTTAGTCGTGTCGTTACAGTCACATATACACTAATTAGAGTTAATTCCGACACCAAGACCCCGAGTCGGCCCCGAAACTCGAACCGAGTCAACACCGTGTCAAGCGAACCTCGGGATGAACACCCGAGGCCCACTAAACCCACGGCGCTAGGTCAAGCCGTAGGAAGCCTTAACACCCAAGAAACGTATTATACACCCGCCTCACGGTTTTGGAAAGTATCAAAACCGTATCCTCAAAATCCCAACCGCCCCACGCTACGCGCCTGGGTCTCACCACGCCTTAGCCCAGGCGTCTGAGTCTTGGTGCGCCCCAACTCAGGCGTCCATATGGGCGACGAGGGCCGAAAACACCTATAAATACCCCCCTCCGCCTCATTCATTCGACACACAATTGATTCTTCTCTTCTACCTCCAAACTCTCGCTAAGGGCTTGCACTCCGACACCTGAGGCAAACGATCCACTCGATCGTAGTTCCGATAAAAAAAGCGACATCAACACTACTCCTCATCTTCGAGCAACCAACTCGATACCGAGGTGCCTGTGATCGACTAGCTCAAAACTAGTAACGAAGTTTTGCCGGATTAGCCGCAGAACTAATCCTTAGCAAACGAAGCTCTGCCGGAGTAGCCGCGGGAAGGTCAAACAGTAATGGATTTCGGCCGGAGTCACTGATCAAAGCAAGGAGGATCCGCCTGTTGATCGAGTCGTCACTAGGTTGCCATCTGATAAGTGTGTTTTGTAGTGCTTATTCTTTGTGTTTGGTCCCGGTTTCTCTTGTGGAATCGCTCTTTGGAGCAGTTTCGAGGCTACTAACGCTTCTTCTAGTTTGTTATAGGCTCCTAAGATCAATCTTGGAGAAATGGAATGATTTCGACTCGTTTCCGGCATATTTGGAGCCAACGAAGAGAAGCGACGATCACTCGGTAGCTTAGACTCGATCCCGAGCCCTTGGGACCCATTCCTGAGCACCAAGCATCGACAAGAAGCTTAGGAAGAGCAAGTAGGGACCTACATGGCCGTGTCAGAAGCCTACAAAGCCGTGTAGTGAGTCGAGAAGCAAAGAAGAGAGGGAGCAAGCTACAACAGCAGCTCATGGCCGTGACCCATGACCATTATGGCCATGACGGGGGTGCCTCACGGCCGAGAGCCCCCTCATCATGGCCGTGAGCCCCCTGTTTCTCCTCACGCTTCGACACTTCATTCCCCTATTCTTGTAACCCTATATATACCCCCCTCATGTATTGTTTTAAGCACTTTTGATTACTTTTACATTACCCACTAAACCTTAGACTACTTTAGTTCAGATTATCTTAGATTAGTGTAGATTAGCCTTAAGTACTCCTTAATCTTAGTTTAATCCTAGTTTCATCTTTGTATTATTGAAGACTTTTTGGGTTGATCTACTCTATTGACAACATTGGAGATCTTCCTTTGGGTTTATTTATTTATGCAAACATTCAATCTTTTGTTCATCTTCTAGTCTTGGTATAATTCTTCTTCTCCTTAATCTCTTCTATTTAGTTTTCATTTGTGTTTATGTTTAGTAAACCTTCAATACTCCATTGTGAATGTTTGTGCTTGTGCTTGTTTCGTTATGGGTGTTGGGTTTATTATCTTGAACATGAGTGAGTAGTCCTCTTGCTAGGATTAGTAGGGGGATTGGGTATTTAGTGGGTGATTAAAGGTTTGTTTATGTTGGTGGTGGAAGTTTTGGTTGCTTCTTAGTTGTATGCATAGAACATGTTTGATGAAATGCTTGATTGACTTGTAGTTGCAAATGCATGTTTTCTTGCCTTTCTTCTTGTGGCCTTGTATGACGCTAGGATGGGTTCTTGCGCGAGAGCGAGGAACCTCTAGGTCGGTTTAAGTAGCGAGAGCCCAGACTATGCCTAGATAGCTCGACTACCCCTTCACTTTTGCTCTTCCTTGATCATCCCATCACCCTTGAACCCGACCTAATCCTAGTTCTTTTCTTATTTGATTTCTTATTTGTCTTAGCTATTATTCCTCTAGTTAGTTGAATCCCTAGATTTAGTTGTTATATTTATCTTACTCTTAGTCTTAGTCTCTCCCCCTTCTTAGTTTTAGCTTAGTTTAGTCTTGTGACCTAGTCAAGTCCTTAGGTAAAACTTAGTCGGAACCCTCTTTACCGTCCCCGTGGACTCGACCCGACTTTCTCTATCTACCCAGTTAGAATTAGTTGGTCTTATTTGGTGTGGGGATCCACGACAAATCCCTACCATCAATTTGGCGTCGTTGCCGGTGACGGTGTTTGTTTAGACTTTGTTTTCCTATTTACTTGACTTTGTCTTTGTTTTTGTAGTTTTTTGTTTTCTTTTGCTTCTTGTGGGTGCGAAGTTTATTTCCTTCTTGTCTAGTGCCCAAAAAGGCACTAGACTTCTCACGTTTGCTCCTAGTCTACAGTTTGTGCCTAGAGGTGGTGACCATCCTCTTCTTTTCAACTTAGAGCCGCATCAACGGACGATTGCTAGATTGAGAGGTTCTCAACCGGGTACGAGCCACGATTTTTGAGCAAAACCTGAGGTTTGATCTAAACTCCCCACCCATAGAAGCCGCCATGAATTACTCCTCTCCCTCTATGAATCAAGAATATGCCATGACGTCTCCCTACTACTATCAAGCTTCATGCACTACAACAAATTGGCACTTGCGCCACGAATTATGCCACGGGAATTTGTTATTTGTGGCTAAATTTTACCTAGCCACGGAAAAAATTTGATTCGCTACTTGGGAAAAAAAATATGCCACATGAACATTTTTTCCCGTGGCAAAAATTCATTTGCGCCACGAATTTTATTAAAATCGTGGTCAATAATCACTCTTGCCACGAAAGATGCAACACCCATGGCAAAAATATGTTTAGGCACGAATTTGTTCAGTGGCAAATATTATTTAGCCACGACATAATATACTTTCGTGGCGAAATTAATTTTTAGCCGCAGATTTAATAAATGCATGTGGCTAATGGTTCTCCAAACTTTAATCATATTACTTTCAAGTTAAACTGAGTGTCAAATATTGATCTTAAAAAATTCATTAAAATTCAAAGTTAAAGATAATATGAAAAAAAAAATATTAACTTTGAAAATATTTTATTAATAAAAAATTGGTGTTATTATATTTAGTTTATTTTAATAAAAAAAAATTGATTTTTTGTAAAATTAAATACAAGAAAACTTTGGTTGTCTAATTTGTTGATTTTTTACTAATCATCATTTTTGAAGTAATTGATTTCTTTTAATTTGACAACATGTTTTATTAAAATACTATAATCTTAAGTATGACTTTTGAAAAACAACTAACATTTACATAGTGTTATATATGCTAGCTAAAATGTGACGTACATAGCATATCAAGTAAAAGAAGCATGCGATTGATCATCCATCATCGAGACGTCTAATATTATTTAAGATTCTTTCATTTTTACCACTTAATTAATTAATTTTTTCACATGTAATACATACACTTCTTTTTAAGAAAAAAAAACTTAAAAAAGAAAGTTGCTGAGAATGATTTTTTTTCCAAATTATTGATTCTCTTACAATATTTTCATTGTTAAAAAAATTGCTTTATTAAATTCGTATTTAAGAATTCTAATCAGTCTATATATTTTTATGGAATTAACTTTGACTGTGAAAACAATAATTATTTTTTTAATTTAATTGTCTTTCAAGTTGTTTGGTTTGGAAGAAAGATTAATGTATTAGAAAGTTGTGTTTAAGTTCAAAAACCAGTCAAAATATTTTTTTTAAAAAAAGTATAAATAAGAAAATCAAATAATAAAAAAATACAAGTAAGAAAATATAATAATTAAGGACTAACAGTGAGAAAATCCAAAATTAATTTATCGGCAACTTTTTAATTCAATAACTGTTCTGTAATATTATTTGGAAGATATTTTAAAAAATGAATTTAAAATAAAATTTACTTTACGAAAAATAATTTGGGTAAAACATGACGTAGGCAAGAGAAAACTCAATGAGGATAAAAAACTGATGAAATAAAATAATGACCGATAACGAAAAGAAAAAAACATATCGAAAGAATTAGCAATAAAAGAACGTGGAAAATAGAAACTAAAATAGAAATATCAATAAATTAATGAAATCATGAGTCCGAAAATCAACTTCGGAACTCATTTTTTTTTCGGAATAATAATTTTTTAGTCGTAATATGTAAATCATTGGGTAAATAAATTAATTACTCAAAAGTAAATGTAGTTTGTGAAAAAAAACATCACTTTAAAAGAATTCAAACCAATGATTATGTCAATAAAGTTCAATTTAATTTCTGGTAGCTGCCCATAAGAACCCCACAGTTAAGCGTGCTTGAGGGAGAGTAGTGTTAAGATGGGTGACCTCCTGGGAAGGCCCTTCGATGCGTATGGTGAATTAAATAATATTGGAATGACTCAGCTATACCCTTCGATGCGTATGATGAATTAAATAATATTGGAATGACTCAGCTATAAAGCTAGTAATCGTTCCAGATGTGACTACTATAGGGGTAGAGAATTCTTATGGTTATTTAATTTATTATATATTTTTTCACCGGAATAAATGTTTTGCTACAAACATAATTAGCCACGGGATAATCCGTGGCAAAAAATTAATTCTAGCCACGGGAGACTCCGTGGCAATAAAATCAATACTTGCCACGTTTTTTTTTTCCCGAGGCTATTTGTTTGCCACGGCCACTTGCGCCACGGATGGTCTTTCTGTGGCAAAGTACTTTAGCCACGAAAATTTAACTTTTGCCACGAATTCAACCGTGGCCCAAGTGCTCATTTGTAGTAGTGATGGGGTAATCAAGACACCCGTGGGTATGAGCTTCAAGGACATCACTACTAGAAAATCCTTGGTTTCTTGACGCTTTAAAGGTGGGTTCTCGACGTTTTAAAGTGTCGCAAATTTAATTCTCGACGCTTCCAGAAAGCGTGGAGATTTTGGGCGTCGGGAATTCTCGACACATTTTTATGTCGCCATTCTCGACGCATTAAAACATTGAATATTTTATTCAAGACGCTTTTTTGCGTCACTACGTGATACACTAAAATATGCAATCTCGACGCTTTTCTATGTCAATTTTTTTTTTCCCGGCCATTTTTTTTCAAAGCGGGAGACTTTCTACTACTTAAAGTGTCGAGAAATAATAATATAAAATTCAATTATCGACACTTAGATATCGTAAAAGCGTCGAGAATCTTATCTTAAAGAATATAATAATAATTATATATTTTCAACAATTGACTACTGTTTGTGATTACATATTTATGTTGACTAAAAAGTGTGACTCCACATTTACTGAATTGATATCAATATACACAGATCGAATTGGTCGTTCAAAATACAAACACTTAATTAGAATAATCACCAATCATATATATATTTCGCAATCAATAAATAGAGTTTCATACGACGAATACCTAGAAAAATCTCCATCCAATCATAAATTTCGCAATCCAAAGTGAAATAAAAAAATACTACAAAACTACAGCATTATTTAAAAAGGTACGTGTTCTCCTCCAAAAATCTATGTTCGAAAACAGTAAGTCGATTTTGTCATGTATCAATTCCGTCATCTTCTCCCATTTTGTGTTGTACGTCCTGTAGTGGTAAAAAAATTTAATAAGAAAAACTGAATAGACCATATAATGAACAGTAGAAAATATAAATGCATATTAGATAAATAAATTACCTCGGGATCACCAATGTTGTGCAAGATTATCTTTGCCATATTTGCACTCTCATCTGATGTTCCCCCACTACTCATTACATTCAAAATTTTTTTCAGTAACGAATTAGTCTCAGCATACTTCAATTGAAGCTCTTCATTTTTCTTCTTCATTCCCTTATTCTCCTCAGTTAACTTATCCACAACCTTTTGCACATCCCGAAAAGCTGAAGTATCTTTTTCACTGCACTTAAATCTCTCTTTTCTTAAGATACTACGCACCACATATATATCAGTTTGATTCACACCAAATCCGTAACCCAGGGGACGTTCAGGGACCTCCTCCCCAAACATTAGCTTGTTAAAAACATCATTCTCAATTTCTACTTGGGACTTTTTAGGATATAACACAGTTTGAGTGTCAACATTAATATCTGCGTCAATCTGAACCAAAAATTATTTAACTGATATACCTCTAACCTTTAAAGAAAGATATAGAAAAATGAAAAGCAATTGGGTGGTAGAAGTTTATAAGTATAAGCTTACCAGAAATTCCTCTGTTAGTGTGTCTTTCACAAAGGTTTCATCTTTCCTCGTATGAGTTTGCTTAAATATCTCCAATTCACTCGGGTCTCTCTTATTCTTCTCTTCCTGTTCATTGTCAAAACTTAAATTAGTTATAGCACATTAGGTATTATACACACCCAACCAATTAGTATATAAAGAGTGACAAATGATAGAATAAGTACAAAATCAGCTCGTATATTAGCATAGCTTGTTGACCCAGTTGTATGGACATGGTTATGTGCTGCTCGTGCCTCTTTTCCACATTGAGCGAATTTCTGCATAAGTACACATACTTTTAATCACCCTTATTTAATCACAACCCTTATTTAATCAGCATTATAGGTGGTAGATTATTATTACCTCTCCCTTTTCAGAATACCAATAATCAACCAACTGGATCCAACTATCAAGAGTATGTCCATCAGGCCTTGTTTGATAAATCTCCTCTTTTTTCTTTTTGGGTTGAAAAAAGGTCTTCTTCAAGTAATGCCTATATTGTCTCACACTTTTACCCGTGCGCTTGAGAATCCCTTGGTCGTAAGGATCACCATCAGGAATTACAAAACGGTCCTTAAATGGGAAAATAACAAATAAGTAACTTTATAATCTAAATAGATTTACAACTCCACCCGAAGGCTATTTTTTTTTAGACGTACCCGAATCAGCTTGATGATATCAGCTTTATATTTCGCATTGACACGACGCCAATTTGTTTCTCTAATGGGACAAAACCTTTCCTTCTTTGCAACATCTCCAATAAACCGTACAAGAATATGCCCTCCTTTTTTAAGTGGTTGATAAAACTCATTGAAGGTAACAAAATATTTAACTCCATTATCAATCCATACATCATGTGGTTGAATTAAATCATGAACCATGTTGTAATTTCCTTCTGCATCTGCCAAAGCACACATGTAACCCAGAATTAAGACAACTAATACATCACCCAAACGCAAGGGTTATAAATAGTCATTCTATTCATTTATTTTATCCATTCATCCTATCCAGGGACTATAAACAAGCATGAATAATACATCACCGGTTTTATCCCTACTACATAACTTAACAGTACAAGTGACCTTGACCATATTACTACGAACCATAATTACTTATCATTTATATAAAACTGGAAACATTACCTATGGACAATACATTCTCCTTTTCATTGAAGGCAACATCATCAGGCCAATCAGGTGCTGCCGTACGTCGCCTCAATATGAAAGCTTTTGGTTCATTTTGCCCAATTATTGGAGTGTCTTCACTGCAAACACTTTTTCCTTGAGGATTTATGAATGGTGTATTAACCTTTTCAGACATTGGCTTATGAACATTGATTTTCGGTAAATCATTAACCATGTTGTACTTTCCTTCCGCATCTGTCAAAGCATACATGTAAAACAAAATAAAAATAACTGATACATCACCAGCTTTATACCTACTAAATAGCTTAACAGTACAATTGACCTTATTAAATTACTGCAGGTCACAATTACTTAACATTTACATAAAATTGGACACATTACCTACGGACAAAACGTTCTCCTTTTCATTAAATGCAGGCCAATCAGGTGTCATCGTACCTCGCCTCAATTTGAAAGCTTTTGGTTCATTTTGCCCAATTATTGGAGTGTCTTCATTGAAAGCACTTTTTTCTTGACGATTTATGAATGATGACGTATTAACCTTTGCAGACATTGGCTTATGAACATTGATTTTCGGAAAATCATTAACCATGTTGTACTTTCCTTCCGCATCTGCCAAAGCATACATGTAAAACAAAATAAAAACAACTAATACATCACATACTAAATAGCTTAACAGTACAAGTGACCTTATCAAATTACTGCAGGTCACAATTACTTAACATATACATAAAACTGGACACATTACCTACGGACAAAACGTTCTCCTTAACATATGACACACCCCATTATGAGATGACTCGACTTTATAGCAAAGCTACATTACTCCAACATTTCACCTCGCTGTCGTGTCATGTGTCAAACAAGAAAGGCACTTTGATACTTCAAACTTTAGAACAAGAAAAAAAAACTAAAAACCTCTCACAATATAATAGTGTCCGATAGATGATGTCGGAGTAACATCGCAAGTAAACCGGTTCAAGACATCTATTCTATTTTAGTATATGCCATAGACAGCCGTGTCCGACACTGGCTCAAGACATTTGAAAGACTTACCAGCTTTTTCCTCCTCTCTCTTCTTAGCAGCTTCAGCCCTTTGTTCACGAATGAGTTTTAGCCTCTCTGTAGTGACCAAAACCAGCAAAAAAGAAAGCGATATGCGTAAGCAATGCAAGAGAGTATTTAGTAGTGATCTTGAACAACAAAATGTTAACGTACCCAAGTCTTTCTTCGCCTGATCTGTTTTTCCTTGTTCTTGTAGTTTCATGTACCTCTCGTGAGCCCTCTTCTTTTCTACCTCCTCCCTGCCAACGTCATTTAAAATCAGCAAGTGTTGTAGCTTTCAGTTGAGCATCAAGCGACAAATACAATATAAAAAGTAAGAGAGAAATCAACGGGCAAACTAGTAAATGCTCTGAGTTCAATAAAAAGAAGAAAGAAGATATAGTTAAGGCGTAGGCAAACCTCTCACGTCGTGAAAGCTCAGTTGTATTAACCTTTGGAGACATTGGCTTCCGAACACTGATTTTCGGGAAATCATTAAGCATGTTGTACTTTCCTTCCGCATCTGTCAAAACATACACGTAAAACAAAATAAAAACAACTAATACTACACCAGCTTTATACCTACTAAATAGCTTACAGTACAATTGACATTGATTAAATTACTACGGATCACAATTACTTAACATTTACATAACACTGGAAACATTACCTACGGACAAAACGTTCTCCTTTACATTAAATGAAGCATGATCGGGCTTTAAATTGGTGGCCATAGCTGAAGAAGATGTTGTTCTATGAAACATTCTGGGTGAAGATGTGGATTTCAAATTAGTGGTCATGACTGAGGAAGATGGTGTTTTGTGAAACACTGTAGGACGCCTTATCATTGAAAAGGTAGTTGGAGGGTTTGTCCATATGCCATCAGATTCTTCATCTTTTGAAGCAGGAGATTGTTGGTTTTTCATGGTAAATTGGGTTTTAAGTACGGTGGGTTGAGATCTTGGGGTAGGAAGTTGTTGACCCTTTATGATGGGAGGCTGTTGGTTATGTTTAGGATGAAATGGTCCCCATCTTTCAGTAGTAGAAACCTCGCAAGAAGTAACATTTTTTTCAAAACCAGTTGACCTCTTCAATGTTGGTCTTGTACCAGGTTCTAAATTTTCCACCATCTCCGCAGAGGTACGTTTGCTTCGATAAGTCATCCTGACACCAATTAGAAAACACATATTAGTTATCACAAAAAAAATCAAGCTTACACACCTCATTTGTTGGAATCAATGCATGTATATGATGATGAACACTATAAGTGAAATACACACATCATACATCTATATACTTCAAGACAATCAATCCATCATTCAAACAATAGACAACAAAAATATGTAATTTCCACAGTATAATTCATCCCTTGTGAATTACGAATTACACTTTAGGGTCCAACGAGAAGGCATTATGCAGCACCTAGCTGGTACCTCACAAACGACCACGTTCCTGACTCTCCAAATGAAATAAAAATATTAGTGTCTTCACAAATATCATACTCGTGCCACCTATCCTTTAAAGGAGCGTCATCCAATGAAAATATTAGTTAGTAAACTAATAGTATAAAAAAAATATAAAAAACATTTAATTGTCAATTCGACACCAATTGGTATTTTTAATGCTAAGAAATACTACTAAAATAATCAAGCAGAAACATCCTCTCCCGTCTCAATCAAGTCTCTAGGCTTAGTCCTAATCACAAACGACCATCCTTTTTGCATCTCATCTTGTATATAAAACACCTGCTTGGCTTGAGATGAGAAAACAAAAGGATCTTGTGATAAATTACGACCTGTGTGCATCAACTTAGAAAAGTTGACACAAACACTCCCATCTTCAAATCTCTTGATGCCTCTATGTATGTCTACCCAATCACAACGAAACATAACAACTTTGTATTGCCCAAAATAATCTAACTCATAAATTTCCCTAATCTTCCCATAATACTCTTGCTCATCGGCTTCAACCATGATTCCAGAATTCTGCGTTTTCAGATTTTTCTCTCGATCAACCGTTAGAAACTTGTAACCATTGATCATAATTCCGGTCATTCTTTTGCCATAGCTATGTAAGCCACCTGCCAAAGCTTTTCGTCTTTGTCCTTTTGGGGTGCTTTCATCCAAGTTGTGAACCTGTGAAAAGAAATACAAATATACAATGTCATCACAAATTTCGTTTAATGCAAGTGTAATGTTGTGCATTTCGAATTTCTCTAGAACAGAGAACCCCTAGAACAGAGAACCTGATGTTGAAGCCAATCTATTAGTTCATTGATGATCCATTCATTTTCATCACTTGCGGTAGCTATATTTTTACTCTCTTGGCGCTTTTGATTGAGGAACACCCTGGGAACAATTATTTCAAAATCAAGTTTCATTGTTAGCTTGTTTAAGACAGAGACATCATCATAATTTTAAAAGTATTAACTTTTAAGTATGTACACTTACTTTATGACCTCATTCATTTCATCACAATGAAGTAAAACATAACGGTGCGCTTGTCGTGCACTTTTATCATCCAAGCGTACCTTTTCCGTCATCCCAATAACTCGACCACCCGACTGAAACAAATAACTACTCATATTTACACTACCATCATCATTTCTCTTAGGTCTATTATGGATTGTCTCAACGCCCTCCAAGTATCTTGAACAAAATGTGATAGTTTCCTCCAGTAGAAAGCCTTCTGCAATCGATCCTTCGGGCTGAGCTTTGTTACTCACGTAAGATTTGAGGTGAGCCAAGTACCTAAAATTTTTGTAATTACAAATTAGGTATATAACATAAGTTTAAAAAAATACTTTCAAAATTAAGATACTTACCTTTCGATGGGGTACATCCAACGATATTGCACTGGTCGACCAAATTTTGCCTCCTCTACTAAGTGAATCAGAAGATGAACCATTACAGTGAAAAAGGTGGGTACAAACTCGATTTCCATACGACAGAGTATAAGTGCAATTTTGGGTTCAAGGTCATCAAGCTCTTTCTTATCAAGTGTTGTAGAGCATAAATATTTGAAAAAAGACGACAACTCTCCAAGCAAATCAATAACTTTGTCGCCTTGGATGCTCTCAATGCTACCGGAAGTATATCTTGCATTATGACATGGTTGTCGTGACTCTTAAGATTAATGAGTTTTCTTTGTTTCATATTCATACATCTAGAGATGTTCGATCCATAACCATCAGGAGCTTTAATTTTCAAGAGGACTCTTAAAAATCTTTCTTTTTCCTCATTAGACATGGAGTATGAAGCTGGAGGCTTGGAAGATTCACCATTAGACCGATCTTGGAGCCAGAGATGTTTTTTAATACCCAACTTCTCAAGACCACTCCTTGCATTTTCACTATCTCTACTTTTATCCATATCTAACAGTGTCCCTAATATGTTGTCGCACACATTTTTTTCAATGTGCATAACATCTAAGTTGTGTCTTAAAGAATTATACTCCCAATACGGCAATTCAAAAAATATACTCTTTTTGTTCCAAAGATTATCGACACTCTCCTGGCTACTCTCACCGACAACGTCTGTCGACACACCGACTTCTCTAGCTCTCGTTTTTCTCTTCAAGCGCTTATGTGTCTTCCCATAAATGTACTCAATTTCCTGCTGCTCTCTTAATACATCGGATCCAGTAAGGGATTTTGGAGCGACACCTAACTCTATGGTTCCATCAAATAAATCAGCCTGAGAACGAAAATGATGATCAAGAGGTAGCCATTTTCTGTGTCCTATATAACAAATCTTACCACCAAATCGTCCAGAACATGTGGAATTGGTGCATCGAGGACAAGCGTTATAACCTGATGTGCTCCATCCAGATAACATAGCATATGCAGGGAAGTCATTAATAGTACTATGTAAAGCTGCTCTCAATATGAAATTTCCTCCTTCATATGCATCATAAGCATCGACACCACTCCATAATAATTTCAACTCATGGAGTAACGGTTGCATAAACACATCAATGTCATTACCCGGACCAGATTTTCCAGGAATAATACACGAAAGAATAAATGAAGATGGTTTCATGCACAACCATGGTGCCAAGTTATAGGGAATCAGAATAATAGGCCACGTGCTATATGTGGTATTCATCAAGCGATATGGGTTAAAGCCATCTGTTGCCAAAGCTAACCTTACACTTCTAGGATCAGAGGCAAATGTAGGATAACGAGAGTCAAATTGTTCCCAAGCCAATGCATCAGATGGGTGTCTAAGCTTTCCATCTTTCACACGTTCATTATGATGCCATCTCATATCCTCTGCTGTTTTGGATGACATATAAAGCCTCTTCAATCTAGGAATGAGTGGAAAGTACCTCATTACTTTGCTAGGCTCACCCTTACCTGGTACAGGGATAACTTTTTCCTTCACACCACCTCGATTTTTAACTGTTTTCCATCTGGACGTGTGACAAACACTACACTCTTGTTTTTCAGAATTGTTCCCCCAATATAACATGCAATTGTTTGGACAAGCATGAATTTTTTCATATCCAAGACCCAAATCACTTATTATCTTCTTACCCTCATAATAAGATGATGGAAACTCTGTAACTTGTGGAAATGCTTGAAGTAAAAGCTCAAGCAACATGTTGTATGACTCAATAGGCCAATGAAACATACATTTAATGTGAAACAAATTCTAAAGGAAGGACAATTTTGAGTAAGACTGACACCCTTTGTAAAGTTGTTCGCTTGCTGCTTCAAACATTTTTGAATATTTTACCTCTTCTCCTTTGTTGACTGAAGGGGGTTGGTTAAACTCATAATCAGACTCATTATCATATTCATGAGCAAACTCGGTATCAGATTCAGCATTGGTATTAAATCCCATATCCATATCATCATCTATCTCAAGTGAGTCATTACCTATATCATCACTAATTTTTTTAGAAGAACTAGAAGCATCTACCCCAAAGACCGCATTTAACAAACCACTCATATCATCACGTCCAGGTAAGGCTTCTCCATTATTTTGTTCATTGATTTCAGGAACATCATCAAGAACATCTCTTTTACCATGCCAAATCCAATTTGTATATTTCTGGTAAAACCCTTTGAACAAAATATGTCCCTCTACATCACTGAGTGTTAACCATCGCCGTAACTTACAACTCTTACAGGGGCATTTCGTTTTTTCATCTACTAGGTTCTCCTTTGCTAGCTCAAGAAATTTCAAACATCCATTTATGTAGTCGGGATGATCATTTGGCAAGCTAATCCAACTAGTATTCATGTCTACAAGTCATAAGAGGTTAAGTTCACATAAAATTTATTTCATAAACTCAAAAATTACTTTAGAAACAATTGCAATAATATTGTGAGAGAAAACACTCTTAATTATGATATAAAATTTCATCACGTCATCATAATTTTTTGATATAATATAAAATTTCAATCACTTCATCATAATTTTTTAATATACCATAATTAATTGAGGTTTATAATCTTAAGAACTCTTTTTTAGATTCAAAAGACTTTTGGTAGATATCGAAAAACGAATGATTACTCTTATTTATAATATAGAATTTCATCATCATATTATAATTTGTCGATGTCCAATAATTTTACAACTGTTATATGTAATAAATTCATCACTTAATGTGAAAAAAAATATGAAATTTACACTCTAACTAAAACATTTTTTTACCATAAATCTAATTATTTCATTTTTTAAATTTATTTTACGATAATGTTTTTAAAAAAATGAACTCTAAAGGTTTTTACCTCAGAATTGTAAAATACCACATTAATATAATAAATTAAATATATATTATAATAATTGAAAGATTCTCTAATTGATTTTTCTTATTATTTATAATATTTTCCTACTTTGAGGTTTGATGAAACGGACCAATAAGATCACTCAAAAAAAGCTTCAAATATATAAATATATTGATATTGATTGATTGATTGGTGGTCGTATTCATGAAATAAAGCGATCGAAATGTGAATACAAATTCCCAAATGTTTTTTATCATCTCTCAATGGCTTTATATTACTTTTTTTTTAGTTATACTATGATGTTCTTAATGTTAGATTTAATATTAGCTTTGATTAATCATTAAGACAAAATAGATGCTATATTACTTTTTTAGTTATAATACGAAGTTCTTAATGCAAGATAATGATTAATATTATCTTTAATTGATTATCAAGATGAAAGAAGATGAAAATGTAAATCAATCAAAATATTAAGGTTTTTGTAGAAAGCTATTAAGCTTTCTTAATAACAACACATTTATGTTTTAAGTAAAATATCAAGTTTTCTTTGCCTCAAATATTTGCTAGTCATTAGTATTATTAGTAATTTACTTGAAACTAATACTCAAAATATTATTAGTAATTGCAAGAAATTTTTATAATGTAAAAAAATCGAAATCGTTAAATTATCAAGTTTAATAACACAAGAAATCTTTATAATGTAATTAGTAATGTTAAAATAAGTAATGTTAAAATAACACCAGAAAACATTAGTATCAGTCATGAACTGTGCGCGAGAACAAGGAATATAGAACAAACAAAACAAGCACCACCAGATAATCCGCACAAAATATACCGACATACCAGCAAAATTACTATAATGAACAAAATAAAAACCAGCCAACGAAGCATACTACAAATCCGCACCAACTAAAACCAAATCGACAACAGACCTAATAAATTACGTAACTAACATACAAAATAAACAAAAAAATTGATCGATGAATGTAAGTTCTGATAATCGACCCACGTACCTGATAAAATCAGTGCCTGATAATCAGTAAGAAACTTCTGAATAAAAGTGAAAGGTTCCGATAATCGACCCACATGTATCATGAACAAGTCGATTAATTAAAAAACAATCATCTAAAAATTCACAGAAAAATAAACAAAACAAACAACTAGTATCGTAATCACGATGATGTTAAATCGATTCAAACCGATAAAGTTGATAAATTGAACAACAAATTTAAGAAATTAAGCAATAAACACTACAAGAGAATATATATTAACCAACATTTGTATTATTACATAACATAGTTACTTCACTTTAAACTCCGCTAACTCGACCCGGTAAATGAATAATAATTTGGTTTAGTATGGTTGTAGTTGTTAGGATATTGGAGGATGAATTATGGTGGCAATAATAATACTTGTAATATATTGAGCTTGTTTGTTAGTGAATAATCTGTACATAATATATGTTTCAATTCGATGATTTTAGCTTTTATTCACAGGTCAATAAGTTGATGTGGCTAATAAATGCACTGCAGTACAGGCTAGGTGTTCTGATTCATAAAAAATATGGTCAACAGTAGGATACCGCTAGAAAAAGCAAGAGTTGATTCCAAGACCCTTTGCACTAGCCAGGGTTGTCAGCAGGAAAAAAATACAGTTCATGTAGTCACTCAAGTGCACAACATCAGCCCAACTTGTATTTATACTTGTATAAGCACATTATCATCTACGCAGAGATGAAAATGTTGGAACAAATGTGAATGGTTGGTGAACCATGGAAAAAATAACAGATAATTGGTACTTTGAATCTTGCATCATCAATTTATCACAATCCAGTTTTGACTACCACTACAAGAGATCGATGATTATATGACATTTATCTAGTAGCATAAAACCAAATGTCATCTTTACTAATCGTATCACAACATTTAACCGTGCAAATAATGTAAATGCTGCCTAAGCTAATTTTTCGGTTTGGCCCTTCCACCTCCAATCTGTTGCTAATTTCACAATAAAACAAGTACTCTTAAAATACTTTCATTTATCCTAAAACTCTTGCCTAAACAAAAAAAACTATTCTCTTCAATTAGACGACAATCGGGGTTTGGTTTCAAACGTAACCTGCAACTTGATCGGTGCTTTACTTTTCCCTGCTTCTTCTTGCTTCTCCTACAGGTTTTTTTATTTTCCTCTTCCATTTCCTTCTCCTTGTTTTTGATTTAGTGTTTGGGTTCAAGCGCAACTCGAAATCGTTCACTATGAATGTGTCAACTTTTAGTCTGTGATCTTACTAAAGCCTGGTTTTTATTCTCAACTTTTTCATCTTGCTTTCAGCTTTTTCCTTGATTTTTAGGGGAACTGCTCGTCCCCAGAAACTTAATATAATTGTCAAGGTTTGTTCCTTTTATCTTGAGTTTAATTTGGTTAGAATTTGATAGGGTTTGATTCGGTACAATACTTTGATTGTCCGATTGACAACTGAGATCCTTGGGTATGAATGATTAGGGTACAAATTGAGTAAAATGCGTAGTGTGTTTAGGTTGTGGTATAATTACGTTGTTGTTTTAGGAATAGTATTCTTTTATTTTGGAGTATTTATGAACCATTACCTTGTTTACTTGTTAAGAGTATATCGTACTACTGCAGGTAGCTGAAATTTATTATGTGAAGTCATTTTGGTAGTGGCTCAGCGTAGCCACCCTGAGGTCAGGTTCTGTATACAATTCTAATTTTGCTAATGTTCTATATGGTTCCGAGTCCACTGTTTGTCCTTTGTGCTCATCGCTTCAAGGTCTATTCTTAGTTTTGTGTTAAGTTACCTGTGGATCAACCACAATCTGCCAATTTTGTTTACTTTGCTGTTGGACCACTATACGCTGCATTTCATCCAGTAAGCGGCGATCTTTTGGGTGTTGGTTGGGTGTCAACCGAAGAAATGACCCCGTGCTTGCTTGCAAACGTCGTGCTACCATGATATGGTTGATTACATATTTTAGGGGCTGCCTTTTTTCTTTTCTTCTTCCGTGTCTCTCCTTTTAAAGCACATGATAAATCACACGTAGCCCTTCTCACAGTATGTCTTGTATATTAGTGCTTTAGCTTTACTTATGTTGCAATTTGTTATGCTTTGTGTTTTTATTATGTGTCTAATTTCTTTTACTGAACTCGCCTAGGTTGTTATGCTCGGCCTTGATGCAGCTGGTTTCAAAATGTTTATTATTAGAAAAATTGAGATGTGCATATTCTCCTCTTAACATATAAGCGACTGTATCATATGCAAATGCAGTTTCTTCTGATGTATCAAATGTTTCGACCCATACACGAGATTTGTTTGAAGGTAATCTTCTTTCTGCCACCCATTTTTCCAAATGTCTTTGCCTCACCTCCTTTACGTCTTTCCCTATTGATGACGGGTGTGAGAAGTTCAGTTTTTGACAACTATATTTTATCGGATTTTTATCTATTGATAAGGGTTTTGATTTGTTGTTGCAGAAGTTTTCATTCATTCTTAGCCATTCTTCTCCCAGTTGATTATTCTGAGGTAAGACATATGAGGTCGTTGACGACTTTATACCTTGGATTCAGTCGAAAATAGTGTAAACCCAAAAAATTTGAAGATGAAGCTAGCAGATTGAGAAAGTTGATCATGAAGTGAATATTTCAGGAATTTGACAAATATTGACGTTTTTTCAGGGATTACATTAAAATTACTGTTCTGTTCCGATATTGTCGACTGTTTCCAGAAATCAGATGAACTTGAAGAAGAATTGTTAACAGTAGAGTTGATACAGTTGGTACTGTCATCAGGGACAGTCTATGATTGAAGCAGATGATGAAATAGATATAACCGAGACAAATCCGTGATTAAAGCACTCGAGTCTCAACAACTTTCATCCACCGCTGAAATAGAGGATCATAAAAATAGCAGCTTTGAGCTTTTGCGTAAGTAGGAGGTGCAGTTCTATGTACTAAACGAGAAAACATCTTGTCAAGAATCTAGCTCATGCTTGAAGCACTCTGAATGTACAAATTCACCATTGCAAGTGCACTTGAAGCAAATGCAGGCTTCGATCACTCTCAATTTTAACTTTTGGATGATACTAATTTAGGCTTATGTTATTTTTTGGATTAGATGTTAATAAATTTAGTTAATCATATACGCCTTTTTGTAATGACAAATTTTATTTCCAATATATACATGTGAATATTTCATATGTTTGTCTATTTGCAAATAGTTATATTTTACGAGCATTTTATATAAAAATCCTAAATAGTAAAAAACTTCCAGAAAACAATATCAAAGCTTAAAAAACATTATCAAACTGTGAGAGAAACTAACACGACACAATCAATATAATACGCAACAAGCAGGAACAATGAATGATTTCAGATACGAGGATGCGATGAAATAAAATTCGTACCTGAAATCAATAATTTGCAGTAGCGATAATGAATAATCAAGAGCAGAACGGTGACGGTGATGAACGAAGGCACGGAACTGATTGATGAACGAAGCTGATTGACAATGGAAAAAAACAGAAAAAAGTTTAGATTATGAACATACAAAACAAGAACGGACATCAAATAATCAATATAAAAAAGAAAAAAAGCGGAGAGTATGAACATAAAAACGAGAATGAACATCAAACAATCAAAAGCTGAGATTCTGAACACAAAAACCGAGAATGAACATCAAACAATCAGTATAAAAACGAAAATATAATTAAAAAACTGGAAACAAACGAAAATATAATTAAAAACGAAAATATAATTAAAAAACGAAAATATAATTAAAAAACTGAGATTATGAACATATAAATATAATTAAACTAACAGGAACCCATATGAATATCACCAAGAATCAATCACACTAAGAAGCAATCAAAACATCAAAAATGATTAGATTTCTTACTGTGAGAGAAACACGGATTAATTGTTTCGAGAATGCAGAACGGTGATGCGAAATCAGCAGAACGGTGATGAACGACGACAGTGATTGATGAACGATGAAGGACGAACGACGACAGTGATTGAATAGGTAGAACGCGGGTGATGAACAACTGATATGATTGATGGGTAATTAATTATTCATCTTAGTGATTGATTAGGTTTATAGATAGGGACGGAATTCCAAATTAGGGAAGAGGGAGGGCGCGGTAATTGGTTTTTCACAGAGGCGGGGAACGAAATTTTTTTAATTCATTAGTTTCATTACTGAAGAGTTAGAGGTTTTGGTAGGATATCCCGGTTTTAAATTTTAGAATTTTAATATTCGTATCCAATCCGAAATAAATTGGATATCCGCTTTCGTAAAATCGGACATCTGGTATCCGGTTTTGAGATTAATTTCTTTTATTTTTATTTTTTCATTAAGTGAACATAATCCATTTTTTTTATTTAAAAATAATAACGAACCTTGCGTTAATTATTATATAAAAATAATACGATAAATAAATAGGAAAAAACCTAAAAATAATTTAATTATTACTATCACCTCGAAAACGACAAATATAACATTCGAACAATTTTTTTTTAATCAATACTCTCCAACCAGTTTGTTTGGTTTTCATTCTCGAATGATGAGTTGGGCATTTCATTTACATATTAATTATAATTCTTCACTCATTCAGTATTTTAGTTGATTTTATTTTGATTTTTTTTTTTGAAAACCAGATCGGAAATTGGATATCCGATTTTCATTTTTGCGGATACGTACCTGCTATATTTTTACGTAAAACCGTACCGGATATCCAGATATTCGTATTAGATATATATCCAGAAATTCGTATAATTGTAACCGCATACCGTATCGTAAAATTAAGAATAATAAAATCGTAACGGATTTTTCTGCTCACCCCTAGGTTTTGGTTATGAATTATAATAATCATACAACTCTCGACGCATTAAAGGGTAGAGAAGGAATTAGTTATGAATTATAATAAACATATAATTCTCGACACATTAAAGGGTAGAGAAGGAAAATTTGATAAGGAAAAGGGTGGACACTTATTAAAGCGTCCAGGTTAAAGCGTCAAGAAACTAGTGATACGGCTACCAACAAGTGAATGCTTATCAATCATATGATCATGGTGACTATTACTCAAGCTATCATTGTGAACCCACCATGTTTCATCATGTTTCTTCACATGGAAGCCAAATTTCCCAAAACCCACCATATTACCCTTCACCTCACCCATAATATGAGCCCCAAAACCCACAATACTACCAATCATCTAAACCACACTACCAACAATATGATGCCCCACCCCTTGGGCATCATCAAGATTTTCAAGGAGCATTACAAGACCCCGATGACTACCAAATGCCCAACTTGGAGTTATATCAATCGATTCTTCAAATGCAAAAGAGCCAACAAGAAATGGCCATCCAATTGCAAAAGGACAATGAAATCTTGGCCCAAATCCGAAGGGAAAGAGAGGCATGTAAAGCTAGATTGAATGCTATAGCGGCTCAAATCTTAATGTTTTTAACTCGAACTTCACAACTTGATGAAGGATGTTCATTTGGGGAAGGGGAAAAACCCAATGATGAAGCCGTTAATGAATTCCCTTTGAGAATCGAGACTTGCTATGAAGAACCTCAATTGTCTATCCAAGATGAGAGGAATGAGGAAATGACCCTTGATGAAGGCATTGTTGGTGTAGAATTGGAAGAGCTTAGTGAGTCGAATGAGGTGGTGGAAGTTGTGAAGTTGTTAGGTGGAAATGATGAGCTCAAGTTGCCCTTGTGCGAAAATGTGGAAAAACATCAAGAGCCTCTTGCAAGTAAGCGAAGCAATGGTTTGGAAGAGATTGAAACCGCTCGTAGAAGTTTCAATTCTCTCCTCCAAGATGATGTGAGGCCAAGTGATGTTTTGAGACTTGAATATGGCGAACCACAACTTGAGGAAGATATGAGGATGTGCAACAAGGAAGTGGGGCCAAAACCGCTTTTTGTGCCTCGTGTTAAGTATATGAAGCTTGCTTGTGTTTGGAGACGGTGCTTAGGGAGGAAGAGGTCGATAAAGCTTGTAGGATGGAAAAACCCCGGAGACCACGTGAAAGATGACATTGGGTCTTTGGATTACTACTTATTGCTTCCAACATGGAGGCTTTGGAGGATCACTTGGCTCGGTAGCGTGAGCCCTCATTATCATGTGGCTTGTGCCTTTGACTTGCTCCTCCGAGCCCTTGAGGGTTATGGTTAAGAATGAAGAGTCCACCATCCTAGGTTTGACGGAGTTCCTCAAGAACCGTCATGTTGTATATTCCCCTTTCCCCTCTTCTTTTGAGTTTTTGTGTTTGTTTTTGTGTGATTAGTTTGTTTGTTTCTTGGTTTTATGTGTTTTGTAGAGTTCTTGTCATTTGGAATTTTCTTGAGTGAGGTGAGGGAGGGATTCTTGATTGTGTTTATTGAGTTGGTGGATAGGTTGGAAGTGAAGATGAAGAGTTATGAAGAGTTATTGATGATAGAAGCTTGGAAACTTGGGAGAGGAACTCGGTTTTTGAGCTTATTGTAAGCTTTTGGTGGACGGGAATTTGATCCCATAGTTTGTAATGTTCTTAGGGTGAAAGACTTGGGATGATAATGAAGAATGAAGATCTAGGAGAGAGTGACATGGCCATGTCACTTGGCACATGGCCATGTAGCTACGCGGCCATGTTGGTTGCTTCATGGTAGGGACGAAATGGTGACAAAGATGACAAGCTGTTGTCTTGCGACATGGCCGTGAGGCGTCATGGCCGTGATGCCCCCCCTCACAGCCGTGAGGGGTGTTGTCCGTGGCCACTTTGCTTCTTCTTCTACATTAAAGCCAACCCCACCTTATTACACCTCCACCCAACCTCCCTACTCACCTTTACCTCTATCATTTCATCCTTACACTTCAATTATACACCTTCATCTCAACTTCTCATCACTATACACCGAGTTTACCCTCAAATCCCAACCTCATTACACCATGTGACTACATTGAGAAAGAAGAGGAATAACAATGATGAAGACAAGCAAAGTGCCAATATCGAACATTGAGACGATGGAGACTATTGAGTTGCTAACCGTTTGGTAGGCGATTCTCCTTTCTTTTCCGTCTTTTATTGCTAGTCTTTCTTTGAATGTTCCCCTTTCCCTTTTCCCTTCGGTGTCATGGTGGCCCTCAAGGCCTTGGGTGGTTAGTGCTCTCGATTCTCGATGATGTGATTACATCGAGAGTCATTTGAAAAATCCAATTTGGCAAGTCTTTTCACCTTTTCTTTATTTTCATTTTCTTTTGGTAGAATTTAGTCGGATTTAGGCGGAATCCGGGCTAGGTGACTTGATTACACCTAGCCCTCCCCTCCAATTTCCTTTTATTTTCTTCTTTTTATTTATTTCCCCATCCATATCTTTTCTCGTCTCGGCCCTTGGTGACTTGATTACACCCCGGCCGGACACATTCTACCCTTTCTTCACTTTCAATTTTGTTTTTAGCTTTATTTTCCCCTTTTTCTCATCTTTTTAGTGTCTCCACACACTACCGGTCGAGCATGAGGACATTGCTTGGTTTAAGTGTGGGGCAGCGATATCTTAGTCTAGATTAGTTTTATTTTCATAGTTGTTTCAAAAAATCTTAAAAATACCTAAAAATTTGAAAAAGTTCATAAAAAATCAAAAAGATTTTCTTTTGTGTCTTTTTCTTTTGTGTCCTTGTGTCCTATATTTGTTGTGTTGTGTGTTTTGCTCCCCTAATTCCCCTTGTAGGTTGCGCGATCGTCGCCATGTTTCGAAAGGCTCAAGACATCCAGTAATACCCCTTCATTTCTTTCTCCTCTTTCCTTTTTGTGGAGTTTGGAGGATGTGTTGTGATGGTGTGTGCTCGGGTGGAGCTTTTTGAAGTTTGTGGTTGATGTGGTGGCTTGTTTGGATATTTCGGGGTGGTGATTGTTTTTTTTTTTGTTTGTTTGTTTGTTTTGTTGTGTTTGTCTCTTTTCCTTTCGTTTTTGTTGTGTATTTGTTTTGTCTTGTTTAGTTGTTTCTAGTGTGTAATAAAAGTTTTTCGAAAACCCGGTTTTGAGGCTAGTGTGCAAGTGTTAATTTCCCTTTCTAGTAATATGAGTTGAGTCTTGGACTTTAGTCTAGTAGAATGACTTTAAATAAATGATTTCGTTGGTTTCTTACCTTGAGTCCACCTATTCTACTAGGAATTTACTACGGGATTTGCATTTTGACCATTTCGACCACCCACGGAGTGAAAAGGCCTTGATTGTCGAGTCCCGTTTCTTAGGTGACCATGTTCGAAATTGTTTGATTAGTCCAAGTTTTTCCACCTTTTTGTGGGTTTGAAGGGAAGGACGCTCCCCGACTCACCCATTTCCCTACCTTCTACACATTTTCCACAAATAAGTTGCAATTTGCTGAAGTTTCTTACTTGGTTGCAACAAATGCCTACAAAACAAAATTTATCCATAAGGCAAGCCAAGAAAAGAAAGAAAAAGCAAAGAAAGAAAAAAAAGAAAGAAAAGAAAGAAGAAAGAAGAAAAAGAAAAGGCACAACAATTCAAAAACAAAATGCAAAAGAAGAAAAAGAAAAGGCACAACAATTCAAAAACAAAATGCAAAAGAAGAAAAAGAAGTGACATAGCAACTCAAAAGCAAAATACAAGAAGAAAAATGCCAAAGAAAATCAATTTCACAAAAAAAATCTTACCCCCTCAAAAATAAGTCTTTTACTGATCGTTATCGTGAAGAGCCTACCAAAGGACAGAGTCCCTAGGAAGGATGATAGCGTAAATGGTCGGCCTTCCCTCATTTTGCAAACCATATCCACCTTTTTACTTGGACTAGTTAGGCAATTTTGAACAGGGGACGACCCTCTTGGCTTATCGCTAAAGAAGGCGGGGTTTCACTTTACCTACAGTGTCGACTAACTCTGTGGTTCATCCTTTTTCCATCATGCCTATCGTCCCGTAGTACGTTCTTAGAAGGTTAGAAGGAACTAGGTAAGTTACCAACATTTTAATTGCTTTGTTGTCATACTATTAGGGTTTTGTCCATATCGATTTGTGTTATTAGCTTGGGAACGTTGTCACTTGCCTTGAGTCCTTAACCGGTGTTTATTTCACCGCTTTGTTGAGGGAAGCGGTATTTGATTGTTTCTTCTTTGATGTAACCGTTTGTTTGGTTGTTCGTTTGATTGTTTGTGTGTTTATGTGTCTTCGTGTTCGATTATATCCGCAGTTTTGTCGCAAGACCTCACTTGCCTTGCGGAGAGCACTTGTCCTCTAAGTGTTCTTGCGTGAGTTGAAAGGGCGTAAGGTGCGCTAATACCCGCTCGATTAGTAGTCTAGTTTCTTTTAGTTTTTAGTTAGTTTGTGCTTACTCGAGGGCGAGTAAGGGTTGAGTGTGGGGGAGTTGATAAGTGTGTTTTGTAGTGCTTATTCATTGTGTTTGGTCCCGGTTTCTCTTGTGGAATCGCTTTTTGGAGCGGTTTCGAGGCTACTTACGCTTCTTCTAGTTTGTTTTGGGCTTCTAAGACCAATCTTGGAGAAATGGAACGATTCCGACTCGTTTCCGGCATATTTGGAGCCAACGAAGAGAAGTGACGATCACTCGGTAGCTTAGACTCGATCCCGAGCCCTTGGGACCCATTCCCGAGCACCAAGCATCGACAAGAAGCCTAGGAAGAGCAAGTGGGGACCTACATGGCCGTGTCAGAAGCCTACATAGCCGTGTAGTGAGTTGGGAAGCAAAGAAGAGAGGGAGCGAGCTACAGCAGCAGCTCATGGCCGTGACCCAGGACCATCATGGCCATGACGGGGGTGCCTCACGGCCGTGAGCCCCCTCATCATGGCCGTGAGCCCCCTGTTTCTCCTCACGCTTCGGCACTTCATTCCCCTATTTTTGTAACCCTATATATACCCCCCTCATGTATTGTTTTAAGCACTTTTGATTACTTTTACATTACCCACTAAACCCTAGACTACTTTAGTTTAGATTAGTGTAGATTAGCCTTAAGTACTCCTTAATCTTAGTTTAATCCTAGTTTCATCTTTGTATTATTGAAGACTTTTTGGATTGATCTACTCTATTGACAACATTGGAGATCTTCCTTTGGGTTTATTTATGCAAAGATTCAATCTTTTGTTCATCTTCTAGTGTTGGTATAATTCTTCTTCTCCTTAGTCTCTTCTATTTAGTTTTCATTTGTGTTTATGTTTAGTAAACCTTAGATACTCCATTGTGAATGTTTGTGCTTGTGCTTGTTTCATTATGAGAGTTGGGTTTATTATCTTGAACATGAGTGAGTAGTCCTCTTGCTAGAATTAGTAGGGGATTGGATGTTTAGTGGGTGATTAAAGGTTTGTTTAAGTTGTTGGTGGAAGTTTTGGTTGCTTCTTAGTTGTATGCATAGAACATGTTTGATGAAATGCTTGTTTGACTTGTAGTTGCAAATGCATGTTTTCTTGCCTTTCTTCTTGTGGCCTTGTACGACGCTAGGATGGGTTCTTGCGCGAGAGCGAGGAACCTCTAGGTCGGTTTAAGTAGCGAGAGCCCGGACTATGCCTAGATAGCTCGACTACCCCTTCACCTTTGCTCTTCCTTGATCATCCCGTCACCCTATTATTATGCACTACGACAACACTAGATGTGGGCGCTAGGCCCACAAGCATCTACTAAAATACGTAACGTCCCAACTTCAACCACAAATACTAAAACACACTAAATAGACCCGAGTAATTCTGAGATTCGTTCTCAAAACTATCTATGCATCGAGTCCCGTTTAGTGTATACTCCGAGGGTGCAATTCCTCACAATGTGATTTACTTACATTCGCATTAACAATTTTTCGTATGATTTATTGCTTTTATGACCATATAATCACATGCTAAATAACCTAACACAGAATTCAAAACGTAAAATAACTAAAACTGAACAAAGTGATGGTCGGGTTCCGTATTAGTCTGGGTGCTCACCTTATTGGGTTCGACGCATCTCTATTATTAATGCCGAACCGACGCATCTTAAGCAGTATACCAGGTAAGGTATACCACAAGAACAACTAATATCCGTATTACCGCGTTAAAACTTATTTGCTAATACGTATAATACTAGTACTCTCTACTCTCCTACGTGCATCTTTTCATGGCCTGCTTGTCACGTGAAATCGCATGCAAAGAATGTAAACACTACTAATTCGACAATAAAACTTACTTGTCCTTAAATAACCGATTTAGCTAAATATAGGGTTAAAACAATGGACGTTACAGTACTTCCACCCCAACGAAAGAACTAGGATATCAGCCCACCGATTGATTAGTAGAGGCCGCTATAGTGCGGGCGGGATTGGGTGTTGACATCTATCGGATGTTGGCTTCCCAATACCTACCCTCACCCCTTACTCAGAATCGACGGTTTCTGGATGTCCGAAACCATTGGCAATGAGAGTCATTCCAGGCATGGAGTGCTTAAGGGTACAAGTCTTTATCTTTAGGTCCCGTGCCCCTTAACTTTGAGGCGGTAAGGGATCAAAGTTAACTTGAACGGTTTCCGAGTTCCCATAATTGACTCGGTGGCGACTCCACAAATCGCCAACGAATTTAGTTCACTAAAAAGGTCGCCTTACCAAATGAATCTGCCTTTAAACAATTACAACCACGTCTCGATCGATTCCCAAACGGAAACATGGGTGCCCGCACCCGTCTAGTACAAGTCCGGATCGTCATCCAAATCGAGGTCCGACACTTCGCCCCGTATGCGAGATCGGACCGGCCCCCGGCAGCGAGGGGGCCGCGTGGGTAGCCACCGCCACACGTTGAAAACCGGGTCGGTCCCGCGCGGGCACGCGCGAGGCGCCGGGTGGTGCGGACGGAGGTCGACATAATAGTGTAAATAAACAGAAGGAAATAAAGGAGTTTTTGACTAAACATGATGTAGGTCTTTTTGGCTTACTTGAAACTAAACTTAGTAGTAATAATGCATCTAACATTGCTCACTACCTGTAGGATGGATGGAGTCTGACCACTAATAGCAGTTGTCACAAGGGTGGACGAGTATGGTTGCTGCGGAAACCAATATTGTTTGATGTCAATGTTCTAGGTTGGGATGCTCAGTTTGTCCATGCATATGTGGTAGATAAGGCATCTCAAAAAAGCTTTTACATTACAATAATTTATGCCTTGGACAACTGACACTGATCTAAAAAAGGAGGATGTTAAGATTGTGCCTGCTTGGGTACGTCTTCATGCCGAAACCTTAAGATTTTGGGGCAAATGCTTCCTGCCATAGCCAATATGATTGGCAAGTTTATTAGAGCTGCTCAGGCTACAGTTGATAAAACAAGATTGGTATTGCTAGAACACTGGTAGAGTTTCAGGTTGGGAAGACCAACCCATCTCAGGTTAAATTCCTAGTTGAAGAAGGGCAAAAGATCACACTGAAAGTTGAATATGAATGGAAACTAAGCTTATGTGCAAAATGCAAGGGTATTGGGCATGAGACCCAGGCCTACAAGAAGGGCACTGTCAATGATGGCCCCACTCCTCCTAAGAGAGTTTGGAAACCAAGGCTAATCAAGGAGGTTGATAATCCTCCTCTGCTACAAATGACACTGGTACTGCAAGTCCCAGTAGATCTTTCAAAGAGATAGTAGTAGAAGAGAGTATCATTCATTTGAATGTGGAAGAAGGCAGGCTCATTCCCCCTAACCGCTTCATGATTAGAGTTGGATTGTAGAATGTAAGGGACATGAATGGTGTAAGTAAACATAAAGAAATAAAGAAGTTTTTGAGTAAACAAGATGTAGGTCTGTTTGGCTTACTTGAAACTAAAATTTGTAGTAATAATGCATCTAACATTGCTCACAACCTGTTTGATGGATGGAGTCCGACCACTAATAGCAGTTGTCACAAGGGTGGAAGAGTATGGTTGCTATGGAAACCAATGTAGTTTGATGTTAATGTTCTAGGTTGGGATGCTCAGTTTGTCCATCCATATGTGGTAGACAAGGCATCTCAAAAAAGCTTTTACATTACAATGATTTATGCCTTCAATGAATGTGTAGACAGGAAAAGCCTTTGGGACTGTCTAAAAGAATTTACTCAAGTTATAAATGGTCCATGGTGTAGTGCTGGTGATTTTAACATACAGTGATAGCCAAAGAGGAGAGATTGGGAGGCCAAACTAAGGATGAGGACATTAAGGATTTTATTGACTGCCTTGAACGCTACTCTTTACAAGATATTGCAGCTACTGGTAATTTTTTTTACCTGGACAAACGAACAGGCATTAGGGAGTTGGAAATACAGTAGATTAGACATGTTTTTGGCCAACCAGGAATGGACTAAGGAATTCCTTGATCTAGTGGCTCATTTCCATCATGAAGGGACTTTTGATCATTCCCTTTGTGTGGTTGGTAGTGCTAGATTAGTGGATAGGAATAAGAACTTTAAATTCTTTAACATGTGGTGCAAAGCTGCTTCATTCTAGAAAAAGGTTTCCTTCCAGGAAAAGGTGAAATTACACTGAGATCAGGATATTGATGGGGTGCCCATGTTTGCAGTGGTTAAGAAACTCAAAACTCTAAAGACTGTTCTTAAAGGGCTAAATAAAGAAAGCTACTCTGATATAGAGGTAAAGACATAGGCTCCTATCTTATCTTTGGCACAGATTCAGGATGATCTGGTCAGCAATTCAACCGATGCTGACCTCATTACTGAAGAAACCCAATTATTACAGCAAGTCAGATGGTTACAGTAGGTTAGAGATATTTTTCTAAAACAGAAACCCAAAACTCATTGGATTAAGGATGGGGATTCTAATACAACATATTCTCATACCTGTCTCAGGCAAAGACACAGCAAGAACAGAATCTCTTAGATTCAAAACAGCCTGGGTCAGGATTGTACTACTACAGAGGATATTCAGAAGGCCTTCCTGGATTATTATCAACATCTTCTAGGGAGTTCCAAGAATACTGCTCCTGTTAGAAAATGCGTAATTGATACAGGCATAAAATACACACCTGAACATTGGGATATTCTTCTTTCCCCTATATCAAAAGAGGAAATCAGGAGAGTGACCTTTTTCATCCCACAAGATAAGGCCCCTGGTCCTGATGGTTATACAAGTGGTTTCTTCAAAGCTGCTTGGGATATTGTAGGAGAGGATATCTGTGTAGCAATGCAAGATTTTTATAAGATAATATCCAAGGTTATGTGCAACAGATTGGCGTTAGTCCTCCCAGACTTAGTGGAGGATACTCAGGGTGGATTTATCCAAGGAAGATCCATCATTGAGAACATTCTTATTTCCCAAGACCTGGTTAAACTTTATGATAGGAGAAGCTCTTCTCCAAGATGTCTGTTCAAAATAGATCTCCAGAAGGCCTATGATATAGTTGAGTGGGAATTTATTAATCAAATGTTACAAGCCGTGGACTTTCTTCCTCTGATCATCAAGCAGATTATTAGCTGTGTTACTTCTACCTCCTTCACCCTCTCTCTTAATGGAATGTTTTTTGGATATTTCAAGAGAAAAATAGGACTAAGGTAAGGGGATCCGATATATCCATTGTTTTTCACCCTTTGCATGGAGTACCCTTTGCATGGGATCCGATATACACACCCTTAAATATGCTACTGGAAAATATGGTTTCAATATCACCCTATGTGCAAAGAACTAAACCTAACTCATCTCATGTTTACAGATGATTTACTTTTGTTCTGCATGGAGCATACATTATCTATTATTCTATTAATGAAAGCATTCACCAAATTCTCTGAATCCACAGGTTTGCAAAAAAATAGTAGGAAGTCTGAAGTGTATTTCAATGATATGTCTGAAGATCTACAACATGATATTCTATCTGTCGTTGGCTTTACTGAGGGGACAATGCCTTTTAGGTATTTAGGAGTCCCAATAAAACCTGGCAAACTGTCAAAAGAAGACTGTAAAAAGCTTACTGAGAAAATGGTGGCAAGAGTAAGGACTATAGGTGCTAGAAACCTATCCTATGCAAGCAGAATAACCTTGATAAATGTTGTTTTGAACATTCTACACTGCTACTGGTCTTCAATTTTTGTGCTGTCAGCCAGCATCACAAAAAGAACTGAGGCCATTTGTAGGAATTTTCTTTGGGCAGGGCATACCCTTACCTGGGATAAAGTTACCCTTACCAAAGCTGAAGGTGGTTTGGGGATAAAAATTGTTGGGCTCTCGAATGAAGCCATCATTGGGAAACTGGTTGACTGGGTTTACAGTCAACCAGAGATACTCTAGATTAGATGGATGAATCAAGTATACTTAAAAGGGCAGGCCTGGGACACCTACATCCCTAAGGCATGAGACAACTGGGCTTGGAAGAACATTTGCAAAGTCAAGGAAAAAATTAAGGGAGGTACATCAATAATATTTTGTCAGGATCACATGCTCACTTCACTATTAAAGAGGGGTATGAATGGCTGAGGCATAAACGCACCCCAAAGGCATGCATGGCCTCCCCCTGTGTGGAATAACTGGAACTTCCCTAAGCATTCAATATTTTCTTGGCTGGCCTTGATGAACGAAATGAACACTAAGGATAAATTTGCTAAGATTGGATGCAGCATGGATGATCTATGTTGCATATGCAGTGCCCACACTGAAACAGATACTCACTTGTTCTTTGAATGTGAATACAATAGGAAGCTCACCCACTGCATTGAAAATTGGTATGGTCCTGTTATGGATATAGAAACTCTAACTGTCCAAAGTCAGACTACCAAATTGAGTATGGATGCTATGATTCTAGTAGCATGTTATTACTATGTATGGGGACAAAGGTGAAGAGTTTAATACGTGAAAGTCATATTCTAGAGGGGGTGAATTGAGTATATCGATTTTTCCTTTTTCTTTTTCTATAAAGAAAATCTATGTTGGTTGTGGGTATTTATGGGAGTGATAAATAAAGATGACTTCGAACTTTTTGAAATGATTCAGTCTCATACTCTGAGACATATGGTTCAGTCTCACACTTGGTTAGAGTAAACATAGGAGTAACATATGGTTTTCCACGATCTAGCCCAAATCATTTCAGTAAGTCCTTAACATACATTTGCTAATGTATCATGGTTCCCTCCGGAGTTTGCTTAATCTGAAGTCCAAGGAAGAACCCTAGTTCTCCCATCATGCTCATCTCTGAAGACACCCAGATTTCGACCTGATGGCTGCAAGAGTGCCCGACAAACACCCGATGATGATCGGACTACAATATGACACAATTTTACGATGTTTTAGATGAATTTTCTATAGAAAGGATCAAATAATTACTCGGAGAAATTAATTCAACATCAATACAGTCTTATTCGTGTCATTACGATCGCGTCAACACTAACTAGAGTCAATTCCGACTCCTGGGCTCCGAATCGGTTCCGAAACACGTAAAGTCAAACCCTAGTCAATGCGTCAGTCCGAGTCAAACCTCTGGATGCGCTCCCGAAGCCCATCGGCGCACGCGCTAGGTCAAAGGCCGAAAGCCTTAACATGCAAGCAATCAAAAGATCACGTATAACTCCAATTTGGAAACTTTTCAAAATCGGATCCTCAAAATCTCACGCGCTGGGAGGGACGCGCCTGAGAATTGCGTCGCCTGGAGCTAGGCACCCCAATCTTGGGTCGCACGATGTGTTGCGCCCGAGATCTCGGATTGAACTACGGGAAAAACTATAAGTACCCACCTCCTCCGCTCATAATCGTCACACAACAACCTTGTTCCTCTCTACGAGCTCCACACAATTTGTAGCTCTTCTTTAGCGTTGCACTCCACGACATTTGAAACGATCCACTTGATCGTTATCTCCTCGATTCCCATTCCATGAATCAACGCTACTCTTCGTAGTTCCTCGAGTTCCTGACTCGAAAAGACAAAAAAGGGCACTTGTGTTGATTCGTCGACTTGCCCTCTACCGTTGCGAAGCTCTACCGAAATCATCACAGGACTACTCTAGGAGGATCATCCCGTCCAAGTCGATATCATCACTGGGTTATCATCTAAACCAAACTTTACATATCGCACTTTAAATATGATTTTGATGTCGTCAAGTCCGACCTATGTGGACACTAATCCTACGACGCACCCACCACTTACACTCCAAGTTGTGTACAAGCCTTACTCCTGTTTGGTTCAGTAAAGACCAACTCGTCTAAAATACGTAACATCCACAATTTCAACCTCAAGTAGAAAAATACCTAAATCGAATCCGAGTAGTATTTATAAGATCCGTTCTTAATTGTCTACACATCGTACTTTGTTTAGTGTATATTATGAGGGTGCGACTCCTCATACAATGTGATTTACTTATTTCTCGTACTTTACATCGCGCTTTTGTATGATTTACCGCTTTTATGACCATAATTGCATGCTAAATCACCTAACACGAAATCAAAATGTAAATAAGCTAATACTAATCAAAATGAGAAGAGGTCTAGTCTCGTATTAATCTTGATGCTCACACCTCACATGTGGCTCGACGCATCCTTAATAATACGGAACTGACACACTTTAAGCAAAATACCAGGTTAGGTATACCACGAGGATGACTAATATCCGTATTATCACGTTAAAACTAACTTGCTAATACGTATACTATCTATTACTCTCTACTCTCCTACGTGCATCTTTACATGACCTGCTTGTTACGTGAAATCGCATGCAAAGAATGTAAAAACATTTACTAGTACTTCCACGACAAACTTACTTGCTCCTAAAACAACCGACATAGAAAATGCATAGGGTTAAAACAATGGCTGTTATCGCATTTACACCACATTGGAGCGAAGTTATCAACCCACCGATTGATTAGTAGAGTCCGCTATGTGCGGGCGGGATTGGGTGTTGACGTCTATAGGATGTTTGCTTCCCAACACGTACACTCACCCCTTACTCAGAATCTACGGTCTCTAGATGTCCAAAACCATTGGCAATAAGAGTAATTCTAGATACGGAATGCTTAAGGGTACAACTCTTTATCTTTAGGTCCCCATGTCACTCAGCTTTGAGCCGGCTAAGGATTAAAATTGACTTGAATGGTTTTCGAGTATCCCAAAATTACTTGGTGGCGATCCACAAGTCAGTAACAAATTGGTTCACTAAAACGGTCGCCAGACCAAATGAATCGGCCTTTAAACATTCAAACACATCCCATCGATTCAACGGAAACATAGATGCGCTCATGCATATATCTAGTACAATTCAAATCATCAACCAAATCAAGGTCCGACACTTTGCCCCGAACGCGGGATTGGACCGGCCCAGACGGGCCGTGTGAGTGGCCGCCGTGACGGTCCGCACGGTGAGCGGGTGGCAGCGTCCACAATCTCAAACTCTAACTTTATAAAATCTGCAAAGTATGTACATAACGTATCATTAGTAGCTCCAAAGATAATGTCATCAACATAAATCTGAACTACTAGCAAATCAACCCCATCATGTTTTAAGAACAATGTCTTATCAATCGAACCACGTGAAAATTTGTTTGAAAGCAAAAACTTTGACAAGTGATCGTACCAAGCTCTAGTAGCTTGTTTCAATCCGTACAATGCTTTGTCAAGTTTATAAACATGGTCCGGATAATCATTGTTTTCAAACCGGGAGGTTGTTCAACGAACACGTCTTCTTCCAAATTGCCATTAAGAAACGCAGTCTTAAACATCCATTTGGAACAGAGTAAGCCCCTTATGGGTAACAAATGCTATAAGCAAGCGAATGACCTCCAAACGGGCTACGGGGGCAAAGGTTTCATCATAGTCAATCCCCTCTTGTTGATTGCGTCCTTGTTTCTCATGATAACTCCTTGCTCACACTCCGAGACCTACGTCCATTATTCTTTCATTAATATTTCATCGTCGATCGTATTACAAAATATTAATCTCTACCCAATGGCTACTAAGCCGCGGTGTACCACCCAATGGCTACTCAGCCGTGGTGCAAGGATAACACTACTGATTCTATCCTAAACCAATTGATACAAAAAGGTTTAGCCACAAGTTCTCCTATGAATTGTCTTCTTCTTAAGACGGAGGTAGGAGCGTCATTCTTCAACCGACGAGTATTAGAACAATGTAACACAGTAATAAAATAAGAAGTGACTTTTCCGTGACAAATTCTAACCTTAAAGAAATAAGCAAAAACGTTTTTACCTAAGAAATATTTTTTGCCTTAGACTCTAAAACTCAATGGAAGAATTGCGTAAGTAATATGAAAGATCAAGTTGACTTATATACTATTCCAAAGCGTACGCCTAGGTTACGAGTAGTATAATGCTACAATTGATTAGGAAACTATATATTAAGGATATTATAAAAGATAAGCAAAAAATATAAGACTCTTATCTTTGGTAAATTCTCAAAATCTCACATGTAGTAATAAGAATTACTTTCCTAAACACATTGTAATTCTTGTTCACCAAGTAACCTATACTAATTTAAATAGATTTTATTTCCATAATGAAGTTTTATTTAAAAGAGTTTTGCCTTAAATAAAACACAATAAAATATTTTCAAAATCTAATGGAATATTATTTCCATAAAACTCATCAAAGATATTTTAGAAAGAAAACTTTTAGAAAATACTATCAAAGCAAACTTGACGCGCGACACAAAATCTTTTTGACACAAATTCTATCACGGAACTTCACGGGCTGTAACATCTGTGAACAGGACTGTAACATTCAGAGTCAGACTGTAACATCTGGTTTCAGACTGTAACAATACCAACTCCGACTGTACAAGTTTCTAAATCTCTGCAAACTTGACTCACCTAACTGGCCTTGTCCATAAACTCGATTCATGACGTCAAGTTAGTGAACTAGATCGATAGGCTCCATTTTCATTTCACCTTTTCCTTCTCCTTCCAACTACGACAGGATTATAGCTTCATGTTGGGTATCTTCTTTCAACCATGAAGTGATTATAGCTCAATGGTGAGTATCTTCCTCTCCTTTCAAGCTTTAACACATTCTTCTATGATCCTCAATGCTTGTTTCTCCTCAATGCTTGTTTCTTTCGATGCATGTTTCATCATGATTGAGTCTTCTATCCATCTTGATACTTAACTCATTTTCTCTATCCGGTTTAAACCTATATGACTTAGCATATGCGACTAGACAAACAAATCCGTTACGTGCCACTTGTAATCATCACAACATAATACGAGATCGCTATAAACAAGAGTTACCATAAAGAGCATAACACCAATCTCGAGCCTTCAAAAGGAACAAAGCTAGGATGGAGGGGACACTGATCAGACCTGAAAATATTTCAGACCAAATCAAGGCTACTGTGAAAGCTAGCTGTCAGGCTAAGAGACTTGATCAGTCTTTTAGCTGGAACTAGTTTCTAATAATAACCTTTACCTTGTAGTTTTTTTGATGCATTTGTTTAGTTGCTGAAACTCCCTCAAACCTTTTTGGGTTACTTCTGTAATTGGTTAGTTATTTTGATATATACATAATCACATTATTTTACCAAAAAAATATATTATTTGTAGGTTAATGTGTATACGAGTGGGATGCAATTTTGGAAGCGTACGACAAAAAAGGATTTTGATGGCTCATCGGAGTTGTCAATGTAAGTGAAAAGAAGGATGCATTGGGACGTTTATGGAGAAAAAAATGAAAAAGGTGAGTTAGTTTGTGGGAGCATTGTAACATTGATAACATGTGAGAGTTTGAAAAGTGTTATACTTCATTAATTAAAACAAAATATATATTGTTTACAAAAGGTATCCTACAAACTATAATTATAATATTATGAATATTACTTTATATGGAACCAAGATATGTCATATTTTCTTATACAATCAAGGTATGACTTGACACAACTAATGCAAGATAAATGATGATACACTTTCCTATTAACCAAAATACTCTACATTGGATTGCCTTGATTTTCTTTTTAACAAAGAAGGCATTTAATCGCGTTACAATTAAGGGTGAGCAAAACCGGATATCCGATCCGGTTTTTAAATTTTGGAATTTTAATATCCGTATCCGATACATAATAAACCGGATATCCGGTTTCCGGATATACGGAAAGCGGATATCTGGTATCCGGTTTTGAGATTTCTTTTACTTTTAATTTTTCATTAAGTGCACATAATCCGATTTTTTTATTTTAAAGTACCAACAGACGTTGCGTTAATTATTATACAAAAATAATACGATAAATAAATAGGAAAAAAAATCTAAAAATATATATATATTTTTTTAAAGAGACCCACTTTGGGTTCATTCCATTATCATGATATCATGGCTAGTTGCCAGAGCAATATTGTTCGGGTAATCACGGTCACAAAATCTATCCTCAACGTTCCCCATCTTGTAATGTGCGAGAAGGTGTGCAACAACATTAGCCTGATGGTACAGAAAATTAAATTGCACAACATCAAAGCGACAACAAACAGCATGAATATCAGCATACACCAGGTGAACATCATTTGCCCCCCTTCTTCTAGCCTGTAGATCTTGGATCACCTACAAATCGTCACCTTCAATTGTGAGTTTGTGATACCCCGTTTCCGAGCTTCTTTTAGACCCACCAACACTGCTTCAGCCTCGGCCAACAAACTATCCCGTGACACCACCATTTGCTTTGATCCTGCCCAGCACACCCGACCCTCATGGTCCCTGCAAACCATACCAAACCCAACTCTGACTCCTTCCACCACCCTAGCATCGACATTGATTTTCACCTCATCAATCTCCGGCCGAGCCCATTTCCTTCTTACCAAAGACGTTGTCCGATCCATTCATGTCCCTCATTTCTGGCCCCGTCACGTGCCATCATTCCCCCCGTACTCCTTCCTCCGACATTCATCGAACTTTTTCCCCTCCCTTGCTTCAACACTCCCTCTGCCATGCGCATTTCCCAACTGAGATCATTGACTCGTTTCAGCACCTCTTGTGCTCCCAACCTTATTCCCTCAAAAATCTGCTTGTTTCTTTGCTCCCATAATGCCCAGCAGACCAGCATAAACGTCCCCCTAACATCGTTGTCCGCCTTCCTAAGGCACAGCTCCACCCACTCACTTATTCTCTCTGTTGCTCCCCCCCCCCCTCTCTCAGTCGTTCCTGCACCCTCCCATATGCTGTCCACCTCCCCACACCCTCTCACCACGTGGTAACAAGACTCCCGCTGGCTCTCACAGAAAAGACATGCTTCCTCTTTCGTGTTCATCCTCTTCGCAATATTAAACCTTGTGGCAATCGAGTTATGGCAGAGCTGCCACATGAAGAGCTTCACTCGAGGTAATACTGGAGTTTTTCATATCGTCTTCTAGAGTCAATCATCTCAGTGTGCGTTTGCGTTACTCTCCTCATCCATCCCTCCGTAAATCAAATGATAGGCTAATTTCAAAGTATAATTACCCATTTTGTCATACTCCCAAGTCCAATCATCGACTGGTTTGTTCTCACAAATACGGATACCCTTAATACGTTCTACCTCAAATGGCAAGAATAAGGACTCCAACTTAGCCTCGTCCCACCGCTGTCCGTCACTTGTCATGAGCTGAGCCACCTTAAGATCAAGATTCTGCTCCTTACATGGTGACAAAATTCGACAGGATTAGGTATTCTGGATCCACGGATCTATCCACACATAATTGCTCCATCCATCCCAGATCCGCCTTCTTGCCCCCAAAAGAACGATCTCTCTTGACTCCCATATACTTTGCCACGAGTAGCTCAGATTGGAGCCTAACTCCACCTCAAGGAAAGTTCGGTCAGCAACATATTTGCCCTTCATAACACGGGCCATGAGACAGGTGTCGTTGGTCATTAATTGCCACGCTTGCTTCCCAAACAAAGCCTTATTAAACTCCCCATAATCTCGGAACTCAAGCCCACCCTTGCCTTTTGCACGACACATCTCAACCCACGCAACCCACGGTTTCTTGCGTTTTCCTTGCTCCGATCCCCACCAAAACTGTGTGGCAATACGCCAAAGCTCCTGACAAAAAATATTCTGAAGCTTAAAAATGCTCATAGCATAATTCGGGATTGCTTATGCTACCGCTTTTATCATAATTTCCTTCCCCTCCTTGCTGAAGAATCCGCCTCGCCATCCATGTAACTTCCGACTAACCTTGTCTTTTATACTCCCCGTCACCCCTTTCTTCGAGCGACCCAAAGCAGTGGGAAGACCAAGATATCGCCTTTGTTCTGCTACCACCCGCACCCCAAGAATTGCCTCGACCTCCCCCTGTCTCGCCCTATTCATGCCTTTAGTAAATGTGACCCTGGTTTTTTGGTAGCTGATCTGTTGCCCCGATGTTAACTTTTATTGGGTAATAATATTCTTCACAACCCTCGCCTCCTTACCAATGGCCCGCACGAAGATAATGCTATCATCCGCAAAAAACAAATGAGTGATTGTGGACATGACGTAGGTCCACCCCGACGAGGCCACGCGCGGGTTTGGGGAGGCGAATGAATCTCGGGGTAAGATTGATCTCGGGTCGAAATTTAAATCAAAGTTGGAGTCTCCACCGAATTTTATGGGAATTTGGACCCGTTCGAACTCACTCTACACTTAGGCGTTTCGTGCACAAAGTACGACCCTCTTTTAGTGCTAGAGCTTATGAGTTCGTCCCTTTGCATTACGATAACCACGCCGAGTTATCGGATATCGTGCATCGAATGACTCTCGTGAGCCAATGGTTTCGGCTATACGGAAACCATGGTTCTACGTAAGGGGTGAGGGTACGTGTTGAGAAGCCCACAAAGGACACCCAACCCTGCCCGCTCTTTAGCGGCCTCTACTAAGATACCGTTCGTGTTCGTGTACGCGCATTAGTGTGGACGTCCGTCCGCACCGCACGGTGCCCCGTGCGTGCCCGCACTGGACCGACCCGGTTTTCATTGTGTGGCGGCGGCCACCCACGCGGTCCTCTCCCTACCGGAGGCCGGTCCGATCTCGCATACGGGGCGAAGTGTCGGACCTCGATTTGGATGACGATCAGGACTTGTATTAGACGGGTGCACCCGTGTTTCCGTTTGGGAATCGATCGAGCCATGGTTATAAATGTTTAAAGGCCGATTCATTTGGTAAGGCGACCTTTTTAGTGAACTCAAGTTGTTGCCGAATTGTGGAGCCGCCACCGAGTCAATTACGGGGACTCAGAAACCGTTCAAGTCAACTTTGATCCCTTGTCGGCTCAAAGTTGAGTGGCACGGGACCTAAAGATAAAGACTTGTACCCTTAAGTACTCCATGCCTGGAATGACTCTCATTGCCAATGGTTTCGGACATCCGGAAACCGTCGATTCTGAGTAAGGGGTGAGGGTACATATTGGGAAGCCAACATCTGATAGATTTCAACACCCAATCCCGCCCGCACTATAGCGGCCTCTACTAATCAATCGGTGGGCTGATTTCCTAGTTCTTTTGTTGTGGTGGAAGTACTGTAACATCCGTTGTTTTAACCCTAAGCCTTTTGCTATGTCGGTTGTTTTAAGAGAGATAAGTTTTATCGTCAAAATAATGGTGTTTACATTCTTTGCATGCGATTTCACATGACAAGCAGGCCATGAAAAGATGCACGTAGGACAGTAGAGAGTACTAATATTATAGGTATTAGCAAATCAGTTTTAACGTGATAATACGGATATTAGTCATTCTCTTGGTGTACCTTACATGGTATTCTGCTTAAGATGCGTCAGTTCGACATTAGTAGAGATGCGTCGAACCTAATAAGGTGAGCACCCGGACTAATACGGAACCCGACTATCGTTTTGTTCAATTTTAAGTTGTTTTACGTTTTGAATTCCGTGTTAGGTGATTTAGCATGCGATTATAAGGTCATAAAAGCAATAAATCATACGAAAAACTGTAAATGCGAATGTAAGTAAATCACATTGTGAGGAATTGCACCCTCGGAGTATACACTAAACGGGACTCGATGCATAGATAGTCTTGAGAACGGATCTCGGAATTACTCGGGTCTATTAAGTTTATTTTAATATTTGTTGTTGAAGTTGGGACGTTACGTATTTTAGTAGACGTTCGTAGGCCTAGTGCCCACGTCTAGTGTTGTCGTAGTGCATAATAGTAGAAAGTGCAAATATGGAAAGTTTTGTTTAGATGACAACCTAGTGACGACTTGATCAACAGGCGGATCCTCCTAGCTTGACTAGTGACTCCGGCAAAACTCCGTTACCGTTTGACCTTCCCGCGGCTACTCCGGCAGAGCTTCGTTACTAAGGACTAGTTCTGCGGGTAATCCGACAGAACCTGGGTACTAGTTTTGAGCTAGTCGATCACAGGCACCTCGGTATCGAGTGGAGTGCTCGAAGGTGAGGAGTAGCGTCGATGTCGCTTTTTTATCGGAACTACGATCGAGTGGATCGTTTGCCTCGGGTGTCGGAGTGCGAGCCCTTAACGAGAGTTTTCTAGGGAGAAGAGAGAGTTGAATTGTGTCGAATGAATGAGGTGGAGGGGGGTATTTATAGGTGTTTTCGGCCCTCGTTGCCCATATGGACGCGTGACTTGGGGCGCACCAGGACTCGGGCGCCTGGGTCCGAGCGTGGGGAGACCCAGGCGCGTCAGGTGGGGCGGTTGGAGTTTTGAGGATATGATTTTGATACTTTCCAAAACCGAGAGGCGGGTGTATGATATCTTGCTTGGTCGCGAAGGCTTCCCCACGGCTTGACCTAGCGTCGTGGGTTTTGTGGGCCTCGGGTGTTCATCCCGAGGCTCGCTTGACTCGATGTTGACTCGGTTCGAGTTTCAGTGCCGACTCGGGGTCCCGGTGTCGGAATTGACTCTAATTAGTGTCTATGCGACCGTAACGACACGACTAACGCTGCCATCATGTTAGTTTTAATTTTTCCGAGTAATTATTCGGTACGTTCTATGAGAAAACTATCTAAAACATCGCGAACCTGTGTCGCGTTGCAGTTCTATCGTCATCGGGTGTTTGCTGGGCACCTCTGCAGCCACCAGGTCCAAATTTGGGTGTCTACAGGAGCCCTCACTTTGACTGAGGCTTGGACAAGGCGAAAGTCAAAGTATAGCCACCCAGGTCAATCGAGGATTACGACCTGGTGGCTGTCCGGTCGGGTCGTTTTAAGTCCGTTGGACTACGTGGTAAGGCTCGCCAGCCAAGGCTGAGAAGTCATACCTGACGTCTTCGCTGGTGGTTGATTGCTTGGGGCCCGGACCGTTGCTTTGACATCTTGTTCTTAATTTTTGCGCGTGCGGTTTGTCTTCTTCAGTTTATTTAGAGGTTTCGTTTAGTCTTAAGTGTTTTTTTGCGCGCTAGCAACGCATTAAGTTGGCCTTTATTTGTACGAGTATATTTTGGGCTGCTTGTGAACCATTGATGACATAAAATATTCGAGGGTGTTAGTTTCCGCTCGAGTAGTCGTCTTTGCGATGCTTATGACCCCTAGCACCAGATAAAATGATATAAAACTATTCGAGGGCGTTAGTCTCCTCTCGAATCAAAGTTGCTGTGGAGGTATAAGACTCCTTCGAGGGCGTTAGTCTCCTCACGAATAAAAATTGCTGTGGAGGTATAAGACTCCTTCGAGGGCGTTAGTCTTCTCTCGAATAAAAATTGTTGTGGAGGTATAAGACTCCTTCGAGGGCGTTAGTCTCCTCTCGAATAAAAATTGCTTTGGAGGTATAAGACTCCTTCGAGGGCGTTAGTCTCCTCTCGAATAAAAATTGCTGTGCCTCCGGGATATCTCTGACCCTTGGGCAAAATTGATGTTGCTGTGCCTCCTGGATAACTCTGACCCTCGGGCAAAAATGTTGTTGCTGTGTCTTCGGAATAACTCTGACCTTCGGGCAAAAATGCTGTTTTTCGGGATGCCTCTGACCCTAGGACAAAATTGTTGCTGCCTCCGGGATAACTCAGACCCCTCGGGCAAATCGCTGTTTGTTTATCTGTTCTAGTTAAATGTTTGTTCCGTGGGTTTGTCTTATTTTGTTCGGGTTTGTTCTTGCTTTTATTTTGATTTGTTTGTGCACTTGAGATTCGCTTAGAGTCTCTTTAGATTGGTTTAGTTTAGATTTGCTTTGTTACGCGTTCGGGTGTGGCGTCAAGTGCTTGTTTATTAGTTGAGAGTGTGTGTTATCGATGTTAATTAGTAATTGTTCCGCTATTGTTATTTTTCTTGTCTTAGTAGGTGCATGTTTTATATGTATCGATTTTGAGTTGCGTTGTTTATCTTAAGTATTTATTGGTGTTTTTTATTCAATCCCTTGCGGGTGATTACGTTAAGTTAAGTTTATCTCTCTCGAGTGGTTACGTTAGACTATTCCCGGTCTACGACCTTCTTCGGGAACGTTTCTGACTATCCCTGGCCCTTTGACGAGTGATCGTTTGGGTTTAGTGACTTTCTGCCTTTAAATTACCAGACTTGATATGTAAGCTCTTAGTGAATGCACCATGGTGTTTGCATTAGTTGTTGGGCTTGCATTTGCTTAGTGGGCTCTTACGGGAATGTGCTAAAATAATGATCCCCTGGGATGTAAGTTGAGTGCTTGGGGACTTACTAGGATAACTGGTTGCATCGGGTGCTTTAGGGTTGTGGATTTGTCCCTTTTTTTTCGCTTTATCATGCGGTCAAGTGCAAGCATCCTTATTAATCAAGGCTCTCGTGTTCGTTCATTGCTGGCGGTCGATTTCGACTAGAGGAGGTTGTAAGGCTTGCCTTATGGGGCTCGAATTTACTCCTAACTCCCTCAATTGGCTCTTAGGACGGTGTGTGCTCGTTCGGTTAGGTTTTCGACAGTGATTGAATGAAGATTGGTTTAGGCTAGGGGCACTATTTGTCGGAGGATGCGCTGGCAAGCTACCTGCGCCTTGCAGGTGTGATTTTTTTTTCTTACAGTTCATTTTATTTAGTAGCCCCCAAGGTTTAGGATTATTGGAGGATCGATTTTGGTTTTATCGTTTGTTTTGTCCTATGGCTTAGCATTCGCTTTCCTTTGGAACGGTTCGCTTTTCTTCTAGTTGGTTGACTTGACTGATGCTGTTCAGCCCCCAGTCTTCCCCTGGACACCACTCAGGGTCGATGTGGTTGGGGTAGCCCTTACTGAGCCCCTCCCCCCATGTTCTGCTGAGGAGATGGACACCGGGATAGAGCGGCGTGACCGGGTGTACCGGGTGGGTCTTGTTTTCATTGCCTTTTGCTTGGGCTCTAGGGACTAGGGTCGGTTTGCCTAAATTTTACGGTTGTATTTCAGGTTTCTTCGTCTTGCCATCAGCGGTTGTGGCAGGCTGCCTACTGCTTCCGGGCTTATGCCTCGAGGGTCTTCCGTGACACTTTGGGGCCTCGATCAGTGAGTTTACGGGACTAAGGAGGTTTTCTAGGCTGTTTGTGTACTTTCTTAATGCTTTAAATGTATTTGCAGGACGTTGATAAGTGTAGTTTGTAGTGCCTATTTTGCTGTGTTTTGGTCCCAATTTCCTTGCGGAATCGCTCCTTGGGAGCGGTTCATGGGCTACTTATGCTTCCTGTAGCTCGTTTCAGGTTCCCGAGACCATTCATGAAGAGTTGGAGCGATTCCGACTCAGTACATACACTTTTCGGAGCCAACGAAGCGGAGGAACGATCACTCGATGCCTTGGACCCAATCCCGAGCCCCTTAGACTCGATCCCGAGACCCGAGAGTCGATGAGAAGTCCATGTGAAGCAAGGAGGAACCTTAAAGATCATATTGGAGGCCTACAAGACTCATCCCCGACGGGTAGGGCCTCATCCCGTCCGGGATGAGGTGCGCATTTTGCATAGCTGCTGTTTTGGACCCATCCCGGTCGGGATCAGACCGTCCCGGTCGGGACCAATCCCGTCCCGGTCGGGACCATGGTGCTGCTGCGCGTGACTCTTTAATTCATCCTCTCTCATTCTTGTAACCTTATAAATACTCCCCTCTTGTATTGTTTAGGGATCCTACCTTACATTAGACTCTCTTAAGTCTCTCTACAAGATATAAACCCTAGATTTAGAGTTCATCCTTTTAGATTAATCTTCCCTTAATCCTTAGTTAATCTCCTTTTAATCTAGTTTGTAACTAGTCTTGTATTAAGTGGGTACTTGAAGATTTCTCCAAGCTTGACATCCTTGGAGTTGATTTGGGTTTCTTATTTATGCAAGTTTACATCTTTTTCATCATCTTGTTGTTGGTATAATCTTCTTTACTCTTATTCTTGTTTATTCAATCTAGTTTCAATCTTTTTATATTGTTCTTGTTATTGTTCTTATTGTTCATAATGGATGTTTGGTTTTTCATGTTGTTTTCTCTTATTATGGTTAGTTTGTTCCTGATAATGAGTGAGTAGTCTCCTTGTGGGGTTAGTAGGGGGATTAAGGGTAGATTATGGATGATTAGGGTTTGATTAGGGGTAAAGGTGACTCTTTTGTTGTTAGTCACTTAATGGGCACTCTATGTGTTTGTTGATTTGCTTGTGTGAGTAGTAGTGGCCAATGCTCCCCATACTTGTGCTCATCTTCTCATTGTTTGTCTATTTTGTGGTTGTGTTGAGGTTAGTCTTAGACGCGAGAGCGCGAACTTACCTCGGCGTTGGTCTACGTAGCGAGAGCCCGGACCGACTCTAGCAACTAGGAGACACCTATACCCATGATCACCCCAATTACCCTACTACACTTATGAACCCGACCTACCCCACTTCCTTTCATATTTGATTTCATCTTCTTAGTTAATCATCATTTCTCTAGTTCATTGTTTAGTTTGTATTTAGTTATTTCATTTAGCATTGTTTTAGCCTAGTTCATTGTTAGTCCACTTCCTTCATCTCCTCCCATCATAATTCGTCAATTAGCATTTCTTTGTGTTTGTTTGTGACTTAGTCTCATTTTTAGGCCGACCTAGTCTAGACCTTACAATACCGTCTCCGTGGATATCGACCCTACTTGCCCTAGCTACCCACTAGGAATAGTCGGTTAAATATTGATCAGCGGGATCCACGACAAATCCCACCATCAGACGTTCCGGATATGGTGGGGCAGTTGGAGACTCCGGTGCCCGAGCTCGAGGCGAAAGAGGTTGAGGCACAGCGGCTCCTGCAATCTCGAGCTGACGAGATTGCCTTCTTGAAGGAGCAACTGGCTCGGTTTCGGGATGAGACCTCAACTCAGGGTGAGACTAGGCATCAGGTAGAAAGGGAGGCTAAGGTCGATGCTGAGGCTACAGGCGCTATGGAGGAGGCTGGAGGGGTTCCCGAGACGGCTACCTTAGACATGCTGTCAGGGATGGATGGAAGTGAGTCCCCTCTCATAGACTTTGAAGACCTAGGTCTAGATGGCGATCCCTGCGAGGTTGTGCTAGCTGTAGGTGCGGCTTCTAGGGGTCCTTCCTAGCCTTGACTGTGTGTGAATTTGTATATGTTTTGTATACTTATTTTAGATTCTTAGTACTTGAATTGATTGGATCAGTCTTGTGTTTTCGTTTGGCGAATCGTTTACCTAGATTGACAAGTAATCACTTTTGTGTTCATTCATTTCGCGATGTGACTTGGTTTAGGGTGCGTTAGCGTTGCATGGGAGGATGAAAACAGTTTCTTTCGAATGTTCCGAAATGCGTTAGTATGAGCCAGGAATCGGATCAAGTAGTACGTCGGTTAAAACATTTTTGACTCGAGATGTAAAATATCAATGTGGTTTGGTTACATGTATCCAGAGATGAGCGCGATTGTTTGGCATTCAGGATGGAACCGAAGTTTTAAAATTCGAGCAAAAAAGTTAGACCACTTTTATATATTTATAAAATTGCCTTGTTACAGACGCGACCTGACGACGACCGCTAATAGGCTACGACACGCCTAGGCGGGGTAGCTTATTCCCTAAAAAAAGGAAAAAAAAAACGTCTAAGTCTCGTGCGTCTGACGATTGAACTGGCATTCCTGTAGCTATTACATGGGTATCTCGGTTTTCGGGGTGGGCTCTAATGATTTTTTGAGGTTGTTTCTGACGTAAGATGATAGCCATGGCGATCACGGGGAGCTCAAGTTTCTATCCTTGGGTTGCTCGGGTTGAGCCATGCTTGGCTCCAGGCGTTCGGGCGGAGGCCATTGACTTCCGGGTCGCTTGGGCTTAGGCGGCCGGGAACCCGGGCGCGTGGGATGGTGCGGTTTGGGTTCCCGGGTCATGGAAATTTTCGTTGTTTCCTAACTCTTGTGGGTTTAGGGCTATATATACGGGTTGTGGGTGTTTGTTTTAGACATACCAGGGTATCTATAGGGTCTAGCACGTTTATATTTAGCGTTATGTCGGGTTTTGGGAAAATCCTTGCCGAGCGGGTTAGTTCTTTTAAGAAATGTGACCCCGGGTTTAGTTCAAATGACGGCTTATCAGTGGTTGTTGCGCTTAGTCGAGTCAAGATGCAGGATGACTTCTTGCGGGCATGTTCTAGGTTTTGGGACCCCAAATATCATGTTTTTGCTTTCCCCGGGGGTAAAGTTTGCCCTTTGCCCGAAGAGATAGATGCTATAGGCGGGTGGAGTTCGGTTCGACCTTGTGTGCCTTATGGGGATGGTGCTTATGTGGAGCGATTTTATCATTTTTTGGACCTTTCTTCGCTAGAGGATAAAGGCTATTTTGGTGTGGACGGTCTTAACCTAGAGTTTCTTTCTAGGACATTCTCGCAAATTTGCTCTCGACATGTTTCGACCTTGGCATGTAGGCGCGCTTTTAACGTCGCTATTGCTTGTTACTATCTTTTTGAGGATGCACGGTCACGTGAAGGCTAGGGTAATCCTCGAGTGTTGGATGTGGTAGCGGCTAAGGAACATGGACAGTCGCCCTCTTTGCTTATATTAGGTGAACTTGTTCTCGGCCTTGACGCTAGTGTTCCGGTACATGGGATACCCTCTCGGGGTTCTACGACCATTTTACAGGTGTGTTTCTTTTGTCGTGTTTTTGTAGCTAGGATTTACTTGTTTTGTGGTTGTTTTGGCTTAGGAGGTGTGATACTTCGTCGTTTTTCGTGCCGGTTTGGTTGCAAGAGCGGCTAGGTTTAATCGACCCTCCCCGGTGTTTCAAGGATTACAACTACAGAGGCTTCACGGGTCGGAAGACGGTGTCGACATGGAGCAAGAGTTCCGGAGAGGAGGATTGGCTTTCCTATTTGGCTAGGGGAGATGTTGTCATTAGGTGGTCCATCCCGTGGTGGAATATTACTGGGCGCGTAGGGTATCCATTTTCGTCTTCGACCTGGGGTTTGCTATTACTATCCATGAAGGATCAAGTTTATATTTACCCGGGCATGTTGTCAAATCAGATGTGTGTCCAACCTCCTATCCCAGATGATGCTAAGGTCATTTCTAGTTTTGATCCGTGGACCGAGGACTTGCTTAGGGTGTTCAGGGTGTCTTGGGAGCAAACGTTTCTGCACCCCGTTGTTCGACCGATTGTCAATACTTCTGTCAGGAAGAGAATTGGTGAATATCTGTCAGGACAGACCGACCCAAAAGTCAGGAAGACAGCACCGCTGAGAGGCGAAAAGGAGACTAGAGAGACTAAGTGCTTAGCCAAGGACAGTGGAACCGATCCTAGCCTAGTCAGTTTATCCGAACGGGCCAAGACTGACGAGACCCGTATCAAAGCTGCGAAAGAGCAAAGAAAGTGGGATTTGCTGGACTCACGTTTGGATAGGGCGTTAGAGGCTTGCTTCCGGAAAATCGCGGAGGAAGAACGCAAGCAATTGTACCCTGGCGATAAGGGTGAGGAAGAGTTGGACCGGTAGAGCCCAGCCATTTATATTATGTATTACTAGTTGATAATATGTGGCGTATTAGTACTAGTTTTCGTGGGGTTTTGACACATTGTTAACTTCTGGGGCGTCCTGACTCGATTTTTTTTTTAAATGTAGATACCTCGACAAAGGCTCGATTTAACCGAATTTTGTTGTTAATGAGAAGCACATTTTTATTTTTTTATTCTTTTTTTTTGTGGTGGCTCGCAACTCGATTCTTCATTTTACCCGGAGTGCCCTTTCGGGTTTTCACTCCGTCCTCGGCTCACCCCTTTTTGTTGTTTTTTTTTGCTTTTTGCTTCTTTTTTTTGTTTTTCTTTTGCTTTTTTTTTTCTCTTTCTTTTTGACAGCTCGTAACTCAATTTTTCATTTTTCCCGGGGCACCCTTTCGGGTTTTTACCCCGTCCTCGGCTCGTTACATTTTTTTGTATTTTTTTTATTTTTTTTTACAACGGCTCGCAACTCGATTCTTCATTTTGCCCGGGGTGGCCTTTTGGGTTTTCACCCCATCCTCGGCTCGTTGTTTGTGCTTCGTCATTTAACTCACTCATTGACCGGGTCGTGGGATAAATCCCGGTTTGCTCACGGATCGATTAATCGACTGCTTTGTTTAGTTGTTTGGTTGTACCCGAGGAACGGGTTGCCTACGTATCCGCTTTTAGACGGAATCAAACCATGTTTGTAGTTCTTTAGAAAAGTGTGAGTGATTTTGCTTTAGACTTGTCTATGCCATTTATCGATGTGAACTGATTTTTGTTTTTGTTTTGTTGTTGTTGTTGTTGTTGTTGTTGGTGTTGTTGTTGTTGTTGTTGTTGTTGTTGTTTTGTTTCCCCCTAAGTCGGAGGTAGGGACGTGGTTTCTGGGGTGTTTATGGTTAGTATCGTTTGAGTTGATCCATATTGGTCGGGGTTGAGAATTCTTGACCATCCAGGTCGGAAAGGATCACGGCGCCCCCCGAGAATATTTTCTTAACGAGGTAGGGGCCCGCCCAGTTTGGTTTGAATTTCCCTCTAGGGTCGACGGGAAGGGGTGCTCTAATGGATTTGATCACTAAACTTCCCTCGTGTATGTTTCGGGATTTCACTAGCTTGTTAAATGCTCGTTGGATGCGCTGTTGGTATGCTTGCACATTGGATAAGGCATGTATCCTACATTCATCTAGGAGTACTAGCTCGTCGTATCGTTTTTGGTTCCATTCTTCCTCAGGGATACCGCTTTCGGCTAATATTCTTAGTGATGGTATTTCTAGTTCTATTGGTTGGACGGCTTCGGAACCGTAGGTTAGGTAATATGGCGTGGCTCCGGTGGGTGTTCTATAGGATGTTTGGTATCCCCATAAGGCGAAGGGGATTTTGTTCGGCCAATCTCGGTAGTTGTCTATCATTTTCTTAAGGATGGTGGTGATGGTTTTGTTGGCTGCTTCTACGGCCCCGTTGGTTTGCGGTCTGTATGATGAAGATTTGTGTCTTTGGATTTTGTATTTGTCTAGGAGTTTTTGGGTATCGGCCCTGAAGTGAGCCCCCTGGTCACTAATGATTTCATGAGGTATACCGTAACGGAAGATGATGTTGTTTTGCAAGAATTTGACTACTTGTTTTGAGGTTAGTACGGTGTAAGAGGCGGCTTCTACCCATTTGGTGAAGTAATCTACGGCTACTAAAATAAAGCAATGTCCACCAGTCCCGGATGGGTGTACTTTCCCTATGATGTCTATTCCCTAGATAGAGAAGGGCCAGGGTGTGGCTATAGTGTGTAGAGGATAAGGTGGTAGGTGTTGGATGTTGGCGAATATTTGGCAATTATGGTAGTGCCGAACGTGACGTCGACAGTCTGTCTCTAAGGTAATCCAGTAATAACCCAGTCTCATTATTTTTCGGGCTAGTAGGTGTGCACTTATGTGGGGTCCGCACTCTCCGTCGTGTACCTCTTCCATGACTCTCTCGGATTGGGGTTTTGTTTATGTGTCTAAGGAGGACTCCTTGTGGGGTTCGTTTGTACAGTAGGCTCGTAGAGCTCTTTTGTTTTTGGCGTTAGCGTCTGGTGGATATGACCTGTAGGTTTTAAAGTCTAGGATTACTTTTTACCAAGGTTCTTCGGGGACACTGTCAGTTTCGGGGTTATGGATGCAGGCTGGTTGTTTGCTTCTCTCTATGGAAAAGAGGTGATCGGGCATGTTTATTAGTGAGGTTAGTTTGTATAATGCGTTAGCGAGTTGATTCTCTTCGCGGGGTATGTGTACGAGGCTGATTTCGGTGAATTCCTTAGGCATTTTTTCTACTTCAGTTTGGTATGGGGTTTGGCTTTTGCTATGAACTATCAATTAACCGTGGCTTGGTTGACTTACTAAGGATGAGCCTTCGTGGACTCTAAGGTTTTTTTTTTGTTTTTTTTTAACTCCCAGAGACATGGCTGTATTTAGACTTATTAGACAGGCTTTGTGTTGTCGGTAAGTTTGGTCAGGTGGCGTTTTGTTTGTTTCCAAGTTTATTGTTATTTGGTCAGTGGCGGTTTGAGTCTAAGGTTGTTATTCCCGATTTCCTTCTTAGGGTGAAGTCGAGTGGGCTGCTTGCAGTAGCCCCTGCATTTTAGTTAGTTGTTAACGATAATTGGCATAGAGTCGAGTCTTTAAGCATTTTAAAGTGGATTTGTTGAAAGAAAGTTAAGCGATTCTTGAGGCATGTTTATAAAATAAAGGAGATTGTTTCATTGATAATAGTAGTAGATGGGCTAGGTGCCTGTAATTTGTTTTGGGGGAGGTGGAGGACATGTCCCCCCGCACCTCCACAAAAAAAAACAAGATGTTTATTAATATTGCTAGCCTAGGCCCAAGGATGAACTAGACTCTAGATAAGACCGGTCGTGCCTCTAAGCATCGATGCTCCCCCCAGGGAATAATATTTTGATGGTGCCGCTGGTCTTTATTGTTATTGACGTGGTTGTTTCGCCATCGGCCTCATCGCCGACAGGCCGCAGTGTCTGCTTCCTTGCCAGAGGGAAGGTTCCAACATCCACCAGGTCCTGGATGTCGTGTTTGAGGCGGTCACAGTCCTCAGTATCGTGTCCCCTACCCTAATGATAGAGGCAATAGGCGCTAGGATCCCAATCCGCCCCTCGGGCTCCACGAGGTGGATCTAGGGTAGGGATGAGTTGGGACAGCTGCCAGTCCTTGTTGGCAATTCTGAGGGCCTCGGCATAGGTCATTCCTAAGTCGGTGAGGCTTCTAAAGGGACGCCCTCCGAGGGCCGGGAAACCTAGCCGGCCCTAGCCTCATCTTTTTTTAGGGATGACAGGCATCTCTTCCATTACCTCCCAGGGACCATCTCGCGTCCCGTTGACCGTGTCCTCCAGCCTACCGAGCTGGAGTAGGATGTTATTATGGGCGTCGTTTATTTGGGCTAGGTTATTCTTAAGATCCTTAACGAGTCCTAACACTGCGTTGAGTGGTTCGGTATTGTCGTTGGGAGACATTTCTAAATCTGCAAGGCAGGGCCAAAGGTGAGACCAAGTCGACCGGACGTCTTAATGACTCGAGAAATGCTCGTAATTGAGCGACGCGGAACTGAGACTCCTGACCCGTGTGTGCGCGGTCACTGGTTTAGGGACTCAGGTGCTTTTTAGACTCTTGGTGTACTGGACGAGACGCCCGACGAATTTTCTGTCTCTGCAACGAGACGATTTGACGCAAACCTAGAAGGTGAGGTTTAAGGAGGACTTCTCGAGGTGAGACGACCCAAAACGTAAAGATCTCGAGCAGAGGTGATCCTAGTAGCTAACATAGACAGTTAAACACACGGTTGTACGACGTAAGCGGTTGATCGCGATCCTGACCCAGGATCAAAGAATTTGGATGTATGTTTCTTTCGAAAACGACCAGTTTTGAAAAGGATGGTTTGCAGAAATAGTGTGACGATGGTGTTGGTGGAGAGTAAGTGCGTTGTTATGTGGGTGCATCAGAGATGATGACGAAATATAAACATTTTTTTTCGAAATGAGTGCATTTCTTTTAGGGGAAACACTTTTTTTTGAAAATAATTATGTGATGCTTCTATCGAAACTACTATTAATTAGTTAGTTCGATACTCGCGGGGTGCGTGACGCTCGTGATGGAGCGTGAAGTCTGATGACAGGCTCCTTAGAGGTGTGACTAAGACTTAGGTGGTGAATAGTGTTTCTTATATACTTTCTTTTTTTGAAAAAGAGCTTTTAAAATTAGCGACCCACGTTCGTCGGTTGTGCTAACTAGTATTGGACGGTGGGTGCATATGGTAAAAATTGTTTTGAAAATGTAACCGCTTTTTGAGTTTCTTAACTTCATTAATTGAAGCTTTATTTGTGCTAACGGTATGTGCGTAAAAGGTTTTACTTTGAAATAGAATGTGACCGCGTGGTGGCCTTAACCCCATTAGTTGGGAATTTCGGTTGCGTTAATGGCATTTGAGTAAAAGGTTTTTTTTTGAAATAAAATGTGACCGCGTGGTGGCCTTAACCCCATTAATTGGGAGTTTCGGTTACGTTAACGGTAATCATTGTTGTTAATAGGTTTTAATTTGGCCAAGGTGATGGCACTAAAAACCTTTTTGTTTTTTTGAAATTAGTGAATGTGAGCTTTGCCATGGTAGCGGCGTAAAAAACGTTTTCCCTTTTTAGAAACCATGATTTGGTCGGAGTATTGATGTCTAAACGGTCATTTTGAAAAAAATAAGGAATTTTCAAAAAACGGCATTGGGTGCGGTTGAATATGTTGGCGTGGTTGAATCCCGATTTTAGTGTCTTATTTGGGTTGTATTGTTCAAACATGCTACACATAACTAGGACTGCATACACTCATGCAGGATGCAGACTCGGGTAGGTTAGGGTAGGCTACCGCCCACGAATAGTCTTTACTTAGGCATTGACAATGATCTGGGGAGATGAGTGTCATACCGTCCGTTTGGACCATCCGCTTATTAATCCCGCGGGTTACGCGTTAGGCGGCCGGAGCGTTAATCGAGGGTCTCTCCGCGTGTCCCTAGAGATCTTACCGCGAAGAGGTCGATTGGTCCTGATATCGGTTAGGGTGGGCTTTTTAGGGCCAAAACCTGTAGTGACCACAACTAGGAACTAAGAAATGAGCTTCACCGACCTTGTTCAAGTTACACCACCGTTGGAAACTTGTTTCTAAATCCCCAACGGAGTCGCCAAACTGTGGACGTCCGTCCGCACCGCCCAACGCCCCGCGCAGGACCGACCCGGGTTTCATCGTGTGGCGGCGGCCACCCACACGGCCCCCTCCCTACCGGGGGCCGGTCCGATCTCGCATACGGGGGGAAGTGTCGGACCTCGATTTGGATGACGATCTGGACTTGTACTAGACAGGTGCGGGCACCCGGTTTCCGTTTGGGAATCGATCGAGCCGTGGTTGTAAATGTTTAAAGGCCGAGTCATTTTTTAAGGCGACCTTTTTAGTGAACTGCAGTTGTTGCCGATTTGTGGAGTCGCCACGGAGTGAATTTTTGGGACTCGGAAACCGTTCAAGTCAACTTTGATCCCTTGTCAGCTCAAAGTTGAATGGCACGGGAACTAAAGATAAAGATTTGTACCCTTAAGCACTCCATGCCTGGAATGACTCTCATTGCCAATGGTTTCGTACATCTAGAAACCGTCGATTCTAAGTAAGGGGTGAGGGTACGTATTGGGAAGCCAATATCTGATAGATATCAACACACAATCCCGCCCGCACTATAGCTGCCTCTACTAATCAATCGGTGGGCTGATTTCCTAGTTCTTTTGTTGTGGTGGAAGTACTGTAATATCCGTTGTTTTAACCCTAAGTCTTTTGCTATGTCGGTTGTTTTAAGGACAGATAAGTTTTATCGTCAAAATAATGGTGTTTACATTCTTTGCATGCGATTTCACGTGACAAGCAGGCCATGAAAAGATGCACGTAGGAGAGTAGAGAGTACTAATATTATAGGTATTAGCAAATCAGTTTTAACGTGATAATACGGATATTAGTCATTCTCTTGGTGTACCTTACATGGTATTCTGCTTAAGATGCGTCAGTTCGGCATTAGTAGAGATGCGTCGAACCTAATAAGGTGAGCACCCGGACTAATACGGAACCCGACTATCGTTTTGTTCAATTTTAAGTTGTTTTACGTTTTGAATTCCGTGTTAGGTGATTTAGCATGCGATTATAAGGTCATAAAAGCAATAAATCATACGAAAAACTGTAAATGCGAATGTAAGTAAATCACATTGTGAGGAATTGCACCCTCGGAGTATACACTAAACGGGACTCGATGCATAGATAGTCTTGAGAACGGATCTCGGAATTACTCGGGTCTATTAAGTTTATTTTAATATTTGTTGTTGAAGTTGGGACGTTACGTATTTTAGTAGACGTTCGTAGGCCTAGTGCCCACGTCTAGTGTTGTCGTAGTGCATAATAGTAGAAAGTGCAAATATGGAAAGTTTTGTTTAGATGACAACCTAGTGACGACTTGATCAACAGGCGGATCCTCCTAGCTTGACTAGTGACTCCGGCAAAACTCCGTTACCGTTTGACCTTCCCGCGGCTACTCCGGCAGAGCTTCGTTACTAAGGACTAGTTCTGCGGGTAATCCGACAGAACCTGGGTACTAGTTTTGAGCTAGTCGATCACAGGCACCTCGGTATCGAGTGGAGTGCTCGAAGGTGAGGAGTAGCGTCGATGTCGCTTTTTTATCGGAACTACGATCGAGTGGATCGTTTGCCTCGGGTGTCGGAGTGCGAGCCCTTAACGAGAGTTTTCTAGGGAGAAGAGAGAGTTGAATTGTGTCGAATGAATGAGGTGGAGGGGGGTATTTATAGGTGTTTTCGGCCCTCGTTGCCCATATGGACGCGTGACTTGGGGCGCACCAGGACTCGGGCGCCTGGGTCCGAGCGTGGGGAGACCCAGGCGCGTCAGGTGGGGCGGTTGGAGTTTTGAGGATATGATTTTGATACTTTCCAAAACCGAGAGGCGGGTGTATGATATCTTGCTTGGTCGCGAAGGCTTCCCCACGGCTTGACCTAGCGTCGTGGGTTTTGTGGGCCTCGGGTGTTCATCCCGAGGCTCCCTTGACTCGATGTTGACTCGGTTCGAGTTTCAGTGCCGACTCGGAGTCCTGGTGTCGGAATTGACTCTAATTAGTGTCTGCGACCGTAACGACACGACTAAGGCTGCCATCATGTTAGTTTTAATTTTTCCGAGTAATTATTTGGTCCGTTCTATGAGAAAACTATCTAAAACATCGCGAACCTGTATCGCGTTGCAGCCATATCGTCATCGGGTATTTGTTGGGCACCTCTGCAGCCACCAGGTCCAAATTTGGATGTCTACAGTTAGTAAAATGGCTAAATCTTATGCAACCAATATTTTAGCTAAGCATGTGAATTACGTGTGAACTACGTCATTTTAATGCATCTAAATTATCGTCGGAGTTGTTTAGCATGTGATGTTCATTTAAGGCAATAAATGGCAAATAACGAAAACAGAAAACTCGTAAATAAATTACAAATTACACGGGCGGAATACAACCCGGAATTCACAATACGACGAGCGATAAAAATAATAATCGAAATAGAAAACGGTAAACATTAACCATAAACGGACCCGTAAATAGAAAATGTAAGCTAAACCATAATTAGAATAAATGGACGAACTTCGATTAAATACACATTATATTGTGCATCAATCGAAGGACGGAGACTTTCAATACGTGCTCACGTATGGGACCAAAGCCTGGTGCTAGCTCGATCCCGGGTCTCGATGCCTTGTCCCGACTTATTATATTGAAAGATTGGTGTCTAGAGTAGTCATGCGTCGGATACGACTAAGGAGTCGTCGACACAAAATTAGTCGTGTAAGACATTAGTCATAGTCGTAAAGGTGACTAGAATATAATGTGATGCATGGTTTTTGAAAACGTAGGCACGTGATTGACTTTACACACGATGACCAAAGTCGTAAAAAAAAGACGAGGCTCGGATGATGTAAGAAGCACTCGTTTTGTTTGGACAAAGGAGTCCACTCTACCGAGTCATGGCATGGACTCGATCGGGTGAGCTCCTGAAAGACATTATGCCCATTTTTTGGGGTGCTACTCGATCGAGTAGCCCATGGCACTCGGTCGAGTGCCCCCTGTGCGAGTTACAGCTCGCTTCAAAAAAGGTGACAGTTTCGTATTTTATTAATTCGAAATCGATGATCAACCGAGTCACGTAAAAACATTGCATAATTTAAACTCAACTCGATTTACGGTGCCTATAATTGTGCATTATACAATTATAACACCCGCATCGGAATTTTATAAAATGTATTATAGGATCGATAAAAATTTGAATAGGACGAAATTGTCTCCCTCCGCATCACGACACCGATACTAATCCTTACGGATTATGTGATGTCGATTTTTGCGTCAACGGATTCCGTACTAATCTCAGAAATGGAATCGAACGTGTTCAACTACGTACGACCATGATCGCGTTACGCCCATAAGTCCTTGAGGCGGCGCTCCTCGAAAGGGTGCCACCTCCGTCTCGACTTGTAAAGGGATTAAACGGACTTGGAGCGGTTGTCGTAGTCAAACGTGTTCAATCCAAAAACGATATATATATATATATATATATATAGAGTAAGGCTCTTATGAGTCCTTTACTCTATATAAGTCCATAAGTCCTCATCCCATCCAATGGATGGGATGAAGATGGATGGACAAGATGCATCCATTTTAAAAAAAATAAAAAATAAAAAAGAGGAAGATTTACGTTCCTAAAATAGCTCCCAAGAATTTAGGAAATAATAACTCCCTTAATCACGTTCATTCATCATTCATCACGTTCATTCATTCAAACGTGAGAAAAAAAACCCTTTCTTCATCACGTTCATTCATTCAATCAATTCTGTGCTCGAAATCCCGTTACAATGGATTCAATGACCGCGTCATCTTCTTCAACTGTTGATAAGCAATTGATCGAGTATAACAATGGTGAGTTTTAATATTTCTTTCACGTCAATTTTCATTATTTTAATATTGCTTTCATTGTTGCGTTACTTTTTAACGTCAATTTTAATGTTGATATTGCTTTCATTGTTATTTCATTCATGATAGTTTCATATCAATGGTTAGTTACTCTCTCGATCTGTATAGATTCCAGGTTTTTATGTTTCTTATTTAGGTTTTCCATGATATACACTGATACTATTGCATTGTTTTATATTAATGCAGAAACGTCATTGAAGTAACATACCTTTTGAGTTACAGTAACACTTAATTGCAATTACAGTAACACACTGCACGTTTAGAAAAAAGATTTTGATGATGCTGTTAAAGTAACGTAGTGTACTAGTTAAAGTAACACAACTTATGAATTGATATAACACATTTGTTGCGCGTCAATTTTAATGTTGATATTGCTTTCATTGTTATTTCATTCATCATAGTTTCCTATCAATGGTTAGTTGCTCTATCGATCTTTATAGATTCCAGGATTTTATGTTTCTTATTTAGGTTTTCCATGATATACACTGAAACTATTGTTTTGTTTTATATTAACGCAGAAACGTCATTGAAGTAACATACCTTCTGAGTTACAGTAACACTTAATTGCAATTACAGTAACACACTGAACGTTTAGAAAAGGGGTTTTGATGATGATGTTAAAAGTAACGTAGTGTACTAGTTAGAGTAACACAACTTATGAATTGATATAACACATTTGTTGCATGGGTGTAATGTTGTTTAATTTTGTGCAGGTAGTATTGACAAAGAAGCGAACGCACAGGACAGCAGTGGAAAAGGTGAAATTTACTCATTTGATTAATCATGGATTAATAACAGTGGTTCATTGCTCTCGTTTTAGTATAGATCCCAGATTTAACGTATGCTTTACTAATATTATTGTTTTGTTTTATGTTGAAGTAGACACGGCGTTGAAGTAACATACGTTATGAATTACAGTAACACCAAATATTAATTAGGGTAACACAAAACGAGTATCATTTTGTAACGAGTTTTAATTTTATGCAGGTAGCATTTGCCAAGAACCGAATGCACAGGAATGGTGAGTTTTTTTTTCGTCATCACGTTCCGTCATTCATTCATTCAAATCTGAGTTCGAAATCCCGTTACCATGGATTCAATGAGCGCGACATCTTCATCAACTGTTGATAAACAATTAATCGAGTATAACAATGGTGAGTTTTGATATTTTTTTCACGTTTTGCTTCAATTTTTATTCATGGATACGTCGTGCGTCAATTTGCGTTCTTTTTTTCGTCAATTTTCATGTTGATATTGCTTTCATTGTCATTTTATTCATCATAGATTCATATCAATGGTTAATTGTTATAAATTCCAGAGTTTTATGTTTGTTATTTAGGTTTTCCATGATATACAGTGATACTATAGATCCCAGATTTAACGTAAGCTTCACTGATATTATTGTTTTTCTGTTGAAGTGGACACGACATTGAAGCTTCACTGATACGGACTTCTAAGGGCAGAAGACAAGGCAAATGTGGAAAGCTTGTGTGGATTAATTCGGGAGTTCAGGTTGCAGAGACAGCCGGTTTCTGGGGGGAATATTGACAAAACACAGGAACTGGATTTTGTACACATTTTTTTACACATAGCGCTGTGCTACGTTGCAATTAACTATATATTTATTTAATACATGTGTATTTGGTTAGAGTAACATCTCATGTCTATTGGAGTAACACCATTCGTTAGTTACAATAACAGACATAATGCATGAAAGTAACTGAGGACAGCAACGTTGTTTAAACAATTCAATACCAAAGTAACTGAGGATAACTTGGATTAGAACCATTCATTACCAAAGTAACAACATTCATTTTTTTAAGAACCATATATAATGCGTCAGAGTAATTGATGATAATAGCATTGTTTAACCATGAGACAGAGAATAACACCATTAATAACTTAGAGTAACATCATTTGTTCATTAAAGTAACAGTTATAATGCGTCAATGTAACACAATGATTATGAGACCACATTTGTATATTGTGTAAACTTCATTCATTCCCACAGTAACACCGGTCGTTAATTAGAGTGACATAAACAATTAGTCAGGGTAACAGAGTTTAACAGCATTGTTCCATTGGTGATAATCAAAATACTAATGTACATAACAAGTTTCGAAAACGATACAAAGCATTATTCGTAATTAGAAAAAGATGACATAATTCGTTAGACACGTTCTTTTTTTCGACCCTTTGTTGGCTTGCTCTTGGGACCATCGATGATCTTTTGCCTCGCGTCCACATACTTATCTACGTTATCCAACAACCGCGATCGCACCTTGATTTGTCTCCTCCTTTTGCCATCTGAAAAGTACAGTAATTATGTACAACTATTGTTACAGTTTAATTTGGTATATATAAAATTAAAGTACAACTGATACGAGTGAAAGAAACACCATATGTACAGCTGATACGCGTTAAAGTAACACAAAGAAAGTGTTAGGGTAACATAGAGTGCAAATTAGAGTAACACGTCTACACAATTAAATGTACCAGATTACTAGCATTCAAAGTAACGCAAAGATGAGATTAAAAGTAACACGTCTTGTACATTACAGTAACACAGGGTCGTCTTTAAAATAACATCATACATGTGTAAAATTAACTGAACAACTCTTTACAGTAACACCTCAAGTTTATTACAGTAACTGAATATGCGCATTAGAGTAACATTCAATATATGTTAGACTAAGTATGAAGAGTAGAAGCATAGTATGAAGTAGGTGAATTCAATTAAACTCTACAGATGCATACCCAGATATCGCAACAATCTTTAGTGAAACTAATTAATTATAGGGCACAAACGCAGCAAAGTAAATCAATCAATAATTAGCGAAAAAATTAATGAAATCAGATACGAATATAAACTAAACCTAGTTCTTTAGTACAACAATTGAGTATTAGCGAGTTACCTTGTATTATGCCGCCTGAAGATTATCTTTGCTAAAGTTAGAGAGTTGCTTCAATGTAGCCTTGCTTGAGTTGAAGACGAGAGGATGCGCGGGTGTGTTTTGAAAAGAAACGGAAGTCGAGTGATTGTGTTTGGGATGATGAAGGTGAAGGGTTTCAGTTAGGATGTGAATGAAAAAATTGAATGTGAGGAAGTAACGTGTATTATTGGTTGGAGATAATTAAGGGAGGAGAGAGGATTTTATTTTATTTTTACCAAAATAGGTTAGTTATTGCCTTAATTACTAGAATCAATCACCACCATCCATACACTCTAGATCAATGGTTGTAGGTAGGACTCATGGACTCAAAAAAAATAAAAGGACTCACTTGATCCTTCCTCTATATATATATATATATATATATATATATATATATATATATATATATATATATATATATATATATATATATATATATATATACGCGGTACATAAATATAAGTGACGAAAATTGAAATGCAATAATATAAATGTTAGTGTTAGGATTAGTAATACTAATAATAATAATAGTATATAGTATATAGTACATAATATATATATATATATATATATATATATATATATATATATATATATATGTATATGTATATATATAGTAAAGATCAAATAAGGTCACCATGTGTCAGTAAATCTATATTAAAGTTACAGATGACATACGATAAAGTTGCATTTGTTTAAAATTGATATGTAACTATAACATTCAGCTCTTTTATCACTTCAAGTGATAAAGTGCAACTTTATCACTCATCTCGTGTAACTCTAAGAACTTTTTGTGTAACTTTAACACTGGACCTTATGATCTTAAAATAGTTGTTGACCTTATTTGAACCTATCTCTCTCTCTCTCTCTCTCTATATATATATATATATATATATATATATAGAGAGAGAGAGAGAGAGAGAGTAAGGCTCTTGTGAGTCCTCTATATATGAGTCCATAAGTTCTCATCTCATCCATTGGATGAGGTGAGAATGGATGGACAAGATGCATCCTAATATTTGTATTAAAAAAAGAAAAAAAGAAGAAGGGAGATTTAGTATCCTAAAATAACTCCCAAGATTTTAGGAAACCATAATTCCCATAATCATTTTCATTCCTCATCCATTCATTCATTCACGTTGTTCATCAAAACCTAAAAAAAAACGCTCCCATCATCACGTTCATTCATTCATTCAATCAAATCTGTGCTCGAAATCCCGTTACTATAAATTCAATGATTGCGACATCTTCATCAACTGTTGATAAGCAATTCATCGAGTATAACAATGGTGAGTTTCGAGATTGCTTTCATGTTTTGCGTTAATTTTTATTCATCATCTTGATTAATTTGCGTCAATTTGCGTTCATGTTTTGCGTCAATTTTCATATTGATATTGCTTTCATGGTCGTTTCATTCATCGTAGATTCGTATCAATGGTTAATTGGTCTCTTGTTATTATAAATTCCAGAGTTTTATGTTTGTTATTTAGGATTTCCGTAATCTCCACTAATATTATTGTTTTGTTGTCTATTGAATCAGACACGGCGTTGAAGTAACACTTAATTTTAATTAGAGTAACACACACTGAACGTTGAGAAAAGGTTTTTGACGATGATGTTACAGTAACGTACTGTACGAGTTAGAGTAACTCAACTTATGAGTTGAAATAACACATTGGTTGCATGAGCGTAACATTGTTTAATTTTGTGCAGGTGGAATTGGCAAAGATGCGAATGCACAGGACAACACTGGAAAAGGTGGAATTTTGATTAATCATAGATTCATATCAATGGTTTTTGGATTTGATTAATCATAGATTAAGCAGACAAGGCGTTGAAGTAACATACGTTCTAAGTTACAGTAACACCTTATTTTAATTAGAGTGACACACACTGAACGTTAAAAAAGGTTTTTGGCGCTGATGTTGAAGTAACTTGCTTTACGAGTTAGAGTAACACAACTTATGAGTTAAAGTAACACATATGTCCCATGGGCGTAACATTGTTTATTTTTTTTTCAGGTAACATTGGCAAAGAAGCGAATGCACAAGAATGGTGCAGAGATGTGGGTGAGGCGTTCACTCCGTACATGGGGCAAGTATTCGGAGAAATAGATAAGGCGGTGGAATTTTATAAAATCTACGCGTTGGCTTGCGGATTCGAAGTTGTTATTTTTTTGTGGGTTTACAAGAATAACTGATTTTTTACATATTTTTTACACATAATGATCTGAAACGTTGTAGCTAACTCTATATTTATTTAATACATATGTTGTTGGTTAGAGTAACATCTCAGATGTATTATAGTAACACCATTCGTTCCTTAAAGTAAAAAATATAATGCATAAAAATAACTGAGGATATTAGCGTTGTTTACCATTCATTCTTAGATTAACCACAACCATTCCTTATAGTAACATGATTTGTTCGTTAAAGTAACAGCTACACTGCATTAGAGTAACACATATTTTTTTGCTAGGGTAAGAACTCCAATCCCTGATGATGAAACCAACTTTGTAATGTGGGTTAACAGCCTTCTTTCTTAGGTTATAAGTTATAACCATTTATTACCAAAGTAACAACATTCGTTCCTTGAAGTAACATATATAATGCGTCAGAGTAACTGATGCAAACAGCGTTGTTTAACCACCATTCATCACTTAGAGTAACATCATTTAATCGTTAAAGTAACAGCTCCAATGTGTCGCTATAACACACTAATCGTTAAAGTATTTTGATTAATCCATGTCACGCAAGATGACGATTGTTGAATATGAAGAGGAAATAATTACGAAGATGAAGAGGAAGGGTTTTGAATTTTGATTAATTATGAGGATATTGGGGTTTTGTGCGTCAGAGAGAGAAAATTTGAGGAGAGAGGTTAATAATAATTATTTGGTAGAGGGAAATAAGGAGTTTTGATAGTAGTTGGAGAGAATTAAGGGAAGAGAGAGGAATTTAATATATTTTTACCAAATATGTTAGTTACTTCCTTTATTGCTCAAATCAATCACCACCCTTCATCTCCCTCTAGATCAATGGATGTAATTGGGACTTAAGGACTCAAAAATGAAAAGAGGACTCACTTGATCCTTCCTCTCTCTCTCTCTCTCTCTTTCTCTCTCTCTCTATATATATATATGTATATATAACGAGAATAAGAAGAAGGGAGAAAGAGATTAGAGAAGAAGAAACGGGGTTTGATGACACCCTCACCCTACATGCTTAATCGGTCTCGGAAACGGACTCGTAGTAGCGGCGTGTGCACGGGAGTGTCGAGATATGTAGGGTGAGTTAGGGTGTATATGGTTAGGGAGAGGATGTTCTCGGGTCTTTGACGAGTTTTGATCTCGAGAGTGTGTATGTGTGTGTAGAGAGGATATGTGAATTGTGAGTTTGAAGCCTAGTTCAAAGGGTTTGTATGTGTTGTGAAAATGATGTTGAATGATGGGTAAAAGTTGATGATAATGTTGTAAATGTTGTGGTGATTAGGGTTGGCAAATGTTGTGTAAATGTGATGAGAAGATGGCTGAAAATGTGTTGTTTAGGGTTGTGTGTAAGTGTTGTGTAAAAAAGTTGGAAATGTGAAGAGCATGGGGGAGTATTTATAGAGAATGCACCCGATCTAGGGTCACTCGATCGAGTAGACCTACTGCACTCGATCGAGTGGCCCAATAAACCTGTCTGATCGGTTTTGATAGCCGCAATCGATCGAGTGAGGTTAAGCCACTCGATCGAGTGGGTTAGGCGAGATAGTCATTTTAGGAAGCTAGTTGACTTTTTTTAATTTTGAATAGGTTGGTTGGGCGAAAGTTTCTAGAAGCTCATCTAGCCGGTTTTATGTGTCGGATTCGTCCTTGACCGGGTTTTGACCCGGTCGCTAAAAGACGGTTTTATTTTCGGTGTCGGTTTTGACCCAAATTAGTCTCATTTTATTGGAAACGACCCACTGGGCCTGGATTTGAGGTCGGTTTTGAGAGATTTGCACTCCGCTAAATGCCCACGTCGGATACTATTGATTCCGAGTCCGTATTCGAGCGTATTAAGTCACGTTTACGTCCGATCATCATCGGGTGTTTTGTTGGAAGCTAATATAGACACTAGCAAGCAAAATGTGGGTGTCTACAGTGACCATGGGAGCAAGAGGCACCACACGGATTCCCCGAATACTCCCATTCTCCGCTGCCCGTCTCAGCAGGCTCGAGAAAACTTCTACACATAAAATGAGTAAATAGGGCAATAATGGATCTCCCTATCTGATACCCCAACTTGGTGAAAATATATCCGAATTAGATCCATTAACCAAAATTGAGTAGCGGACTGAAGTCACACATTTCATCACATTTTCCGACCAACCCCCGTGGAATCCATCTTGTCCAGGACAACCCAAAAAAAGCACCACTCGACTCTATCGTACACCTTACTCATATCTAGCTTGAGTGTCATGTGACCCCCAACACCTCTCATGTTTTTCATCTAATGAAACGTTTCAAAAGCAACGAGAATATTATCTATTATAAGTCGTCCCGCGGTGAAAGCACTCTGATTCTCTAACACAATGTCCCCTAAAAACGTCTTAAGCCGATTTGCCAAAACCGTGGAAACAAGCTTATATAACACATTGCATAAACTATTAGGTCAATAGTCCGCCATGGTCTGTGGATCGCTTTTTTATTTGGAATAAGGACGATATTTGTAAAATTTGTCAGCTCAGAAAAACATCCTCCATTCAATACCCGAAGACACTCCAAAACAACCGACCTCCCAACAATATGCCAGTAAGTTTGAAAAAATTAATTTAATTATTACAATCATCCTTTCTGCGGCCTGCCCTGCCCCCAGGCACTTGAGCAGGGGAGAGGAGAATGACTTACGATACAATTCTCCGCCGACTAGTATGAACCACGCGGCCCTGGCCGGCATTTTTCTCCTTTGGATTGGATCTTCCGGGAGGGTTCCATATTTCTTGAATTGGATGATTGGGGTCACCCAATCCGCAGATTCTACTTCCTCGATGATACTGACCAGCTGGCAGGACGCTGTAGACTTCTCTTGTATCACATCCACCCATACTGATCTTCTTATATCTTGGAGGCTGGAGCTGGCTAGTTTGGATAGGGCGTCTGCCCGGTTGTTCTGTGACCGGGGGAACTGCTTAACTTTGTATGATTTCAATTCGGACAATTCTTTCTTAACCTTTTCCAGGTACGAGGCCATATCCTGATCTCTAGCCTCGTATTCTCCATTGATCTGGTTTGCTATGAGCTGAGAGTCAGTAGCCAAGACGAGCCTCTTCGCTCCTGCAACTTTGGCTAGGTTGATGCCTGCTAGCACAACCTCGTATTCGGCCTCATTGTTTGATGCCGGGAAAGTGAACCTGAGAGCATGCTCAAAGTCCACTCCCTCGAGGCTGGTAAGAATGATCCCTGCCCCCGCGCCATTGGCTGTGGACGACCCATCGGTATATGCTGTCCATTCGCCGGCAGGGGGATCGTCTTCCTCTGAGTGGGAACACTCCGCTAGGAAATCCGCTAAGGCCTGTGCTTTGATGGCAGTCCTGGACTGGTATGATATACCTAACCCACTTAGTTCTATGGCCCACTTCAATAGTCTTCCAGATTTCTCGAATTTTTCTAACACTTTTTCTAAAGGTTGGTATGTTAATACGATGACGGGGTGAGCGTCGAAGTAAGGCCTGAGCTTTCTGGCTGCTATGACGACCGCATAGGCTGCATTTTCAACAACTGGGTAGTTCTTTTCCGCTGCCCCCACGGCGTGGCTCACAAAGTAAATCGGCTGCTGGGAGCCTGCTTCTTCCCTTAAGATTATCGCGCTCACAGTTGAATTCGTCACGACAATGTAAAGGAAGAGCTTCTCCCCTGCCACTGGCCTCTCTAGGGTTGGCAGCTTCTTTAGAAGTTCTTTTAGTTGCTCGAAACCTTTCTTCTGTTCAGCTTCCCACTTGAATTGCTTGTTTCCCTTCAGCACCATAAAGAAAGTTGTCGACTTGTCGGCTGACCTGGCGATGAACCGTGCCAGGGCAGCCATTCGGCCGGTTAGGCGTTGAATGTCCCTAATTGTTCTTGGCTCTGGCAAGTCCAGGACAACCTGAACTTTCTCTGGGTTCGCATCAATTCCCCTGGCGCTGACCAGGAAACCTAGAAATTTTCCTGAGCGTACTCCGAAGGTACATTTTTTAGGGTTTAGTTTCATCCGGTAGGCGCGCAGGGACGAGAAGGTCTCCTGCAAATCTTTTAGATGCTCTTCATCCCCTTTACTCTTCACTATTGCATCATCCACATAAGCCTCAAGGTTTCTACCCTTCTGGTTTTCAAACACTTTATCAACTAACCGCTGGTAGGTGGCACCGGCGTTCTTGAGCCCGAATGGCATCATCTTGTACATATATGTGCCTGAGCTGGTGATGAACGCGCATTTCACTCTATCAGGTTGCCAGAGATAAACTTGGTGGTAGCCTGAAAAGGCATCCAAGAAACTGAGCACGGAATAACCACTGGTGGCGTCTACCAACAGGTCTATCCTTGGCAGGGGATAGAAATGTTTGGGACATGCAAATTCTCCAGGTACCCGAGGATTTTTTTACCATTACCATGTTAGCCAGCCATTCAGGGTAGTCGCAACTCTTTATGAAATCAGCCTTCGGAAGTTTTTCAATCTCCTCCTTGATGGCTTGATCTTTTTCTGCAGACATATTTCTTTTTGTTTTGCTTCACAGGGCGTGCTTCCGGAATCACGTTCAGCTTGTGAACGATATGAGTCGGATCGACCCCCGGCATCTCATCCGCCGAGTAGGCGAAGACATCTATGTTATCTTGCAAGACTTTAATCAATTTTTCTTGATATGATTCTTCCAGGTCTGCTCCTACCAGGACCTGCCTTCCTGGCTCTAGTTCCACCAGCATACTTTCATCCCCAGGTTCAGGGTGGTCTGCTATTTGCTGACCGGTCAGAATCTCTCCTTCCCTGTCGGGGGGAACGTTCTGCCTTCCGCTTTCCTTTCCTCTCTGTTTCATGGGCATGCAGAGCCACAGAATAGCATTGTCTGGCTGATTCTTGGTCTCCGTGTACCTTTCCCTCCATACCAAAATCCGTTACCTAGGCCCCCGTTAGCGCCCTGATGGATATGACTGCCTCGATTTCATCCAGGGTTGCCCTGCCTATTAGGGCATTATACGCAGATTTTGCGTCCACAACAACAAACGAGACTCGGATGTTTTTGGACGATGCCCCCTCTCCAAATGTCACCGGCAGCTCGATGACTCCCATTGGGAGGATTCCTGCCCCACTGAATCCGTAAAACGATCCAGGGGCGGGCTTGAGGTGCCTCTTTTCCAGATTCATTTTTTTGAAAGCGTCCTTGTATAACAGTTTAGTGTAGGCGCCCGTGTCCACCATACACCTCATCACTATGTGATTGCTGATTATGAGGGACAAGACCAGAGGGTCGCTATGGGGGTAGATAACCCTCCCTGCATCCTGAGGGGTCATGCTCAGGGTCAGGCCTGCTGGACTCCCTGCCCTTTCAGCATAGCAGATTTGATTCCTGAGTTCTCAAATTTGCCTCTTCTAGCCTCGTCGGCTTGTCTGGCCCTCAGCGACCCTTGACACCACGTGAATTATCATGCGGTCCTGTGTCGGGACCTTAGGCTTGTCTATTGCAGCTTCCTGCCTTTTGTTCCTTGTTGCATAGTTACTCAGCCAGTCGTTTCTGATGAGTTTCTCAATCTCATCCTTTAGATAGCGGCACTCCTCCGTGGTGTGTCCTATGCAGTCATGTAATGTGCAGAATTTTTTTGGGTCGCCTTTTGGGCTGCGTGGCTTACTTGGGCGGTTCCACTTGGCAGTCTCCTTTTCTAGCTCGAATATCTCAGCCCTTGATTTGTTAAGGGCTGTGTAGCCATCAAACCTTGGCCGGTATGTTGCGCGCTCCCTTTTCGGGGTGTCGCCTTCCTCAGCCCTTTGCTTCCCTACTGTATCGCTCCTGCTGCGTCCACCCTGCGGTCCCCCCTGTGGCTTGGAAGGTCCTGTGGGGGTATCCGGCAGGCTGTGGAACTTCTCCTGCAGCATGAAGCCTTCAGCTATCTTTTGAGCCTTTTCCTAGGTCTCTGGCTGGGCTCTAATCATCTGATTTTTCATTTCTCCAGGGAGTAGTGAACTGGTCAAAGCGTATGCTGCCGTCGGGTCATCGATTTCCATGACCTGCTGAAAGGCCAGGTCAAACCTCTTTAGGTATTCTCTGATAGTTTCACCTTTCTTCTGGCTTAGGGTAATCAGGTCAAAAAGAGTCAGCCTGCGCCTCTTGTTCCCTGCATACTGATCCAAGATGTCTTAGGGTAACTGATTGATCCCTGCGGCAGGTCCCTGAACCACCCCTGAGCCAAACCCACCAGGGTGGTTGGAAAGATCTTGCACCAGACTGCATCATCGGCATCATACATCCCCATATGACTTTCATAGGCCGCCACGTGGTCTTCTGGGTTAGTTGTCCCATCAAACTTGATAGTGGGCATTTTAATTTTTTGGGTTGGGGTACCCCTGTACTTCGAGGTGAAGCGGAGTCTTGGTAGGCCTTTCTATCATTTGTGACCGGCTCCCAGAAGAGTGGTAACCGTAGTCATCCCATTTGCTAGGGGTCGGTTTTCCAACACTGGGGGAGCGGTGCCTAGGTGCCTGCCTGCTCATAGCCTCATCCTCTCTCACAGGGGAGTGGTGTCAGGGACGTTTTTTCTGAAGCGGCCCAAGGTTATCGCCCTGGCGGTGCCTTGGCCCTAGTGGCTGTCCTTGGTTGAGTCTTGACTGCATGCTTAGGGACAGCCCTGGAGCCTGTTGTGACTCTGCGGCAGGTGTTAACCTGGAAAAGACAACACCCTGTTTTTCCCCCAGGCGTTTCAAGGCTGGTTCCCGGGGCCTCATTCGCTCTTGGAGCTCCTGGGACAAGCCCCCTTTTTCAACTGCTACTGTGGACTCTGTGGTATGTATAGAAAACGCTTGCTGCTGAGCGGGCGGCTCCAGAGCGTTGACTGTGATGCGCTTCTTGGCCTGTACATACCCACGAGCCATCTTCTTCGCCTTCCTCTGGACATTCCTGGCAGCGGTTCGCTTCGTGCCCCCAGCCCCTTCGGCACTCTCAAAGTGTAGGTGTCAGGGAGTTGTTGCAATCCTGCCCATCAGGTCCTCCGGCGCGACTTCCTGATTTAGCATGTCCGAGAAGAAGGCCGCGGTCTGCGCAATCTGAGTAGGGGTGAGGTTAAGGCTGGGCCTCTGATGATCGCCCTGCCCAGCTGCGCTTGCCGCTCCCTGATTAGGTAACTCGTAGAGACTGGCCCGCCCAACTCCTCGAATCATGGCGGCAGGCGTTACCTCCGGCGGAGGCATGCCATGTAGGGGGATCACCGGTTGTCCCGTTTGATCCACCCCAGAATTGTCTTCAACAATTTCAGGCATCTTTCTGATGGCTTTTTTGTTCTTTTTCAAGGAATCTCGAAAGAATCCCCACAGACGGCGCCAAATTGTTCCAGTACGGAAACAATTGACCCGAAACGGATTCGGATCCTTTGAATTTGATGTTTATTTTGGTGGTGATCGTCTTACTTCCCGAACCTCTCCTTCCTCTTACTCCGGTGGTCGGACCTTCCCGGCAGAGGTGGCCTGTCACCTCCACACAGGGAGCGCACAGGGCCTCGGAGGTGCCCGAGGAAACCCTCTCCGACGCCTAAGTTAATCCGTGAAATGCCTTGACGAACCTTACTCGTGAGGAGTAAGGTGGCGGTTTTAGTGTAAGATTCTAGAGAGAGAAAGTCCAACCTCTTTCTTGTGAGAAATATATGAGTATATATAGGTTCCTCCCAAGAAAGAGGAAGAGAGAGAGAGAGAGAGAGAGAGAGGACAGAATGGGGGAATGACACGTGGGTCCCCTTTGTCCACCCATCCTCTCCTACCTTAGGTATGGACAAGAGGGTCTTAGTCTTTTGTCCCCCCTACGCCTGTCAAGGAGGGACAGCCTGGTGCCAGACAGGCAGGGGGGAGATCTTGCTCCTTAGGGCCGCATAGCCTGCGTCCAGGCCCTGACAGGCAGGGGAGCCAGTTCCTTGCTTGGGACTTGGGGCAGCTCCCAACGTCACTCCTCGGAGCTACCTGGCAGGGTTTTGTGGGCTGACCTGCCAGGCAGGCCCTTGAGCCTATGGGCTAGATTGCCCCACGACTTACATGGCGGGCAACCCGACCCCCATCACTAAAGATCTCAATACATGATCTGACAATTCTCGGCTTGATCTCATATCGCTATCTTATTGCAGCTTTTGATGAGAGGATCCTTCGTTTGATTCCCAACGAGAGAAAACTTACCTTCTATTGGTCCTAAATATCGTTGACAGAATACTTGTATCCATTGAATAGACCGGCGACAAACCATCAACAAACTAACCTTGTCAATAAGCATAAAGTTAAGCCCCATACTAGTGTAAGCTAAGCGACCGAAACATTGAAATAAAGGATGAAAAACAATTTCTCCTATAAAAAGAGAGGGACTTTATTGAATAAGGAATTGATTATCATACTATAAATTGAAAAGTAGCCAATATTTGGGGCTTGCCATCGATTAATTATCAAAGGAAGCCCCAAATGAAAGATGGTGATTAGGGTTTTTTTGACTTTTTTTGTAAGAGGAGGAGGGAGAAAAAGTTTTGGTCTTTTTTTAGTTAATTATTACTCGATAATTACTTTTATTTCAATATATTTTTGTTCAGAGCATTATTTTATAAAATTATTGTAAAGTAATCTCATTTATATTACGGAGTACCACCTCCATCTATTTTATAACTTCTTACTTTTCCTTTTTTAGTTGTCCACCTTTAAACTTCATATTTTGCACTAATGAGACATGAAGTTTAATCACGGATGGAAGAACCTCTGTGTTTCTCCATTTCATTTGATTCTTTACATTTGCTTTTTGGACACTATTCATAGGTGAGTGCAATCATCAACGTAATTTCTAATATATAAGATAAAATATAGTTATGTGAGATCTTGTTTAAATTGTCTAATCACGTACGTCATAAAATATCATTTTTTTTTATAATTTTTAAGAAATATGTAACTGAAGATATAGACAAAAGAAAACGTGAATATCAGCTTTTGCGTTTTTTATACAAGGTTGGGGGGAATTGCCCCCAGTCCTTGTTAGCTGTGCGTAGCCTGGCCTGTCCCTGGTCTCTAATTGGAGTCCAGGGGGCCTGCCCCCTGCCTGCCCAGAGGTAGGCAGGGAGAGCTTTTGCGTTTTTTATACAAGGTTGGGGGGAATTGCCCCCAGTCCTTGTTAGTTGTGCGTAGCCTGGCCTGTCCCTGGTCTCTGCTTGGAGTCCAGGGGGCCTGCCCCCTGCCTGCCCAGAGGTAGGCAGGGAGAGATTTTGCGTTTTTTATACAAGGTTGGGGGGAATTGCCCCCAGTCCTTGTTAGCTGTGCGTAGCCTGGCCTGTCCCTAGTCTCTGCTTGGAGTCCAGGGGGCCTGCCCCCTGCCTGCCCAGAGGTAGGCAGGGAGAGCTTTTGCGTTTTTTATACAAGGTTGGGGGGAATTGCCCCCATTCCTTGTTAGCTGTGCGTAGCCTAGCCTGTCCCTGGTCTCTAGATTCATTCCTTCAAAGGCATCCTTGTACAAGAGGTTTGTGTAGGCGCCAGTGTCCACCATGCATCTCTTGACAATGTGGTTGCTAATCTCTAGAGTTAGGACCAAGGGGTCGTTGTGCGGGTATATGACTCTCCCTGCGTCTTCAGGGGTGATGCTCAAGGTCGTACCCTTTGGGCTTCCTGCCCTGTCGGCGTAGCACATCTGGTTTCGCAATTCACGGATCTGCTTTTTCTGGCTTCGTCTGCTTGTTCGCCCCTCCGCGTCTCCTGACACTACATGAATGATCGTGCGATTTTGGGCTGAGCCTTCAGGCTTGTCTGCCGCTTCCTTTTGGGGTTTGTTCCTCGCTGCATAGTTACTCAGCCAGCCGTTTCTTATGAGTTTCTCTATCTCGTCTTTTAAGTGTCGTCATTCCTCCGTGGTGTGGCCTATGCAATTATGGAACGTGCAGAATTTTTTAGGATCCCCCTTTGGGCTGCGCGGCTTGTTTGGGCGATTCCATTTTGCTGTTTCCTTCTCCAGCTCAAACATTTCTGCCCTCGGCCTGTTGAGGGCCGTGTAGCTGTCAAACCTTGGTTGGTAGGTTGTGCGTTCTTTCTTGGGGGTATCCCCCTCCTCTCTCTGTTTGCCTGGTTCGTTTCTGCCGCGTCCACCTTGCGGTCCCCCTTGCGGCCTTGCTTGGCCTGCAGGGGTGTCCGGCAGGCTGTGAAACTCTTCCTGCAGAATAAACCCTTCAACGATTTTTCTGGCCTTGGCCAAAGTTTCAGGTTGGGCCCTGATCATCTGATTCTTCATTTCCCCAGGGAGCAGGGAGATTGTCAGGGCGTAGGCAGCGGTGGAATCATCAATCTCTCTGACTTGCTGGTAGGACAAGTCAAACCTCTTTAGATACTCCCTGACGCTTTCGCCCTTTTTCTGCTTCAGGGTCATAAGATCAAACCGAGTGAGTTGCCTCCTTTTATTCCCTGCATATTGTTCAAGGAAGGCCTCGGCTAACTCTATAAAGAAGCTGATCGATCCCTGGCGAAGATCCCTGAACCATCCCTGTGCAAGCCCCACCAGGGTGGTTGGGAAGATTTTGCACCAGATTGCATCATCCACGTCATACATGCCCATATGACTATCAAATGCCGCCAGATGATCCTCTGGATCTGTGGTCCCGTCAAACTTGACAGTGGGCATCTTGATTTTCGGGATGGGGTATTCTTGTACATCGGGATAAAGAGGAGTTTTTGTGGGCCTGCCTACCATTCGTGACCTGCTTTCCCCAGACTGGTTACCGTGGATATCCCATTGTCTAGGGATCGGTTTCCTCGTACTGGGGGAGCGGTGCCTCGGTGGCTGCCTGCTCGCTGCTTCGTCCTCCGTGTCAGAGGAGATTTGTCTGGATCGTTTTCTCCGAGACTGGCCGAGGTTGTTCTCTTGGTGGTACCTTGATTCAAGCGGTTGTCCCCGGTTAAGCCTGGACTGCATGCTTTGGGACAACCCCGGGGCTGGTTGTCCTTTTGCTGCTGGTGTTAACCTGGAAAAGACTCCGCCCTGCTTTTCTCCCAGGCGTTTAGACGCAGGTTCCTTGTGCCTCATCCGCTCCTGCAATCCCTGAGACAGACCTCTCTTCTCCCCAGACGCGGACTCCGTGGTGTGTATGGAGAACGCCTGTTGTTGGGCAGGCGGCTCTTGGCTGCCTGCTGTGATGCGCCTCTGCACCTGTGCGTATACTTGAGCTGTTCTTCTTGCTTTCCTCTGGGCGTTGGTTGATATTTAAAACTAAAATGATTGTTGGTTGATATTTAAAACCGAAAAATGACTCATTTATGATATAGAATTTCATCACTTCATCATAATTTTTCAATGTGGTATAATTTACTTAATTAAAGTTTATAGTTTTAAGAGCTATTTTTAAGACTTAAAAGAATTTGTTTTTATATATAAGTTAAAAGGAATTACTGTTATTTATATAATAAAAAAAATCACCTTATTATAATTTTTTGATGTGGGATAATTTTACTTAAATTTATTTAAGTTTAGATATAGTCTAATTAAGAACTTTTATTTATAGACGAATGATTACACTTATTTATAATATATAGAATTTCATCAACCCATTTTAATTTTTCGCTGTGGGATAAATATACTTTAACTATATAGTCTTAGTCTTAGGAACTTCTTTTTAGTCTCAAAAGATTGTTGGTTAATATCTAAGAACGAAAGATTACATAGAATTATATCACCTCATTATAATTTTTCGATATGTTATAATCTAATTTAACTTTATTTGTAATCTTATTAAAAACTTTTTTTAAGACTAAAGAGTTTTTTTGTAGATATCTAAGGACGAATGATTAGTCTTATTTATAATATAGATTTACATCACCTCATCATAATTTGAAGAAAACGGTTACTTTTATTTATATAATAGAAATCCATCATATTATCATACTCTCTTTGGTCACTATTTTTTTCCTCATTTCATTAAATACCTCTCACAAATATTAAGGTGAGGGGTATTGTAGACACCCAGATTTGGACCTGGTGGCTGCATGAGTGCCCGACAAACAACGGATGATGATCGGACTGCAACGCGACGCGAGTTCGCGATGTTTTAGATAGTTTTTCTATAACTCGGAAAGATTAAATTAACATCAAGGCAGGCTTAGTCATGTCATTACGGTCGCGTCGTCACTAATTAGAGTCAATTCTGACACCGGGGCCCCGAATCGGTCCCGAAATATGAAAAATCAAACTCGAGTCAACGCGTCGGGCCGAGCGAACTCGGGACGCGCACCCGAATCCCACCCCGCGCTTGACACACTAGGGTTGGGGGGAAGGCTTAACCTCCAAGATAACCTAAGATATGCATCTTCTCCATTTTGGAAAGTTTTGATATCGGATCTTCAAAACTTCGACAGCCTCAGCTCAGGCTCCTGAAGACTAAACTGCCTCACACCAGGCGCCTGAAGACCGAGCCGCTTGACCCCGGGCGTCCATGTGGGTGACGAGGACCGAAAACATCTATAAATACCCCCCTCGCCTCATTCATTCGACACACAATCACGAGTTCGTGCCTACTTCTACACAACTCGTTTTTCCCTCTCTTTTCTCTCGCTAAGGGCTCGCACTCCGATACCCGAGGCAAACGATCCACTCGATTGTAGTTCCGATAAAGCGAAATCGATGCTACTCCTCACCTTCGAGCACTCCACTCGATCCTGAGATGCCTGTGTTCGACTACCTCGAGTCTAGTAACGAAGCTCTGCCGGATTAGCCGCAGAACTATTCCATAGTAACGAAGCTCCGCCGGAGTAGCCGCAGGAGGGGTAAACGGTAACGGAGCTCTGCCGGAGTCACTGGTCAAGCTAGGAGGATCCACCTTTTTAAACCGAGTCGTCACTAGGTTGTCATCTAAACAAAACTTTCCATATTCGTAATTTCCTTTATTATGCACTACGACAACACTAGATGTGGACACTAGGTCCACAACATCTACTAAAACATGTAACGTCCCAACTTCAAATCACGAATGCTAAAACACACTAAATAGACCCAAGTAATTCCGAGATTCGTTCTCAACTATCTATGCATCAAGTCCCGTTTAGTGTATATTCCGAGGGTGCAACTCCGCACAATGTGATTTACCTACATTTGCACTTACAGTTTTTCGTATGATTTATTGCTTTTATGACTTTATAATCGCATGCATAATCACCTAACACGAAACTCAAAACGTAAAATAACTAAAACCGAACAAAGCGATGGTCGTGTTCCGTATTAGTCCGGGTGCTAACCTTATTAGGTTCGACGCATCTCTATTAATACCGAACTGACGCATCTTAAGCAGAATACCAGGTAAGGTATACCACGAGAACGACTAATATCCGTATTATCGCGTTAAAACTGACTTGCTAATACGTATAATACTAGTACTCCCTACTTTCCTACGTGCATATTTTCATAGCCTGCTTGTCACGTGAAATCGCATGCAAAGAATGTAAACACAATTGCTTTGACAACAATACTTACTTGTCCTTAAACAACCGACATAGCAAAAGACATAGGGTTTAAAACAACGGATGTTACAGCATTTCCACCACAACAAAAGAAATAGGTTATCAGCCCACCGATTGATTAGTAGAGGCCGCTATAGTGCGGGCGGGATTGGGTGTTGGCATCTATCGGATGTTGGCAAAGGATCAAAGTTGACTTAAACGGTTTCTGAGTCCCCATAATTGACTCGGTGGCGACTCCACAAATCGGCAACGAATTCAGTTCACTAAAAAGGTCGCCTTATCAAACAAATCGGCCTTTAAATATTTACAACCACGACTCGATCGATTCCAAACGAAAACACGGGTGCCCGCACCCGTCTAGTACAAGTCCGGATCGTCATCCGAATCGAGGTCCGACACTTCGCCCCGTATATACGTGAGATCAGACCCGCCCCCAACAGGGAGGGGGCCACGTGGGTGGCCGCCGCCACACAATGCAAACCGGGTTGGTCCCGCGCGGGCGCTCGCGGGGCGTTGGGCTGTCCGGACGGACGTCCACAGTTTGGCGACTCTGCTAGGGATTTGGAAACAAGTTTCCAGTGGTGGTGTAACTTGAACGAGGTCGGTGAAGCTCATTTCTTAGTTCTTAGTTGTGGTCACTACAGGTTTTGGCCCTAAAAAGCCCACCCTAACCGATATCAGGACCAATCGACCTCTTCGCGGTAAGATCTTTATGGACACGCGGAGATATCCTCGGTTGACGCTCCGGCCGCCTAACGCGTAACCCGCGGGATTAATAAGCAGATAGTGCCGAACGGACGGTATGGCACTCGTCTCCCTAGATGATTTGTCATGCCTAAGTGAAGACTATTCGTAGGCGGTATCCTACCCTAACCTACCCGTGTCTGCATCCTGCATGGGTTTACGCATTTCTAGTTATGTGTAGCATGTTTGCAAACAACCCAAATAAAACATTAAAAATTCGGATTCAACCACGCCAAACTATTCAACCACACCCAATTCCGTTTTTGAAAAATACCTCATCCTTTCAAAACGACCTCTTGTTAATCACCGATACTCCGATCAAATCATAATTTCCAAAAAAAAGAAAAACATTTTTAGATGCCGTTATCATGGCATATTTTACACTCACCACTTTAAAAAAAACATAATATTTTCAATGCCATCATCTTGGCCAAAGCAAAACCCGTCAACCAGGAATACCGCTAGTACCACCGGGACTCCCGATCAATGGAATCAAGGTATACCAAATGGTTACATTCTTATTTTCAAAAAAAAATATTTACACACATACCGTTAACACAACCAAAGCTTCAATTAATGAAGTCAAGGAACTCAAAAAATGGTCATACTTTAAAACATTTTTTTTTACAATGCACCCTCCCACCGTTAAATGCTAGTTAATGCAACCAACGAACGTGGGTCACCAGTTTTAAGAGTTCTTCTAAAAAAAGGGACGAAAGTTTTCTAAAACACTATTCGCCACCTAAATCCCTCACTAAGGATTTGGTCACACTTTTGAGAACACTGTCATTAGACTTCATGCTCTACCACGAGCATCACGTACACCACAAGTATCGAACTAGCTAATCAATAGTAGTTTTGATAAAAGCGTCACGTAATAATTTTCAAAACTGGTTCCCCCAAAGAACCGTGCTCCTTTCAAAAAAGAACATTTACATTTTGTCATAATCGGATTCCCGATGCACACATATAGCAACACAATTCCACGTCACAAGCAACGTCATCCCGCCATCGTTACACAAATTTTACAAACCATCCTTTTCAAAATTTTGAAAAAATTGGTCGTTTTCGAAAGAAACATGTGTCAAAATTCTTTGATCCTTAGCCGGGATCGCGATCAACTTCTTACGTCGTACAACCATATGATTAACTGTCTGTGTTAGTTATTAGGATCGCCTCAGCTCGAGGTCTTACATTTTGGGTCGTCTCATCCCGAGAAGTCCTCTTTAAACCTCGCCTCCGAGGTTTGTGTCAAATCGTCTCGATATAGAGACATAAGTTCATTAGACGTTCCGCCGAATACACCAAGAGTCTAAAGCACCTGAGTCCCTAAACCAATTACCGCAAACACGTGCAAATCAAGGGTGTCGTTTCCGTGTCGCTCGACTACAAGTTTCCCTTGAGTCATTAAGTTGTTTGGTAGATCCATTCTCATTAATACCACAAACCCCTTTAGCATTCACGCTGTCTTTGACGACACCATCAATTGTTCCCACCTCGACCCTATAGAAGAGAATGTCCTGAATGTCGGGGAAGATCCCGACAACCCACGAGCACCCGCCAAGATGAGTAAAATCTGTGTCCGAGTCAGAGTCTAGTTCGTCTTAGGGCCTAGACCTAATAATGTAATAAATGTCTTTTTGTCTTTCGCATCAAGTCAAGAGGTACAAGGGGACCTGTCCTCCACCTCCCTGAAAACAATGTCTCGGGCACGTAGCCCGCTTATTACTATCAATAAAAAGAAATAAGCTTTTCTTGCTTTATAATGCGCTTCAACAATCGCTTGATTTAATAATGCACTTTCTTGCTTACAACTCGGTACTATGCCATTTATCGATAACAATCAAACATACCTCGAAACAACGAGAAATTACAAGGATGAGATCATGTGTTCTTTTCTTTTTACCTATCCCATGTGTGGTATAGAAAGCCACAAACTATCCCTTAGAACGAGCATTCCCGAATCCTATGACAAATCTAGATAGTATTTTTGCTTATGATCAAAGACGGAAGGCAAACCCATTTCCCCACAATAAATACCCCTCAAGTAAAGACCGACCAATTCCTACCATAGGTGGTAGTTTGACAAAAAGAAAAAGAAGTCTGAAATGGCCAAAATAAAGGAGCCAAAGAAAAAATGAAACCAAGGCCAAACTAAACCGGCCCAATTCAATGATCAAGACCAAACTCAACGGTCAAAATGAAACCCCCAATCATTCAACTCGACTTCAAATGCAAAGTCCGAACAAAAAGCAAAAAAAAAAGAAAAAAAAGGAAAAATGAACAAACCAGTCAACTAGCACCCAAATACTAGTCTCCCTACATTGCAACCCTTAAGACTTTCCCGAGACACTTGTTAGGAGACCGTCCAGAATTTTGAGGATTCAAGCTCAATAGGATAATCCCAACCGTGAGGGCCAGACATGAAAATCTGATCCCACGTAATTTACATCCCACCCGATTGAAGTCTGAGTCATTTTTACTCAGCTTCCCCTTTCCTACCACATTATGAAACCGTAACCCCATAGCCTTAACTCCACAAAATCAGCTCCAGATTCTAATCTATCGAAACCACTTACTACCTAGCTCCACATTCTAAAATCATCCAAGCCAGTCACCCTGACCCAAACACGGTATCTCGGTAATTGTCACATTCAAGGGGTCACACCCAACCACTCCACCTTAGTTCTAAGGTGAATACACTCTAAACAACTCGCATCGATAATTGGCATAACGAGTCTAAAGAAAAATCACTCACATCTATTATGAACTACGAACATGGTTTGATTCCGTCTAAACGCGGATACGTAGACAACCCTTCCAAGGGTACAACCAACAAAAATAGCAAAAAATTACTAACTCAATTCACATGCAAATCGAAACCCCCTATGTTCTGATTAACGAGTGATTTCAATGATGAAGCACAAACGACGAGTCGAGGACGGGGTGTAAACCCGAAAGGGCGCCCCGGGCAAAATGAAGAAACGAGTTGCGAGCCGTCGTAAAAAAAAAGAGAAAAAGAAAAAAAAAGGAAAAAAAAACGCAAAAAGGGTGAGCCGAGAACGGAGTGAAAACCCGAAAGGGCGCCCCGGGCAAAAGGAAGAATCGAGTTGCGAGCCACCCAAAAAAAAAGGAAAAATAAAAAATGTGTTTCTCATTAATGAAAAATCAGTTAAATCAAGCCTTTGGCGAGGCCCTTTACATCGAGCATCCGAAATCCGGCTACCCCGAAAAATGACGACGTGTCAAGTAAAATCCTACAAAAACTAGTACTAATACGCCACATAATATCAATTAATACAACATAGTACTAAACGGCTGGGCTCTACCAGTCCAACTCTTCCTTTCCCCCGCCATTCGGGTGTGCTTGCTCGGGTCTCTCACCATCGACCTCTCTGAACACAAGCTTCCAACACCCTAGCCAAAGGCGGGCCCAGCCATTCACACTTCCCCTCCTCACTCACATTCTCAAATATGAGTCTCATCAGTCTCCTCCCGTTTAGATGAACTGACAAATACTAGGACCGGTAACGCCGTCTCGGTCGGGCGCTTAGTGACATTAGCCCACATAACTTCTTTATTCTGTAACACAGTCTTCTCCAAAATCTTGAACCTTTATCTCACATCCGATAACCCCGGACGTCAGGAACGACCTCCTGAAGTCGCTAAACCTCTTTCCAAAAGCCGAAATGCCCGTGTAAGAATGACAGGTCCACGTGGACAATACATTACATCTATTGGGTCCACCAGACTGAGATGTTTTGATTTTTTAGGGGGATAAGCTACCCCACAGGGGCGTGCTGTATCCCCGAATGACATCGTCAATTTGCGTCTTTAGCCCAGCATGACGTTGTCACTAAGATATAAAAAGCGATCTAATTGCGTCTTTAGCCCACCACGGCATTGTCACTAAGATATAAAAAGGGGTCTAACTTTTTTCTTTTTAGCCTCATTTTAAACATGAATGTCAAGACAGTCACACTTGTCTCCTAGTACCGAACACGCACTCGGTCGATACACTTTAGCTAGAAAGCATTTCTTACATCTTTACACGTCTCAAGTCAAACATTTTCATTAACGTACTAGTTGATCCAAATCCCGGCTCAAATGAACGCATTTTAAGAATCTAGAAAAAGCATTTTCGTACTCTCATGCAATCTCAACGCATTCTAAAATGTCCTAAACTATGACAAAATCGCAAACAAACCAAACTTGAAGTGATTACTTGTTATCTAAGTCAACATTTCAAAAGCGAAACAAAACACAAGGCTAACAAATCAATCGAAATACTAAAAGTCTAAAATATACAAACTAGGGAGGACCCCTAGAAGCCGCGCCTATAGCTATCACAAACTCACCAGTGTCATCATCCAAGCCTAGATCCTCCAGCTTAAAAAGAGGAGACTCGGTGCCATCCTTGCCCGACAACATATCTAGGGTAACTGTCTCGGGAGTCCCTCCCACATCATCGGTAGCGCCCGTAGCATGAACCTCCCTCTCCCCCTCGATCCCGAACCTCGCTTCACCCCGTGCCGAGGTCTCATCCGGAGTCCGAGCCAGCTGCTCCTTAAGCTTGACAATCTCATTATCCCGAGATGGCAGGAGCGACAGCAACTTGGCCTCTTCCGCCTCGAGCTCGGTCACCCGAGTCTCCAGTTGCCCCACCATATCAGGGGTATCCTTCAAATGTCACCCGCACTTTAGGAAAACATAGAGACAACCTAAAAGCCAACATTAGGTACGCGTACTTACCGATCAAGGTCCCGAAGTGTCACGGGAAACCCTCGAGGCGTAGGTCCGGAAGTAGTTGGCAACCTGCCACAACCGCTGATGGCAAGCTAACGAAACCCGAAAGGCGAAATCATACAAGTTAGCCAAACAAAACCTAACCCTTAGAACCCAAATCCGAAACAGAAACCGAAACCTACCCAGTATACCCGGTCACGCCACTCCATCCCAGCCTCCATCTCCTCAGCGGAACACGAGAAAAGAGGCTCTGTAAAGGCTACCCCAGCCACATCAACCTGAGCAGCGTCAAAGGGTAGTTTGGGGGCTGAACAGCATTAGCCGAATCGGCAAGCCGAAAGAAAAGTGAACTGTTCAAAATGAAAGCAAACATTAAACCATAGGACAAAACAAGCGATAAAACCAAAACTGACATTTCAACAATCCTGACCGTGGGGGCTACTAAATAAAACAAACCGTAAGAAGGAAACTTACATCTTCGATGGGCAGCTGGTTCACCAGCATATTCTCCGACGAGTAGTGACTTGTCGTACTCTTAGCCTGAGTCAACCTTTATTCAATCCCTGCCGGAAGCCTTACAGGACGAGCATGCACTATCCTAGGTGCCAATCAAGGGAAATAGGAATAAAACCAATCCTGCAAAAACCCAAAAACATCGTTAGCAAAACCAAACCAAACTAGGTGAAACCTCAAAACCTCCCCTAATCAAAATCAACCCCCCAACGGAAAAAATGTGAAAACCCCTAGCTAATAATTAAGACCACTCATACCGAAGCACATGACAATCTATGCGCGATATCTGAACAAAACAAACTCAATCGAATCCCAAAGCATTCATAAGGTAAATTTAAACTCATGAGTCTAACGAACCGCAAAACATTCAGACCTCAATTTCAATACAATTTTAAACGAGCCCCTTGTAGCGCTCAAAACAATTTTAAACGAGCCCCTAGTAGCGCTCAAAACCATTTTAAACGAGCCCCTTGTAGCGCTCAAAACTATTTTAAACGAGCCCCTTGTAGCGCTCAAACCCATTTTAAACGAGTCCCTAGTAGCACTCAATTTAACTTAAAATTACGATTTTGGATGAGTCCCTGGTAGCACTCAATCCAATTTCAATTCATGTCAATTTAATTTAATTTAATTCAATTCAATTTTAAGTGAGTCCCTGGTAGCACTCAAAACAATCAAATCATCCTGAAACGAGTCCCTAAGCATTCAATTCACGTCCCCCTAAGGAATACCTAAAGCAAAATCGAAATCAATACAACCATCCGCCAAGGATATCTAACTAGAATTAAGACACCAATAAAGAATCAAGCAAAAGGCCCATGTCAAAAAACCGAAACTACCTAATGGGTGAGATTTGCCGTCTATCCCGCCACCAAATAATAACCAACTAACCTAACTGGGTAGCTAGGGCAAGTCGGGTCGAATCCACAGGGACGGGGTGTCGGACTAGGGTGTGCTACGGTCAAAGACTCAGTTCAAGACAAGCTAATCTAAGCGATAGGCTAATGACTAGGCTAAGTCTAAAACGCGGAAAAGGAAGGCAAAACAACTAACTAGTGACTAAGGGAAGCAAAGATGACAATAAGGAAGAAACTAGGGTTAGGTCGGGTTCATGGGTGCAACGAAGACAAAAAGGGGAAAAACGGGGTTACTAGCGTGCTTACGTAGCCTAGGCAACGCCGATCGGGCTCTCGCTACGTAATCGGCCTAGGGGTCGTCCTCATCGGGCTCTCGCTACTAATAAGGAAACCAAACCAATCAACCAAACACACACATACAAGAGAATATGCAAGAAAAACAAGGATTGATTGTCTCTAGTCTCACAAGCAATTCATCGAACATGTGGAGTGCAAGGTAAATGGGAAACAACAAAAACAACATCTAATACCACCCATCTCACCCTAATCATCCACAATCACAACCAATCACCCTAATAACCCTAGCAAGAGTCTACTCAAACATATCTAATGCTAAAACTAACAAGAACAAGATGAATCAACACAAACAACAAAACTTGCATAAAGAAACTAGTGAAAACAATGAACAATGAACCTAACAATGAACAAAGATTGAAACTTGGATGAATAAACAAGAATAAGAGAAGGGAAAAGAAGGTTATACCTACTAACAAGATGAATGGAAGAATGAAAACTTGCATAAAAGAGAAAACCCAAATACATCACCCAAGGTTGTCAATCTTGGTTGGATTCTTCAAGAATTCCCTTAATTCAAGGATTAATCTAAGATTAACGATTAACTAAAGACTAATCTAAACTAATCTATGCTAAAGTAGTCTAGGGTTTAGTGGGTAATGTCTCACATAACATAGGAATACAAGAAGAAGGGTATATATAGGGTTACAATGAGTAAGGCGATGAAACAATGAAGCGCGGGTCTGATCTGGGCTCATCCCGGTCGAGAGGAGTTGGTCCCGGTCGGGATGAGGTGGTCCCGGTCGGGATGAGCTCATCCCGGTCGGGATGGACCCAAAACAAAAGGTGTGCTTTTAGTACACCTCATCCCGGACGGGATGAGGCCATACCCGTCGGGGATGAGTCTTGTAGGCCTCCAATATGATCTTTTTGGTCCCTCCTTGCCTCTCATGGGTTTCTCATTGATTCTCGGGACTCGGGATCGGGTCTCGGAGGCTAGGGATTGGGTCCCAAGGTCTCGGGGTCGAATCCAAGGCATCGAGTGATCGTTCCTCCGCTTCGTTGGCTCCGAAAAGTGTATGTATTGAGTCGGAATCGCTCCAACTCTTCACAAATGGTCTCGGGAACCTGAAACGAGCTAGAGGAAGCATAAGTAGCCCATGAACCGCTCCCAAGGAGCGATTCATCAAGGAAAGTGGGACCAAAATACAGCAAATTAGGCACTACAAACTACACTTATCAACTCCCACACACTTAACCCTTACTTGCCCTCGAGTAAGCACATGCTAACTACTAAACTAGCCGAGCGGGTATTAGCGCACCCTACGCCCTTTCAACTCACACGAGTACACTTAGAGGAAAAGTGCACTCCGCAAGGCAAGTGGGGTCTTGCGACAAAACTGTGGATGCAACCGGACACGAAACACAATAAACAAACAAATAATCGGTTGCACCCAAAAGAAAAGAAATACCGCTTCCCTCAAACAAGCGGTGGAAGAAGCACCGGTTAAGGACACAAGGCAAGTGACAACGTTCCCAAGCTAGCAATACAAACCAAGATGAACTAAACCCTAATAGTATGACGATAAAGCAACAAAAACGTTGATAACTTACCTAGATCCTCCTAACCTTCTAAGAACGTACCACGGGACGATCGGCGGGATGGAAAAGGGATGACCACGGTGTTAGCCGACACTGTAGGTAAGTGAGACCCCGCCCCCTTTAGCAATGAGCCAAGAGGGTCGTCCCATGCCCAAAACCGCCCAACTAGTCCAAGTAAAAAGGTGGATATGATTGCAAAATGAGGGAAGACCGATCATTACCGCTATCATCCTTCCTAGGGACTCGGTCCTTTGGTAAGCTCTTCACGGTAATGATCGGAGAAAGGCTTATTTTGAGATGTGGGGATTCTTTTTTTTGTGAGACGGGTTTTCTTTTGGCATTTTTCTTTCTTTTGCATTTTTGCTTTGTGTTGCTATGCCATTTCTTTTTTTTCATCTTTTGTATTTTCTTTTTGGCTTTTTGTGCCTTTTCTTTTTCTTCAATCTTTTCTTTCTTTATTTTTCATTCTTTTTCTTTTCTTTGCCCTTTTTGGCTCGATTTGATTGAAAGGCATTTCTTTGCAACAAGAAAGGGAGATTTCAACAAATTGCAATTTATTGTGTGGATATGTGTAGGAGGTAGGGGAATGGGTGAGTCGGGAGTCGCGATCTCCCTTCAAACCCACAAAAAGGGGAGAACTTGGACTAATCAAACAAGCTCAAACACGGTCACCTAAGGGACGGGACTCGGCAACCAAGGCCTTTTCACACCGTGGGTGGTCATAATGGTCAAAATGCAAATCCCGTAGTAAATCCCTAGTAGGCTAGGTGGACTCAAGGTAAGAAACCAACGAAATCATTGATTTAGGGTCATTCTACTAGGCTAAAGTCCAAGACTCGATTTATACTACTAGAGAGGGAAAGTAAACACTCGCATACTAGTCACTAAACCGGGTTTTCGAAAACCGTTTACACACTAGACACAAATACAAAACACAAGACAAAGACGAGACAAAAACGAAAGAAAAAGAGGCAAAAGCAACAAAACAAAAACAAAACAAAACGAACACATAAACAACACAAACACCACCCCGAGCTTCCAAACAAGTCACCAAATCAACCACAAGTATGCACAAAGCTCCACCCGAGCACACCACATCACAATCTCCTCCTAACTCCTCAAGAGACAAGGGGGGAAAAGGGATAAAAGATGTTACCGGATGCCTTGAAAGCTCTCCAAAGCTATCGGTGATTCAAGCAACCTATAAGGAAAAAGGGAGGCAAAACACGCACAACACAACAAATAGGTCGGTATCGGCACGTAGCTTGTCATTGTCATTGCTATTCCTCTTCCTTCTCAATAAGGCCGTATGGTTAAAGTACAAAGGTATAAGAATTAAGGAGGTGGGTTTTGATGTGAAGGTCGGTGTAAAGTGAAGAGAAAATGAGGTGAGTATGTGTATATGAAGTGTAGGGGTCACATGATAAGGCAAGGATAGGTAGGTAGGTTGGGAGGGGGTATAAAATGATTGGGTGGGCTCGAATGACAAAGAAGAGGCCAAAAGAAGGAGCACGGCATCATCCCGGTCGGGATGGATGGTCCCGGTCGGGATGACACACCCGTCCCGGTCGGGACGACACAACAGTAAACCCAAATTTTGGCACCCACATCCCGATCGGGATGACATCCTTCCCGGTCGGGACGGCTCAACCTTCCCGGTCGGGATGCTCTCTTCTCGGCCGGGAAGGTTTCTCAAACCCTCTAAAACCCCAAAAGCTTGTCCAAAGCTTCAAAAACCGACTCCCTTGCTCACAACCCAAGCTCTAACAATGACCACTCCTCTCTAGCATTCACCTTCACGTCACACCTATCACAACAAGCTCAAATACAACATCAAATTCCCTCCCTCACATCGCTCATCAAAATACCAAATTACTAGATTTCCACAAAAACTAACAATCCTAGAAACCAAACTATCCAAACAAACTTATATACACACACAAAGGCTCAAAAAGATATTTACAATAGGATACTCTCACCATCTACACCTCCATAGCCATCAAGAGCTCGAAGGAGTAAGTCAAATGCCCTAGCAACATCTTCATTTAAGCTCACATGGCCGAGCCTAGCCACTTTCAAGAGCTTCCAAGTCGGAGGCAAGAAGTAATCATCTTCATTATGCTCGGGGTTCTCGTGATCTTCCGGGTCTTCCGAACCATGATAGCAACAACTCTTATGACCATCCGGTAGGTATAGTGGTCTAGAGTCATGCTCGGTGTTATGAGTTGGGAGATCACACTTTAAGGGGATTGCTTCTTCTACGGGGTCAAGAGTAGAGTTGTCTTCCACCGCCCGACAAGGATCCTCTTCATCAACCGTCTCACAAGACAAGGGACTCGGAATAGAGTGCGATAAAGGAGGTGAAGGCATCAAGTTTTCTTCATTGGAGGCTTTAGGATCCTCCAATTTCCCATTCAAGGCGAGTTCTAAGGCATCTACCTCTTTTTCCCAAGTATTGTGTTCCTTTTCACTCACCTTGTCTACATGGCCTAGAGGAGTCTTGTCTTCACTTGGCTTTGGATTGTCAAGATCCGGTTCATCATGAAGAAAATCGAACAAATCCAATTTGATAGCCAATACATCGGCTCCCCAAGAGTTATCTTGAGAATCATGTTCACACCCCTCTTCATTGTCGGCCCTTGAAGCTTCAACTTCCTCTATTCTTCCCATATCTTCACCACCCAAGCAACACTCAACAATGGTCTCTTGATTGACCCTCTCTTCTTCATTCATGGCTTCATGATCGGGTTGACTTTCTTGTGGAAACACCCGACCTTCTTGCCCAAATGAACCTTCCTCAACATGTTGTGGAGCTCGAGTGGCCGACATCGTGATACGAGTCATGAGTGCATTGGTGCGAGCATCTTGCACCCCTATTTGGGCCTTGAGCTCCCTTTCCACCCCTTGTATGTGAGTCATAATCACTTGTGGACTCTTTTGCATTAAAATCATCATCTCATGTTGACCCTTTTGCAATAGCATTATCGCCTCTTGTTGACTCTTTTGCATTTGGACCAACATTTGACAAGTCTCGAAGTTGGGGATTATTGGTTGTGAGGGTGTTTGGTAGTTGTTAGGATGTTGTGATGATCCTTGACAACTTTCATGGTAACCATATGGAGGGCGTTCGTAAGATTGTTGATGAGGTCGATATGGTTGGTGAAATTTTGGGACTTGGCCATTTGCCCCGTAGTTGTCCCGTGACGATTGATGGAAGCTAGGACGTGCCATTTCCATAACGTTGCTTTGATGCATAGGATGAACTAGAAGCACTTGAGCAAACGGTAGTAGCCTAGTGCTTTTGAGGCACTAGGAACGGAGAATAGTACACAAGAAGAAAAAAACGGAGATACACAAGGAGAAGAGAACACAAAAGTCAAGAACAAAGTCTAAAACTAAGCACACAAAAGTCTAAACTACGCCGTCCCCGGCAACGGCGCCAATTTGATGGGTGGTGTTTGTCGTGGATCCCGCCACCAAATAAGAACCAACTAACCAAACTGGGTAGCTAGGGCAAGTCGGGTCGAATCCACAGGGACGGGGTGTCGGACTAGGGTGTGCTACGGTCAAAGACTCGGTTCAAGACAAGCTAATCTAAGCGATAGGCTAATGACTAGGCTAAGTCTAAAACGCGGAAAAGGAAGGCAAAACAACTAACTAGTGACTAAGGGAAGCAAAGATGACAATAAGGAAGAAACTAGTGTTAGGTCGGGTTCATGGGTGCAACGAAGACAAAAAGGGGAAAAACGGGGTTACTAGCGTGCTTACGTAGCCTAGGCAACGCCGATCGGGCTCTCGCTACGTAATCGGCCTAGGGGTCGTCCTCATCGGGCTCTCGCTACTAATAAGGAAACCAAACCAATCAACCAAACACACACATACAAGAGAATATGCAAGAAAAACAAGGATTGATTGTCTCTAGTCTCACAAGCAATTCATCGAACATGTGGAGTGCAAGGTAAATGGGAAACAACAAAAACAACATCTAATACAACCCATCTCACCCTAATCATCCACAATCACAACCAATCACCCTAATAAACCTAGCAAGAGTCTACTCAAACATATCTAATGCTAAAACTAACAAGAACAAGATGAATCAACACAAACAACAAAACTTGCATAAAGAAACTAGTGAAAACAATGAACAATGAACCTAACAATGAACAAAGATTGAAACTTGGATGAATAAACAAGAATAAGAGAAGGGAAAAGAAGGTTATACCTACTAACAAGATGAATGGAAGAATGAAAACTTGCATAAAAGAGAAAACCCAAATACATCACCCTAGGTTGTCAATCTTGGTTGGATTCTTCAAGAATTCCCTTAATACAAGGATTAATCTAAGATTAACGATTAACTAAAGACTAATCTACACTAATCTATGCTAATCTATGCTAAAGTAGTCTAGGGTTTAGTGGGTAATGTCTCACATAACATAAGAATACAAGAGGAAGGGTATATATAGGGTTACAATGAGTAAGGAGATGAAACAATGAAGCGCGGGTCTGATCTGGGCTCATCCCGGTCGGGAGGAGTTGGTCCCGGTCGGGATGAGGTGGTCCCGGTCGGGATGAGCTCATCCCGGTCGGGATGGACCCTATATATACCCTTCCTCTTGTATTCCTATGTGTGCTTTTAGTACACCTCATCCCGGACGGGATGAGGCCATACCCGTCGGGGATGAGTCTTGTAGGCCTCCAATATGATCTTTTTGGTCCCTCCTTGCCTCTCATGGGTTTCTCATCGATTCTCAGGACTCGGGATTGGGTCTCGGAGGCTCGGGATTGGGTCCCAAGGTCTCGGGGTCGAATCCAAGGCATCGAGTGATCGTTCCTCCGCTTCGTTGGCTCCGAAAAGTGTATGTATTGAGTCGGAATCGCTCCAACTCTTCACGAATGGTCTCGGGAACCTGAAACGAGCTAGAGGAAGCATAAGTAGCCCATGAACCGCTCCCAAGGAGCGATTCCGCAAGGAAAATGGGACCAAAACACAGCAAATTAGGCACTACAAACTACACTTATCACTACCAAAGCAAGAGCAAACCCAAAAAAAATACGACAAACTTACTAAACAAAAAACATTCAACTAAAACGAATAAACAAACAACAATTTTTCCCGAGGGGCGTTAGTATCCTGGAGGCACAGCAACAACAATTTTGCCCGAGGGACGTTTGTATCCCGGAGGCACAGCAACAACAATTTTTCGAGTGGATACCAACGCCCTCGAAGGAGTCTGAAACCTCCACAGCAATTTGTTGGGTGGATACCAACACCCCCGACAGCAATTTTTCGAGTGGATACCAACGCCCTCGAAGGAGTCTGATACCTCCACAGCTTTTTCATTCGAAAGGAGACCGACGCCCTCGAATGGTTTATTTTGTCCTAGGGGTCGGAGCATCACCGAGGACAATTGCTCGAGTGGAGACTGACGCCCTCGAGTAGTTAACAACAGCAATTTTGTCCTAGGGGTCAGAGCATCCCCGAGGACATCTATTCGAGTGGAGACTGACACCCTCGAATAGTTTATATCATCTCATTTTGTCCTAGGGGTCAGAGGCATCTCGAAAGACGGGTGTTCGAGTGGAGACTAACGCCCTCGAACGTTTTTGTTGTTTCACTTCATTTCGCCCAAGGGGTCACAAGCATCCCGAAGACGACTGCTCGAGTGGAGACTAACGCCCTCGAACGTTTTATCAGGGTTCACAAGCATCGCAAAAGTTTGTTCAAACATAAGTATGAGCATTCTTTGCACATACACTTAACACATCACTAAAAAACATTTAAAAACTAAACAAACCGTTTAAACAAGCCAAAGAAGACAAAGCGCGCGCACAAAGAATCAAGAACGAGATATCAAGCAACGGCCCGGGCCCAAGCAAGCAACCGCAACCGAAGACGTCATGTATGATTTCTAAGCTATGGCTGGCGAGCCTCAACACGTAGTCCACTGGACTTAAAACGATCCGACCGGACAGCCACCAGGTCGTAATCTACGATTGACCTGGGTGGCTATACTTTGACTTTCGCCTTGTCCAAGCCTCAGTCAAAGTGGGGGCTTCTGTAGACACCCAGATTTGGACCTGGTGGCTGCATGAGTGCCCGACAAACACCCGATGACGATCGGACAGCAACGCGACGCGAGTTCGCGATATTTTAGATAATTTGAAGAAACGGTTCCTTTTTTTTATATAATAGAATTCCATCGTATTATCATACTCTCTTTGGTCACTATTTTTTTCCTCATTTAATTAAATACCTCTCATAAATATTAAGGTGAGGGGTATTGTAGACACCCAGATTTGGACCTGGTGGCTGCATGAGTGCCCGACAAACACCCGATGACGATCGAACTACAACGCAACACGAGTTTGAGATGTTTTAGATAGTTTTTCTATAGAACGGATCAAATAAGATTAAATTAGCATCAAGGAAGGCTTAGTCGTGTCATTACGGTCGCGTCGACACTAATTGGAGTCAATTCTGACACCAGAGCCTCGAATAGGTCCCGAAATATGCAAAGTCAAACCCGAGTCAACGCGTCGGGCCGAGCGAACTCGGGACGCGCACCCGAAGCCCACCCTGCGCTTGACACACTAGGGTTAGGGGGAAGCCTTAACCTCCAAGATAACCTAAGATATGCATCTTCTCCGTTTTGGAAAGTTTTGATATCGGATCTTCAAAACTCAGACAGCCTCAGCTCAGGCGCCTGAAGACGGAACTGCCTCACACCAGGTGCCTGAAGACCGAACCGCTTGACCCCGGGCGTCCATGTGGGTGACGAGGACCGAAAACACCTATAAATACCCCCCTCACCTCATTCATTCGACACACAATCACGAGTTCGTGCCTACTTCTACACAACTCGTTCTTTCCTCTCTTTTCTCTCGCTAAGGGCTCGCACTCCGACACCCGAGGCAAACGATCCACTCGATCGTAGTTTTGATAAAGCGAAATCGACGCTACTCCTCACCTTCGAGCACTCCACTCGATCCCAAGGTGCCTGTGTTCGACTAGCTTGAGTCTAGTAACGAAGCTCTGTCGGATTAGCCGCAGAACTAGTCCATAGTAACGAAGCTCTGCCGGAGTAGCCGCAGGAGGGGTAAACGGTAACAGAGCTCTGCCGGAGTCGCTGGTCAAGCTAGGAGGATCCGCCTGTTGAAACTGAGTCGTCACTAGGTTGTCATCTAAACAAAACTTTCAATATTCGTAATTTCCTTTATTATGCACTACGAGAACACTAGATGTGGACATTAGGTCCACAACATCTACTAAGACACATAACGTCCCAACTTCAAATCACGAATACTAAAACACACTAAATATTCCCGAGTAATTCCGAGATCCGTTCTCAACTATCTATGCATCAAGTCCCGTTTAATGTATACTCCGAGGGTGCAACTCCTCACAATGTGATTTACCTACATTTGCACTTACAGTTTTTCGTATGATTTATTGCTTTTATGAATTTATAATCACATGCTAAATCACCTAACACAAAATTCAAAACGTAAAATAACTAAAACCGAACAAAGCGATGGTCGTGTTCCGTATTAGTCCGGGTGCTCACCTTATTAGGTTCGACGCATCTCTATTAATACCAAACCAACGCATCTTAAGCAGAATACCGGGTAAGGTATACCACAAGAACGACTAATATCCGTATTATCGCGTTAAAACTGACTTGATAATACGTATAATACTAGTACTCTTTACTCTCCTACGTGCATCTTTTCATGGCCTGCTTGTCACGTGAAATCGTATGCAAAGAATGTAAACACAATTGCTTTGACAACAATACTTACTTGTCCTTAAACAACCGACATAGCAAAAGACATAGGGTTTAAAACAACGAATGTTACAGCATTTCCACCATAACAAAAGAACTGGGTTATCAGCCCACCGATTGATTAGTAGAGGCCGCTATAGTGCGGGCGGGATTGGGTGTTGGCATCTATCGGATGTTGGCTTCCCAATACGTACCCTCACCCCTTACTCAGAATCGGCGGTTTCCGGATGTCCAAAACCATTGCCAATGAGAGTCATTCCAGGCATGGAGTGCTTAAGGGTACAAGTCTTTATCTTTAGGTCCTGTGCCACTCAACTTTGAGCCGACAAGGGATCAAAGTTGACTTGAACGGTTTTCGAGTCCCCATAATTGACTCGGTGGCGACTCCACAAATCGGCAACGAATTCAGTTCACTAAAAAGGTCGTCTTACCAAACAAATTGGCCTTTAAACATTTACAACCACGACTCGATCGATTCCAAACGGAAACACGGGTGCCCGCACCCGTCTAGTACCAGTCTGGATCGTCATCCGAATCGAGGTCCGACACTTCACCCCGTACGCGAGATCGGACCGGCCCCCGACAGGGAGGGGGCCGCGTGGGTGGCCGCCGCCACACGATGAAAACCGGGTCGGTCTTGCGCGGGCGCGCGCGGGGCGCCGGGCGGTGCGGACGGACGTCCACGGGTATTTTAATAGTGAACGAAGAGAATATGATAATACAATGGAATTCTATTATATAAATAAAAGTTTATAGTCTTAAGAGTGTTTTAAGACTCAAAAGAGAAGGGGTATGATTTTTCGATGTGGGATAATTACTTATGTTTATAGTCTTAAGAGTTTTTTAAGACTCTAAATATTTTGATTGATATCTAAGAACAAATAATTAGTCTTTATATAATATATAATTTCATCACCTTATTATAATTTGTCGATGTGGTATAATTTAACTAAAATTTGTAGTCTTATTAATATAGAATCATCACCGTAACTTATTTTAATTGTTTCGATGTGGAATAATTTTAAGTTTGTAGTCTTATTAAGACCTTTTTTTAAATCAAATAAAAAGACTACAAATTCATGACCTCATCATAATTTTTAAAAAAATGATATAGAATTCCATCATAGTTTTTTAAAAAAAACAAAAGTTTTTTTGTTGGTTGATATTTAAAAACAATGATTACTTTTAGTTGATGTCCAAGGAATTTTTTTTATTAGTTTTATTTATAATATAGAATTTCATCATCTTATTATAATTATTTTTATTTAAGTGTGTAGTCTTAACAACTTTTTTAAGACTCAAAAGATTTATGTTTGATTAAACTTTATAATTTTCGAATGTGAATAGTTTTACTTAAGTTTATATAGTCTTAATATATATTTTAAGACTCAAAAGATTTTTGGTTAATATCTAAGAGCACATGATTACTACGGAGTACTCCATTATTTATAATATAGAAATCTATCGTCTTATTATAATTTGTCGATGTGGGATAATTTAACTAAAATGTGTATCCTTATTTATAATATAAAATCATCACCATATCTTATTCTAATTGTTTTGATGTGAGATAATTTTAAGTTCATTGTCTTATTAAGACCTTTTTTGAAACTCAATATTGTTGGTTTTTTACAAACTCAAAAGAGAAGGAGTATAATTTTTCGATGTGAGATAATTTATTTAAGTTTATAAACTTAAAGAGTTTTTTAAGACTCAAAAGATTTTGATTGATATCTAAGAACAAATAATTAGCTTAGTCTTATTTATAATATAGAAAAAATCATCGTTTTATTATAATTTGTCGATGTGGAATAATTTAACTAAAATTTGTTTTCTTAATCGTACCTTATTTTAATTGTTTCGATGCGGGATAATTTTAAGTTTGTAGTCTTATTAAGACATTTTTTTAACTCAAAATATTATTGGTTGATATTTTAAAACAGTGATTACTCTTATTTAGTAGAAATTCATAATCTCATCATAAATTTTCGATGTGAGCGAATTACTTTAGTTGGTTGATGTTTAAGGAAGAATTATTATGTCTTATTTATAATACATAATTTCTTCTCCTTATTATAATTTTTTACTTAAGTGTATAGTCTTAAGAATATTTTTAAGACTTAAAAGATTTTTATTTGATGAAACTTTATAATTTATCGAATGTGGGATAGTTTTATAAGTTTATAGTCTTTATATATTTTTAATACTCAAAAGATTTTTGGTTAATATCTAAGAGCACATAATTACTCTTACTTATAATATAAATTTTCATCACCTTATTATAATTATTTCGATGTAAGATTATTTTTACTTAAGTTTGTAGTCTTATTAAAAGACTTTTAAAGACTTAAAAGTTTTTTTGATTGATATTTAAGAATGAATGATTAGTTAGTCTTATTAATAATATAGAACTCATTAACTTATCATAATTTAAAAAATTTGTTTTCTTATTTATAATATAGAATCATAACCGTACCTTATTTTAATTGTTTCGATGCGGGATAATTTTAAATTTGTAGTCTTATTAAGACCTTTTTTAAACTCAAAATATTATTGGTTGATATTTAAAAACAATGTTTACTCTTATTTAGTAGAAATTCATAATCTCATCATAATTTTCGATGTGAGCGAATTAATTAAGTTGGTTGATGTTTAAGGAAGAATTATTATGTCTTATTTATAATAAATAATTTCTTCTCCTTATTATAATTTTTTACTTAAGTGTATAGTCTTAAGAACATTTTTAAGACGTAAAAGATTTTTGTTTGATGAAACTTTATCATTTTTCGAATGTGGGATAGTTTTATAAGTTTATAATCTTTATATATTTTTAAGACTCAAAAGATTTTTGGTTAATATCTAAGAGCACATAATTACTCTTATTTATAATATAAATTTTCATTACCTTATTATAATTTTTCGATGTAAGATTATTTTTACTTGAGTTTATAGTCTTATTAAAAAAGTTTTAAAGACTTAAAAGTTTTTTTGATTGATATTTAAGAACGAATGATTAGTTAGTCTTATTAATAATATTGAATTCATCAACTTATCATAATTTTTCGATATGGGATAATTTATTTAAGTTTATAGTCTTCCATCACCTCATCATAATTTTTCAATATGAGATAATTTACTTAAGATTATAGTCTTAAAAACTCTTTTTAAAACTAAAAAAAGTACGTCCTTACTTTTGATTATAATATACAATTTCATCACTCCATCATAATTTTTCAATGTGAAATGATTTTAAGTTTGTAGTCTTATATATTAAAAGCTTTTTTAAGAGTTAAAAGTTTTTTTGTCGATATTTAAAATTGAATGATTACTATTATTTATAATATAGAATTACATCCCTCCATCATAATTTTTCGATGTGGGATAATTTAAATGTTTTTCTTGGTCGATATTTATTTAAAACCGAATGATTACTCTTCTTTATAATATAAAATTTCATCACCTCATCATAATTTTTCGATATAGGATAATTACTTAAGGTTTATAGTCTTAGAAACTTCTTTTGAGATTCAAAATATAATTACTTAAGGTTTATAGTCTTAGGAACTCATTTTGAGATTCAAAAGACTTTTGGTAGATATCGAAAAACGAATTATTACTCTTTATTTATAATATAGAATTTCATCATCATATTATAATTTGTCGATGTGAGATAATTTTAAAACTGTTATATGTAATAAATTCATTACATAATGTGAACCAAATAATATGAAATTTATACTCTAATAAAAGCATTTTTTACCACGAATATAATTATTTTATTTTTATAATTTATTTTACGATAATGTTTTTAAAAAATGAACTCTAAAGGTTTTTAACTGAGAATGGTAAAACATCTCATAAATATGATAAATTAAATATATATTATTATAATAATTAAAAGATTCTCTAGTTGATTTTTTTTATTATTTATGATACTTTCCTAATTTGAGGTTTGATGAAATGGACCAATGAGATCACTCGAAAAAAGCCTAATATATATATATATATATATAGAGAGAGAGAGAGATGAGTTCTAATGAGCCCCTTATAAGTATTGAGTCTCTAAGTCCTCATCCCATCCGTTGGATGGGAGATGGATGAAGGGACGAGATCAATCACTATATTATTAAAAAAAAGATACTGCTTCCATTAAAATAGGAAGGAGAATATTTGAGTAATGTATAATTCCCATTCATTCAATCATTCATTATCTCGTTCATCAATTCTGTTTTCATCACTTTCTTCTTCATTGTTCTCTCGCTCATTCAATTATTCATTCTCTTGTTCATCATTCTTATTCGTGCCGCTGCCATTTACTTTAAAACCACACAATCAAGACCACATTTAGTCAGTCATCGTCTTCATCGCGCTGCTGCATTATACGTTCGATCAATCCGGCTTCTACTTTCCATTCAATGGCTGATATGCAAATCGTAGAAAACCTAAGCGGTGAATATATGCATTGTAGTTTATACTGGAAAGGACATGGGAGTCATTAAGATGATACTAAATTATTATTTTCTACTTTTTTACGTTGAACTGCATATTCATCATACGATATCTGCGCACACAAAAGATATCGGGTTATTTTAGTTCACATACTGTGTTACTTTAGTGTAGAATGTCCCTTATTGTAATGACAAACTTTTATTACTTTTATGATCTGTTACTTTAATTCATCAAAGTTGTTACTTTAGTACTTAACGTCTATTATTGTAACGGATTAGATTGTCATGGTAATATACGAAACCGCCATATTTAACAAAAAAAAAAGATATTGTTTCCTATAATAGTGTGACGTGATTGCCAACAAAATTGGAAACAAATAAAAAGAGTAACTGCCCTAAGATTTGCATTAAAAAAAGAAAAAAGAAAAAAAAGGGAGATACTGCTTCCTAAAATAACTCCTATAATTTTAGGAAACAGTAAATCACTTTATTCATTCATTCATTCACATTACTACGTTCATCATCATCAAACCTAAAAAAAATGCTTCTCATCAATCTGTGCTCGACATCTCATTTTATGAATTCAATGATCGCGACATCTTCAACTGTTGATAAGAAAATCGTAGAGTACAACAATGGTGAGTTTTCGATATTGCTTACAATTTTTTTTGTTAATTTTATTCATTTCATCACGTTCAGTCATTCATCTTCTTCGCGCGGTTGCAACTTACGTTCAATCAACCCACTCAATAACACGTTCAATCATTTATCTTCTTCCTCGCGACGCTGAAATTTCTCATTCCATGGCGGATATGCAAATCGTCGAATACACAAACGATGAATATTTGGTTTCTAATTTATACTGAAAATGCGTCATTAGGATGCTCCATATTATTAGATTTTAAAGTTTACGGTATGGAAACTGCATATTATTGAAGATCTAATCATTATATGAATTTTACGCACGAACAAATATATGGAGTTATTGTAATGCACATACTGTGTTACTTTAACATACACAATCTGTTATTTTAATGCCTAACCCATGTTATTTTAATACACATAATGTTAATTGAATCTAATGTTACTTTAACGCACTTCATTTGTTACTTTAGTTCTTTTCATTTGTTACTGTAATGCATTGGAGTGACAAAAAAGATTTAGAATACCACCATATAAAAATAAATAAAAAAAGAAAGATATGGCTTCCTATAATTATGGGACATGATTGACTTCAAAATAGGAAACAATATCAAAGAGTATCGCCCACATTCAAAGATAGATACTGCGTAATACTCTCATTTCTGATCATTATATGAATTTTTTGAACTAACCTATACCTGGTGTTATTTTAATGAACATTATCTGTTACTTTAATTCACATTATCTGTTACTTTAATGTCTGACCTTTGTTACTTTATACCTGGTGTATAAGCATCCTCTGTTAATTGAATCCAGTGAGAGTTTCCTCCATACATAGGGCAGATCTTCTGTAACAGCGCTAAATTTTTCGCGACCAAAATAACAAACCGAAACGGAAAATTCAAAGTTGTTACTCCGCACTTAGCTCACAAAGCCAAGTGCAAGACAAATAAAATGATATAAATCAACCGAAAAAGAAGTTTGATAGAAATAATTGAAACGAAGTAGAATTTCGATAATTAATTAAATGAAAACATTGCAGCGGAAGACTTAAGTCTTACAAAATCCAAAACGGTTTAAAACAATCTCAACCCAATAAATCAAATATAAATATAAATAGCTCGGAGCCAAAGTTAAATAATTAAAATCCTTCCTCGCTCAGCCAAAACCCGAAACCAGAATGCACCCTCGCTCAGCCAAAACGTCGTAAACGCACCTTAAACCAACTAGACCAACAAAGCTCCCAGAGTCTGTTATAACCTCCAAAAACTTTTACCAAAACAATACCAATGTGTGATTCGTGTCACAAGTTCAATATCCAAAATATTACGAGTATCATAAAATTCACCATTGACAAAATAATTTACAAAACCGCTTTAAAAATATAATTTAAACCGAACATGCTCTTTACTTAAATGTGAAAAGGGTAAAACGTCCTTACCTCTCAAGACGGTTAATCCAAGCTAAGATTAGTCCAAAAATTCTCTCTTCCCGAACCCTAAAGGCTACAGGTAATATAAACGGTTCAATAACTTAACCCTCCAACTAAATAATATCAAGACGATGCTAACTCATAATATTCACTCTGTAACTACTAACTAAGTAGCTTGCTAATAACGGTCAAAGTATCGGTAAATCAAGTCCTAACCAACTTAACCGGAACAATATTCTAACTCTTGAGTTACCAAATATTTGTTCATCTAACGTTCCGACTAGTATTAGATCTTATCTTAACTATCAACCTCGTCTTATATATCACCTTCCAAATCCTTAATTATTCAACGTGACTCAATAATATGCCCAACAACATCTTCAATTGTATGCTTTTGTTCAAGTGTACACTACCACGCACACCTTGTACTTTTCTCTTCTTTTTTTTTGTTAATTTATTAACTCCATCATAATCAGCCTCCTACTTCGATCACCTATAAACCTTAAACTATGAACCCAAAGACAATCCAAACCCATAACAAACCATTAACGACCTCGATACAACAACGTCCCAAAAATAACAACAAATTTCGCAAACCCGACACTGAAACCCAACTACACCATTCTTTTCAACACAAATCAACAATTAAGGACCATAAAATCACTCTCTAAGTATTATTTAAACAATACCCATAAGAATACTCACAAAACTCGATTTACAGATTAAAAGAAGAGAACGAATAAAAAGTCGGGACTTACAGTTTATATAATCAGATAGAAGTATGAGAGGCAAACAAAATCGTGGTTGAGGCTTCAAAAACAGAGGAAGGGGTAGTCACTTGTGCGGCAGATACAAACAATGGATGGGGAAGGTTCAAGGTTGGGTATGAAATATAATGGGACGGTGGGGAGTTTAAATAGAATAGGTTTCTTTTTTCTTTTTCTTTTTCTTTTTTTTTGTTTGTGTTTGACCCAAATTACCCAATACAAAGTCGGTTTATAATTAATGCTTCACTTTTAAAATAGTAAAAACCAATTTATAATAAGAAGGCCCAAAATACTTAAAATTTTATAACGACATTAAAATATTTTTCCAACTTAAAAACCCGATTTATATAAAAGTAGAAAAGTCAAGCTTTATAATTGACTTGGAAAATAACGGGGTGTTACATCTTCAAGGACGTGGATGAGTCAGTAAACTTCTATAAAATCTACGCATTGGCTTGTGGATTCGAAGTGAGGAGGTCCACAACAAAAAGATGGCGCGGTGGTTAGATTAAATCAAAACTTCTGACGATGATGATGAAGAAGAGGACGAGGAGGATGAAGAACCAGAATTCTAAGTAGGACAGTATATTGTTAGAGTAACATACATTATTCATTAGAGTAACATACTTAATGCGTTACAATAACACAAATTATGAGTAATAGATGTGAAACATTTGAATTGTAATGAAGTTGATTCAGTTGGAACTCTTGTATCAATTTTTGTTTTGGAATATCCTTAATAAAAACAAACATTATTCTTTTGGTTAATTGGAACGACTCCTATGTATGCAAGAGACTATTATGCAACGTAACATATTTTACGAGTTAGAGTAACACAGTTCATGAATTACAGTAACACATTGTATGAGTCAAAGTAACACAATCAATGAGTTAAAATAAACAACGTCAAAACGGAGAGTAAGTTATGCGGGAGGATTTGTGAATTGAAAAAAATTAATTTTCAATAAATGTGTTATGTGAGAGAAAGAAGATCAGTGAAAAAAAATTAATAGGAGAGAAGATTTGAGTATATAATTAGAGAGGAGAGAGAAAAAAATGAAATATTTACAAAGATTTTGTCAGTTATTTCCTTAATTGACAAAACAAATCTTGACCATTAATCTGTAATTAAATCAAAGGCTAAGATGAGGACTCACGGACTCAAAATATATAAGTGGACTCACCTGATCCCACTTCTATATATATATATAGAGTAAGGTTCTTATGAGTCCTCTATATATGAGTCCCTAAGTCCTCATCCCATCCATTGAATGAGATGAGGATGGATGGACAAGATTCAATCTATCTTTGCATTAAAAAAATAAAAATAAGATAAGATACTGCATCCTAAAATAACTCCCATAATTTTAGGAAACAATAATATCACATTCATTCATTCATGTTCATCAAACCTAAAAAAACGCTTCCAATATCACGCTCATTCATTCATTCAATCTGTGATCAACAACCCGTTACTATGGATTCAATGATCGCGACATCTTCATCAACGGTTGATAAGCTATTCGTGAAGCACAAAAAAGGTGAATTCCGATATTGCGTCAACTTTATTCATTTCATTCATCATATTTTCATATCAATGGTTCATTGCTCTCGTGTTAGTATAGATTCCAGATTATTATGTTTATTATTTAGGTTTTTCATAATATTCACGGATTATTGTTTAGGTTTTTTATAATCTTCATCCATTGTTAAGCTTTCATTGCCATGGAAGTCATTAAGATGCTCCATTTGATTAGATTTTACGTTTATAGTATGGAAACTGCATATTATTAAAGATTTGATCATTATATGAGTTTTTCGCACAAACATATATATGGAGTTATTGTAATGCACAAAATATGTTACTTTAGTATAGACCATCCGTTATTTTAATGTCTAACCCTTGTGTATAGACATCTTCTGTTAATTGAATCTCGTGTTACTTTAATGCACTTCATCTATTACTTTAGTTTTTGTCATCTGTTACTGTAATGCATTGGAGTAACAAATGATTTAGAATAACGAGTCATCATCATTAGAATAACATACCTAATGTACTACAGTAACACGTTTGAAGCATTGGAGTAGCATGTCATCGGATTTAGTTATTAATGTTTTGGTTAGAATACCGTCATATTTCAAGTTCTGATTGTTTGTTTGTCGCCACGTTTATTTGCATGGTTCTTGTTTTTGTAGTAGACGCAAAAGCACAGGAATGGTGCAGGGATGTGGGTGAGAGTTTCACTTCATACATAGAGTAGATCTTCAAAGATGTAGATGAGAAGAAGAAGAAGAATCATTAGGAAACGTCATGTAAGTCATCGTCTGACGATGAAGAAGCAGAATCATGAGGAGGAGGAGGAGGAGGAGGAGGAGGAGGAGGAAGAGGAGAAGAAGAAGAAGAAGAAGAAGAAGAAGAAGAAGAAGAAGAAGAAGAAGAAGAAGAAGAAGAAGAAGAAGAAGAAGAAGAAGAAGAAGAAGAAGAAGAAGAAGAAGAAGAAGAAGAAGAAGAAGAAGAAGAAGAGGAGGAGGAGGAGGAGGAGGATGAAGAACCACAATTATGAGTAGAACAATATATTGTTAGAGTAACATACATTATTCGTTAGAGTAACATATTGAATAAGTTACAATAATAAAGTTTATGAGTTTGATTGATTTTCCAATATCTAGTCCTTAGAGTAACATCCTTTATTGGAGTAAAATGAGTTAGAATAACACACATTATGCGTTAGAGTAACATACTTAATGAGTTTCAGTAACATAATTTATGAGTATAATTTGATTTCCAATATCCAGTTCTTAGAATAACAGGTGTGAAACATTAGAATTATAATGGAGTTTTATAATTTTTGTTTTGGAGTATCCTTAATAGAAACATACATTATTCTTTTGGTTGATTGGAAGTCCTGTTTTTCCAAAAGACTATTATGCAACGTAACAAATTTTATGAGTTAAATTAACACAGTTCATGAATTAGAGTAACACATCGTATGAGTTAGAGTAACAGTTTTTGCAAAAGACTATTATACAACGTAACAGATTTTCTGAGTTAAAGTAACACATTTCATGAATTAAATTAACGCATTGTATGAGTTAACACATTTCATGAATTAAAGTAACGCATTGTATGAGTTAAAGTAACACATTTCATGAATTAAAGTAACGCATTGTATGAGTTAAAGTAACATAGTTTATGAGTTATGGCAATAACATAGTAACATACGTACAATTACAGTAGAAAAATGATGATTTTTTGGTGAAGATGAAATTAATTTTGAAGAAACTTGTGCGAGAGAAAGATCAAGCACTTAAAAGATTGATAGGAGAGAGAAGATTTGCATTGAAATAATTAAGGAAGAGAGAGAAATGATATATTTACCAAGATTTGTTAGTTATTTCCTTATTTCACCTCAAGCAATCACAACCATCCATCTTCCACTTGATCAATGGTCCAAGATTGGACTCACGGACTCAATGTATATAGGAGGACTCACTTGATCCTTACTCTCTCTCTCTCTCTCTCTCTCTCTCTCTCTCTCTCTCTCTCTCTCTCTATATATATATATATATATATATATATATATATATATATATATATATATATATATATATATATATATATATATATATATATATGGGAGATCAAATAAGGGCATATTACATAGGTAAGGGCATAAGTTCCAATCTCAGTCGTCAGATTAAATAGAGATGGATGGCTGAGATTGAGTGATATGTATAATTATTTTAAAAAAAATAAAAGCAATGTTTACGTTTTCCATGCATGCCTCTTTTTCCCACCACAATTGATTACTCTGCTCTCTCTCCAACCCATCTCCACTATTCCATTACTACTCCACCAAACTCCTCTTCAATCTCAGTCTCCATTACTACTGCTCTTCAACCTCCGCCCTCTATTTTCCCTTCAATCTCCGTCGAAGCACCTCCAGTTCTTCATCTCCATTACACTTCTTCATTTCAGGTAAATCTTACTGTTAATTTCGCATATTCAGACCAGTAATCCCTAATCTGAAATTCGAGTAACCCTAATTTGAAATCTTACTGTTAATTTCGTACTGAGATTATGGTTTTTTTTGTTTACAATCAAAAAAAGTTAGGGTTTTTTATGTTTGCAATTGAAGTTAGTTTAAAATCAAAAAAATTAGAGGTTTTAGGTTTAGAATCGAAATTCCTTATAAATCATAAAAATCAGGGGTTTTTTAGGTTTAGAATCGAAATTCATTTAAAATCAGATTAAAATACTGTTAGGTTGATTTTGTTTAATATTTAAAAAATTAGGGGTTTTGTGTCTATTGTTGTGGGTTTTGTTTCATATTTGAATTTGATCGTAATCAATTGAATTGATTTGTCTGATGGTTTCATATAAAAAAAATTGGTTGAATTTGATCGTAATTGATCGATTTGTTTAATTTCATATCAATAAACTGGTTGAATTTAATCGTAAGCAATTGATTTGATTTGACGATTTCATATCAAAACAACTGGTTGAATTTGATCGTAAGCGATCGATTTGTTTGATTTCATATGAAAATTAAAAACTGGTTGAATTTTATTTGGTTGATGATTTCATATCAAAATCTGGTTGAATTGATGAATTTGATCGTAATTACGATGATTTGGAATTGAATTGATGAACAGGTAACATGAAAAGTGACATACAATGGACATTACATGAACAAATTCGCAGCACAACGATGTGCAGCTCAGTCAGCATGATGTTCATATTCTTGAATGTACTGAAGATGAAAAATATATGGGACACGTATACTGAAGTTTCAGAAGATGAGAGTTGAATTTCTACGGTCTTGGAATTGAAGTTTCAAACATACAGTTGAATATATGAGAAGAAGAGAAATGAACATTTTACCATTTAAGCGTGTGGTAGATTGTTTTGAATGTACACCAGTTAACTATGATGTTGTACATGTAATATACTGAAGTTGCATTGCAGTTGAATTAAAGTTTCAAACAAACTGTTATTTAAATATTGAAAGTCATGCACTGAAGATGCAAGTATACGTGTTTAGAAGTCTCAGAAGCTTAGAGTTGAAGTTTCATAAATTGAGAGTTGGAGTTGTAAAGAATTTGAATTAAAGTTTCAAGCGTGTTGTGGACATGACATAGGTCCACCCCGACGCGGCCACGCGCGGGTTTGGGTAGGCGAATGAATCTCCATATGAAACGGATCGAATTGAAATTTAGGTCTATGTGGAGTCGCCACCGAATTTTGTGGTTATTCGGAACCATTCGAGCCCACTCTATGTCGTAGTGGTCCGTATACAAAATACGGCCCATTTCCGATGTCAGAGTTTATTGGGCTCGTCCCTTTGCATTTGATACCAATACCGACGTTATCGGATATTGTGTATTAAATGACTCTCGTGCGCCAACGATTTCGGGCATCCGGAAACAGAGGTTCTGAGTAAGGGGTGAGGGTACGTGTTGGGAAGCCCACAAAGGACACCCAACCCCGCCCGCACATTAGCGGCCTCTACTAAGAATTCGAATGACTTTCCAATACGCGCGTTAGTTAAACGGGAAAATGATATGCAAAGATTATTTTCCCTAAACATGTGAATGGAATTGAAAAGGGTTTCTAAGTCAATTTAATGCAATTAATTCTACGTCAAAGTGGAATTTTAGCATGTGGGTTCATTTTAGTAAAATAAAACAAACGAGAAAAATCGACAAAGGAAACAATCAAACCGTTAGTAACGATGTAATTAACGAGTAATGAAATGAATGATGCAAATGAATTAATGCATGATTTTGAAAAAGATTATGACACGTGATTGATTAACACGCGTTGACCGAGGTCAAGGAAAAAATATATCGAAAACTTGAAATATGCCGGAAAAGTCGATGTTAAAAGAAAACGAAGATATGTGTCGCGGTTTTCAGGGAACCATGCGACTCGCCCAAGAGGGGCGCGACTCGCCCGAGAAGGGCGCGACTCGCGCCACAGGCTGCCCCGGACTCGGTTTTTCGAAAACTGTTAATTTTGATAAATCGCGTACAAATATGGACTGATTTATACCCGACTTAATATTTTCGACATTCATTATATTCAATATTCGAATATGAAATCGATATTGAATACTTAGAATGATTTACACTCGATTCTAATTGTGGTGCTCGTCAGATCCCATATTCGATTATTGAATCGATACGGAATACTAGAGCGAAAAAAATAAGGAAAATTGATTTAAGTCGTTTTAAGTCAATCAAGACGATATGAATTTCTCTCCGCGTTTGTAGCGTCGTAATTACAACGTGACGCCTACGTTAGCCTCAACGAAAAATCGAATTGATTGAATTAAATTGACTAGATTTCCTAGATTCGACATCCAATTATGAAATTGGTATCGAACCTACGAAATCGATGATTTGCTTAAATTAGAGGACTTGATTCCCTCGGCTTTTCCGAGATCGAAATAAATCCCGAGGGATTGTGATGTCGGATCCGCGTCAACGGGTTTCGACCCTTATTAAAATACGATGTTTGCTTTTGAAAATTAATGTAAATATGCGACTAATAATAATGATGCAAACAAAATTAAAAAAAATATTGTTTAAGTTAACTTATCTCAATAATCAAATAATCGGGGTATTGGAACAAGCGACCGTCAACGCTGTGTGCAATACACTTGTATATTCATGTTTCCTTATTCCGATACCCCTCTTATTCGACACAAATTTATAAGTATTTTAATGTTTTGTATTAGTTATTATCGATATTATGATGCAATAAAGAAAAAATAAAAAAAATAAAAAAATAAGAAAAGGCGAAGAAGATGACGAGAGGAAGAGAAAAAGGAGAGAATGGGGTTTTGACACCCTCAACCTACATGTTCTTGTCTCGGATCGAACTCGTAACCGTGGCTTTAACACAAGAATCTTCGAGGTTTTATGGAGGTTAAGTTATGGTGGCTCAGGATTGATTCTTAAAACTAGGTTTAGGGTTTTTTTGCTAATGTAGAATTGCTAGAGTTTGATTAGGGTTGCATGTATGAGATTAGGATTTTTTTTTTTAAGTGGTAGAAGTTGTATTAGGGTTGAATTTGATGTGTAAAAAGATCTGTAATTGTGTGTGCTTGGGGGGTATAAATAGGCATGGACATGCGCTTTGGTGTCTAGGGTTTTGCCTTGACGGACGACCTGATGGCCCGTCTGAAGGTGGACTGTTGGTTTTGCTTCTTGAGTTCGACTTTTGATGTTGTGAAAGGTTGTTTTATATGTCTCGGAAACGACTTTGACCAGGGTTGACCCGATCGCTAAAAGTCGGTTTTAATTCCGGTGTCGGTTTTGACCCAAATTAGCTTTATTTGATTGGAAACGGCCCACTGGACCTGGATTCGAGGTTGATTTTGTGAGATTTGTACTCTGTAAGTGTGTTAGCCAGCGATTAAAGGATTTAAGCCCGTATCCGAGCGCATAGAAGCACGTTAGCGTCCGATCATCATCGGGTGGTTTTTGGGAAACTACCATAGACACCTGGCAGTCAAAATGCGGGTGTCTACAGGTTGTTGTATGTTTTTACAGAGAAATAATGTTCAACTTTCCATCAGTTATATATAAAGTTGTAATTGTTATGATCTGAAGTTCTAAAGTGAATGAGTTGAAGTTATAAAGTGAGTTTGTTGAAATTATAAATACGGTAGTATTCGACGTTATGAGCTAAAGATGAAAGTATGTGGGAGACGAGTTCTAAAATTTCAAAAGTGAGAGTTGAAGTTGTGTAATAATTGAATTAAAGTTTCAAGCGTACAGATGGATATTTTGTCAGAAAAAACTTCGTATTCAATATTTTAAGAAGACGCTATCATTCATAATTAAGTTTTACGGAACTATTGATGAAGACGCTTTTATTTAAAGAATGATTTAAATTTCGTATTCAATATTTGAAATAGAATTTACGGAAAAATATTTGAATAAATTAGAATTAACAAGTGAATAGTGACATGTAGAAAAAAATAATAAGATTGAATAATTGAATGAAAAATGTTGGAAGTTGGGAAGAGACATAATATTTATTGCCAGCATTGGAGTCAATATTGGAGTCACTACTATTAATTGCTATTAGTTTCTAAACTCAATCTCAGTCATCCATCTAAATTAATCCAATGGTAAGAATTTGGACTTATGCCCTTAAACTAACCCATGTTCTTATTAGAACTCTCCTATATCTATCTATCTATATATATATATATATATATATATATATATATATATATATATATATATATATATATATATATATATATAGACAGAGAGAGAGAGAGGTAGGTTCAAATAAGGGCAACAACTATTTTAAGGTCAAAAGGTCAAGTGTTAAAGTTACACAAAAAGTGCTTAAATTTACACGAGATGAGTGATAAAGTTGCACTTTATCACTTGAAGTGATAAAAGAGCTGAATGTTATAGTTACATATCAATTTTAAACAAATGCAACTTTATCGTATGTCATCTGTAACTTTAATATACACTTACTGAAACATGTTGCCCTTATTTGAACCTACCTATATATATATATATATATATATATATATATATATATATATATATATATATAGAGAGAGAGAGAGAGAGAGAGGATCAAGTGAGTCCCTTTTTTTTATTTGAGTCCATGAGTCCTATTCTTAGCCATTGATCTAAAGAGGATGAATGGTTGAGATTGCATGTAGTAATTAAGGTAGTAATTACCATATTTTGGAAATAATATGAGAAAATTCCCTCTCCTCCCTAAATTACTGCCAACTGATATCTTCTTCTCTCTCATCTCATTCATTTTTTTTCATTCAAACACCCGCCTAACACAAAAACCCTTCACCTTCATCATCTCTCATCTCATTCAATTTTTTCACTAAACTCAAGCACACCCGAGCACTCAATCGCACAACTCAACTCAATCGCTCAACTCAACTCAATCGCTCACCTTCAACTCGAGCAAGGTTATATTGAAGCAGCTTTCTAACTTTAGCAAACATAATGAACAAGGTGCGATCGCGATTGTTGGAAAACGTAGACAAGTATGCGGACGCTAGACAAAAGATCATCGACGCTCCCAAGAGCAAGCCAACAAAGGGCCGAAAAAAATAACGTGTTTACTGAATCATGTCATCTCTTTTCTAACTACGAATTAATGGTTTGTATTCTTTAGTTACCTGTCTAATTACATTGGTATTTTGACTATCACCAATGCATTGAACCTGTTAAACTCTGTTACACTAACTAGTTGTACCTGTTACTCTAATTTACTACTGGTGTTACTATGGAGATTACTGAAGTTAACCCAATTTTCTTTGGTCTCACAATCTGTGTGTTACACCGAAGCATTGTAAATGTTACTTTAATGAACAATTTATGTTACTTTAAGTTATTAATGGTGTTTGTGCAATGATATTGCAATTAATTCCTCTGACGCATTATATATTGTTTTTTGAAGAACAAATGTTGGTACTTTGTCAATGAATGGAACCAATCCAAGTTATCCCCAGTTACTTTGGCAATGATTTTGTCTAAACAACACTGTTGTCTTCAGTTACTTCAATGCATTGTTTCCGTTACTGTAACAGACGAATAGTGTTACTCTGACACACATGAGATGTTACTCTAACAAAAAACACATGTATTAAATAAATATAGTGTTAAATGCACCGTAACACAGCGCTATGTGTAAAAAAAATTGTACAAAATTAGTTTTTCGTGTAAACAAGAAAAAAAGAAAAAATTCTTATAATGACAAAAAAACACGAGTATTCTCAAAACACTTGTTCATCCTCCTCGTCTTCCTCGGTGTCTTCTTCAGTTTCCTCTCCTTCGATGTCTTCATCTACTTCATCCTCGTCATCCTCATCATTGGTTGGCTTAGTAGGCTGTTTAGGCGGTCGTGCTGCCTACGGATTTGGACAGTTTCGTTTGGTTGGCTTAGTATACTTTCTCACATCAAATCCGCAAGCCAGCGTAGATTTTGTAAAATTCCATTGCCTCATCAATTGTTCCGAATACTTGCTCCATGTACGGAGTGAAAACCTCACCCACATCTCTGCACCATTCCTGTGCATTCGGTTCTTTGCCAATGCTTCGTGCAAGAAATTAAAAAATGTCACGCCCATGGACATAAGTGTTACTTCAACTCATAAGTTGTGTTACTTTAACCCTTAAAGGATGTTACTCCAACGTCAGCGCCAAAAACCCTTTTCAGTTACGTGTTTGTGTTACTCTAATTAGAATTAGATATTACTGTAATTCATAACTTGTGTTACTTCAACGCCATGACTGCTTCAACATAAAGCAAACAATAATATCAGTGAAACAATAATATCAATGAACCATTGTTATTAATCCATGATTGATCAAATGAATCAAATTCTACCTTTTCCAGTGTTGTCATGTGCGTTCGCATTTTTGGCAAAACCACCTGCACAAAATCAAACAGCGTTACACCCATGCAAATAATGTGTTACTATAATTCATAAGTGGTGTTACTCTAACGTGTACAATACGTTACTCTAACATCATCATCAAAATCCTTTTTCTGAACGTTCATTTGTGTTACTGTAATTGCAAGTAAGTGTTACTTTAATGCAGAAGGCATGTTACTTCAACGACGTTTATGCGTTAATTGAAATCAAAACAATAGTATCAATGGATATCATGGAAAATCTGAATAAAAAGCATAAAAAGCCCTATAATCTATAAAGATCGAGAAAGCAAATAACCATTGATACGAAACTGTGATATCAAAACGCAATGACATCAAAAAAAAACGCAAATTGATACAAAACTGTGATACGAAATGACAATGAAAGCACTATAAACATGAAAATCGACGTAAAAAAAACACAATTTGACGCGATAAACCATTGATATTAAAACGCACATTGAAAGCAATATGACCATCGAAATCCATGAATAAAAATTGAATCAAAACGTGAATGAAATACTGAAACTCACCATTGTTATACTCGATCAGTTGCTTATCAACCGTTGAAGACGATGATGCGGTCATTGAATCCATTGTAACAGAATTCCGAGTACAAAATCGATGATTGAGCGTGAATGAAGAAAGGGTTTTTTTTTTGTGTTTGAATGAACGTGATATAATGAATGAATGTGAATGATGAATGAATGTGATAGGGAGTTATTGTTTCCTAAATTCATGGGAGCTATTTTAGGAACGTAAATCTTCTTTTTTTTTTAATGGATGCATCTTGTCCATCCATCCTCATCTTATCCAATGGATGAGATGAGGACTTAGGGACTCACAAAGAGTAAAGGACTCATAAGAGCCTTACTCTATATATATATATATATATATATATATATATATATATATATATATATATATATATTGATACTATTGGTCATTACATAGTCAAGTTAAATAAAAAATAATATTAATCATTAAATAAATAATAAGAAAGAATATATAAGAGGATCATCTCTATTCTGAGGTAGAATTAGAGAAGATAAAATGAAAAGGATGAAGATAGTGAGAAATGAGGTGATGAAAGAGATGATAAAGTGTCAAAAATATACTTCCTCTGTCTCACTAAAAAAGTAGCCCCTCTCTTTTAGTAAAAACTAGTTTGATGCCCGTGCGATGCACGGGTGCAACAATAACTTTATAATATGATTGTTCCATTATTATAAGCTAATTACCATCCTTTAATTCTGCTAATTTAATTTGATACCCAACCATGTTATTACAATCTACAAACCGTGTTTTGCTAATATTATACTACTTTGGCAAAATTGGTCAGTCAATAGTATATATTGAGGCATTCCACTTGCTTAAACCCCAGTTCGACGGTTTCTAAAATCGAAATGAACAACCTTTGGGCTAGCCTGATGAATACGGATCGATTAGAAGCATAAACATATGAAATCACACATTAACTATGTCACATAATCTGAATCTATCCTATCATTATAATTTTTTTAGTTAAAAAGGGTAAAAATAAATTAGGCGTTCGAACTATTTATGACCCATATTCTAACCATAACCCGACCCATGATCCGTATTTGACCCGACCTGTCCAACAGGTCTAATGTCTACATTAATTATCTAGGTGAAACAAATAATGTTCATTAAAATACCAACACTTGTATTTTGTCTATTTTGGAGATGATACATTTTCCCTCAAAACTTTGTCTATTTTGGATAGGCTGATCATAGATCGTACCGTCTGATTGACCCGTCCCGTTCGACCCGCGAACGACCCAAACCCGCTTGTATGTGGGTTAAAATTTTACATTTAGCCTGACCCATGTCTGGCCCGAACCCACATATGATTACCTTTGGAGGGGAAATATTTTGCTTTGGAGGAAAGAAATGGAAGAATCCATTTTATTTTTACCTACAAATCCCTACATCCTATTTTGCTAACCAAACAAATGAACTTGCTTCGCTCATTTTTCCTCCCCTCCCTTCACTTCCAAATCAATCTTTCCAAACACACCCTAAATGACCTCTTAATTTTGGACCATGATCTGGACCGACCTATTCAACCCGTGGGAAAAAAGAGACTACAAAACCTTAGTCTAAAAGTCAGCTCAAACCAACATATTCATATGTCTAGATTTTGCTAGAACTCTAGTTATAATTAATTACTGTATATATTATCTTTTTATTTTAATATAAATTTGTGTCTAGTCTTAACTTAAATTATCTAGCAATTTTAGTACAATATCTAGCAAATTTGTGACGGATATGTCTGTCACAAGGAAACTTGCTGGGAGACTAAAGTTATATTATCGTGTTAAATAGTAACGTTATTATTAGACTTGACAAAACTTGAACTGACTTGTAAACCCGACCCGTCCAACTCGTTTATTGGTAGGTCAAGATTCAAGACCTCTAAATCTTGATCTGTGACTTGATATTTTAAATTACAAATATAAACAACTAATATTCAATTTAATACACTTGTTTGGTGACTAAAGTTGTATTATCGTGTTAAATAGTAACGTTACTATTAGACTTGATAAAACTTGACCTGACTTTTAAATCTGACATGTTCAACCCGTTTATTGGTAGGTCAAGATTCAAGACCTCTAAATCTTGATTCGTGACTCAATATTTTAAATTACATAAATAGACTAATATTCAATTTAATACAACATTTTTTATTTTTTGATAATAAAATAATTACTAAAATAGTTTTAAAAATATATTGAAATATAAACATTGTAATCAAGGTCTATAAAATAATATTATTAAAATAAATAAAAAGTTAATATCAAAAATATTATTTTTTACTTAAAAAGGATAAAAAAAATTGTCGTTTGAAACTATTCTTCACCCGTATTCGTGACCCGTATGACCAGAATGGTATTTGAACCGACCTGTATTCTGACCCGACATATATAAAGCTATTTAAATAAATTATGTAGTTTAAAAATGTTTGGGACTACATGTCACTCGAAAAAAACTTCAATTATATTCATTTTGTTTTAACTGATTTAATCCATTATTATATTTAAGTGTTTTAACTTCATTAAATTTTTGAATTAGTTAATATAGTTTAATCAAATTTGTAGTTTTTAAAATTTTTAAACACTTGAATATAAATAATTTAAGTTTGTATTTAAGAATCCTAAAACTGTTGAAGACTATCAACGTCGCTCGAAATGTCTCGTTTAACTATATTGATTGATTCAATGTAGTTAATTTTTAGTTTTTGTTCGTGCCAAAAATTTGCGCCTCGGGAGTACCACGTGGCAAAATACGAGTGGACAGTCAAAAAGTCAGAAGTCAAAAATCAACAATAAGAGAGTCAAAATTCGAAGATGAAAAAGTGAAAGTTAAAGACTGAAAGACGGAAGTCAAATAATCGGAAGACGCACGTCAAGTCAAACAAACCCGAGACGATACACAATAATGGGTCAAATAAAGCATGAAGAAAATAAAACATTGGGCCACTTAATCATGAAGGCCCAACACATGGAAGATGAAACCCAGCCCACACCAAGAGAGAAGGAGGCAACAACCCCTTCTACAAACCAGGAAACCCTCCTGCAGACCAGGAGAGAATCCAGGAGAAGAAGGTAACGACTGAGGGAGAGTTAAAAGATGAGATCTCAGGCAATTAAGAGTGGATTAAATGTCAAGATTCTGGGGGAGAAAGAGGCAACGGTCAGCAGCAATATAAAAGGCAAGGAGAGGAAGAAAGATGGATCATCCGAACATACCCACTCAAGCCACCGACTCCACACATAAACAACACCAAAAATCCCTAGCAATCTACTAAAGATAAATACTCATATTTGTATTCTCTTCCTCATTCTTTTTCCATTCATAGTGAAACTTTGGTGGGATTCCGACTCCCTCCACGATTTTTCCCACATCGGGTTTCCGCGTCATCAAAACTTTGTGTGTCGTCCTTTCTTTTTCATTGTCCTTTACTTGCTAGACTCGTTCAATTTCGTCAACCCGTAGTTATAGGACGATCGCTTTGACCCGCAACCGATATCGTAGACCCGGTAAATTTTTACCAAAACAATTTGGCACCCACCGTGGGGCAAAGTGATCATTTCCTATAAGCCAAATCCTACCGTGAAGCAGTCTCGTGTCGTCATGACCGGATCCGGCCAAAGTTCTTCCGGCAATCAAGGAGCATCCACCCAGCCCATTGGAGGAGGATCGTCCCCAAGAGCAGCAGAGCCAGTTTTCACGCCCCTTACCTTGGTAATTCCTACCAGCCAGACGGTGAAACCCACATTGTCGGCGTCTAGGCCCCCTCCGACGCCTAAAACCTCTGGGGTCACAAGCTCCTCCAAGGCCAGAAAGGAAAGCGTACCAACCATAACCTTGACTCTAGGAGGATTCGTAGGAGAAGCCTCCAGTGGAGCGGGGTCACCAGACTTGATGTAGAGTATGCTCCAGGGAATCAATGCTCTGCGCCAGGCAGTAGAAACCCTGCAGAAGGACAACCAAGATATCAAGGCTAAGATCTCGGCAACAGACAAGACTCCAGTTGCATCGGTCCAGCCGTCACCAGAGATGTTACCCTTGATGCCAAGGGGAGAGCCCAGTACCCGCAGGGAGTCAATGACCAGCAGGAAGACCACCAGAGAAGTCCCCTCAGAGTTGGTCACCAGGCTGGAGCTAGGATTGGCTCCACCAAACCCAGTCATTGAACCCCAGGGATTGGGTTACCTGACCTACAGCCCCACACCTGGCAGATCTCCTACCACAGGTAACCTTCTCTCCAACATCGAAAGTCGAGAAACTAACTCACTATCTTTTGCAGGCACCCCTGTCCCCCAGGCGCCAGGATGGCAATTTGTAACTCCACCAGGGATGACCACCTTATCCAGCAACCAGCCCTCTGGAGGAGTGTGGACAGCACCCAGAACCCCATTCCAGCAGGCGTCAGAATGGCAGCCCGGATCCACGACAGCAGCAGTACCTTTGCCTCCTCCTCCTAGTAGTCAACACCTTGGAGGACCTTATGCAGGAAGTACTCCTTTCAACTTTTCTCCTCCTGCCTCTAACCCTCTTGCAGGAACAATCAGCGCAGCGGATCAGCAACGCCAGGAACTGAAGGAATTGAGAGACCTGATCAACAAGATTCCTGGAATGCCACGCCCCCTGGAGAGAGCAGCTAGGGACAGCTACGCAGATTCGCCCTTCATCGACGATCTAGCCTGTGTTGTTGTACCCAAGGGTTTCATGCCACCAGCCATGACGCTTTATGATGGCACTGCAGACCCCCTAGATCACATCAACCAATACAAACAGAAGATAATGGTGGTGACCGCTACGGGGCCTCTGAAGGAAGCCTGCATGTGCAAGGGGTTTTGCTCCACTTTGTCAGAAGCAGCCCTCCATTGGTTCGTCGGTCTGCCTAACCGAAGCATCACCTCCTTCGCTGACCTGGTCAATGCCTTCAACCAGCAGTTCGCCAGCAGCAGAAAACCAGAGAAGCAGACCAGTGACTTGTATCGGGTGGTGCAGAAGTTAGAAGAATCTACACGTGACTTCCTCAAACGATTCAACAAGGAGAAAGTAACCATCCCCAGATGTGATGTGCCCACCGCCATAGAAGCCTTCCGCCAAGGGCTCCACCAGGACTCGGATCTGTACGAGGACCTCACAAAATACCCGTGTGCCACGTTTGAGGATGTGCAGACCAAGGCAATGGCAACCATCAGACTGGAAGAAGATTCAGGCCCCAGAAGGGCTACGTATGGTTCTGGGCATGTCACCAGAAAGGCGCCAACAGAAAAAAGGGGTGAGAGATCGAAGCCCTACTCCAGGAATGTAAGCAAGGTTTCCGAGGAGAAAGACTGGAAGGACAATCCAGGATTGCCACCCAAAGTAAGTGAGTATGGGTTCTCTACCAACCTTGATGGGGTGCTCAAGGCCCTGAGGGAGTTAGGGCGCAGAGTCAGGTGGCCCAGGAGACAGGAGTACGCCAACGACCGAAGGGATGCCAGCAAGAAGTGCGAATTCCATGACGACATCGGACACCTTACCGATGAGTGTGTCCAGCTCAGGAGAGAGGTTAAGTTCCAGTATGATCAGGGGAACCTGGACCACCTCGTGTTCAGAAATTCCAGCAGGATAAATGCAGCAGATCAAGTATTGCCTTCCCCACCTCCAGTGTGTTCCAGAATTGTCAATGTAATCCCAGGAGGATCAGAATTATGTGGGCTAACTTACTCAGCAGCCAAGAGACATGCCTCTTACGCTAGAGGAGATAAGCCAGAGCACTCCTGGAGAGTCAGTTCTAGAGACCTCCCAGCCGTCACCTTTGATGAGACTAATGCAGAATCTGCCCCAGAAATTCACCATGACGCCTTGATAATCACTCTCTTCATAGGGAATTTCACCATGAAGAAGATTCTGGTGGACACCGGGAGTTCAGTCAACCTAATCATGTTAGAGACTCTCCAGAATATGGGGTTCAGTGAGAAGGACCTAACTAGGAAGTCGGTTCCCTTGGTGGGTTTCAGTGGTGAAACCAAACACTCTCTAGGGGAGATCACCATTCCTACCTACGCTGGAGGAGTAAATAAGCAAGTGCGGTACCTAGTCACCGATGGGCCCTTCACTTACAACGTGATTCTAGGAAGGCTTGGATCCATGAAATGAAGGCAATCACCTCCACCTACGACCAGTGTCTGAAGTTCCCAACACCCTGGGGAGTGCAGAAGATCAGTGGAAACCAGGGAGAGGCCAAGGATTGCTACAGGGTGGCTCTTAAGAAGACAGCGAGTCCCCCAGCATAGCAATTACAGAACCTTCACCTGCCTCTGCAGGGGTACGTCGAACCACCTCAGGCGGAAGTAGATGAAGTCAATTTGGACAAGCAACACCCGGAGCGAAAAGTGTTGATCGGATCAGAGTGTACAGGTAGGAATCCGCCAAAACCTCATTGAATTATTAAGAACTAACATGGATTGTTTTGCTTGGTCACATGATGATATGGTAGGTATAGACCCCAGCATTATAACCCATAGGCTAAGTGTGGATCCCAGCTACAAGCTAGTCCAGCAGAAGAGGAGGAAGTTTGCCCCAGAAAGAAATCAAGTCATAAATCAGGAGGTGGACAGTCTGTTGGCTGCTGGAAAAATCAGGGAGGTGAAGTACCCAGAGTGGTTGTCTAATGTGGTGGTGGTCCCAAAGAAGAATGGCAAGTGGAGAGTGTGCGTCGATTTCACCGACTTGAACAAAGCATGCCCGAAAGGTTCATTCCCCCTACCACATTTAGATGCCATGGTAGATGCTACAGCTGGCCACGAGATGCTAACCTTTCTTGATGCATGGAGTGGGTACAACCAGATCAAAATGCATCCAGCAGACCAGGAGAAGACAGTCTTCAGGTCTGAGAGAGGTATATATTGTTACAATGTAATGCCTTTTGGTCTGAAGAATGCAGGTTCCACGTACCAGAGACTATTCAATAAGATGTTCAAGAGATAGATTGGGGACACTATGGAGGTACATATTGACGACATGGTCGTCAAGTGAAAGCAAGCTCCGCAACATACAACACACTTGGAGGATACCTTCAACACCTTGAGGGAATACAAGATGAAGTTAAATCCTTCAAAGTGCACATTTGGAGTGTCATGTGGGAAGTTTCTGGGGTACATGGTGACCCAGAGGGGAATTGAAGCTAGCACGGAGTAGATTAAGGCCATCCTCCAGCTGGAATCTCCACAGAAGACAAAAGACGTGCAAAGGCTGACTGGAAGAATTGCCGCTCTGAACAGATTTATCTCCAGGTCTTCAGATAGATGTCGGTTGTTCTATGATATCCTGAAGAAGGCCCAAAGGTTTGATTGGACAGCAGAGCACGAGAAGGCGTTCAGCGACCTGAAGCACTACCTCAGCACTCCACCTCTGCTGTCAAAACCAGAACCTGGAGAGCAGCTCTTCCTATACCTGTCAGTAACCGAGGTAGCAGTTAGTGCAGTAATGGTGAGAGAACACGAGGGAGCGCAACACCCGGTATATTTTGTCAGTAAGTCTCTGCTTCCTGCAGAGACCAGGTACACATCCCTTGAAAAACTCGTACTTGCACTTGTTACGGCATCTTATAAACTTCGACCTTATTTCGAGTCACATGTTATTTCTGTAATAACAAATTACCCGTTGAAAACTATTATGAGAAAACCTGAGATGTCAGGAAGGATGGCCAAGTGGTCCATGCACTTGAGCGGCTTCGACCTGAAATTTGTCCCCAGAACAGCAATAAAGTCCCAGACGTTGGCAGATTTTGTATCCGACTTCAGCCCAGCACTGCAGACCCAGGCAGAGAATGACATCCTCCTCCTGGAAGAAGACAAGGGTGAACAGGTATGGAAGCTAAATGTAGATGGCACTTCCAACATGAGAGGATCTGGAGCAGGAATAGTTCTCAAGTCACCTCAGGGGATCTCATAGTCCAAGCAGTATGGTGCGAATTCCGGACAACAAAAAATGAGGCAGAATATGAAACTTTGATCTTAGGTCTCCAGCTGGCCATAGACCTCAAAATCAGGCGTCTGGAGGTATACAGTGATTCCCAGTTGATAGTAAATCACGTGAATCGTTCGTATGCCGCAAAGGATTCCAAGATGATGGCCTACCTTGAAATGGCGAAGGATCTATCCCTCAGAGTCGTAGCCTTCTCAATTAGCCAAATCCCGAGAGACAAGAATGCAGAAGCAGACGCCCTGGCCACCCTAGGGACGACATTCAAACCTGGAGTAGTCTCCACCATAGCCATTGTCCATGTCCTGGAGCCGGCAGTTTGGAAGGATACACAGAAGCACAAGATGCCTGGAGAAGGGGAAAATTCATCAGACCAGAGGTTGCAGTGGTTATAGGAAGCAGGAATCTGCAGCACCACAACAGGACAAGGAGAAATCTCAGATTGGAGAAAACCCTACCAAGAGTGGCTGCAGAATGACGTTCTGCCAGCAGATAAGAAGGAAGCTAGGAGCTTTAGAATGAAGGCGTCTAGGTTCACCCTCATTGATGGTGTCATGTTCAAAAGGTCTGCTGCTGGACCATACCTGAGGTGCTTGGGTCAACAGGAAGCAGAAGTCGTTATGCATGACCTTCACAGTGGTGAATGTGGAAATCATGCAGGGGGCAGGAGTCTATCCAACAAAGCACTCCGCCAGGGCTACTATTGGCCAACAATAATGCGCAAAGATACCATAGAGTATGTCAGAAAATGTGACGCCTGCCAAAGACACGCACCAGTCAACCACCAGCCAGCAGAGCCATTGCATCCAGTAATCTCTCCTTGGCCTTTCATGAAGTGGGGGATGGATATTGTTGGCAAGTTACCAAGAGCTCCGGGAAACAAAGTCTTCATGTTGGCCATGACGGACTACTTCTCCAAGTGGATAGAAGCAGAAGCATTCCCTCAGGTGACTGAAAAACAGGTTATATCCTTCATAAAACGCAACATTATCTGCAGGTTTGGCATTCCCTCAGAAATCATCTGCGACAACGGATCCCAGTTTGTTGGCAACAAGATGGAGACCTACTGCGCCGGGTGGAACATCACACTAAGCAAGTCTACCCCCAAAAACCCTCAGTCTAATGGTCAGGCGGAGTCTAGCAACAAAATTATGATAGACAACCTGAAGAGAATGGGTGGAGGAGGCAGGGGCAGATGGGCAGAGAAACTCCCCTTGGTGCTATGGTCTGATAGAACTACATCCGAGGTGGCTACAGGGCAAACGCCTTTCAGCTTGGTCTTTGATGCTGAGGTCGTCATCCCTTCAGAAGTGAGAATGCCTACCCACAGATACGACTGCATAACAGAAGAAAGGAACCAGGTGGAGATGGCAAGCAGCTTGGATACTATAGACGAGCTCAGGACTGATGCCCAAGTAAGGATGGCCTCCTACAGACAAACAGTCGCCAAAAGCTACAACAGGAATGTCAGAGTAAGAGTCCTACAGAAAGGAGACCTAGTCCTCAGAAAAGTCTTCCAAGACACCAGGAACCAGCGAGCAGGAAAATTCGCCTACAATTGGGAGGGGCCCCTACCAAATAGAGAAAGTAGTTGGGAATGGAGCCTACCGACTTATGACCATGGAGGGGAAGAGCATTCAAAAACCATGGAACATCGTACACCTGAAGAAATACTTCTTCTAAAGGGGCTACAGCCACCAGCAATCTGGGCCACTGCCGCTAGAAACAACGGGCTACAGCCGCCAGAAACATGGCATCTATTCTGCCAGGTGCACCTCCACCAGAACCCAGGTTTGAACTTATCAAAACATATATTTAAATTTTCCAGAAATTCTTCTGTCTAATCTAAAATCTAAAATCTCCCCAGGTTTGCCTTCTTTTCGCAAAATCTAAAATCTCCCCCGCATATTTAAAAACGGATAACATTTTGATTACTTTTTCAAAATTCGATTTTCTTGTGGCACATATTTTCAAAAAGTTGATTTCTCTCTTCACGTATTTTCAAAATTCGATTTTTTCCGCATATGTCTTCAAATATTACGTTCTCCGTCTTTGCCAAATTTTATCAGTTTTCCCAACATTAGAGCTGGTGACTAAATCTGGTGGAGTGCACAGCTTCTACAGAGGCGTGTGTCTTCTGACTAAGTGCCTACAACCGGGACATTACAGTCTCCTGCGCCACTTAGCGCCCACGCAAAGCGTGGCACCTCTGACTGAGTGGGCAAACTAAACCCCAGGCCACCACTATATCAAAGGTCGACCATACAAACATAAGGCATGCACACAATAGAAGGTACTCAGACAAAACTACAACAAACGATTACAATCAAAAACAAACAGTCGTGATCAACAGTCGAATATAAAGTACCACAAAGTATTCAAACAAATACGTTGCCCTTGGGCAAAAGTAAAGAAAATTCAGATACAAAGTTTAAAACAAAAAAGTGTTTTCTGTGCAACACAGGGCAACAAACAGATTCAACAGACGAAAAGAAAGGAGCCTAGACACCAGCCCCTTCTGGGGACAAGGAGGCAGGAGGTTCCACGACAGTGGGAGTAACAGCATGCTCCTTATCATGATCAGCTTCATCAGCCCTCTCAGTCCTCTGATCTGGGGGGAGGGAAGCAGCTGACTCACCCATAACTTCCCCCTCTTCGTCAGCAAGAAGATCCAAGTCAGGTGCCACAAGAAACTGCTCCGCAAATTCTTCTTTCTCGGCTGATAAATCCCAGGATTCATGTTCTCCCTTCGAGTAAGCTTCCATCATCTCCACTCGAGTTTGCAGAGACGCCCAGCTGAAAGCATCCATCAACATCCGCTTCAACTTGGAGATCTGTTCCCTTAGTGAAGAATTGACTTCCAGAACTCGGGATAGTTCACCCACCACAACCTCACGACGACCCTTCTCCAGTGCCAGCAACTTCCTAACCTGCTCTAGCTCCCCTCCCAGTTTGGAGACCTCCTTCTTGGCTCCGTCGACCGTGCTCCGCAGACCGTCCCTTTGATCCCTAAGAAAGTTCACCTCGTTTGCCAGCCGGGGCACGACATTGCGCAAGTATAAACCCAATTGCAAGACCTAAGCAGAACCACAGTAAGTCAAGGCACGGTCAGGAAAATCACGCCCGACAATAAGACAAAGAAATAAATACCTCGAAGGCCTGCCATGTTAACAGGTCAGTCAGGTCCCCCAGAGATCTCCTGTCCATAGCAGCTTCAGGGCCAGGAAATAGTAATTGATCCAAAGCCACCCAATCCTCCGGAGATTTAAGGAAGCCAAAGTCGCTGGAAAACTTAAGCGTTAACTCGGGAGCCATATTGTCTGCTGACTGGGGGGCAGAGTCAGAAACAGGTGCAGAAGTGCCGGCTACCGGGGATTTCCCAGCAGAGGTGTCTCCAGGAGATGGAGAAGAGGCACGCTTTCTTTTGGCTCCAGAAGAAGCAGAGGGAGTAGAGCTGGATTTCCCCTTGGATGAGGAACTGGCGACCATTTTCTTCCTCCTAGAAGCAGTCAGTCGGTTCAAGGTCATATGAGGCTTAGGATTCCCTAAGAAAAAGACGAAAGATAAACCTCAAAATTACGGTAAAAACGAAGCATTCTAGCCAAAAGCAAAAACAAAGTATACCTGAAGACATGGTGTCAGCAGAATCTTCCTCTGAGGAGACAAAGAAAGAAAGATTATCCCCAAGAGGACTCACCAGATGATAGAAGGACCGAAACTCAGGCTCCAGACCAAAGAGGCGAGACAAATAATCTGGATCTTCAGAATCAAGGTGGGGTTCCTCCAAGTCTGCACCATAGTTTCAGTAAGAAGAGTGAGCCTGCGAAGAAAAACCAGAGATAGGGGAGTTACTTGTACCTTCAACGGGCTTCCAGGTGGAGAAGAGATAGCTGGCAGCGTGAGGGGAGATACTATCAATCTTCACAAAGATAGAATACCGATACCATTTGGCGTCTGGAGGGTTGGCAGGGAAAGAAATGCAGGATTCCCTACCCTCCTGCAGACGAAGGGTCACCAGGCCATTCCCAACAGATCTGGCCCGGTAGATGGTAGAGACATCACCCAAGGTAATGCCTCTTTGGTATCAATGGTTCATAGCACAGAAACATAACAGGAGACGCCACGCATGCGGCATCAGGTTGTAGGGGGCAAGACGATGGAAGGACAGAAAATCACGAATCAGCGCGGGAAAGGGAAACCTAAGGCCTAGACGGAAGGGATAAGTGTAGAGGCAAGTCCATCCAGGACAGAGAAAGTCCGCCTTCTGACCACGAAGGGGAACGTGAATGGTTACACTCTCATGAAAGCCAAAAATCCCTCTGATGGTAGGAAGATCTCTTTCAGTATAGCAAGAGTCACACGAGTGGGGAGGACTAAGGGTAAGTGTAGAAGGAAATAACATTATGGAAGATGAAGGAGACGATGACGACGAAATAAGGGTTAGGGATTTCGAACAATCAAACTTGGGAGCTATGGAAATAAAACAAGCAGAAAAGGAAGGAAGTCATTACGAAGAAGAGAATCACCTGAAAATCGGGACGAAGAGTACGGAACTTGTCCCCACAGCAGCAACAAGCAAAAGGAATGAGGGGTGTCTTTTTGAATTTTGGAAGATAAGGAGAGAGTAATTGGAGTAAGAAGGGGTAAAAAGTAATTGGGAAAGGTGATGAGTTGAAAAGACAAGTAATGATGGAGGGAGTGGAACAAAAGCATTAATTGGGGAGTTGGAAGCATCAGTTTTTTGAAAGGTAGTCGGTTGATCGACACCAGAAGTTATCTGCAGGAGAACGAAAATTCCCGCCAAAAAAGAGTTTAGTCAGAAATTTGGGGGCATTTGTTCGTGCCAAAAATTTGCGCCTCCGGAGTACCACGTGGCAAAATACGAGTGGACAGTCAAAAAGTCAGAAGTCAAAAATCAACAATAAGAGAGTCAAAATTCGCAGATGAAAAAGTCAAAGTCAAAGACTGAAAGACGAAAGTCAAATAATCGGAAGACGTCAAGTCAAACAAACCCGAGACGATACACAATAATGGGTCAAATAAAGAATGAAGAAAATAAAACAGTGGGCCACTTAATCATGAAGGCCCAACACATGGAAGATGAAACCCAGCCCACACCAAGAGAGAAGGAGGCAACAACCCCTTCTACAAACCAGGAAACCCTCCCGCAGACCAGGAGAGAATCCAGGAGAAGAAGGTAACGACTGAGGGAGAGTTAAAGGATGAGATCTCAGGCAATTACGAGTGGATTAAATGTCAAGATTCTGGGGGAGAAAGAGACAATGGTCAGCAGCAATATAAAAGGCAAGGAGAGGAAGAAAGATGGATCATCCGAACATACCCACTCAAGCTCACCGACTCCACACATAAACAACACCAAAAATCCCTAGCAATCTACTAGAGATAAATACTCATATTTGTATTCTCTTCCTCATTCTTTTTCCATTCATAGTGAAACTTTGGTGGGATTCCGACTCCCCCCGCGGTTTTTCCCACATCGGGTTTCTGCGTCACCAAAATTTTGTGTGTTGTCCCTTCTTTTTTCATTGTCCTTTACTTGCTAGACTCGTTCAATTTCGTCAACCCGTAGTAATAGGACGATCGCTTTAACCCGCAACCGAAATTTGTATTCTCTTCCTCATTCTTTTTCCATTCATAGTGAAACTTTGGTGGGATTCCGACTCCCCCCGCGGTTTTTCCCACATCGGGTTTCCGCGTCACCAGAACTTTGTGTGTCGTCCCTTCTTTTTTCATTATCCTTTACTTGCTAGACTCGTTCAATTTCGTCAACCCGTAGTAATAGGACGATCGCTTTAACCCGCAACCGATATCGTAGACCCGGTAAATTTTTACCAAAACAGTTTTTACTGTATATATTAATCATTTTATTAAAATATAATTTTGTATCTAATTTTAACTTAAATTATCTAACGCTCTTAGTAGATTGCTTGCTTATATATCGTGAGACTAAAGTTGTACTCTTGAGTTGAATGTGTAATCCCCTAGAAATTCTAACGCGATACAGTGGCGGAAACACTGTAGAGTCGGGATTATAACACGCTGTAACTATGTTTTGATAAAATCTTAAATGGTAAAGTCAAACATTAGGCCCTAAATAAAATGGCCAAAATTAAATAAATCCACAAAGGGGTTTAACAATCCACAAAACAAAATTATTAAAATTAATCGAGCAAGGATCATGTCTGCCCGCTAGCCCACACCCGAAAACATGCATACCTGTCATGTTAAAAACATAACAGCCACAATCAATGAGGAGCAACGTCAACGTTCTCGCAGCCGTATAACATGATTCTAAAACAGTAATTACTAATATAGAAAAATAATAAAAAGGAAAAACAGTAAAAACATCATATAAAAATAAGCTTTAGCGTAAAACAAATTAATCAAAAGGGTTTCCGAAGAAACATAAAAATATTTGCCAACCTGCAAACCAATTTATATCGACAATAAATAAAATAATCAAAATGGTGTTATGAATAGAATTAATGATGAGAACTAGACTTTCACTAGGAGAATACTAAAAACTAGCTTCGAGAACTTAGTTCAAACAAATCAAACTTCGGTCTCTAACTAGGCTACTCAACCATAATAGGACGGCGACTTATAAATGCGTGGCCCTAGTTTAAGATAATATGCACACCCCTCCCGAGCACCATAAATACTCAGTTCAACCCGACGGCGTCTTACACTGCGAGGCACGAGTTTAAGGTCAAAATGTACACACACTCCCGAACACCATATATGCTCGGTTCAACAGCCAGTGTACCCCATAAAGACACACCAGCCTTATAGTTGATGGCAAAAACGTAAACCCCAGATTATATTACTCTAACCTCACACTGTCCTTATTCCATAACTCCAAAACAAAGCCATTATCGATATTCAAAAGATATAATCATTATAAATAATAAGAGAACAAAAAGAAAAGGATCACTTTACAAAAGAGGAAACTTTCTATTTTAGGAAACTTCTATTTTTAGAAACTTTACCAATGATAGCATCATACCAAAATAACAAAAATATTAGTTCATACTAATAACACATTTTTAGTAAACGATGTAGATTTATAAAACTAGTACTTTCGGCCTTAACGATATTAATTCTTGAAACGAGAACATTTGAGTTGATGAAATTATTGAAACGTCATACAAGTGTTTATAAAATTATTTAGAAATGTTTTAAACATTTTAAATACTACTAATTAGGGTGTTTCCAAAATTTACAAAACTAAAATTCCCTAATTATTATTAGTTTCAACAATACGATTATAAATAGGATTTTACGGCAAATGTCAAATTAAATCTTTTAACGTCTTTTATTTAATTAAACCATTATATATATTTAGAATATGTTAAGGGATGATTTAACTCTTAAATTTTCAGATTTAAATACTTTCAAAATTGCTGGAAAAAATAATTCTTTTAGGTAAGACGAAGCATTTTAACGATAAATCATATTTTGTCCGAAAATCAATACTTATTAATTAAAGACTTTAATAAATAGTACAAAAATTACGTAAAATGGTTAAAATATATTTATGGAAATTCTGTCCAGAAAAGAAAATTTTCCAGAATTCTAAAACTCGGTTTTTAAAGCGTTTTCTCGTTAATCGTCCCATCTTGACAATAACGATTAACAAAAATAGTAATTGCAAAAAGATTTAAGTATTAATATCCAAAAATTATTATTAAACCTAAAAATCATCATTTTCCAGAATATAAAAATTTTCCAGATTTTCCAAAGTTCCAGATTTACCAAATCCCGTCAAAACCGTCTTTAAAACCCGTTTTCACAATTAACGATTCCATTAATAAAACTTATCGTTCCTAACATTTTATTAAGACACTAAAAATCATAAAATTAAATTTTAATATGAAATCATCAGAATCACATTTTTTCCAGATTTAATCATAGGACCAGAAATCGAGAATTTAAACGACAAACACGGTTTTAACGATAAACGATGATTTAAAGTGATTAATTAATTCATCCACTTAACAATTCCGAAAAATTATGAAAAAATTGAGAAACTTCTATTTCATCAGAAAGTTTCACCACGTCAAAAATCAGATTAAAATAAAATGTTTAGGTACTAGAACTAAAAATCGGGTTTTAATCGTTTTTGTCCGTAAACGGTAATAATTCAATAATCGATAACTAAAATATCAGAAAAATACTAAATTATTAAAAATCATCAAATATAACATTTTCCAGAATATAAACATATATTACATGTTTAGGCCAAATATTATGATTTTACAAATTAATATGACGATTTAATCGTTAATCTCGTAAAAGCGATAAAAATATCAAAACATGCAAATTTTCAACTTTTAAAAATTTTACAGATTATATGACATACATATATTGTCAAAATAAAATTATACTTATATACATGCAATTACACAAATAAAATCATGCAATACCGAGTAACATCGACGTTACCTTCAATCCAAATCCGAGTCTACGATATATTCGTCTTCTACGGGACCGCTTCGGAACCTTAAAAAAAACATGAATTCCATGGTGTGAAAATACCATAAAATCGCTAAAAAAATTAAGGTGACAACGATTGGAAATGAAGTCGATTAATACCTTAACGAAGGAGACGGAAAGAAGATCGATATAGCGAAAAATGGAGACGGAAAATGGAGATGATGAACACGAAATTTCTGGGCAGAAATGATGCTGCTTTTTGGTCAGATTTCACAAGAAAAAAAATAGGGAGAAAGAGAGTATTTGCTTGAATAAAATGGATAAATGAATTATGAGAAAAATGTGAAGAGATATGGAGTGAATGGTGACTTTAAAATTGATGAAAACTAGGTACATTCACCTCCAAAATTTCAGCCAAGAGTGAATGTGAGAGGAGTGTGAAGAGTTTGCATGAATCAACAATATTAATTTGTGAGAAAGAAATATCTTATGCTTTAATCATATTGTTTCTTTACATATTAAAAGAAGAATTGTTCAAAAAATGGCCCTTAGAAATAGTGATTCTCTTATGAATAGTCCCACCTCTTAGGAACAGTGTTTTTCTTGTGAGCAGTACCACCGCTCCATCTTTCTCCTTTCCTATCATTTCCTCGTTTCATCTCTTCCGATCTCTAGCCATGGAGTATGGCGGACATGGCTAGGCGACTCTCTCTACTCGTCCTTCATCCACTCTCTATCCTCTCCTTCTTCATGCACTCCTTCTTCTCCAACCCCGACCTCCATCTACACCTCCAGCTTCGTGTTCGCGCTCTTCTCTTCGACAAAGCTTCTATCTCTCTCTTCTCACCTTCCTCTTCTTCGTCCTCGTCTTCTCTCACCTCCATTCTCAATCCTTCGTGTATGTTTGCTCCTCCATTTTGATCTAATTTTATTGATGTTCAGTAATTATTGCAGTTTCTGATTTTGTGTGATTCGTAGATTTGCAATTGCATGCTGATGATGTTTATTTCACTCTCGAAGATCCTGCTCTGCTGCCGCGAGATTCCAAGGTTCGTGATTTTCTCAGTTCTTATTAGATCAATTTTGCGCGGATTTGGTATTTTTCTTCTTATATGAATTGAACTGGATTTCACAGCGAAACTTGTGGTTAATTGCTTATACATTGAGTTAATGAAGATCAATATAAGTGGATTTTGGTTTTTTTGTCTTACTTTTAAACTTGTAGTTTACATTGGATGTTGCTTGTTATTAGCCCATCCGAAAGTAAAGTGTATTGGTGTGAGACAAACATTGGTGTTATTGGATGTTGGCTGTTATATAGATGTGAGGAGTAGTTTAATCGAAGACAAACAAATGAACGAGACGGAGGGAGTATGTGTCTAGGGAGTAGTTGGGGGTGGGGCTTTGGATTGGTTATTGTTTTTAAAGTGAGAATTGTTGTTTAATTGGGGGAGAAGGATGTGTATGTGAATATGTGATGTTTTGTTTATTTGTTCATGTTTGGACTGATGATAATAGGTCAGTATTTTGATTTTTGGAGCAGGCAGAACATGTCCAACGATCAAATCGTAGAATTTGAATACATGGCTGATGATCAGGATGTGGTTGATTTGGTTGATGAAATGGAGGAAGAGTATTATGGTAGAGATGACGGGAACGTGGAAATGGATGAGTATGATTTGGTGTGTGTGAACTATTTTTTCATGCAAATATGTTTATATCTTACTCTTTCCGTCTTAGTAGTCATCTGTTTATCTTTTATATTATTTGTAACGAGTATTTTAAAAGGGTTCATTGATTTGAGCAGCTTACTAAGGTGACGGATACCTCAGCTGCCAATGCACGTCAAGGCAAAGATATTACAAGGTATTCAGTGGGATAGATTGAATATAACAAGAGAGAAGTACATGTTAACTAGGCTGGAACAATATAAGAACTACGAGAATGTGCCGACATCTGGAGAAACTATGGAAAAGGTTGCTTATTTGACTAAAGTTGATATCCGTAGTCACTTTATCGTATACTAAATTGTGGTTTTTAATGTTGTTCTTTCATCCTGGTGACTAGGAATGGAAGTCAAAGGAGAAAGGTGCAAACTACTATGATTTTTTCTACAATTCGAGAATGGTGAAGCCTACTATTTTGCATTTTTAGGTACGTGTATTATCTCGAAGATTATTTTTTTATGTTGCTATATTTTGTTTTTATCCCACAATTAAGATTATTCGACTTGTGTGTTCTACTTGATGATCATTGGTTGTTTTATCGGAGTCCATTTGCATGCTTTGAAATCAGAAAATTCAGTCTTTTTCACAGCAGCCTTTTCAAAGAACTTGGGTAGTATAGCCTTATGTAAATCCAGATGTGCCCAAATAATGTCTTGGTAAAACTTGTATGATTCTCTTTTGTTTGAATGACGATGACAGAAAGTGGACGTCTTTTTTTTCCGAGCGAGTCTTGTTTGAGTCTTTCTCTTATGTGAGACAAACACAAATTCTCATGTGTTTGTTATCCAATCTCCTGTTTTCTGTACGAACAGTTAATCTTACAGCTGATGTTTGGCATTAATGTAAGAAGTTTGAGAACTATCACAAACGATGAGATGTTTGGATATGTGTTGGCAGTTCGTTCGTTGTCTGTTGCAAGCTTTTGAAACTGTTTTGACATGTTCACAGCTAAGGAACCTTGTTTGGGCCTCTTCAAAACACGATGTCTATCTCATGTCCAACTATCAAGCTATGCATTGGTCGTCATTGTCTCGAAATTTGTCAGAAGTTGTCAACTTTGCAGATCATGTAGCCCCCTCCGAGGTATCCACATTTCTGTCATTTTACTTTGATATTGATTTATTGCATTTCCTGCTGCTTTTGAGGATGAGTAGAGAAGTTCTTCAATTTTTACTTGCATATGATTGAATGAATTCTTATTAGGAATAGTGATTCTCTTATGAATAGTCCCACCTCTTAGGAACAGTGTTTTTCTTGTGAGCAGTACCATCGCTCCATCTTTCTCCTTTCCTATCATTTCCTCGTTTCATCTCTTCCGATCTCTCGCTCTGCCTTCCTTTTTTCCTCTGTGGCTCTGCCTTTCTCCTTTCCCTTCATTTCCTCACTTCCTCGATTAGGGATTCAAGCATTAGGGGCAAGATGGGATTAATTTATCTAGGTTCTGCTTCTTTTGTTGTTTGATTTGATTTATGTGGGTCGTTGTTCGTTTTGCTCGCAGAGTGACATAGTCAGTCGCAGAGGTGGTTGTTGGGTGAGTTGCCAGCGATGCAGAAGGAGGCGCGAAGATTACACCTCCAATTGCATTTCCGTCATCAAAGGTTTCGTCATTTAAACAGCTGAGGGATTCCCCGTTCTTGATGTTCGTCGTTTCTCCGACATTAATTTGATGTAAGTTTTGGATTGTGTTCTTAAGTTATAGGTTTCGCCCGATTTTGAATTTTGTAATCAGGCTCTATGTGAATGTTTAGGATTGAATTTCTATTGTTCCGGGACGGTTTTGATTTCTGCCTTTTGTTTGTTTGTTTGAATTAAGGATTTCTGCCTTTTGTTTGTTTGTTTTAATTGGGATAGGGTTTGGGTTGGTCGTACTGTTAGGGTTGCTGAGAATCAGTTAAGATTGATTTTAGTTTGATTGATTTTAGTTTGATTGATTCTCTGTGATAGTTCTTATGTTGATTGTTTGTGGAATTGTAGAGAAATGATTTGCATCGATGTCTAAATTGTTGTGATTTGGTTGATATGTGGGTCTTGAAAATGTCGGAAAACGATCGATGTTCTACTGTTACTATTAGTGATTTGATTGATTGTAATTTTATTGATTCTTAGTGATATTTCTTATGTTGATAGTTTGTGGAATTGTGGAGAAATGGAATTCTGAATTGTTGTGATTTGGTCGTATGTAGGTCATGAAAATGGCAGAAAAACGATCAATGCTTTACTGTTACCGTCAATGTTTCGATTGATTGTAGGTTGGAGTAAAAGGCTGAAATATTTGGTTGATTTCTCTATGTAATAGAGTAACTCATTAATTTGTGAGGTTTTGATGCGTGGCTACAAAGTGATAAAGATGTTTCTGTAGCTGAATTGTTGTGATTTTGTTGTTAGGTAGGTCTTGACGATGTCGAAAATGCCAATGGTTCGATTGATATTGTCAATGGTTCGATTGATTGTAGCGTGGAGTACAAACCTGAAATTATTCCGGCCATTTTTTTATTATTGTTTATGTTTAACCGCTTGTTTAACCGCTTCTCAACACGTTTAGATCGTTTCCATGAAACTAGACCATTGTCGGAATAACATAGCATTAAAATAGCCAATAGAGTACTAGACCGGTGTTGTTATCGTTCAATGTCATTTTTGATGCGATTTTCTTAATTATTTTTTTGTGTTTGAATCCTGTTGCTTGGAATGTAATCCAGGGTACTAACTTGGGAAGATGGTTACTGCAACGACCAAGATAAACTCGTTCCATCTGACACATCACAGGACGACAAAGATCTTTCCTGTAGTTCCGTTGGCCTGTTTGTCGCAAAGATGTCTTACCAAGTACACTCCCTTGGAGAAGGGTATGTTACTCAGACTCGGTTTCAACTTTCAAGTGTCAAGTTTTGAAAACGGTCAATTTGTGTGAATTTTTCAGTTTGTTTGATGTTGTAAAATGAAATGTCTATCGTTTTGACTTTCCTCAGTTAATTTTCTCCAGTATGGACTCGTTTCTAAATTGTTTTCACGAGCAGGATTGTCGGCCAAGTGGCTCTTACTGGAAAGCATCAATGGATTATCGCTGGTGAACATTCTTCGGCTTCCTACTCCTCCCTTCAGGTGATTTAGACCAAAAAATCAAAAACTTTGCCCAAAATAACCATGTTAGACACGACACCTCGTAGGGTTTTATCAGCTTATTCATTAACTCTTTATATTCCGATTTTTTTGAAATTCCAGTTCCATGATGGTTGGCAAGCTCAATTTGCAGCAGGGATCAAGGTATGCTCTTCGACTGAACATTTTAATATTCCGAATTTAATATAAATAGCAGAGCTCGACACCTGCATACGCACCAACGAGTCCGAGCAACATAGGAATTATTGAATTAGTATTGAATTAACAGGAAATCTGTGTTCTTCTGCAGACGATTGTTGTTGCAACTGTTGTTCCACACGGAGTTATACAGTTCGGCTCCCTAACGAAAGTGAGTCATATTCAACTCAACTGAAGACCCTTTATTTATTTTATTTTTATTTTTATTTTTAATATTGAATAATTTTATTGAACGTGTGATAAACCGGCTGAAAATCGAGCAAAATGACTCGCTAAACTGGTTTTTTTTCGTGTGAGTGTAGGTAAACGAGAGCGTGCAGTTCTTGTCACATATACAAGACATATTTTCCTCTCTTCAATACTCGACATACCAAATCAACGAGACCCCGATCCACTGCAGCAACAATCTCCAGCATATCTTGCAGACGGTACTCAACTCAACCTTTCCTTTGCGTTAACTGTCACTAACTCAGATCTTCCTGCACGCATCAAATGCATGAATGCATTAACTGTCGCTTAACTCAGCTTTTTTTTTTTCTGCAGTCGGAAATTCAAATACCTTCAATCAGAAATGTGGACGGTTATTCCTCGCAGAGTTGTATCACAGAAAGTCCCGCTTTCAAAAACATCGACACATTTCCTGAATTCTGTTGCTTTGATCAGAGCTCGGGTGATTTACACGAAGCTTTAGGCCCCGCGTTCCTGAACCAATGCTACTCTTTTGAGTCTTTTCCTCACGAAGCTGCAAATCCCGAACCTATTCCCGCTTCAGTCATTCCCGAACCTGTGGAGACCAGCATGGAAACCAGCATGCTCTCGTTCGAAGCTGGCAAAGATCATCTATTAGAGGCCGTCGTGGCAAACTTCTGTCGAAGGGACGCGCTCAAGAAATCAAAGTCGATCTCAATCTCGACGTTGACCACGGAAAGAATGACCGAGTCGTCTAACAACACAAGGCATAATACGATCGGGTCGACCCGTTTTTCGATGGGCGGTGGCTCGTCTTTCCTCGAGGGAAGCTTATTGAGTACGCAAACCGGGTTGAATTCTTCGGATTCTTGTAAAAATAATAGGGTTTCTTCAGCCGAACCCGGGAAAGCTAACAAGAAACGGGCGAGACCCGACGAGAATAGCCGGCCTCGGCCTAGAGATAGACAACTAATCCAAGATCGTATCAAAGAGCTTCGAGAACTCGTGTCTAATGGATCCAAGGTAAACCCTTTTGTCGATTTTTCATTGGATCGTGATTCTTCCGTGAATGAAATATTGGGTTTCGTGTGAAATTGTTAATCTTTTTTTTTTTGCTTTTTTGTGATTTTCGCAGTGTAGCATCGATTCGTTGTTGGAGAGGACGATTAAGCATATGGGGTTCATGCAAAATGTTACTAAGCATTCCGACAAGCTTAGTAGCTATTCAAAATCCAAGGTAATATCGGAAACTATGTTGCTCATTTAGGAGTATCTTCGACTATTTTTATGAAAATTCTGCATACAACGCCTTGGTCTTGAGAAAATGAGAAGATATAGGATCCGCTAACATGAATCAATATCTTTGAAGTCGTTAAGTTGTCATCCAAAAACAAAAAGTAAAATGGAGGCGAACAATAGAATAAAATAATACTCCATAATAATAATAATAATAATAATAATAATAATTTAAAAAATAAATTAATAATAATAATAATAAATCTTCTTTTTATAAAATAAAAATAAAAAATAAAATAATACGGAATAATAATCCAGTATCTCGGCTGCCCACCAATCTTTTGTAAAATGTTTTTTGCTCCATCAATAAAATTCTCCTTTTTTTATAAAAATAAAATAAAATAAAATAAATAATAATAATAATTAATAATAATACAGTTTCAATAGCACCCTCGGAACATAGATTGTAACCATTGACGTGATTCAAATACGGTATTCCACGAAATTCAATATTTATCTCCATATATTCGTTCTTCATAGGATCCCATTGAGATGGCAATGCTAGGATCGGGTAACGAGCAAGGTTCGAGTTGGGCCGTGGAGGTTGGAGGCCATATGAAAATTTGCCCTATCCTCGTCGAAAACTTCAACACGAACGGTCAAATGCTAATCGAGGTAATAAAAGTGGTAATATAAAAAGTTAAAAACCCGTTGTTGGGTTTTTACCTAGATTTTTCACCTTTATATAGGTTTCCGTTGCCTGATTTTTTTTACGGTTTCATATTTACAGATGTTATGTGACGATTGCGACCATTTTATGGAGATAGCCGAGGCTATTAGGAGCCTCGGCTTGACCGTTCTCAAAGGCATTACTGACGGTCATGGCGATAAAACATGGATGCGGTTCATCGTTGAGGTGATTATTTATATCTCAAATAATAATTTTAAAAATTATCACTTTTTTCTTGCAATTTTTTTTGTTACTATTTTTTAATTTTAAACTACAACGGTAATTAAAATATCATTTTTTTTATATATATCAAAGTAATTATAATATTAGTATCGATCAACTATTAATATCGAATATGATTTAATCTTAAAACATGGATGCGGTTCGTCGTCGAGGTGATTATTTATATCTGAAATAATATTGATGTTTTACTGTTACCGTCAGTAATTTGATTGCTTGTAGTTTGGAGTAAAAACCTGAATGTTTTTTGTTGATTTTGTTGCTTTCTATACGAATTACTCATTAATTTGCGATTTGAGCTTTGAACGTCTTGCAACATTGATGAACCAAAGTGATAGAGATGATTCTGTAGCTGAATTGTTATGATTTTGTTGATAGGTAGGTCTTGACAATGTCGGAAAAGCGATCGATGTTTTCCTGTTCGGGCAATGATTCGATTGATTGTAGTTTGGGATAGAACCTGAATTTTTTTTGTTGATTTCGTCGCTTTCGATACATTATAATTCCTTAACTTGCGATGTGAGGTTTGAACGTTTTGCAACTTTGATGAAACAAAATTACCACTATCATGTTCGCAAAAACACGGGAGAAATTTACGTTGCCTGAATTTAGTGTATGTCGCTCGATTGAAAGTTTGTCTCATGTATCTGTCGTTGTGGCTGATGCTGAATTTTCTTCAAATGATTGTTGCTGATATTGAGGTCTTTCGATTTTCAATTTTGATCCATATTCATTTGCTACTCCAGCATGATCTAGATGGGGATATTGAAGCCTTGGTGATTGACGAGAGTTTTCAGCCAGGCTCAGTTTGGTCCCTGTGTGATACCCAGGTAATTTTTGAAACAAATATATGGTGATCATTTCCTTATTCTCGTCTTATGATTGTCGTCTTGTAGATGCGTTGTTTTATTTGAATTTCCATGGGATATGCTACAGGTCACATGTGGGACTCTTGGACTTTCTACAGCAACCGTTAAACTCCTTGATGCTAATGGGAAACAACATGCTTAACATACAAGCCAAGGATTCCCACTGATTCATAATTTCATACCCAATGAATCCCTTACGAACTGGATGACATTAAGTTACATTACTAAACCGTCTCAGATCAAAGATCGATTTTTTTTCCTAATAATGTGATTTATGTGTGGCTAATAGACTTCTCAGAATGCGCCAAAAGGGTCATTCTTTGTGCTTCATGCCTGCGCTCATAATCCGACTGGTGTTGATCCAACCGAGGAACAGTGGAGAAAGATCTCGAAACTTATCAAGGCAAGGATTTCATTGTCATTGTCGTTGTCGTTCGATCTCAATTATTTTACTCATCAACCATCTTCTATCAGGAGAAAGGGCATTTTCCATTTTTTTCGGCATGGCCTATCAAGGTTTTGCCAGTGGCGACCCTGAAAGAGACGCTAAGGCCATTCGGATATTCCTTGAAGACGGCCATTTACTAGGGATTTCTCAATCGTTGGCTAAAAACATTGGACTTTACGGTAAGAGGGTTGGTTGTCTCAGGTATTCATTCACGAATGACCGACCTTTCCTCAATTATACGGAGTATATATAAACAACAGTACACGTAAATTATGTGGTTCCATGCAGTGTGCTGTGTGAAGATGAAAAACAAGCGGTGGCTGTCAGAAGTCGGTTACAGCAGATTCCAAGGCCGATGTACAGCAGCCCGCCTGTTCATGGTTCTCTACTCGTCTCAATTATTCTTATCGATCCAGAGTTGAAGAAACTGTGGCTCAGTGAAGTCAAGGTACGCGTACGCCCTTGGCAAACTTTATTCATCGATGCAAATCATGTCATGTACGTAACACGTATATGCTCAGGGAATGGCTGAAAGAATCATCGGAGTGAGAACATTGTTAAGAGAAAACCTTGAGAAGTTGGGATCGCCATTATCATGGGAACATATCACGAAACAGGTACAGTAGTATCATCAATCGATTCTGTGTCATTGTATTTTTCGATTTGCTTTGATCCTAAACCGTTGCCATTTCCTTGTTTTTCTCGTATAGATTGGGATGTTCTGCTGTAGTGGATTATCACCGGACCAAGTTGATCGTCTTACCCGTGAATTCCATATATACCTCACCTGAAATGGTCGAAGCAGGTAACAAAGCTAACTCAGTTTCACACTGCTGTCTAAATGTCTTATATTTCATGTCTGAATGCTAAAAACTCGAACTTTGATCAATTCGCAGAATGGCTGGTGTTACGACAAAGAACGTGGAGTACCTTGCAAATGCCATTCATGAAGTTTCGAAATCCTCTTAAGCTCGGAGCATCAGACTCGAAGGAAGATTTTTGATTTTATTTACATGAGAATAAAAATAGGCGAAATTAAACATTTGAAAAAATAGTTTGTGTCTCATTTTCGAGCAGCTATCATATGAAGGATCTCTCTAATTTTCATGTGAAACCATGATGTCTTTCATTTAGAGTATTTGAGATATTTTTTAAAAAAATTAAAAAATTTGGTTCAACGAAGAGCGTATTTGAGATATTGTATCTCGACCACATTGGGCCATGGCTTGGGTTTAAGTCGACGCTGTGTAGTCTCAACTTTTCCTTGAGGTTCGGTAAAAATAAGCAGAATAAAGGAAAAATAAGCATAAAGTGAATTCCGAAAGGCACGAAAACATAATAATACGCCCAAAAAAATAAAGTTACAGTTGCAGTAAATTAAGCATCCGATCAAAAGCCAGAGACTACTTAGCGTTGCGTTGCTCAGTTAGACTCTGAGACATTTATGATCAAAACGATGTACAGAAGCTAAAAAAGGTTAAAAGGTTACTAAACTTATGCAATCGTACTAATCATACGCGCGACAAAAAATTAGTGAAAAGAAAAAGAAAAAACAATAAAGAATTATTAGAATATTTAATTTTAATTTACAAAATAGAAATTAGTGAAAAGAAAAAGAAAAAGAAAAAGAAAAACAATAAAGAATTATTAGAATATTTAATTTTAATTTACAAAATAATTTAGTTCTTTAGGTGTTCTTTTCTTATTAGATGAATATAATTAAGCTATTATTAATTTCTTAATTTATTGAATATTTAATTTTAATATAGAAATGGAAAAAATGTAAATTCGTTACTTGTGTTTCTCATTTTGGATGAATATAATTAAGTTACTCTTTTTGGGAAAAAAAAAAACCGAAAAAAAATATTATGAACTTCGGAGTAATTATTAAATAAAATCTAACAAATATTGAATAATAATTAATTAAGTAAACATATAAAATAAAAAAGTACTCCGTAACAATTTATCTAATTAAAATAAAAGTCATAAAAAAAAGTAAAATTTAATTAAGATGAATAACAAAAATAAAAAAAATTCTAAAATTAATTAAAGATCTAAAATTAAACTAATCATCTTTGGTTAACTCACATATGACACGTGGCAAGTTTTTACTCCCTTCGATTTTTATTTATCTTCCCTGTTTCTTTATTGGACTAAAACACCCTTTCTTACCTATTTTTATTTTAGGCCATCAACATGTGGTCTAGAATTACCCTTACATCCCTCTCTCATCATTTTCTCTTTTGAGCCACACATTCTTACACCCTTATTTCTCACCCATAATTCAAATGAGACGATAAATAAGGAGTACTCCCTTCGATTGCCTATTTTATTCCCTCTTTCCTTAGTGGGCTGAGTTTGATTTTCTTCCCTCTTTCCATTTAAGGAAAGTTTTTCACCCCCTCACCAATTAATATAATAGGAGAGGGAGGGGAAAGAGGGGGAGAGAAAGAGAGGGAGAGAGGAAGGGAGAGAAGGGGAGAGGGGGGAGAGGGAAAGAGGGGGAGAGAAAGAGGGAGAGAGGGGGAGGGGGAGAGAAAGAGGGGGAGGGGGAGGGAGAGAGGGAGAGGGAGGAGGGAGAGAGGGAAGGAGAGAGAGAGGGGGGGAGGAAGAGAAAGAGAGACAGACGGAGGGGATATAGGGGGAGGGGGAGAGAAAGGGAGAGAGAAGGAGATGGAGAGAGGGGGAGAAGGAGAGGGAGGGGAAAGAGGGGGAGAGAAAAAGGGAGAGGGAGAGGGGGAGGGGAGATAGGGAGGGAGAGGGGAGATAGGGAGGGAGAGAAGGATAGGGGGAGGGAAAGAGGGGGAGAGATAGGGAGAGAGGGAGAGCTTTCTACTGTTTTCTGACTTTGCAAGATTTGATCTTTTTTTGACCTTTTGAGAGAGAGGGGGAGGAAAGAGGGGAAGAGAGAGGGGAGGGAGAAGAGAAACGGGGAGATAGGGATAGAGGGAGAGAGGGGGAGGAAGAGAGAGAGAGAGAGATAGACGGAGGGGATATAGGGGGAGGGGGAGAGAAAGGGGGAGGGAGACAGAGAAGGAGAGAGGGAGAAGGAGAGGGAGGGAAAAGAGGGGGAGAGAAAGAGGGAGAGGGGGAGGGGAGATAGGGAGGGGGAGGGAGAGATGGAGAGATAGAGGGAAAGAGAGGGAGAAAAGGAGAGAGGGAGAGGGAAGGAGAGGGAGGGAGAGAGAGAGGGGGGGAGGAGAGGGAGAGGAGAAGAGAAACGGGTAGAGAGGGGGAGAGGGAGAGAGGGAGAGGGAAGGAGAGGGGGAGAGAGAGAGAGAGAGAGAGAGAGAGAGAGAGAGAGAGGGATAAAAGGAGGGAGAGAGAGGGGGGGAGGAGAGGGAGAGGAGAAGAGAAACGGGGAGATAGGGAGAGAGGGAGAGAAAGAGGGAGGAAGGGAGGGGTAGAGGGGGAAGGAGAGGGAGAGGGAGAGGGGGAGATGAGGGAAGAGAGAGAGACGGAGAGGAAGAGGGAGAGAGGGATAGGGGAGGGAGAGAGAGGGGGGGAGTGGGAGAGGAGGAGAGAAACGGGGAGATAGGGAGAGAGGGAAAGAAAGGGGGAGGGAGGAAGAGGGAGAGGGAGAGGGCGGGGAAGAGAATGAGAGACGGAGAGGAAGAGGGAGAGGAGGAGAGAAAGGGGGAGATAGAGAGAGAGAGGCGGAGGGGGAGGAGAGAAAGGGGGAGATAGAGAGAGAGGGAGAGCTTTCTGTTGTTTTCTGACTTTGCAAGATTTGATCTTTTGTTGACCTTTTGGGAGAAAGGGGAAGAGAGAGAGAGAGGGGAGAGAGAGAAAGAGATAAGGAGAGAATGGGAGAAAAGGGGAGAGAGAAAGAGATAAGGAGAGAGGGAGAGAGAGAGAGAGATGGAGAGGGAGATAAGGGAGGAGGAGAGAAAGGGAGAGAGAGAGATACGCCTTGACTTCTAAGTCGAAGTTATCGCACAGTACAACGGCGCTCCCCATAAAGGGAGAAAATCAAGACGTACAGATTGCTCAATATTAATGAAATAGACCACTCACACATTAGTCTACAGCTTACTGTGCCACGATCACGTTATGGCTCCTTGGAATCCATGGTGATTATTAGCAGTCATTTTCGAGATCAAACTTTCACCCTCATGGAAGGTTTGCATGCTTAGTCCGGTTAGTACCATGCAAACGTACAGTTCATTGACTCATAACAAGTTAGTTAGGGCCTCCGAAATAACAAAAATATAAAACACCATAGATTCTCGTACACAGGTCAAAGGCAAATGACTGGATGTAATTAACTCACGTAGATTAGCATATGAACACAAACATATGGAGACCCAACGCGTTACGGACAATTACAGAAACCTAATTGAACGAACACCTACGTTGGCACATGCGAAACAACTCCTGGCCTAATGCTCCCGTTAGAGCAAATGGACAGCATGCCTGAGTATAGCACCGTTACAGTTTGCTAATCTCGAACGCTTTAGCTGCACTTCTGACTGACAACGGTAGTTCGCGGAGCAATCATACAGCGATATTATAATCCTTAATCCAAATCTAAATTCCAAGATATATTGACAACCATAAACCAACAAAGCAATAAACTTGTGCAGCCGACTACTCAAACACAAACTTAGGCAACGGCCACGCTGAAGTTCTGAAAAAAGGCAAAACACAAAAAACAAAAACAAAGGGACAGCACATCGCCTTTACGGTCTGTGACTAACCAAACGCGCGCATCGCGCGCGATCTTCAACTATATTGTCAACTATAACACTACCGTAGTTTGCTAATTACGGTCACTTCTCCACACCTTGCGACTGAAGATGGCCTTTCACAAAGCGCTCATACAACGGTTTTAAAATCCGTGAACCATATCTAACTTCCAAGATGTATTGCTAATCACAAGCAATACATATATAAAATTGTGCATCCGACTGCTCCCACAGAATCTCAGGCACCGACCACAAGTTAGCCAAACAATTCTGCATACCCAAAACAAACAACAAGCACCGTCAAATCGCATAAACAGATCGTACCTAACCATACGCGCGCATCGCGCGCGGTCTTCAACTAGTTTATAAAAATAAAATGTTACACAAAAAAAAAAGTGTAGTGGTTGTGTGACATGAGTGTCATGAAAAAAAATGGTTCAAGGTGGTCCCAAAATAGTTGTAAGTCGATAAAAATAAGGATCGTAAAATTATTAAAAGCATTTCAAAGCAATTTGAGTAAACCCCGCGCTAGAAAATAAATAAACGAAAAACTTCGTAATAAAATTATTAAAGGGTAAATTTTCATGAATAAAATTATTTCTTAGTTGGAAATATTATTTGAATGTGTTTACATTTTTAGGAAAAGAAATAACTTAAATTCGAGATTAAAACGTTAATTCGTAGAGAAGTAGAATTCCTCGTGGAAAAATAATTAGTTTACGAAGAAAATCAAATAAATAGATTTAAAAGAATTAAAATCTTTAAAAATAAAAATAAATATATTAGGCTCAAAAATGAAAATAAAACTTGGAAAAATGATGAAACATACGGTCGAAATGTGACAGAGTTATGACGAAGTCATAACGGAAAGGATAAAACGCTAGGAAAACAGCGGGTGTTACAATCCTCCCCACTAAAAGAAAATTTCGTCCTCGAAACTGAGAATAAGCAGAAAGGACTCAAGATTACCCCACTCGAAAACATGAGGATACCAATTTCGAATAAAAATTTTGCTCTAAAAGAATATTTTACAACTTCCAAAGTGACACGAAATAGAATGAAAATATTTATTCCAAGAGGAAATAGGGCTAAGCTACCCGAAGTTTAAAATCTCTTAATTAAAGAAATCGTAAAGTAAAGTTTATTTGTTAAAATAACGACGTCAAATGACATTTGTAAACAAACTCGAAGGAAATGGGGTAACCAAAACTTTTTAAACTAAAAGTAAAACAATTTGATTAAGAAATTCGATAATGTTTCTTTGAAGAAACAAAATTTAGTTTGGAGAAATCAAATTTTGTAGTTAGTAAATATCGAACCAGTTGTCAAACATTTTCAATAACAGATTCAAAAGTCCACCAACAAAAAAAAACGAAAAAATAATTTCAAAACGTTAAAATTCGAAAATGCTATCAAAGTAATTATTAAAGTTTTCAAAAAATATTATCAAACTTGAACATACAAAATAATTTCGACAATGTTAAAATGTTTTACATAATAATCCTATAGAAATTGAAATATTTGGAAATATGAAAGTCTTCATAAAATTTCGATTGCTTAAAAATCAAAAATTGAATTAATTTCGAAATAATTTAAAATAAATTATTAGGGCATTTTTAAACATATCTAAAAATAAATATCAACCAAAGATAAAACAAAAGTGAAGTATAAAGTTCTGAAATTATAATTCAAAAATGTTAAATTTTACGATATCCAAAAAGTTTAAGTTAGTCAAACTTTTTACAAAACAGGCAATTTCACAATTAGAAATTATTAACTCAAAATGTTAATATTTTACGCTAGTCAAACTTTTTATAAAAATAGGGAGTTCGAAAAATGGTTAACGGGTAAATAGAACAAGGATAAATAAATAAATTACAATAAGCGATTTCAAAATCGATAAAGGTCGAAGGGATTAGCAGCAGATGCGGTAACAGAATTCAAGAGAAGTAGAAAGGAAGACGGAGTTGAGAGTCGAAAAGAGCTCTCAAGGATTATAGAAGAAATTAACCATCTCGAGGTTCCTAGCACGACTATCAAAAACACGGGTTCCTAATTGGCCCATCAAATAACGCTAAATCCAATATCGGTACAGGGTGGTCCTACTCAATCTAAAACCTCCAAAATCATCAACTGCTATAGCCTCCAAAATTAAGCCTTACATACTTATATAATCTTTCAATTAGTATGGTAAGAATCCACAAATGATTTAGACTAATCCATTAATTAAGATTCCAACAGTCATCAAAACATACCCAAACTTGTAATCACTAAGGCTCGTAATTCAAAGCTTAAGGTCTGAACTCGAGGTATACTTTAAATTTCTCGAGTAAGGAACACTAAATAAAATCCACCTATTAACAATGTTCGGGCACAGAATCCTCAGATTACCAACATGTTATAATGCCACAAGTAAAGAAGTTGGGAAAAGTATAACAAGTCCTCAAACACGCTCAAACCTATTGGTAATGGCGCAAACACTCACATCTTCAAACACGTCATTGGGCTAAGGTTTCTAAAAATTCCACCAAATTTCACATTGTATCAGTGAAACCACCAAAATATTTATTAACTCAACGAAGCCACAATTTCGTTGGTCTAAGGTTATAACAGTCCCAATAAGATGATCCGTATAATAGTATTCCTCAAAACAGCACAATAAAACCAAACTGTGATTGTGCAAGATAGTTCTCTTCTCCAGGGACAACAACAATTTATCCAAGTTAGATCACTCAACTCCAAAGTTCATAGGTTACAACCTTAAACAACGATCCACGATCTAATCCTTAAGAAATACAGGTAATCTATGTCAACCAAAATTTACTAAGCATTAATGAGGACCTGAAATGGTACCACAACACTCAGTCTAACATCTTAAACAGTGAATTATGATCCCAAAATTCCACAATTAGTCCATTAAGTCAACATTAGATAGGAATCCCAAGTAATATTATTATTTACACTTGACTAGGTTCTATGTTGGGTATTAGGTATCCATCAAAATATTATATAATTCTCACTATCCAGAAATTTACTCAACTCTAAGTCCTCTATACGATCAAGTAATTCATAACTCATGCTTGATCAATTTCTATGGTACAATCCTAATTCTGTTAATCAACTAATACCATTCAAATCAATTCCTCAAAAGCTCACTAGATTAGATAACAGAGCACAACTCTCAATCCTCAAACCGTTGGTAATAAGAAGTTAACTAAACCTCCAAAATATTTAACTTCTAAAAAGGGTTCACTAAGACAGAATACGGTCTAAGCAAAGAATCTCAAGAGAAAGATGGTAAAGTAGAATAATAGAAGGACTCACCATAAGAATGAAGATGAGAATATAAGAGAAGAATTGAAAGAATCAGAGGGTGGAAGATGAAAGAAAAGAATCAATGATCCTAGATAATTAAGATCTTAAACTAGAAGAGAATCTTCGGACCTCCGTAGATCACAAAGGAATCTAGCTGGATTTCTTCAACTTCAAGTAGAGGAACAAGCACACTAGTATTGGGTCGCTCCATTTGAATCCAAAGTGATTTCACATCTGAGTCTGCTGCACCGTGATGGAACTGGAATCTACTCTTGAACATCTAGCTGTATCTTGAGCAAACTGAATCAGAGCCGAAAAGTCACCATCGACATCTTTCTTGGAGCACCAAGTTGTCCACTCGAGTCAGCAGGTGATGAGAGTATTAAGTAAGTCCTGTCTCGATCTGGAGCAGCATCACGTCAGCATCTTGTCCAATTATCATCTTCTTCTTGAACATATAAAACAAATATTCAATGCTAATCATTGAGTTTCAGGAACATGGAAGCTAAACAAATAAGTCCTTACTTGTTTCTACCCATCTCTAATAATATTTTTATTTATTGTTTAAATAATTTACTGGTATTTTCCCAAATTTCAGGTGTAAGCGTTGGGAGCAGTGATGCTCTGATACCAACTGTAATCCCCTAGAAATTCTAACGCGATACAGTGGCGGAAACACTGTAGAGTCGGGATTATAACACGCTGTAACTATGTTTTGTTAAAAAATTAAATGGTAAAGTCAAACATTAGGCCCTAAATAAAATGGCCAAAATTAAATAAATCCACAAAGGGGTTTAACAATCCACAAAACAAAATTATTAAAATTAATCGAGCAAGGATCATGTCTGCCCGCTAGCCCACACCCGAAAACATGCATACCTGTCATGTTAAAAACATAACAGCCACAATCAATGAGGAGCAACGTCAACGTTCTCGCAGCCGTATAACATGATTCTAAAACAGTAATTACTAATATAGAAAAATAATAAAAAGGAAAAACAGTAAAAACATCATATAAAAATAAGCTTTAGCGTAAAACAAATTAATCAAAAGGGTTTCCGAAGAAACATAAAAATATTTGCCAACCTGCAAACCAATTTATATCGACAATAAATAAAATAATCAAAATGGTGTTATGAATAGAATTAATGATGAGAACTAGACTTTCACTAGGAGAATACTAAAAACTAGCTTCGAGAACTTAGTTCAAACAAATCAAACTTCGGTCTCTAACTAGGCTACTCAACCATAATAGGACGGCGACTTATAAATGCGTGGCCCTAGTTTAAGATAATATGCACACCCCTCCCGAGCACCATAAATACTCAGTTCAACCCGACGGCGTCTTACACTGCGAGGCACGAGTTTAAGGTCAAAATGTACACACACTCCCGAACACCATATATGCTCGGTTCAACAGCCAGTGTACCCCATAAAGACACACCAGCCTTATAGTTGATGGCAAAAACGTAAACCCCAGATTATATTACTCTAACCTCACACTGTCCTTATGTCATAACTCCAAAACAAAGCCATTATCGATATTCAAAAGATATAATCATTATAAATAGTAAGAGAACAAAAAGAAAAGGATCACTTTCCAAAAGAGGAAACTTTCTATTTTAGGAAACTTTTATTTTTAGAAATTTACCAAAGATAGCATCATACCAAAATAGCAAAAATATTAGTTCATACTAATAACACATTTTTAGTAAACGGTGTAGATTTATGAAAGTAGTACTTTCGGTCTTAACAAAATTAATTCTTGAAACGAGAACATTTGAGTTGATGAAATTATTGAAACGTCATACAAGTGTTTATAAAATTATTTAGAAATGTTTTAAACATTTTAAATACTACTAATTAGGGTGTTTCCAAAATTTACAAAACTAAAATTCCCTAATTATTATTAGTTTCGAGAATACGATTATAAATAGGATTTTACGACAAATGTCAAATTAAATCTTTTAACGTCTTTTATTTAATTAAACCATTTTATATATTTAGAATATGTTAAGGGATGATTTAACTCTTAAAGTTTCAGATTTAAATACTTTCAAAATTGCTGGAAAAAATAATTCTTTTAGGTAAGACGAAGCATTTTAACGATAAATCACAATTTGTCCGAAAATCAATACTTATTAATTAAAGACTTTAATAAATAGTACAAAAATTACGTAAAATAGTTAAAATATATTTATGGAAATTCTGTCCAGAAAAGAAAATTTTCCAGAAGCCTAAAACTCGGTTTTTAAAGCGTTTCTCGTTAATCGTCCAATCTCGACAATAACGATTAACAAAAATAGTAATTGCAAAACGATTTAAGTATTAATATCCAAAAATTATTATTAAAACTAAAAATCATCATTTTCCAGAATATACTAATTTTCCAGATTTTTCAAAGTTCCAGATTTACCAAATCCCGTCAAAACCGTCTTTAAAACCCGTTTTCACAATTAACGATTCCATTAATAAAACTTATCGTTCCTAACATTTTATTAAGACACTAAAAATCATAAAATTAAATTTTAATATGAAATCATTAGAATCACATTTTTTCCAGATTTAATCATAGGACCAGAAATCGAGAATTTAAACGACAAACACGGTTTTAACGATAAACGATGATTTAAAGTGATTAATTAATTCATCCACTTAACAATTCCGAAAAATTATGAAAAACTTCAGAAACTTCTATTTCATCAGAAAGTTTCACCACGTCAAAAATCAGATTAAAATAAAATGTTTAGGTACTAGAACTAAAAATCGGGTTTTAACCGTTTTTGTCCGTAAACGGTAATACTTCAATAATCGATAACTAAAATATCAGAAAAATACTAAATTATTAAAAATCATCAAATATAACATTTTTTCAGAATATAAAGATATATTACATGTTTAGGCCGAATATTATGATTTTACAAATTAATATGACGATTTAATCGTTAATCTCGTAAAAGCGATAAAAATATCGAAACATGCAAATTTTCAACTTTTAAAAATTTTCCATATTATTTTCCAAATTATATTGTCAAAATAAAATTATAATTATATACATGCAATTACACAAATAAAATCATGCAATACCGAGTAACATCGACGTTACCTTCAATCCAAATCCGAGTCTACGATATATTCGTCTTCTGCGGGACCGCTTCAGAACCTTAAAAAAAACATGAATTCCATGGTATGAAAATACCATAAAATCGCTAAAAAAATTAAGGTGACAACGATTGGAAATGAAGTCGATTAATACCTTAACGAAGGAGACGGAAAGAAGATCGATATAGCGAAAAATGGAGACGGAAAATGGAGATGATGAACACGAAATTTTTGGGCAGAAATGATGCTGCTTTTTGGTCAGATTTCACAAGAAAAAAAATAGGGAGAAAGAGAGTATTTGCTTGAATAAAATGGATAAATGAATTATGAGAAAAATGTGAAGAGATATGGAGTGAATGGTGACTTTAAAATTGATGAAAACTAGGTACATTCACCTCCATAATTTCAGCCAAGAGTGAATGTGAGAGGAGTGTGAAGAGTTTGCATGAGTCAACAATATTAATTTGTGAGAAAGAAATATCTTATGCTTTAATCATATTGTTTTTACAAAAATAAAATGTTACACACAAAAAAATGTGTAGTGGTTGTGTGACATGAGTGTCATGAAAAAAAATGGTTCAAGGTGGTCCCAAAATAGTTGTAAGTCGATAAAAATAAGGATCGTGAAATTATTAAAACCATTTCAAAGCAATTTGAGTAAACCCCGCGCTAGAAAATAAATAAATGAAAAACTTCGTAATAAAATTATTAAAGGGTAAATTTTCATGAATAAAATTATTTCTTAGTTGGAAATATTATTTGAATGTGTTTACATTTTTAAGAAAAGAAATAACTTAAATTCGAGATTAAAACGTTAATTCGTAGAGAAGTAGAATTCCTCGTGCAAAAATAATTAGTTTACGAAGAAAATCAAATAAATAGATTTAAAGAATTAAAATCTTTAAAAATAAAAATAAATATCATTAGGCTCAAAAATGAAAATAAAACTTGGAAAAATGATGAAACATACTGTGGACATGACGTAGGTCCACCCCGACGCGGCCACGCGCGGGTTTGGGTAGGCGAATGAATCTCGTGGTGAGATTGTTCTCGGGTTCGAAATTTAAGTCAAAATGGAGTCGCCACCGAATTTTGTGGTTATTCGGAACCATACGAGCCCACTCTATGTTGTCATGGGCTATACACAAAGTAAGCCCACTTCGATTTCAGAGTTTATTGGGCTCGTCCCTTTGCATTGCAATACCGATACCGTATAAACCGGCTTTCGTATATAGAATGACTCTCGTGCGCCAAGGGTTTCGGACATCCGGAAACCAAAGGTTCTGAGTAAGGGGTGAGGGTACGTGTTGGGAAGCCCACTAAGGACACCCAACCCCGCCCGCACATGGCGGCCTCTACTAAGACATCGTTCGTGTTCGTGTGTGCGCGCTAGTAAAACGATTAAATGATATGCAAACAGTGTTTTCGGGCTAAGCATATTAATAGTATGTGAACTACGTCATTTAATGCATCTTATTTTTGGTCAAAGTGATTTAGCATGCGAGGTTCGTTTATAAAGCGTAAAAGCAAGTAAATAAACAAAGCTCGAAAGTAAATGAAAAAGGTAACGTACAAGTTACACGGGCGGAAATACAACCCGGAATTCACAATACAACATTACGTAAAAGTAATAAAAATAACGCGATACAAAGATATGGACGGACCCGTATGCAAGCTAGACCGCGAAATGTGTAGATGGACTAACCCCGATTAAATACACATTATATTGTGTACTAAACGAAGGACGGAAATATGAGACTGTGGCGTATTGCTAGCCCGATCTCATATCCCGTAGTCTTGTCCCGACTTATCATGTCAAAAGGTGGTCAAAGTCGTTCTACGTGTCGTGTTGTGCATGGTTTTGAAAATAGGAGAGTCACGTGATGGTCTTTACACGTGATGACTAATGTCGATAAAAGAGATGAGGCTTGAAAGGTGTGTCAAGGCCCTCGGTCACGGGGCTACAGGACTCACTCGGTCGAGTCATGGTCTGACTCGGTCGAGTGCGTCCTAAAAGAAGCTTCTGCCCACGGTTTGGGGTGTTACTCGGTCGAGTGGTAGGTGTACTCGGCCGAGTAGCACCTGTACGAGCTATGACTCGTGTTTTTATGTGTTTTAAATCGAGAGTGGGCCGAATTAAATTAAAATATTGACAAATTTAGATTTAATTCGGTTTGCCGGTAATATAATCATGTCTCATATGATTGTAATACCATTATCGGATTTTTGGAAGAGGAGTTGCCACGATAAACGTGGGTTTTGGAAAATGGATTCACGTGATTGGCTTTACACGTGTCGACTAAGAGTCGTAAAAAAAGACGAGGTTTAAATGTTGCATTTAAGCTCTCGGTTTTCTGGGTTACAGGACCCACTCGGTCGAGTCATGGTCTGACTCGGTCGAGTGTGCCTTCGAAAAGTAATCTGCCCAGTTTTATGGACACTACTCGATCGAGTGGCCTATGCACTCGGTCGAGTAGTCCCTGTACGAGTGCTAGCTCGTTTCGTTTTTGGGTTTGAAAACGACGGTCGGTCGAGTTAAATGCAAATATCGCTTGATTTGAATTTAACTCAACCTCCGGTACTATAATCGTGTACATATACGATCATAATACCGTCGTCGGGATTTTATGAAATGTTTGTGTTAGAAAATTTGAATTAGTAACGAAATGCTTCCCTCTACGTCACGACATCGAAACTAACCCTTTCGGGTTATGTGATGTCGGTTTTCGTGTCAATGGGTTCCGCACTAATTAAAATGGGATCGAATGCGTTCAACTATGATTGGTCGCGATCACGTCACGCCTTTGAGCACATTGGGGCGGGGCTCCTCGAAAGGGCTCCACCTCCGTCGTTGCTCGTAAAAGGATTAGACGGACTTTAGGCGACAATCATAGTCAAACGTATCCGAAACCGAAATTTTGATACTAGTTATATATATATATATACGGTATGGTTATAATGTTAGCAACGAAATGTAAAAGTTAGTATGCAAAAAGTAAAATGTTAGAATGTTAGAGTTAGTGCTAGGATTACGATATTAATATAAGTGCAAAATTAACGATACGAAAACATAAGCGAAAACAACGAAGATAAAAACGGGGTTTGGGACACCCTCAACATACATGCTTAGTAGGGACCTCGGAAATGGACTCGCGAATAGTGACGGGACTATAGAGTATCGAGGATGTATGCAAGTTATGGTGTGTGTGTGTGTGTGTTTGTCGGTTTATCGAGGGACAAGGGACTCGGTTTGGGTGTATGTTTGCTTAGGGTTGTAAAAGTAGGGAGTATGGCTGAAATGTGGAGTAGATGTAGGGTAAAATGGATGTGTAGAAAGTTGGTAAAAGTTCAAAAGTTGTGAAATGAGTGAGGGTCATGGGGTATTTATAGAGTTTACCCCACGACCTAGGGTCACTCGATCGAGTGGCCCTAGTGCACTCGGTCGAGTGCCCTAGAAAATGGGCCTGATCCGGTTTTTGACGCTCCACTCGACCGAGTGGGTCAATCCACTCGACCGAGTGGATCAGGTGATCCGAGATAAAAGAGGAAAGGTTGACTTGGTTTGATTGTGTGATCTTTTTTGAAAATGTGGTTGGGCGCCATCTTCTAGAAGATGTACTTGGGCTGATTTTTGTGACGGGTTCGTCTTTGACCGGGTTTCGACCCGGTCGCCAAAAGACGGGATTTATTTTTGGTGTCGGTTTTGGCCCAAATTAGTCTTATTTTGCTCGGAACGACCCACTGGGCCTGAATTTGATGTCTGTTTTGTGAGATTATCACTCCGCTAAAAGTCCATGTCAGATATTATTGATTTCGGGCCCAAATCCGAGTATACCAAGTCACGTTTGCGTCCGATCATCATCGGGTGTTTGTCGGGAACTGCTATAGACACTAGCAGGCAAAATGCGGGTGTCTACAGAGCCCCCACTCTGACTGAGGCTTGGACAAGGCGAAAGTCAGAGTAGCTACCAGGCCAATCGCAGATTACGACCTGGCAGCCTGCCGGTCGGGTCGTTTATAGTCCAGTAGACTAGCGTGAAGGGCTCGCCAGCCATAAGCAGAGGGTCATACCTGTCCTGATGATGATAGCTTCGTGGGGAGTCAGACTAGTTGCACAAGTCCCAGGCGTGCTTATATGTTGGCCCCATCCCGTACCATTTCGGGGAAAATGCCGCCTCGGGCGTTCCGCTGGGGAAATATGTGAGCTGTACGGGCTCGCTTTTGAAGCCTTGAGTCGTACCTGACCTGATGATGATGCTCTGTGGGGAGTAAAACCCGCCTTTCGGGGCGTAGGTGTACCCGTATGCCGACACATCACGTCTTGGATGTAGCATACCGGGGAAAAGTTGACTCCGTTGGGGAATAAAACTTGCGCTTGGAGGTGTAGGAGTACCCGTATGCTGATACATCATGGCTTTGAGTGTAGCATTCTGGGATAAATATGGGTTCACGTTGGGGAGTGAAGTAGTGGCGCGGGGACTTGCTTCTGAAGTCTTGGGGTGTACCTGTATGCTGACACATGATAAATTGCATGTAACACATAGGCAAAACACCGACTTGTGCTGGGGAAAATGTACTGGATTAAAAAAAAAATTGAAATTTTCGAAAAAGATTTTTTTTTTTTTTTCTTTTTTAGGAATTTTTAGAAAAAATAGGAAAGCTCAGGATAACTAGATTCCTATTCTGGGTTGAAGTCAGGCCTGCACATGTTGGGGCCCAGTTTACTGAGGAGGCAGGGTTAGTCAGGTTATTGCCAGGCTTCCATATTATAAATACAGGTTTCCTGCTTCAGCTTTCTGCACCTCAAATCAAAAACCCTTCTTTCCTCTAAAAAAATCTCTCAGTCTTTCAAGAAATCAAGTTCCTGCCATGGGTATCGAGCATCTCACTTCAATGCTTTTTGCCTGGTCCCAACACTTTCGGGACGAAGACAGGATTCAGCTGACCCAAATGGGGATTACCAGCCTATTTCCTCTTAGGCGTCTGGTGCCTGATGTTCATTTTCTGGACGCTTGTTTGGCGCTTTGGGACACTACCCACCACGTCTTCGCGTTCCCGCGGGGAGAAATATGCCCTCTTCCCGAGGAAATCGCGGCCATTGGAGGTTGGAGCCCTGTTGCTCGCCCTGCCATCCCTCTGTTCTACCCGGACCCGAGGAGAAGACTGAGGGATTTCTTGGGTCTGTCTCATGCTGAGACAGATCGAATGGTGCGGGGAGATACTCTCTCCCTTTTTGACTTGGCTGACAAGTTCATGAATAGCCAGGATGTAAGGGCTACGCCTTCTCACCGGCGTAGGGCTTTCGCGTTTTGCATGCTGCACCGCTACGTGTTCGAGGGGTTGATGGATGCTGACTCATGCGTGGGTCAGATTAGGCTGATTGGAGTGGTCGACCAGATGGAGACTGGTCACAGCCCTGCTTGGCTAGCCACGGGAGAACTCATCATGGGTCTGGATGCTAGGCGACTGGACCCAACCCGACAACTGACGGGGAGCACCCTTATCCTGCAGGTAAACGTCTTTCGATTTTTCAATTTTGCTTCGCGCGATTTTTGTTTCGCGGTTTCTTGAAGTCCGTAAGTCACTCGATCGAGTGGACCTACCACTCGATCGAGTGGTGTCTGTAAAGTGCTTCTGTCGGCCTGTGAAGGGCTTACTCGACCGAGTCAGAGGGTGTACTCGATCGAGTGTCATACCTGGTAGTCTTCTGTTTGTCTTAGAGAGTCTTACTCGATCGAGTCAGGTGGTGTACTCGATCGAGTGTCATACCTGACGAGCTTCTGGTTGTCTTAGAGAGCCTCACTCGATCGAGTCAGAGGGTGTACTCGATCGAGTGGGCTGTACCGAACCACTCCGTTACTCATGAATTCCGTGTATACGTTTGCAGGTTTGGCTGTCGGAGCGCTTGTCGATCATAGAGCCTCCTCCGAGCGTTCCAAATTACCGTAGCAGCCAACTCAGTTCCAGGGGGCGCAGGATAAGCTCGAATCACCATATAAATCGAGCTTACTGGGACGAGGAATTGGTGTTCCACAGTGGCCCGTTGATTAGGTGGACGGTTGCTTGGTGGTTCCTTTCCAAGCTGACGGGGTTGGCCAAGAGGGACCAAGCTCGTTACCTCGTGATCTTGTCCCTTGACTGGACAGTTCATATCTACCCGGACCGCATTCTGAGGCAGTTCGGCTCATCTCAGCGCATTCCTGAGACTGAAGCTATTATTAGCGTCTCGCTCCAACTGACGGACGCTATGTGCGACACCTGGTTGCAGAGGTGGTTTACTCGTCCTACATGGACTATTCCCAACCCTTGCCAATCCGCTTGGGTTTCCCGAGCTTACGAGAAATGGACTTCTGAGGAGTCCGAGGAGGCTCGCAAAGCTCTGAAGGTCGATGAGGCCTTCGAACTGGTCCGTCGGGAGACGGCAAAGGACAACAGGGGATTCTACGATGAGGGAGAGACCCCTGCTACCTTAGTCCGATTAGAGTCGGGTCTTAAGTCACATACTAAGACTCGAGCTAGAGATGCCGGTGCTAGTGGCACGCGGGGACGGCAAAGCCCCCAGACTGACTTGGAGCGGCGACTTGGGCCGAGGCTGGCGGCCCGGGACCGACTAGGTCCGCGTGACCGGCTCCCTGAGCCTGTAAGGGCCCGGCTTGGGCCAATCGAGGTGGACGAGGACTCAAGTTCCAAGAAGCGAGTCCGGGCTAAAGAGGTTCCTGTGGTGATTCGGGAACGCTCTCCTCCGCGTCGTCGTCAGTGGACGGCCAAGGAGGCCAAGGACAAAGGGAAGGGCAAGATGCCCTAAATACCGAGTCCTTAGTTCTATTATTTAAATATTATTATTATTTTTGTCGTGTGCTTTTTTTTGTAGTTTTTTTTTCTGAATTCCTGCACTTGTAATTTTCCCAAGCTTTTTGGGATTTTTTTTTTGTGATAAATAAAAGGAAGTTTATTATTAAAACCGTTCCTGTCTTTTCTCGATTGCATTGGTTGTGCCCTTTTGAGGGGCTGCCTACGTATCCGCAATTAGCAGAATCAAACCAAACGTAGTTCAGGCTGAGGAAATTGCAATCTCGAATTACACCAAGACTATTGGTTCAAGATGTTTTGCGACAGTAGAATAAATAATTCTAGCTCATTGACTTGCTTTTTTGTAAAATAAATGATTTTGATAAAAATTGCTAATGACATTGAGAAATGGCTAAGGGTAGTAACGCTTCAGCTGGTCCAGGTTGGTTGGGTTGACAAACTCATTCCCGTCCAGGTCCGTCAGCATTACTGCTCCCCCTGATAGGATTTTCTTCACCAGATACGGCCCAGCCCAGTTGGGTTTGAATTTTCCCCTTGGGTCAACTGGTAGCAAGGCTCGAACAGACTTAAGGACTAGATCCCCTTCTTTAATGTTCCTGGGCCTTACTCGCTTGTTGAAGGCCCGTTGGATCCGTTTTTGGTAAATTTGAATGTTGTTGAGAGCGCGGGACCGTCGTTCATCTAGTAGAACCAACGAATCGTACCGTGCTCGAACCCAGTCAGCTTCGGGTACTTGACTTTCTAGCAGAATTCTGAGGGACGGTACTTCTAGCTCCACTGGTTGGACGGCCTCCATCCCATAGGTTAGGTAGTATGGTGTCGCTCCGGTTGCGGTGCGAATTGACGTCCGGTACCCCCATAGGGCAAAAGGTATTTTGTCGGGCCAGTCCCGATAATTATCAGCCATCTTTTTGAGTATGGTGACAATCGTTTTATTGGCTGCCTCTACCGCTCCATTGGTTTGGGGACGGTAGGGCGAGGATGTGTGCCTTTGAATTTTATATTTGGCCAGCAGGGCCGCGGTCTCAGCTTGGAAATGGGTTCCATGATCACTGATAAATTCATGCGGGATTCCATACCGGCATATTATCTTGTTCTGGATAAATTTGGCAACATGTTTAGCATTGAGGATGCGATATGATTCAGCTTCGACCCATTTGGTGAAATAGTCGATAGCCACCAAAATGAAGCAGTGTCCACCCGTACCGGAGGGATTTACTTTCCCGATTATGTCGATACCCCATGTCGAGAACGGCCAGGGTGACGTCATGGTATAGAGCAGAGACGGCGGCATATGCTGCACATTGCCAAAGATTTGACAGTTATGGCAATGTTTGACATATAACTGGCAGTCGGCCTCCATGGTGTTCCAGTAATATCCGAGCCTCATGATTTTTCGGACCAGCATGTGAGCATTCATGTGTGGACCGTTTTCGCCATCATGTACTTCGGCCATTACCTTCTCGGCCTTATATTTGTCAACACAAAGGAGAAGAGCCCCCTGTGCCGTCTTTTTGTACAGTTGCCCGTCATCAGTACGGATGAACTGGGTGGCTAGCCTCCGTAAGGCTTTCTTGGCTCGGTTTTCCGTCCCGGGGGGATACTCTCCGTTGGTCAGGTATGTTAACACGGCTTGGTACCATGGTTCGGGATCGGTTATCTCGATGTCTTCAATGTCATAGACGTATGCCGGCTCGGACCGTCTTTCGACGCAAATTGGCATACTGGTCACATGGTCGGGAATGTTCAGTAAAGATGCTAATTTTGAGAGTGCATCTGCAAACTGATTTTCTTCCCGAGGCAGGTATATGTATTCTACCTTTTGGAATTGTTTCTCGAGATCCCTTACTCGTGCCTGGTAGGCCACGAGATTAGCATTCCGAGTCTTCCATTTTTGAAGTGCTTGGTTAATGACCAAGGATGAGTCGCCATGTACCCGGAGATTTGTGATCCCTAGGTTGGCGGCGGCTTGTAGCCCATGAATGCATGCTTCGTATTCTGCTGCATTGTTAGTGACGTCAAAGTCCAGTTTGATGGAGACGGGAGTATGCTCCCCTCTTGGGGATATTAGGAGGATCCCGACTCCGAACCCTCGAAAATTAGATGCTCCGTCGAAGTATAAATCCCATGTTTCGGCATCGGTATGGAAAATATCTTCATCGGGGAAGGACCAGGTATCGGTGTGCCCTTCCTCAGTTACCGGGCTGTCGGCGAGGAATTCTGCTACTATTCGCCCCTTAATAGTTTTTAAAGGTACAAATTTTAGGTCGAACTCTGCCAACATTAGAGTCCATCTTGAAATCCGGCCGTTGAGGATAGGTTTTTCGAAGAGGTACTTGATCGAGTCCATCTTGGATAGCACATGGACCTCATAGCTGAGCATATAATGTCGGAGCTTCTTAGTTGCCCAGACTAGAGCCAAGCACGTCTTTTCGAGCATGGTATATTTGCACTCATACTCTAAAAACTTCTTACTGATGTAATAGACGGCTCGCTCTTCGGAGTCAACTGTCTGAGCCAGCATAGCCCCCATGGCTGTCTCGGTCGTTGTTAGATATAACGACAAAGGCAAACCGGGTTGAGGTGGCATTAAAACTGGCGGAGCAGACAGAATCTCCTTGATTTTGTCGAAAGCAGCTTGGCATTTGTCACCCCATAGTACCCGCTCCCCTACTTTCAGTTTTTTGAAAATTGGTTCACATACCATGGTTAGCTTGGAAATGAATCGACTAATGTACTGGACTTTCCCGAGAAATCCCCTTATTTCTTTTTCGGTTTTAGGAGCTTGCATCTCGGTAATGGCTTTGATTTTAGCTGGGTCGACTTCGATACCTCGTTGGCTAACGATATGACCCAGTAATTTGCCTGACGTTACCCCAAAACTGCATTTCTGAGGGTTTAGCCTCATGTTGTATTTGCGCAGTCGGGTGAAGAATTTTCTTAGGGCGGTGATGTGACCGTCCCGTTCTTTGGATTTGACGATCATGTCGTCTACATAGACCTCTACCTCTTTATGCATCATGTCGTGTAGTAAAGTGGTAGCGGTCCTTTGGTATGTGGCCCCGGCATTAATGAGACCAAATGGCATGACGGTGTAGCAGTAAGTACCCCAAGGTGTAGTGAAGGTAGTCTTACTCATGTCTTCTTCCGCCATCTTGATTTGATTATACCCGGCATACCCGTCCATGAATGACAGAAGGGCATGATCGGCCGTGTTATCCACCAGTATGTCGATGTGTGGTAACGGAAAATCATCCTTCGGGCTTGCTTTGTTAAGATCCCGAAAGTCCACGCATACCCGCACCTTACCGTCTTTTTTAGGAACCGGCACGATGTTTGCAACCCAGTCCGGATATTCGGACACTTGTATTAAGCCGGCTTTGAATTGTTTGTCGACTTCTTCCTTTACTTTGAGAGACCACTCGGGCCTCATTCGACGAAGCTTCTGTTTGACCGGTTTGCACCCGTCTTTGATAGGTATGTGGTGCTCGGCTATTTCCCGGTCTATCCCCGGCATGTCCTTGTAGGACCACGCGAAGACATCTTTGAACTCTTGGAGGAGGTTTATGAACTGTTGTTTCTCCTCGGGATCTAAGGATAACCCTATCTTAAGTATCTGAGGCTCTAAGGTTGTTCCCACGTTTATGGATTCGGTCTCTTCAATTACCGGATTCCGGGACTCCCTTTGCTCGAGTTGCTCGATCAGATGTGGAGGTAAGGGTACCTGTTCGTCGGATTTCTCAATGTCATAGCATAAATTATTTTTGAAAACAGGATTTAAAAGAGACAAGTCGTAAGCAGAACGGTTGTTATTATTAATTGAAAATTTAGAAAACAGCTCAAAGAGAGCAGCCATCTCATCATTGGTCAGAGGCGGAATTGGTAAGCACCCGGGACAGACCCCGAAGTGCCAGCAGCAGGAATGATAGAAGGGAGGGGGGTTACAGGAGTGACTCTAGCACCGACTTCTCTAGACTCGACCTCAGATTCTGACTCAGACTCCGACTCAGACTCGGACTCAGACTCAGGCATGTCTCCCTCTCCGGCGACCAGCTTGTAGATCCTTCCTTGACTGTCAGTCCACTTGACAGTCTTCCTCCAGGCCCTTTTTCCCGTCTCGGAGCCAACATCCGAGATCAGCTTGGTCGGGTCAAACCTGTTGCTGCGGAGAATCAGGTTGACCAGGTCTTCCTTTGGAGTCGGGGCTACGGTGTCTTCCCCGAAGAGTAGCCCCAGCGCGGGCTCGATATCGTCCGCTCCGTCGGACTGGGTGAGGGTGAACACCTCATCTGGGATGTAGTTGCAATCCCGGGCCAAGTGGGTCCCGAGGTGCGTTGCATTGGGTTGGTATAGTTCAACCTGGACAGCCCCGAATACAGGTGTGACAAAGTAGTCAGGCAACCGTGGGCTATAAGGGCTCAAGTAGGTACCCTTCATAATGTTGCAGGCTTTTTCAATTCCTGCTCGGACAACGTTGTCCGGAGTGAGGGCATAGCCAAGGCCGAAGTGAGAGTCTTCGTCCTTAAGGACCTCGATGATCTTCCCAGCTGGAAGGTCGGGTCGAGAGGTAGCCCCCGGAAGGTACCCTAGGTTCTGGAGCATCGTGTCAATGCTCGTGGTGAAGTAAGGCCTGAAAAGGTACTCTTCCTCGATCATCCCCACAAAGTCGAACCCCCAGAGGTCCGTGCGGCCCGTGGCGTTACAGCTAGCCACGGTCATTGGGGTCGCCTCTAGAGTAATAATACCGTCGAGTAGAGGCATCTTGATCTTGCGGTGGAGGGTGGAGGATACAGCTTTCACCGCGTGAATCCACGGCCTTCCTAGGAGCAGGTTGAATGAGGAGGTGACATCAATCACCTGGAATTCAAGCTCCTTTTCTACTGGGCCCGTGATGATGGTCAGTTTTATGGCCCCAGCTACCGACTTTGGGCTCCCATCAAAGGCTTGGATGGTTTGAGCAGTCGGGATATAGTCAGCCTCGGTAATGCCGAGGGCTTTGGCGGTCCTTAGAGGAAGGACATTCACGGCCGACCCGTCATCAACTAGGGTCATCGGGAGGTACTTCCCCCGGCAAATCACCGTGATGTAAAGGGCCAGGTTGTGGGAGGTCCCTAATGGCGGTAGATCGGCTTCGGAAAATGTGATCATTGGGCCTCCTACTTTGGTCTTACCCTTCAGGTGGGGTAGGACCGTGGCTACCATTTCAGCGGGGGTAGCCAGAGAGTCGATCTTGACTTGATCGAGAGCCTTTGTAAGTGCCTCTCGATGTTCTTGCGAGCTAACCAGGAGTTGCCATATAGTGAGGTCAACTCGGGTTCTCTTCAATTGCTTCACGACGGCTGTTTTGGCGGTCGGCTCTTCAGGGGCGACTTCCATCCCGAGTGGATCGGTGATGGTTGTCGGGATAGGGGTGTCCCTAGTGCTTGTGGCTAAGTAGGGACGACCAAGGTTGTTGCTGGCTAGGACTCGAGTTTTGACCTCTCGAATCTGTTCAGGGGTGATGGGAACGGCTTCCCCTTTAGCGAGGTAGATATCATCTTCGTCGTCAAACCAGATCCCGTTCACCTGCGGGATGTAGGGGGAGATAAGGTGAGAGCAGTCGATCACCTCCCCGGCAAAGATGGCATGGGAGCTGAAAGGGTTCTCCTTGTTGCTGGGCTTATCTCCGGGTAGCGGGATTTTTCCGCTTTCAATCAGGTGCTGGATCAAGTGTTTCAGCTTCCAACACTTCTCGGTATCGTGCCCATTGCCTCGGTGGTATTGGCAATAGGCTTGAGCATTGTAGTTCTTGGAGCGTCGCTCGACCGGAACTTCAGGAGTTGGGCCTATCGGTTGGATTAGGCCTTTGGAGGACAGCCTTTGTAAGGCATAAGTATAGGTAGTACCTATATCAGTGAAGACCCGAGGTGGGGTGCTCTTCTTGGACGGGGCATCTAGTAGATTGACCGCGTCAAAAATGCTGCGGGTTGCAGCCTGGGGCTTAGTGGTGGATGAAGAGGCCCCTTGGTATCCTTTGCTAGTAGCCTTGGTGAGGCTTTCTAGTCTCAGGTCATCTTCGATCCTCATACCCATTTCAGTAAGGGTGGTGAAATTGGGTATGACTGCGTACCGGAGGTGAACCCGGTAGGAAGGGAGGAGGTTCTTGACAAAAGCCTCCACTAAGGTCTTCTCGTTGGGCTTATCGACCAACTTCACGCTCTCGGCCCTCCAGCATTGAAGGTATTTAGTGAAACCTTCTTTTGGCTCTTGGGCCATGACCTCCAGAGATCGCATTGTGGTTTGGATCTCGGTGTTGTCAGCATAGTTCCGAGCGAACTCGGTAGCCACATCATCCCATGTAGGGTATTTTTTCGGGTCTAGCCTATAGTACCAGGCCCGTGGGTGCTTCTCAAGGGATGCAGCAAAAAGGTTTTGAACATGGATGAGTCCACTCCCTTGATGGCCATGAATTCCTTGAAGGCCCGTACATGTAGTAACGGGTCCTCAGTTCCCTCGAACATGGGCAAACCCGTGAGGTTCAGGTTTGCAGGCAGCTTGTCACTCACCGTGGAGTACTCTCGGCTATTCTCCCGGTGGATATTGTTACTCCCAGTCAAATGGACTTGTTCTTCTAGCCGGCGCACTGCGCTGACCAGTTCAGTTATGGGCCCAGTAGTCCCGACATTAGGGGTCCCTTGCTCCACCGTAGCTAGGCGAGCAACAATGGCCACTTGGCCAGCCCTCATTTCGGTCAGTTGGGCCTCGATGTCGGTTTGCTTTGCGACCATGGCGTCCAAAGCGGTTTGCAGACTGTTCAAAGTAGCCATCCTTCGAGCGTGTCTGGTTGCCGGCGGCCTGTCAGTAAGAACACCGCGTAATCAGACACTGAACCCAGATCTCGGAAAAGGAAAGGAAAAGTACATCCCGAGCAACACTAGGAAAGGAGACTAGAGACTCGAGAAAGACATCTAGACGGGTGACTCGATGGGTGGTATAACTTCCTTAGGATTTTGGCTTTGTGGGCCTAGTCCTGTTCGAAGGAAGGTCCACGTGAGACTTTTCCCCAGACTTTTGACTCGAGTGTATGGACGGACTTTCCTTTGTAGGGGTATGCCCTACGCGGGTCGGTCGTGCCTTGACTGATAAGGCGGACTCGGGAAAGGGAGGAAACTCGTGATATAAGATCAGCGGAGTTTCGACGCTATAGACCTTCGACATACTATGCAAAGACCCGACACACGGCTAGACGGTAGGTCCTATAATTAGGAGGGTTTACTAGGATAGTTGGATGTTTGAAATTTGAATGTTGAATGAGCGGAAGAATATCCGAGAGTTTTGAAATGAAAGCGGAATTCCGAAAACCAAGATTAGAATTTTGAAAAATTCAGAAAATCGAGATGGTGTTGAAATTCACGGATTAAAATGGGCAGCATGCCGTCTAGAGAGAAAGGATATTTTGAGTCAAATCAGTTGATCCTAAATTTCGGCGGCATTCCGAGTTTTGAAAATTGGATACTTTGAAAAGACGGGTCCCGAAACGGACAGCATTTCGGGTTTTTCAAAATTTGGGTGTTTTTGGAAAGATGCATTTTTTGAAATGACGGTTTTGAAAAAGATGACACGGAAACCAAGCAGCATGTAGTCAAGCAAGCAGTATAACGACGCTTATGTATGCTTTACGCTAAGTCTCGGTCAGTCACAATAGGGTCTATACCAACAACGATCGCATTCTCACGAAACGGGACGGACTTCCTAGCCGATTTGGAACTAGGACCTGCCGTAAAACCCCGGTGAGTTCCGCCATCGAAGTCTTTAGCGCACCCATGTAGGAATGCACCGTGGTATAGTGGGACGTCGGTCACAAGTAACCGGCCCGGGCAAAATTTGGGTTATGTATGAACCATTAAACTAATGCGCACACACTAATATTCGAACGATTTCTCTTCGAGTCTCACCCTAGGAACCCCGATGCCATGTAGTACATCAGGTATCCCCAGCGGAGTCGCCAAATTGTGGACATGACGTAGGTCCACCCCGACGCGGCCACGCGCGGGTTTGGGTAGGCGAATGAATCTCGTGGTGAGATTGTTCTCGGGTTCGAAATTTAAGTCAAAATGGAGTCGCCACCGAATTTTGTGGTTATTCGGAACCATACGAGCCCACTCTATGTCGTCATGGGCTATACACAAAGTAAGCCCACTTCAATTTCAGAGTTTATTGGGCTCGTCCCTTTGCATTGCAATACCGATACCGTATAAACCGGCTTTCGTATATAGAATGACTCTCGTGCGCCAAGGGTTTCGGACATCCGGAAACCAAAGGTTCTGAGTAAGGGGTGAGGGTACGTGTTGGGAAGCCCACTAAGGACACCCAACCCCGCCCGCACATGGCGGCCTCTACTAAGACATCGTTCGTGTTCGTGTGTGCGCGCTAGTAAAACGATTAAATGATATGCAAACAGCGTTTTCGGGCTAAGCATATTAATAGTATGTGAACTACGTCATTTAATGCATCTTATTTTTGGTCAAAGTGATTTAGCATGCGAGGTTCGTTTATAAAGCGTAAAAGCAAGTAAATAAACAAAGCTCGAAAGTAAATGAAAAAGGTAACGTACAAGTTACACGGGCGGAAATACAACCCGGAATTCACAATACAACATTACGTAAAAGTAATAAAAATAACGCGATACAAAGATATGGACGGACCCGTATGCAAGCAAAACCGCGAAATGTGTAGATGGACTAACCCCGATTAAATACACATTATATTGTGTACTAAACGAAGGACGGAAATATGAGACTGTGGCGTATTGCTAGCCCGATCTCATATCCCGTAGTCTTGTCCCGACTTATCATGTCAAAAGGTGGTCAAAGTCGTTCTACGTGTCGTGTTGTGCATGGTTTTGAAAATAGGAGAGTCACGTGATAGTCTTTACACGTGATGACTAATGTCGATAAAAGAGATGAGGCTTGAAAGGTGTGTCAAGGCCCTCGGTCACGGGGCTACAGGACTCACTCGGTCGAGTCATGGTCTGACTCGGTCGAGTGCGTCCTAAAAGAAGCTTCTGCCCACGGTTTGGGGTGTTACTCGGTCGAGTGGTAGGTGTACTCGGCCGAGTAGCACCTGTACGAGCTATGACTCGTGTTTTTATGTGTTTTAAATCGAGAGTGGGCCGAATTAAATTAAAATATTGACAAATTTAGATTTAATTCGGTTTGCCGGTAATATAATCATGTCTCATATGATTGTAATACCATTATCGGATTTTTGGAAGAGGAGTTGCCACGATAAACGTGGGTTTTGGAAAATGGATTCACGTGATTGGCTTTACACGTGTCGACTAAGAGTCGTAAAAAAAGACGAGGCTTAAATGTTGCATTTAAGCTCTCGGTTTTCTGGGTTACAGGACCCACTCGGTCGAGTCATGGTCTGACTCGGTCGAGTGTGCCTTCGAAAAGTAATCTGCCCAGTTTTATGGACACTACTCGATCGAGTGGCCTATGCACTCGGTCGAGTAGTCCCTGTACGAGTGCTAGCTCGTTTCGTTTTTGGGTTTGAAAACGACGGTCGGTCGAGTTAAATGCAAATATCGCTTGATTTGAATTTAACTCAACCTCCGGTACTATAATCGTGTACATATACGATCATAATACCGTCGTCGGGATTTTATGAAATGTTTGTGTTAGAAAATTTGAATTAGTAACGAAATGCTTCCCTCTACGTCACGACATCGAAACTAACCCTTTCGGGTTATGTGATGTCGGTTTTCGTGTCAATGGGTTCCGCACTAATTAAAATGGGATCGAATGCGTTCAACTATGATTGGTCGCGATCACGTCACGCCTTTGAGCACATTGGGGCGGGGCTCCTCGAAAGGGCTCCACCTCCGTCGTTGCTCGTAAAAGGATTAGACGGACTTTAGGCGACAATCATAGTCAAACGTATCCGAAACCGAAATTTTGATACTAATTATATATATATATATATATATACGGTATGGTTATAATGTTAGCAACGAAATGTAAAAGTTAGTATGCAAAAAGTAAAATGTTAGAATGTTAGAGTTAGTGCTAGGATTACGATATTAATATAAGTGCAAAATTAACGATACGAAAACATAAGCGAAAACAACGAAGATAAAAACGGGGTTTGGGACACCCTCAACATACATGCTTAGTAGGGACCTCGGAAATGGACTCGCGAATAGTGACGGGACTATAGAGTATCGAGGATGTATGCAAGTTATGGTGTGTGTGTGTGTGTGTTTGTCGGTTTATCGAGGGACAAGGGACTCGGTTTGGGTGTATGTTTGCTTAGGGTTGTAAAAGTAGGGAGTATGGCTGAAATGTGGAGTAGATGTAGGGTAAAATGGATGTGTAGAAAGTTGGTAAAAGTTCAAAAGTTGTGAAATGAGTGAGGGTCATGGGGTATTTATAGAGTTTACCCCACGACCTAGGGTCACTCGATCGAGTGGCCCTAGTGCACTCGGTCGAGTGCCCTAGAAAATGGGCCTGATCCGGTTTTTGACGCTCCACTCGACCGAGTGGGTCAATCCACTCGACCGAGTGGATCAGGTGATCCGAGATAAAAGAGGAAAGGTTGACTTGGTTTGATTGTGTGATCTTTTTTGAAAATGTGGTTGGGCGCCATCTTCTAGAAGATGTACTTGGGCTGATTTTTGTGACGGGTTCGTCTTTGACCGGGTTTCGACCCGGTCGCCAAAAGACGGGATTTATTTTTGGTGTCGGTTTTGGCCCAAATTAGTCTTATTTTGCTCGGAACGACCCACTGGGCCTGAATTTGATGTCTGTTTTGTGAGATTATCACTCCGCTAAAAGTCCATGTCAGATATTATTGATTTCGGGCCCAAATTCGAGTATACCAAGTCACGTTTGCGTCCGATCATCATCGGGTGTTTGTCGGGAACTGCTATAGACACTAGCAGGCAAAATGCGGGTGTCTACACATACGGTCGAAATGTGACAGAGTTATGACGAAGTCATAACGGAAAGGATAAAACGCTAGGAAAACAGCGGGTGTTACAGAATGACTTGACTTGACTTGACTCGTAAACCCGACCCATCCAACCCATTTTTCCGTAGGTCAAAACCTATAAATCTTGACCCACGATTCAAGTATCATCAAACCTAGGAACGATATTATAAAGGGTAAAAAAGTCGAAAAAATTATTTACTTTGTGATTTTATCTAATATTCTATATTAAAAATCATAGGAACGATAATTATTTTGTTAAATGAAATGTAATGCTTTTTACATAAAATTGTAATTTCTTACACTTATTTAATCAAAAATGTAAATCTAATTCTATCACGATAATTTTATCTTAATAAAATACACTCCTATCTACTCATATATAGGATAATTTTATCTTAATAAAATATATTCTGAACTGAATATGCGTATCTACTTATATTAATAGATAATAAATATTAATATTAAAAAGTTATGAAACCGAGAAAATATGTGGGGTCACAACCAATGGAAACCAAACAAATCGAATAAAAGAGAGATAAAACAAAGGTGACTCTTTTAGAGAGACAATCCAAACAGAAAAGAGTGATTCTTTTTCAGAGACAGAGTGAGTAGAATGAAAGAGAAAAAAATAAAAGAAATAAGATATTCTCAACATTGTAGATGCTCCGAGGAGGATGAAATATAATTTTGATTTTTGAAGTTGGAAATGGGAGTGGCGAGTCGTGAATGGTGATGAGGAGCACACGTGAAGGAGACGTATAAGTAGGGAGTTGTGAGCCAATCAACATCTGAACATCTCCATACATTCTCTATCTGTCGTACCAACCTCTCATATGATATGAGTGATCAAGTACGTACCCGATCATATGGGTGGCACATCAACCAACAACTCTACGCCACGTCACAACAATTCTACTATATTTCTTTTTTTGGTGGAGGAAAACAAATACAGAAATAATAAAAATAAAAAAGGTATGATGGTGAAGTATGTTAAGTAAGTGACCCTTGGCCTTATGGTCGCACTTGTGGCCTCTGTTTGTCAACGTTGATCTCTTTTTGGGCCAGCTTTAATTTCTCTTCCTCATTTCTGGGGCCCGCTTTGTTACCACTACGGCTGCCTGGCTGTTACGGGTTAACATTACGGATCACCCAATTGCATCTACAAGTGGAACAGTTGGGGGAATCAATTGGATCAATAGATATATATAATTTTTTTTTATTACTCCTATATATACACCTTGCCTCCTTTTTTTGGTTGACTTTTCACTTCTAACAAATTAAAATTAGTTTTAATTTGACTTATCAATCAAGGACGGTGTCTCATCTTGACTCATAAAATCAAATATCAAATATCATAGGTCAAGTCATTGTATTTATTTAGTTGTTTGTAACTTTGTATGAGCCGCCATTAAAACAATAATATTTCCTCTTACTTCTATTTTTTTGAACATGTTTTCAGTTCAATTTCGTGATACTCCAGTTTACTTAATCCTATATATTTTAGTTTAATTCATTTTCAGTTCAATTCAATTTAAAAGAATATGACCTTAATATAAAAAATAGCATAAAAAATTACTTCCTCCAACTTTCTAATATCTTCATTGTATATTCATTTGATAAAGATTTAAAAAATCAAATAGAAAGATCTTAAAAAGTTAGAGGAACTATCAGAATTAATTGAAATTGATGAGGGTCGGCAGCTTGTTCCGGGCCGCCTGCCAAGCAGGCCCCCAGAAGACTCCGCCCAAGGAGCCCGGGAACCAACCCGGCAGGCAGTCAGAGCAAGACCATTAAAAGAGAGCCCACTAAGGACTCCAGATGACCGCCTGCCCGACAGGGAGGGCGGTCTGCCAAACCCAGCCTTCGCATAACCCCTACCTGCCTGTCTTCTGGGAAAAATCTCTACAGGCAGGGCAGGGACCGCCAAGGGACCTCCTCGTCATTTCGCCTAAGGTAAGTGAGAATGGGTGGATGAGGTGAATCCACTTGTCACCTCCTAATCCACCCATCCTCCCTCTACTTCCCTCTCTTGTGGGAAGGTATAAATACTCCTTCATTTCCCACAAGAGGGGGGGTTGGATTTTCTCTCTCTAGACTCTTACTCTAAAAACGCCACCTAGTTCATCACGAGCTAGGTTCCTTAAGGCATTCACGGACTGACTTAGGCATCGGAGAGGGTTTCCTCGGACAACCTCCGAGGCCCTGTGCGTTCTGTGTGCAGGGAGCCAGCTCATCCCGCCGGGAAGGTCCGACCAGTGGAGTAGGAGGAAGGAGAGGTTGGCAAGATCGACCGATTGTTAATTCAAAGCAATATCGAACAGTGCGAACCCGAATTCCGAATCGGGTTAATTGATTCCAATACCGGAACAATTTGGCGCCGTCTGTGGGGAACATCTGGTTGTATCCACGAATTACCCACAAAAATCAACCATTCCCAATTACAAAAACTAACCAATCAAAGTAATCATGCCTGAGATCGTTGACACTAGTGTAGGGATAGGTCCGACGGTCCCACCGGTGACCCCCCTATACGACATGCCGCAGCCGGAGAGAGCTCCTGCCACCACGATCCTGGGGGCGGGGGGAACCAGTCTCCTGGGCATGCCAAATACAGCTGTGGCGCCAGGGCAGGGGCACATCCAGGGCACACCCTGAACTTAACCCCAACTCAAATGGTACAGACAGCTGCCTTCTTCTCCGCAATGCTCAACCAGGAATTCACCCCTGAGGACCTGGTAGGCAGGGTCGCAACGACCGCCAGACAGCCCCGCTCAGTAAGCAGGGAGGGGGCTGGGGGACGAAGCGAACCGCCGTCAGAAACGCCCAGAGGAAGGCAAGAAGAACAGCTCAGGGATACGCGCAGGTGCGGAGGCGCATCATAGCAGGCAGCCAAGAGCCGCCTGCCCAACAACAGGCGTTCTCCATACACACCACGGAGTCCGCGTCTGGAGAGAAGAGGGGTCTGTCTCAGGGACTGCAGGAGCGGATGAGGCACAAGGAACCTGCGTCTAAGCGCCTGGGAGAAAAGCAGGGCGGAGTCTTCTCCAGGTTAACGCCAGCAGCAAAAGGACAGCTAGCTCCAGGGTTGTCCCAAAGCCTGCAGTCTAGGCTTAACCGGGGACAGCCGCTTGAATCAAAGTTCCACCAAGATGACAACCTCGGTCAGTCCCGGAGAAAACGGTCCAGACAAATCTCCCCTGACACGGAGGACGAAGCAACGAGCAGGCGGCCACCGAGACGCCGCTCCCCCAACACGAGGAAACCGACCCCTAGACAATGGGATATCCACGGTAACCAGTCTGAGGAAAGCAGGTCACGAATGGTAGATAGGCCCACAAAAACTCCCCTTCATCCTGATGTACAAGAGTATCCCATCCCGAAAATCAAGATGCCCACCGTCAAGTTTGACGGGACTACAGATCCAGAGGACCATCTGGCGGCATTTGAGAGTCATATGGGCATGTATGACGTGGATGATGCAATCTGGTGCAAAATCTTCCCAACCACCCTGGTAGGGCTTGCACAGGGATGGTTCAGGGACCTTCGCCAGGGATCGATCAACTTCTTTATAGAGTTAGCCGAGGCCTTCCTTGAACAATATGCAGGGAACAAAAGGAGACGACTCACTCGGTTTGATCTTATGACCCTGAAGCAGAAAAAGGGCGAAAGCGTCAGGGAGTACCTAAAGAGGTTTGACTTGTCCTACCAACAAGTCAGTGAGATTGATGATTCCACCGCTGCCTACGCCCTGACAATCTCCCTGCTCCCAGGGGAAATGAAGAATCAGATGATCAGGGCCCAACCTGAGACCTTGGCCAAGGCCAGGAAAATCGCCGAAGGGTTTATTCTGCATGAAGAGTTTCACAACCTGCCGGACACCCCTGCAGGCCAAGCAAGGCCGCAAGGGGGACCGCAGGGTGGGCGTGGCAGAAACGAGCCAGGCAAACAGAAAGAGGAAGGGGATACCCCCAAGAAAGAACGCACAGCTTACCAGGCAAGGCTTGACAGCTACACGGCCCTCAACAGGCCGAGGGCAGAAATTTTTGAGCTAGAGAAGGAAACAGCAAAATGGAATCGCCCAAATAAGCCGCGCAGCCCAAAGGGGGATCCTAAAAAAATCTGCACGTTCCACGATTGCATAGGCCACACCACTGAAGAGTGCCGACACTTAAAAGACGAGATAGAAAAACTCATAAGAAACGGCTGGCTGAGTAACTATGCAGCAAGGAACAAACCCCAAAAGGAGGCGGCAGACAAGCCTGAAGGTTCAGCCCAAAATCGCATGATAATTCATGTACTGTCAGGGGATGCAGAGGGACGAACAAGCAGACGAAGCCAGAAAAGACAGATCCGCGAATTATGGAACCAAATTTGCTACGCCGAAAAGGCAGGAAGCCCAAGGGGCACCACCCTGAGCATCACCCCTGAAGACGCAGGGAGAGTAGTGTACCCACACAGTGACCCTTTGGTCCTAACTCTTGAGATTAGTAATCACATTGCCAAGAGATGCATGGTGGACACTGGCGCCTACACAAACCTCTTGTACAGAGACGCCTTCGAAAGAATGAACTTAGAGAAGAGACACCTTAAGCCGGCCCCTGGATCTCTGTATGGGTTCGATGGGGCAGGCGTACTTCCCATGGGGATTATCGACTTACCGGTAACGTTTGGGGAGGGGGCCTCTGCCAGGAATGTCAGGGCGTCATTTGTTGTGGTGGATGCAAAATCTGCATACAATGCCCTGATAGGGCGGGCCATCCTGGACGAAATTGAAGCCGCTGTGTCAATCAGGGCCCTCACCATAGCCTATGTGACAGACTTTGGCATGGAAGGGAAGGTCCATGGGGATCAGGAGTCAGCCAGACACTGTTATTCCGTGGCCCTGTAAGCCCATGAAACAGAAAGAAAAGGAAAACGAAAAGCCGAAGGTTCCCCCAACAGGGAGGGTGAAATCCCGGCTGCTCTGCAAAAAGCAGCCCACTTAGAGCCTGAAGGGGAAAGCATGCTGGTGGACTTAGAACCAGGGAGGCAGGTCCTCATAGGGGCCGACCTGGAGGAGTCCTACCAGAAGGAGTTGATTGCAGTCTTGAGAGAAAACAGGGACGTATTTGCTTACTCTGCAGATGAGATGCCAGGGGTCGACCCGACTTTTATCGTTCACAAGCCAAACGTTAACCCGGAGGCCCGCCCTGTAAAGCAGAAGAAAAGAAATATGTTCGTAGAAAAAGACGCAGCGATAAAAGAGGAGATAGAAAAACTCTTAAAGGCAGACTTCATTGAAGTCTGTGATTACCCTGAGTGGTTGGCGAACGTTGTGATGGTGAAAAAGTCATCAGGCGCATGGAGAATGTGCGTAGACTTCACAAATCTTAACAAAGCCTGCCCAAAGGACTGCTACCCCCTACCCAGGATAGACCAACTGGTGGATGCCACTAGTGGATATACCACGTTAATTTTTCCGGATGCGTTCTCAGGGTACCATCAAGTGTACCTCTGGCAGCCTGACAGGGTGAGGTGTGCCTTCATAACCAGCCATGGAACGTACATGTATAAAATGATGCCGTTCGGACTGAAGAATGCAGGCGCCACCTATCAGCGATTGGTGGACAAGGTCTTTGAAAATCAAAAGGGGAGAAACTTGGAAGCCTATGTCGATGATGCAATTGTCAAAAGCAAGGGGGACAGGGAGCACCTGGCGGACCAGCAGGAAACGTTCTCCTCCCTGCGATTGTACAAAATAAAGTTGAACCCAAATAAGAGCACGTTCGGAGTCCGATCTGGAAAATTCTTAGGATTCTTAGTCAGCTCCAGGGGGATAGACGCCAATCCCGAAAAGATTCAGGCAGTCCTAGATCTCCCAGAGCCTAAGACCATAAGGGACATTCAACGGCTCACAGGCAGGATGGCTGCCCTGGCTCGCTTTATCGCCAGATCAGCGGACAAGTCGACCCCTTTCTTCAAAGTGTTGAAAGGCAATAAGCAATTCAAATGGGAGGATGAGCAAAAGAAAGCCTTCGAACAATTGAAAGAGCATCTGAAAAAGCTCCCTACCTTGGCGAGACCAGTGGCCGGAGAAAAACTATACCTATACATTGCTGTTACCAACTCAACGGTGAGTGCAGTCATCCTAAAAGAAGAAGCAGGCTCACAGCAGCCCATCTACTTTATAAGTCACGCCCTGGGGGCAGCTGAAAGAAACTATCCTTTGGTAGAAAAAGTCGCCTATGCAGTCGTCATAGCAGCTAGAAAACTCAGGCCCTACTTCGACGCACACCCTGTTGTGGTCCTCACCGACCAGCCACTAGAAAAGATATTGGAAAAATTTGAAAAATCAGGAAGGCTACTAAAATGGGCAATTGAGTTAAGCGGACTGGGGATATCATACCAACCCAGGACAGCCATCAAGGCACAGGCCCTGGCGGACTTCCTAGCTGAATGTTCTCATTTAGGGGAAGAGGAACCTCCCGCCGAAGAATGGATAGTACACACTGACGGGTCCTCAACGGCCAATGGTGCAGGGGCAGGTGTCGTGCTGACCAGCCCTGAAGGAGTGGATTTTGAGCATGCGTTCAGATTCACCTTCACCGCATCAAACAACGAGGCGGAATATGAAGCCGTACTTGCAGGAATAAAGCTAGCTAAGGCCGCAGGTGCAGAGCGGATTATACTAGCAACTGACTCCCAGCTCATTGCCAATCAAATCAACGGAGAATATGAGGCTAGGGATCAGGCCATGGCCACCTACCTAGAAAAGGTGAAGCAGGGATTATCAAGCCTAAAATCCTATGAAATCAGGCAAATACCCCGATCACAAAATAATCGGGCCGATGCCCTGTCAAAACTGGCCAGCTTCAGCCTACAAGACATAAGGAGGTCAGTCTGGGTTGATGTTGTGCACGAGAAATCCACTACTGTCTGTCAGACAGTCAACATCATCGAAGAGGAACAAGAAAACTGGATGACCCCCCCTCTTCAGTTCAAAAAATACGGCATCCTACCGCCTGATCCAGTGTAAAAAAGGAAAATACAGACCAAAGCAGCATGGTTCGTAATAATTGATGAAGAGCTATACAAGAAATCCTTCACCTTCCCCCTGCTCAGATGCCTGAGGGCAGAGCAGGCCGCTGAAGTTTTGGATGACATCCACTCAGGGATCTGCGGGCATCACATTGGAGGAAGATCGTTGGCCCACAAAGCTCTAAGGATAGGCTACTACTGGCCTACCATGTTAGCAGATGCAAGGAGCCTAACTCGGAAATGCAGAAAATGCCAACTCTTCGCTCCATCAATTCATGCTCCAGCCCAAGAACTCAGGCCAATTTTATCTCCCATTCCTTTCGCTCAATGGGGGATGGACATACTGGGTCCCTTTGCTACAGCCACAGGGGGACGAAAGTTTCTGATCGTGGGGATTGACTACTTCACAAAGTGGGTTGAAGCCGAGGCAGTCCCAAACTTCACCGAGCCGGCAGTCAGGAAGGTCATCTGGAGAAACATCATAACCAGATTCGGCCTACAAAAAATGTTAGTATTTGATCATGGGAGGCAGTTTGATAATGACCCCCTAAGAGCCTGGCTGGAAGGGCATGGAATAATTGTTGCCTATTCTGCCGTCTGCCACCCGCAGACCAATGGGCAGGCCGAGGCCGCTAACAAACAAATCCTAAATGGGCTCAGAAAGATGGTGGATTATCTCAAAGGAAGGTGGGCAGACGAGCTACCAAGTATACTCTAGTCAATAAGGACCACCAGAAAAGAATCAACAGGGCAGACGCCATTTGGCCTGGTGTATGGGGCAGAAGCTTTACTACCCATCGAAGTGCGAATTCCTACCCTACGGTCTCAACAGTACAACAAAGCCGACAACGAGACAGCAATGGCCGAAGCCCTAGACCTGGTCCATGAAGTCAGGGAGGAGGCCAGCATCAACATAGCCGCCTATCAGCAAAGGATGAGAAAGACATACAACAAAAGGGTACATGAGAGAAGGTTCTAGGTAGGCGACCTAGTACTAAGGAAGACGCAGGCTGTAGGAAAATCTAGGGAGCATGGTAAACTAAGTGCCAACTGGGAAGGCCCGTACCAGGTGACCCAGATTTTGGGAACATGCACATACAAAATCGCCAACCCAGCAGGCCAAGAGCTGAGAGCACATTGGAATGCCGACACCCTGAAAAGATACTATGTTTAACCAAGTCTTAGGAAAATCTCGTCTTTAGAAAAAAGTACTGGCGGAGAACGATCAGAATGGAATGTCGACGGCTCCGACCACTCTTATGTTTTAACAAAGTTTTTATATATAACACTCAAGAATTCATACTCGTTGTCTTTTTTAAGCTTGCGCTCTCACACACAAACGAGCAGGGGGCAATAGGGGGAGGCCCCCCTGTTGCCAGAACCGAGGAAAATGGACCCCCCAACAAAAAATTCTAAAACCCTCTACCTACCTCTGGACAGGAAGGGTGCAGGCCTCACACGCCGAACTGACAAGGACTGGGGGCAACTCCCCCAACTTTGTATTAAAAACGCAAAAGCCCTCTCTGCCTACCTCTGGGCAGGCAGGGGGCAGGCCCCCTGGACTCCAAGCAGAGGCCAGGGACAGGCCAGGCTACGCACAGCTAACAAGGACTGGGGGCAGTTTCCCCAACCTTGTATAAAAAACGCAAAGGCTCTCCCTGCCTACCTCTGGGCAGGCAGGGGACAGGCCCCCTGGACTCCGAGTAGAGGCCAGGGACAGGCCAGGCCACGCACAACTAACAAGGACTGGGGGCAATTTCCCCAACCTTGTATAAAAAACGCAAAAGCCCTCCCTGCCTACCTCTGAGCAGGCAGGGGGCAGGCCCCCAGGACTCCAAGCAGGGGCCAGAGACAGGCCAGGCTACGCACAGCTAACAAGGACTGGGGGCAATTCCCCCAACCTTGTATAAGAAACGCAAAAGCCCTCCCTGCCTACCTCTAGGCAGGCAGGGGGCAGGCCCCCTAGACTCCAAGCAGGGGCCAGAGACAGGCCAGGCTACGCACGGCTAACAAGGACTGGGGGCAATTCCCCCAACCTTGTATAAAAAACACGAGAGTCCTCCCTGCCCACCTCTGGGCAGATAGGGGGCAGGCCCCCTGGACTCCGAACAGAAGCCAGGGACAGACCAGGCTACGCACAGCTAACAAGGACTGGGGGCAATTCCCCCAACCTTAGATCAGGCCATACCTTAAGGAAGAGAGAAAAAAGCAGACCGAAACAAGAAAAAGCATTCCATAATAAACCCATGAAGAGTAAAAGTTTTTAGAAAGTGACAAAGGCAAAGATCCGAAAAACTAAATATTACAAACAGCTGGCCATAGCAAGGCTCAGCACAGAGAACAGGGCTATTTCAAGAAAAGATAAACATTATGAAGCATCCTGGCTTGGACCGGCAGCCGCCTCAGGGGGTCTGGCCGCACGAGCCTCGTTTTTAGCAGAGTAGAGACTTCGGAAGGCCTCTTCATCGAACACGGGGAACATCTCCCCAATCACCTCCATCACCAGCTACAAGGAAGAGTTGGCCCCACTCACAAAACTTGCGTCCACCGCAACATCGGTCTCCTCCACAAGGGCATCCTTTTCTTTCTTCCACTCACTCTTGGCCTGCTCAAAGGTTGAGTCAGCTTTGGACAGACGTTCCTCCAAATCAGCTATCTTCCTTTTTAATTGCTCCATCTCAGCCAGAGAAAGGGTAGTCTGCTCCATCGTCAAGCGACTCTCCTTGAGCTCAGCTTCAAACTTGGCTGCTTCCCTCACAGTTCTCTCTCCTTGAAGCTTCCATTGGCCTGCCTGATTCTTCGCCTCCTCTAGCTCGCTCTCCTGCTTAGCCAGCTTATTTTTCAAGTTATTTATCAAAGTTATGTCCCTTTCCACCATAGCCAGACGGTCAGGAGGGGGAGCCCCGTGTGTGACAGTCAGCTCTTCGTCGCTCAAGCGGCTAAGAGCCGCCAGCTCAGCAGATGCCAGCAACACCTTGGAGGTACGCTGGATATATTGAATTACTTGGTGAGAAGTTGAAGTTATAGACTTAGTAAGACGGTCGGCCAAAACGACGCCAGAATCGGAGAGCAGGCCCGACACGTCCACACCATCACCGGCAGTGTAATGAAACTCCGTATTTTCCTCTAGCAAGAGGGCGCTCGGAACGTCACGAGCAGGGCGTTTTGCCTCAGGAGTAACAACATCAGCCTCCAAATCCACCACAGTAGTCCCTGAGGGCTCCCTATCCCTCTTCCTTCTCAGCTCTAGGGGAACACTCTCCCCAGTCCCCTCAGAGTTCACGGGACGCGATCCCCGGAAAATTCGAGTCCCGGCTGGAGAATCACCCTGCCTACATCCAGGGGAAGGAGTGGCCCCTGAGGTAACTTCAGCCTCCCCATCCTGGATACTGGGGGAAGGAGTCGTCGGCTTTGCCGATGGCAGTCGTGGGGGAAGAGGTAGCCTCCGGCCAGAAGCGAGATCCTTTACGAGCCTCATTAAAGATTTATCCCCTTTCTTGAAATTTGAAGGGAGGGAAGGACGCTTCGAAATAATGACAAACTCCTCACTCAAACCTAGCCTCTTAACCTGCTTCCTTGTCCAACGACGAGAAGCAGAATCTGCAGGAAAAAAGGGCAGTCAACTAAAAAGCAAAGAATTAAAGTCTCAGGAAAATTGCGCCAGCAAAAGCCCCCTAGAACTACCTTCAAGGCTAGGAATCAGGCCCAATGGGAGCAAGTATTCGTCTGTGGCAATGAGCTCCGCGTGGGGGAGCCAGAAGGCAGGGCCAAAAACATCAGACTTATCCGCAACAATTTCAAACTTCTTGACTAGTATCTCTTCTTTCACACTCAGCTTTACCTCCAGGGCCTTCCCCCCGACGCCTGGATGATACTCTTCGTGAGTCTCCATGCGGGTATGAACATGATTCCTAAAGTGCCTAGGAATCCGCCACCCGGAAGCGCTATGTACATACAGGAAATTATTCTTCCAGTCTTTCAGGCTACTTAAAGCCGGCCAGACTAGAGCATATTTTTTCTGTCTCTGGAGGGACCAGTACCCAGGGGAACCATCTCCCCCTGACGAAGACACCATTTGCAGCCCAACCATGAAACGAAGGGCATCAATATAAGGCCCCTCACCATGGAAAAGACAGGTCCAGGTATAGGCTATCAAGGACCTAATGGCTGAGGCAGTCAGTTGGGCTATCACTACTACAAATCCCTTGGTTTCTTGACGCTCTAAAAGTAGGTTCTCGACGCTTTAAAGTGTCACAAATTCAATTCTCGACGTTTTCAAAAAGTGTGGAGATTTTCAGTGTCAGGAATTCTCGACGCATTTTGGTGTCGTCATTTTCGACGCTTTATAGCGTTGACTATTTTATTCATGATGCTTTTCTGCGTCAGCACATGTGCACTAAAATATTCAACCTCGACGCTTTTCTATGTCGAGGAATTTTTTTCCACGCCAATATTTTTTTCTTAGCGCGAGACTTTCTAAGATTAAAAGGGTTAAGAAATAATAATATAAAATTAAGTTATCAACACTTTAAGATCATAAAAGCGTTGAGATCTGATCCTAAAGAATATATTACTTGCGATTGGAGATTTATGCTGTCTAATACACGACTCTATATTTACTGAATTTATATCAATAATACACAAAGATTTAGTCGGTCCTATTGTTAATAATAATTATAACAAGAGGCACATACTTCAATTGTTAATAATTATAATAATCTCCAAATGTATATTTCGCAATCAAATTCGTAAGACGAATTGAACACCTAGATTAATATTCAAAATCCCTAGTAGCATTAAAAAAATTATAAACAATTACAGTATAATTTAACAAGGATGTACGTCTTCCTCCCAGAAAAAAAAAATCTATAAGTGAGCGGATTCTATCAACCATCAATTCCGTCATCTCCCTTTTTGTGTCCCAGAAAGTCCTGCAATGGTAAAAAAATATCATAAGGAAAACTGAAGATACCATATTATGAACCTTAAATGAGGCCGCAAAATACAATGGGGACTAAAGGAAGTCGCGTCTGCAGAGCTAAATGAACAAAACCCTCCGGGAAAAAAAGTTGTTGGGAATCGAAACTATGTGGCAATCTTATGTGATAAACACGCACGCTGAGAAAGATGATGTCAAAGATACCTTCTTAAATGGAAGAAGTCTCCCATCTTTGGATTTTGTACTCTCGAGAAATATGATTAATGACAGATCATTCCTGATAACTGTTCCAGACGCCTAAAACAGGAAAAAAATGATAGACCAAGGACAAATGGCTGAAAGACGAGAGCTGAGACCATTTGTTTTTCCCCTGATTAAAATACAGCTTTTGTACAGAGCTGAGACCGCCATGGATCAATGATAAATTAATAAATGATACAGCTTTTAATGGCAACTTGAGGATTTGAGCGATCAATTCGAAGATGGTTTGCCAGAAAGTAGAGCCGGTCGATCAAAGGGTACCAAACGATCAGCAAGAAAGTTCACATATTTCAGAAGTTATTTTTTTGGTGTTTCGACAAATGAAACAAATCATCTATAGACTGCAAAAACGTCTGCAAATTCACAGTAAAAAGAAGTACATGCTTGATTGAACTCAAAACTCACTTCTTTCTTTCGATGGAAACATGTTGATGACTGATGCGTGGTTGGTTACTGATATAAATAGCCCGTTCCTCAGAATACTCCTTTCTTTGTATTTGTACGTTGTCATCAACGGCTAAGATCCTAAGCTTTTCAAAACATATAAGTTATTAAGCTTAGATACGTAGAGCAAGATAAGAAACCATAAACATATTTATATGAAGCATATAAAGCACAAGAATGACAAGTGACTCTAGACTCTATAGATACAAGTCCACTAATATGAGTATGAAGAAAATTGGCAACCAACTATCTCAACCTAATTATATGCACTATGAGCCTACTACTATTAGAACGTACTATCTCATGATTCTGGTAGATGTCATCTAGACTAGTAAAGTCTCGGTCATAACTTATTCGAATCCACTAATCAAAACTGACTTCTTTGTATACAATATTTCTCACAAAAAAGTATTTCGTGAATCCTATTGAATCCTATAACAGGAAATGAAAGGCCTTTATCCATTTACCCAAATCACCAAGTTAAAAGCATGGACTAACACTTAATTACATAAAATAATTTACAAAAATAACATGAATCAAAGAGAAAGAGAGGGTAACAAACTATGGTAGTGATTGTTGATGAAATTACTACGAGTATAACCTTGTAAAAATTGGAATAAATTACACAAGCTTAAAATCAGACCTTTTCATGCGCTCTCTTGAACCGAGAAATGTCGTCTTTCCTCAACATTCTCCTATCCCAACTTCCGGTTAGGTGTAGCCATTTGAATGCATAGAAACATCATACGGAAACATAGAGTACGAAGTATGATGTGTCATGTGTGCTTAAAATAATACCTTTGTATGAATCTCAGATATAAGTATCACTATTAGGATATTTTCCCATAGTTAAAAGAAAATTTGAAAATTTTGCCGCAGATAGCCGTGTCCGGAGTGTAGGACACGCCTATTGGAATTACATAACAAGTTTTTGCCACAATTGATTCAAATTGAATCACAAACTAGCTAACGTAACACAGTGATGACTGATGAACTTCAAGATAGTTTTATCAAAAAGATACAGAATGAAGAGAAATGAAAAGATGGGTATTACCATGGAAGTAAGAATTCCAAGAAAGTTGGGACCCCAGAATTTCATGTTTGGATCGACCAAAAATGGTGATCAAATAGGTTAATTAATGAATGAATGATCAAGTCAACTGAGTTTAGGACGAATTAATCATTTACTCTGTAGCTTTGCTGTGACACGATATGATAACGGATTGTGTTTTTCATGGGAATCAATTGATATAATAATTGAATAATTAGCATCATTCTGTCCATGTTATGCCGGCAGAATGAATTCAACAACGTGCCTGGATTCTTGTAAGGATGATATTAGTCATTCACCGTCTTAGTTTCTTTTAACAATGGGAAAATATCTTTATATATTAGTTCTACTCTTTTAAAAGCTAGTTAACACAAATTGAGGAGTTACCCTGTTAGGCAACTAAATGGAGAATATTATCCAAGATTGGTTGTAGTAGATGATGAATGAAGATACACTCAACAGTAAGGTGAGAATATGTGAAATAATAATACCAAAAGTGGAAGTATCTTTATATTTTTTCATCTCTTGTGAAATCCTCTGACAAATGATACAAGTCTAATGAGCTCCCCTTTGATCTCTTGCTCCCTACCACATTTTTGTATTCAAACCAAATAATTAGATCATATGGAGTATTAATATTACCACTTATTTTACACAAAACATCAATTACTCATAAGTCACCTCTAGATATTCCTAGGATTCAGAACATGAGATAACTAGATAACAATGAGAAGTAGCTACAGCCTATAAAATGCTAACGAACTCGTTTCATTAAGTGATATACAAACAAAAACACAAATGATTTTGAAACTGAATGAATGAAACGTAGAATGATATGAGCATAAACATCATAAATCGAAAAATTATAGCCTACAAAATGATAACAGAAGCAATTCATCAAGCAATAATCGGTTGAAATCGATCTCAGAAACAAGTGTATAAAAGGCATAACAATATGAGTATAAACAGAATAAATCTAACCACTAGAGTCTACAAAAAGCAACATAATCGATTCATCAAGGATACACGAATAAAAAACCCAATCAGAGCCATTTTACCTTGGTGCTAGAGATGAAAAGAAAATCTTGAGGCCTTGACGGATCAAAGAAGGCCATTTTACCTTGTGTTTTATCATAAGCGGCAACCTGTCATTCATGAAACAAACTTATATGAAGAAATCGTATAAAAGCTGCAACCTGTATGTAGTAGTAGTAACTGTGAAATTATCAAAATGCCAGACCATGAAGGGAAGAATGTTGAGACGCTCGAGTCCTCTAGGAGGCATCCCAAGAACCTTTTTACCATTGTCAGGATCATACAGATCTCTTTTCTCAAGTGGATGACCCCTTCCTACAGGATCACGGCCGACAATGTGGAAGTTGGCTCCTGCAATATACGGGCTTTAGAATGCCATTGCACCTCGGTTGGACCAGCATAGTGCATCGGAGAGGGAAATATCAACACAACTGTCGTCTTAGGGTCCAACACACCATCCTCAAGTACCTTTTCGTGTTGTTTCATACGCCAATGAAGAGGAACATCATCAGGCTTACTGAAGCCACCAAGTGGATGAAGCAGCAGAACAAGATTCTTATAGATCAATTAGAAAGAATTAGGGTTTAAAAAACTTTACCTAGATTTTCATAATTGTCTTCAAATTATGTGAGACTGATGTAGTTACATATTGGTAGAAACTAATGAGCGGAAACGTGAAGGTGAGGTACCCAGTGAAGGGGGTGAACGGCGAGGAAAAAGGAAAACAGAATAAAATCAAATGGATGAGAACAAGATGAAAATGATAGAACATGGATGAGCGACTGAGTGATGAACGATGAACGGATGAAGGTAGGGCAGTAGATGGAACAATTTTGGATGAACAATTAGGTTTTCCATTCATCTGGAGGGCGGTTTTTGAAAATATTAAAAATAAAAAAGGCGCTTATACGGTATCTTTAGGTGAGTTTGGCTGATATTTGCAATAAATAAAATTATATGCATTAAAATAGCTCGACGCTTACAAAAGCGTCGGCCTCAAAGTGTGGAGATAATAAGGTTTTTGTAGTAGTGTATAGCTACATTCATCCTCCTGAAGGTCTCCTCCAGGAAGGAGTGAAGAGGGAATCGCAGGCCGAATTCCAAGCTTTTGTGGTAAACAGCCACACAACCTTCAGGGGGGCAGCATACTGTGTCCTTTTCCCCTGGGACTATGACTGTATACCCCTCCCCAAAATTATAAAACTTCTCAATTTCCCCAGCAGAATTGCTTTCCAAAATCAAGTCCCTATTCTTGGCTTCGGGGTAGGTTTTTAGAGGAATCAAGTATTTTTTCTTATCCAAATAATAAGTCCTCCCTCTCTCCCTGGGAATGAGGGGGCCGGGAATCCTGGAGGGGTCCATCTCCAGTGCCTCGTTGTCAGAATCAACAACGTCGAAGGGAGCGGGTTCGGGGGATTCAGCACCTTCCCCCCTTTCAAGGCGATCCTCCTCCCTGGACCCAACCCCAGAAGAGGAGGCTAGATCACGTTTACTCCCGTCTCTGCCCTCAGCCCTCTCAGGTAGTGAACCAAAAGAGAAAGCGCGAACTCGAGACATACTGGTTTATGAAGAAAAAGTATTGATGAAAGGGAAAAAAGGCGAAGATTTAAAGAGAGATTCTAACCTAGAACGTTGGTCGTCGCCGGAGAAAGTGATAGTAGGCACTCCTTGATCTCACGAAGTTCTCAGCAACAAAGATGGTTTGGAAGTATGAGAGGGACTACGAATTTCGAAAAATGTAAAAGAAAGAAATGGAGGAGGGGAAGGGCTTATATAAAGCCCAGGAAGCCAAAAAGGCCGCCTCTCTGACAAAACGTCCCCAACAATCTACCCCACGTGTCACGCTTTGAACATGAGCCACTCACCCCTTCCCAAGAAGGGCCTCGAAAAAGCAAAAGTATCAGAGGGACTGTCAGCTAGCAACGTCATCCCCGCATTCAAAAAAAAAACGCAACAAACAACAAGAAACAAAGTCGCTCGGATTTTTCATTAAACTTTAATGGAAAATGGACAAGTTACATGTCATGCCTGGCAAAGAAAGAAAATACAAAAGGAGCCTGGATTTCCGGCTCAATACGCCTGCACCCTGCAAGCAGGCCTAGTCATCACCTAAGTCTGGAGAATAGTCCCCAGGGCTGCCTTGGCCTCCAAAGTCCGATCCCCAATCCCAGTCAGAGGAATCCTTGAAGGGATCGTCAGGGAATCCATCCTCGTCTCTGTCACTCGAACAGCCCAGACCCTCACTGTCTTCAGAGTCCCGGCTGCTGACGTCCCAGTCCCTGCCATAGGGAACTGTCTGGGAGTCATCACAAGTGCCGCAGCCCGTTTTCTTCACTGGAGAGGAAGGGCCTGACCCCAGGGAAGAGTCTGCGTCAGAACAGTCGGGGTCGAAATGCTCAGGGTGCAACCATGGGAAACATTCATGGCAACCCCGATCAAAACACCCTCCTCCTTGAAGGCAGCGCTTGAACCTGGAAGCAGCAGGGGGCAAGGATCTTCTAAGGCGCTTGCCCGCCCTAATAGAAGCCTTCTGAACACTCCGACGGGGATGTGGCCGTAGACGACGGCTGCGGCGAAGGGCCCGGAAAGCCGCCCGAGCATACCTTAGCCTCCAAAATCCCTTAAAGAAAAAGGTAACAGTACGAACTCCATAACGGGTAACAGACTTCTTGATCCAAACCATGATTCAACGAAGAAAAGTGGAAGAGTTGAGGATGAGTTAACAAAATGGCAAAGAGAGCTGGAATTTATACAAAGGAAATGAAGCATTAAATGGCATCCCAACCATCCTGGCAGGGAATGCCACCAATCATGAAGTCTTCACATTGCCCGAAAATCCACCAAGCGTGAGGGGTAATCATTGCAAAAGACCTCTCAACTCTTTGCATACCTGACACAATTAACACTTCATTCCTCGGGAAAGTACAAACGCATTAAATGCAGCAGTGAAGCCATAAGCAAGTCAACCTCCCCTCATCTGAGCAAAAGTCACCAGCCAGAGGGAAGCCTCGCTCCCCCCCAACTTCCGAGGGCCAATTGATGAGGGTCGGCAGCCTGTTCCGGGCCGCCTGCCAAGCAGGCCCCCAGAAGACTCCGCCCAAGGAGCCCGGGAACCAACCCGGCAGGCAGTCAGAGCAAGACCATTAAAAGAGAGCCCACTAAGGACTCCAGATGACCGCCTGCCTGACAGGGAGGGGCGGTCTGCCAAACCCAGCCTTCGCATAACCTCTACCTGCCTGTCTTCTGGGAAAAATCTCTACAGGCAGGGCAGGGACCGCCAAGGGACCTCCTCGTCATTTCGCCTAAGGTAAGTGAGAATGGGTGGATGAGGTGAAGCCACTTGTCACCTCCTCATCCACCCATCCTCCCTCTACTTCCCTCTTTTGTGGGAAGGTATAAATACTCCTTCATTTCCCACAAGAGGGGGGTTGGATTTTCTCTCTCTAGACTCTTACTCTAAAAACGCCACCTAGTTCCTCACGAGCTAGGTTCCTTAAGGCATTCACGGACTGACTTAGGCATCGGAGAGGGTTTCCTCGGACAACCTCCGAGGCCCTGTGCGTTCTGTGTGCAGGGAGCCAGCCCATCCCGCCGGGAAGGTCCGACCAGTGGAGTAGGAGGAAGGAGAGGTTGGCAAGATCGACCGATTGTTAATTCAAAGCAATATCGAACAGTGCGAACCCGAATTCGGAATCGGGTTAATTGATTCCAATACCGGAACAGAAATGATTTTTGGGAGATGATGAAAAATGTTTTACTCAAAAAAACATCAAAATAATACTCTCTTCGTTTTTTTTAATGTTTGTCCATTTCATGAATATATGTGAATAATATTTTATTGAAATGAGACAAACATTAACAACCGGAAGGAGTACGTTTAGTTGACATTATCACTTATGTCAATGAGGTAGGCTAGCTAGAAGGGTTAAGAAGATGAACTAGATCCTCTCCATTACCCAGACCCCCTCTTCATCACATGCTCTCGCTCCATTACTTATGAACGGTTTAGATGTATTATAATCAATGATTTCCATCTTATGAACGGTTTTGACGGGAATGAAAGGGAGAGGATTTTTATCCCAAGATGGGATGATGTCATGATAACAATGTATGTTCACATACTCTCTTTCTCTCATCCATTCAATTCTTTACACAAACTATAAATGGACAATTTAATCAATTCTTTACTTTCTCCTTTTGGTAAAAGACTTTACCATATAACTCTCATATCCTTACTCTATTGACACAAAATGCGACTACTCTTTCCTTAGTTTAAGTTTGATGGACCCATAAACTCATTTGATTTACCAATAATACCCCTTACTTTTACCACTTTTCTTAAAAGTTGTTAAACTCTTCATGTAAAGAATTGAATGAATGAGAGGGAGTATATAACACTGGATTAAATGTTGATGCTTGATGATAACTTAATAAATGAAGTACAAACTAACATATTTTTGTGATGTCATGATCAACTGAAGCATTCACTGCGTTCAAGTTCAACCTACCAATTTGCTTTTATCACAAGCTTTAAGAAATGGATTGTTTATTATTAAAGGTACAAATAAGTATTTGTTTAATATTAAATGTAGGGTAAATAGTGACATTTTTGTAAATATGTAGGGTTTAAAACAATGACTAAAATGGAAATGAGATGATTGGACTTGAACATTCGGAAAAAAATATGGGTAGATTGGACTTGAACGGACGGAGGGAGTAATTAACTAGTATCTTGATGATAGTACTTGGATAATATAACAGTAACAATGAAGAAAGAACATAAAATAGGATCGGTTTTGTAGTGTGCTGTGGTATAAGGAGGGTGCCATTGTCTTGAAAATAATTTCAGCATGACCGTTGTAACTATCCGTTGGTGCCGGTTGTTCCCCAAGGATTTACACACATCACTCGAACTCGCCCACTCAAGAGAAAAAACTTTAAAACGATTAGAAATTTTATAACTTTACCCAGAGTCCCAAAATTTAGATAAAAGAATAAGAGAACATAAGAGAGAATGAATTGCGAGTATATGCAGAACCAACTGTAGAAGGATCCTTTTATAGCAAAACAATTGGAGCAATTAATCACAATCAATTAACCATTAAACATGAATCAAACCATTAGTGCATGATTAATCAACTATTAATCACATCCTTAAGTAATTACGCTTGATCATTGGTTAATTATACTTCTGGGTTTATTATACTTCTTATTATACACTAGTTTCTGTTCCCGTGCAAGCACAGGGTCCTCTAGAACTACTTTAATGAAAATTATTTACAACAATCATACAGTACAATGGATTTAATAAAATAAGAAAAATACTCACACCATTTTTTTTCTTCTCATTTCATTAAAATAGTTCTCGCATATATTGTAAAATGAGAAGTAAACAAAAAATGAAGGAAGTAATAATTTGAATGAGTTAGTAATTTATCTTCAATTTATTAGTCGAAAATAAAGGACGAATAAAAATTAATATATATGGAGTATATAATAGAATTAAGATGATGTGAGTACTATCAATTCGGTGAGATATAAATATAAAAAGCAAGTAAGAAACTACGTCTGGTTGCTTAAGAAATTTTTGTACGATAATTTGAACACATTTAGAAGAATTAACGTATCCAACAGTTAATTAATTTGGAGTTACTAAGAGATAGAGACACATAATCGAGAAACCATAGACAACAAAAATTATTATTTTCTTTGGAGCGTAAATAATACTCGTATTAAGTAAGCAATGAATATGAACAACATAAAAGGACAAAAGAATCATACACACTAAATACCATAATATAACGATCAACCAAAATAATCACACACTAACACCAAATACATGCAATTACATTTACGATAAAAAGGGGTTGGAAGAATGGAAGCCATAATTTAAAACCTTTTATATAGATAAGATTGAATTGCGCAATAATTTTCCCTCGTGTCTTCCCTGAAATTTTTACTCGTAACAATGAACGTTATATACAAAGTGATCGTATTTTATATGGTCCGTAATACTCTTGAAATGGAAATTTAGAGAGTCGTCAAATAAATTTATGAAATTTTAGAGGACATATGATCCATTAACTTCATGGAGAGTGGAAATGTCAAGTAGGAGTAATATGGAATTATTAAAAAATAACTTGGTAATACTTGTGTTGAGGCTGCCACGTGGCGTTGTTAGAAAGCACAAAAAAAACTTGTTTTGGATTGACTTTTAATAATATATATAGATTGTTCTGCTACCAATAAGATGGAGTAATTGATATCCCTTTACTTTTATCTTTTTGATTCATACTTGTAACATGTCTTAGGGTTTAAGGGTTGTAACATGTTGGGATATTTAGGAGGGATAAAATAATTGGACCACACACAATAATAATATAAGAATCTAAATGATATCAGGAACACAAATATAACGAGGTTCACCAATTTGGCTACGTCCTCATTGCAGTCGCATTAGAATTTTCTTGATCACTCCGAGGAAATATACAATAAGGATAATATACACAAAAGAATTATACACTCTTATTACTACCCTTATTAATGTCTTTACGTTGAGGTGATTATATAAAACTCAGCATTTTCGTCATTTTATTCCCTTTCACTCAAATTTACGCATTCCTCATGTTTCTCATCATCAGAAACATTTCTTTGGCATATTCCCAAAATAGAAGGGATTGATTTCAACAATCTCCCACCTCCCGACTATTTTGTCTCCAATGATCCACCTAGTACAACTGCATCTTCACTCATACGGAATACAGGAGCCCAATCGAGGTATTGTTAACCTCGATCTTTTATCATCCAAGTGTGTTCCAAACGGCAACCATACTTTTGGGTTTCACTCATTGCTCCTCAGGGCGTGCACTCCCACCTGAACGACACACCCTTATGTGCCTCATTTGAACTCCTTGAATTTTCGCACACATCACAATGTGCCAGTTTCACCTTGTGCGTTCTTGGATCACCTTTCCCTTTCAAGCCACCGATTTTATTCACACGGTGCTTAGTGTAAGGCCCACTATGCGTAGTTTTCGGATCTAGAATTAAGTCTCGTGAAACAACTTCTTTCTTCATCCCTTCAGTCGCTATATTTCTCGTGCCAGCACACCCTCTAGTGGTGTACAAAGTTCCACTCTTAGTTCCACGAGCTACTACCGTAGCTCCTTTGACTATTTTCCAGGAACTTCCTTCAAAGACAACTTTATAGCCCGCATCATCGAGCTTACCCACAGATATCAATTTCTTTTTCAAGTTCGGGATGAACATGACATTTATAAGCTCCCAACTACCCCCAGTCGGGATACGAATTTTAACATCACTATTTCCCATAATCGGTAAAGTCTTACCATTCGCCAGGTAAGCAGTACCACACCTTCCACCAACAAACTTATGAAAGGAATTTTTATATATATGGAGAAACATGAAACGATACACCAGAGTCTAACACCCAAGACTCTATCGGATCTTTGGCTGTTAATGCCAAAACATCACCCTCAACGTCGACAGTTATCGCCGCATCACCATCCTCTTCATTACGCTGTTGTCGATTATTTTTCAGATTTGGACAATCTCTCCTTACATGTCCAATTTCACCACAATATCAGCAAGTCGGACCTCCTCTACCTCGTGACTTCGATCTCCCATGATGACCACCTCTATAGTTTTTCCTCCCTCTACCCTCAGCAATTAATCCACTCACATTGATTCCCGAGGTCTCACCTAATTCTCTCTTGCGAACACTTTCGCTTAGAATTAAGTCCCACGCCTCATCAAATTTGAGTTTCCCTTGTCCAAGAGAACTACAAATTGCAGCTACAGTAGTATCCCAACTACTAGGTAAAGAAGATAATAAAATTAAGGTTTTTATCAATCTTCACCGAGCTTAATTGTCTCACATTAAAATCATTATATGATCAGCCATCATAGCTCCTTCATGCATTACTAACCCAAACAATCTACGAATAAGAAATACCTTATTTGCCGCAGATGGTTTTTCATACATTTTTTTCGAAGGTATTCATCAAGTCCAACATTTTCTTTGCACCAATCACATTAAATGCGACATTTCGTGCCAGCGTCAATCGCACCGCACCTAGTGTCTGCCTATCTAAAAATTCCCACTCAGCCTTCTCCATGGAATCCGGCTTAATTAACGCCATCCAAAGGCACATGTAGATTCTTCTAATACAAATAATCAGTTATTTGCATTTTCCAGAAAGCAAAATATTTTCCATCGAATTTATCGAACACAATTTTACCTCCTTTCATTACCGCGAATTTCTTGTGACTCAGTTTTCCTTCACTCACACAACCAAGCTCTGATACCAATTGTTGAGATATTTAGGAGGGATAAAATAATTGGACCACACACACAATAATAATATAAGAATCTATATGATATCAGGAACACAAATATAACGAGGTTCACCAATTTGGCTACGTCCTCATTGCAGTCGCACTATGATTTTATCGATCACTCCGAGGAAATATACAATAAGGATAATATACACAACAGAATTACACACTCTTATTAATTACTACCCTTACTAATGTCTTTACGTTGAGGTGATTATATAAAATTCAGCATCTGCGTCATTTTATATTAATGTAAATGCTAAATAAAGACTCCTCGTTATTATCCTTCACTAAAGTTTACGCATTCCTCATGTTTCTTGATGGCGTGGAATGCCGCGGGTCCCCACCGATCAAGTAAAGTCCAACTAACCTAACACGTAGCTAGGGTAAGTCGGGTCGTGTCCACGGAGACGGTTATGGGTGTCTAGACTAGGTCCACCTACAAACAAGGCTAAGTCACACAAACAAACACAAAGAAGACGATAATTGACAAAATATGATGATTGAGAGCTATGAAAATGGACTAACAATGAACTAGAAATAATATGAACTAATAGAAACAACTAAGATTAATTAAACAAATAAACTAGAGAAAATGATCGACTAAAGAGATAGAGAATTCAAATATGGGAAGGAGTAGGGTTAGGTCGGGTTCATAAGTATAGTAGGATGATTGGGTAATCAAGGGTGTAGGTGCCACTTAATTACTAAGGTCGGTTTGCGCTCTCGCGCCAAAGCCAACGTCCGCACTCTCGTGTCTAAGACTAGACCCGAATATTCATGCAAGATGCTACTCAAAACACAAACATTCAACCACAAATTGAATACACAATGAGAATAAGAGAACAAGAATGAGAAGCATTGGCCACTACTACCCACACAAACAATACAACAAACACATAGTGTGCCCAATAAGTGACTAGCAACAAAGTAATCACCTTTACCCACAATTAAACCCTAATCACCCATAATCCACACTTAATCCCCCTACTAACCCCACAAGGAATCTACTCACTCATAATGAAATCAAAACTAAGACTAACAAGAGGAATAGACATAATAATCAAAACATCCATAATGAACAAACAAGAACAATGAACAATGTGTAAAGATTCAAACTTGATGAATAAACAAAGAATAAGAGAAGAGATTATACCAACTACAAGAGGATGAAAAAGATGAGAACTTGAATTAATAAGAAACCCAAAATAATCTCCAAGGTTGTCAATCTTGGATGAGTCTTCAAGAATCTCCTTAATACAAGACTAATTACTAGATTAAACAAAGATTAACTAAAGATTAAAGGAAGATTAAACTAATAAGAGGAACACTAAATCTAGGGTTTGAATGTTGTAGAGAGGCCTAAGAGAGTCTAGGGTAATGTATGATGCTTAAACAATACAAGAGGGAAGTATTTATAAGGTTACAAGAATGAAGGAGGAAGAAAAGGGAGTCACAATTTTGTCCATCAGCCTCCTCTTCAGATTATCCATCACAATTTTGTTGCTAGATTCCGCCTGACCATTGGACTGAGGATTTCTGGGGGTTGACTTGTCTAGAGCGATATTCCACCTAGCGCAATAGGCCTCATTTTGTTGCCAATAAACTGGAACCCGTTGTCGCAGACGATCTCTGAGGGAACACCAAACCTGCAGATAATGTTACGTTTAATAAAGGATATAACCTGCTTCTCAGTCACCTGAGGGAACGCTTCTGCTTCTATCCACTTGGAGAAGTAGTCGGTCATTGCAAGCATAAAGGCTTTATTTCCTGGTGCTCTTGGCAGTTTGCCCACAATATCCATTCCCCACTTCATGAAGGGCCAAGGAGAGATTATTGGATGTAACGGTTCTGCTGGCTGGTGATGGATCGGTGCGTGTCTTTGGCAGGCGTCGCATTTTTTAACATACTCTCTGGCATCCCTGCGCATTGTTGGCCAATATTAGCCTCGGCGAAGTGCTTTGTTGGACAGACTCTTGCCCTCTGCATGATTTCCACACTCTCCGCTGTGGAGATAATGCATTACCATTTCTGCTTCCTCCTGGCCTAGGCACCTTAGGTATGGTCCGGCGGTCGATCTTTTGAATACCACGCCATCAATGAGGGTATACCTGGATGCTTTCATTCGGAAACTTCGGGCTTCTCTTTTGTCTGCCGGCAGAACATCATTTTGCAACCAATCCTTGTAGGGTTTCCTCCAGTCGGAGATTTCCTCCTGTTCTGCTGTGGTGCTGCAGATCCTTGCTTCTCGAAACCACCGCAGTCCCTGATCTGGTGAATCCCCTTCTGGTGTTCCCCGTTCCTGTGAGCCTCTCCAGATTGATGGCTCCAGCACATGGACTATGGGTATGGTGGATACTTCTCTTGGTTTGAAGGTTGCCCCCAGAGTTGCTAAGGCGTCTGCTTCCACATTTTGATCCCTTGGAACTTGGCTGATTGAGAATTCTGTAAACCTTAGGGAGAGACCTTTTGCCACCTCAAGGTAAGCCATCATCTTGGAATCCTTTGCTGCATATGAGCCGTTCATATGGTTGACTATCAGCTGGGAGTCACCATACACCTCCAGCCGCTTGATTTTAAGATCTAGGGCCAGCTGGAGACCCAAGATTAAGGCTTCATATTCTGCTTCATTGTTCGTTGTTCGGAACTCGCATCGTACTGCTTGGACTATGAGGTCCCCCTGAGGTGACTTGAGCACCAATCCCGATCCAGATCCTCTCATGTTTGAGGCTCCATCTACGTTAAGCCTCCACACCTGTTCGCCCTTGTCTTCTTCCAAGAGAATGATGTCTTTCTCTGCTTGTGTCTGCAGCGTCGGGCTGAAGTCGGATATGAAATCTACTAACGCTTGGGACTTGATTGCTATCCTGGGGACAAACTTCAAATCGAAGCCACTCAAGTGCATGGACCATTTTGCCATCCTACCTGACAACTCGGGTTTTCTCATAATATTTTTCAGTGGGTAGTTTGTTATTATAGATATAATATGTGATTCAAAATAAGGACGCAGTTTATATGATGCTGTAACGAGCGCAAGTACAAGTTTTTCAAGGGACGTGTACCTGGTCTTTGCAGGAAGCAGAGACTTACTGACATAGTAGACGGGATGTTGTGCTCCTTCATGTTCCCTTACCAACACTGCTCTAACTGCCACCTCAGTCACTGATAGGTATAGAAAGAGTGGCTCTCCAGGTTCCGGCTTTGACAGGAGTGGTGGAGTACTCAAGTAGTGCATTAGCTCCTTGAATGCTTTCTCACGCTCCTCCGTCCAGTCGAATATTTGAGCCTTCCTCAGGATATCATAGAATAAATGGCACCTGTCTGAGGACCTTGAGATGAACCTATTCAGGGCGGCAATTCTTCCAGTCAACCGCTGCACATCTTTCGGTTTCTGTGGAGACTCCAACTGCAGGATGGCTTTGATCTGCTCTGTACTGGCTTTGATTCCCCTTTGGGTGACCATGTACCCCAGGAATTTTCCACAGGATACCCCAAACGTGCACTTGGAAGGATTCAACTTCATCTTGTACTCCCTCAGGGTGTTGAAAGCGTCTTCCAGATGTGCTGTGTGCTGTGAGGCTTGCTTGGACTTGACGACCATGTCATCTATATACACCTCCATGGTATCGCCAATTTGCTTCTTGAACATCATGTTAACCAGCCTCTGGTAGGTGGATCCTGCATTTTTCAGACCAAAAGGCATAACATTGTAGCAATAGATACCTCTCTCAGATCTGAAGGCGGTTTTCTCCTGATCTGCTGGATGCATCTAGATTTGGTTGTATCCGCTCCACGCATCAAGGAAAGTCAGCATTTCATGGCCTGCTGTGGTGTCCACCATGGCGTCTATGTGCGGCAGAGGAAAGGGGTCTTTTGGGCATGCCTTGTTTAAATCGGTGAAGTCGACGCACACTCTCCACTTGCCATTCTTCTTTGGAACTACCACCACGTTGGACAACCACTCTGGGTACTTTACCTCCCTGATTTTACCAGCAGCCAGCAGGTTATCCACCTCCTGATTGATAACTTGATTCCTCTCTGGAGCAAACTTCCTTCTTTTCTGCTGGATTGGTTTGTAGCTCGGGTACACGCTTAACCTGTGGGTTATGATACTCGGATCTATTCCTACCATATCATCATGGGACCAAGCAAAACAATCCATGTTAGTTTTTAATAATTCAATAAGGTTTTGTCGGGTATTACCTGTGCATTTTGATCCGATCAGCACTTTTCGTTCTGGGTGTTGTTTGTCTAGGTTGACTTCATCTATCTCCGCCTGAGGGGGCTCGAGATACTCTTGTAGAGGTAGGTGAAGGCTCTGTAGTTGCTATGCTGGAGGACTTGCCGTCTTCTTCAGCGCCACTCTGTAGCAGTCTTTGGCCTCCCTCTGGTCACCGCTGATCTTCTGCACTCCCCAAGGCGTGGGGAACATCAGGCATTGGTGGTAGGTGGAGGTGATGGCCTTCATCTCATGTATCCCCGGTCTTCCTAGGATCACGTTATAAGTGGAAGGACCGTCAATGACCAAATACCGTACTTGCTTGTTTACTCCTCCAGCATAGATGGGAATCGTAATCTCTCCCAGGGAGTATTTGGTTTCCCCACTAAAGCCTATGAGGGGGACCGGTTTTTTGCTCATGTCCTCCTCGTTGAACCCCATGTTCTGCAAAGTCTCTAACATGATAAGGTTGACAGAGCTTCCGATGTCCACCAGTATTTTCTTCACGGTGCAGTTCCCTATGGAGAGCGTGATGATTAGGGCATCGTGGTGAGACTCTGGGGAGGGTTCCGCATCCGATTCATCAAAGGTGACGGCTGGAAGGTCTGGACAGCTGATTTTGTAGGAGTACTCTGGTCTGTCTCCTCAGGACTGGTAAGCGTGCCTTTTGGCTGCCGAATAAGTTAGGCCACACAATTCCGATCCTCCTGTGATTACATTGACAATTCTGGTGCACAGTGGAGGAGGTGAGGGCAATACTTGGTCTGCCGCATTTATCCTGCTGGAACTTCTAGATACCAGGTGATCCAGGTTTCCCTGATCGTAATGGAACTTCACTCTCTTTCTGAGGAGGACACATTCTTCGGTGTTGTGCCCAATGTCATCATGGAACTCACACCTCTTGCTGGCGTCCCGTCGGTCGTTGGCATACTCTTGTCTCCTGGGCCACCTGACTTTGCGCCCCAATTCCTTTAGGGCCCTGAGTAGACCAGCAAGGTTGGTAGAGAACCCGTACTCGCTTATTTTGGGTGGGAGTGCTGGGCTCTCCTTCCAATCTTTTTCTTCAGAGATCTTGTGCACATTTCTGTCGTAGGGCTTGGATCTTTCGCCTCTCTTCTCTGCTGGTGCCTTTCTGGAGACATGCTCAGAACCATATGTAGCCCTTCTGGGGCCCGAATCTTCCTCCAATCTGATGGCTGCCATTGCTTTGGTTTGCACATCTTCGAATGTAGCGCATGGATATTTGGTGAGATCTTTGTAAAGATCCGAATCCTGGAGGAGCCCTTGACGGAAGGCTTCTATGGCGGTGGCTACGTCGCATCTGGGAATAGTCACTTTCCCCCTGTTGAATCTGTTGAGGAAATCTCGTGTAGACTCCTCAAATTTCTGCACCACCCGGTATAGATCGCTAGTCTGTTTTTCTGGCTTTCTGCTGCTGGCGAACTGTTGGTTGAAGGCATTGACCAGATCGGCAAAGGAGGTGATACTTCTGTTTGGCAGACCAACGAACCAGTGGAGGGCTGCCCCTGAGAGGGTGGAACCAAACCCTTTGCACATGCAGGCTTCCTTCAGAGGCCCTGTGGCGGTTACCACCATCATTTTCTGCTTGTACTGGTTGATGTGGTCTAGAGGGTCTGCAGTGCCATCATAGAGCGTCATAGCTGGTGGCACAAAACCTTTGGGCACAACAACGCAAGCCAGGTCGTCAGTGAAGGGCGAGTCTGCATAGCTGTCTCTGACTACTCTCTCCAGGGGGCGTGGCATTCCAGGGATTTTGCTGATCAGGTCCCTCAGCTCCTTCAGTTCTTGGTACTGCTGATCTGCAGCACTGTTTGTTCCTGCAAGAGGGTTAGGAGCAGGAGGGAAGAAACTGAAAGGGGTACTCCCTGCCTGAGGCCCTCCAAGGTGGTGACTGCTCGGGGGTGGAGGCGGACGAGACATAGTCACCGCAGGCTCAGGCCGCCATTCTGATGCCATCTGAGGTGAGTTTTGGGACGGCCAGGCCGCTTCAGGGTAAGGGCTAGCGACCATGGGGTTGACTATTATTCTCGGCTGCCATCCGGATGTTTGCTGACTGGGGGTAGGTGCTCTTCCCAGATCTGGTGGGAGTTTGTTGTTGGCTGGGGTGTGCACTCTTGGCGAACTTACTGGCTGCCATCCTGACGCCTGGTGAACGGAGGTACCTTCAAGGGACAACGGATTAGCTTCCCGGTTTTCAAGGCTAAAGAAAGGATTACTTGTGACGTAGGGTCCGCCAGGGGTAGGGCCATGAGTCAGGTAGCCCAGTCCTCTGGGTATCATGGCTTGACTAGGTGGTGCCAACTCTAAATCCAGTCTGGTGACCAATTCCTGAGGGAATGACTTGGAAATTTGCCCACTGGTGACAGACTCTCTGTTGGAGCTTGGCGTTTCCTCAGGCGTCGTGAACAGGATCTCGGGTGATGACTGGACTGGTACAGGTGGTGGTTTTGATGCCACCTTCATCTGAGCCTTGATGTCCCGGTTGTCCTTCTGCAGGGTCTTCACCGCCTGGCGCAAAGTGTTAATCCCCTGGAGTATCTCCATCATGGGATCTGGTGCTAGCGGAGCTCTGGAAGCGTCCCCGAATAACCCTCCATGAGCCGCCGCCCTAGATGGTGCCCCCTCTCCACTGGCTACGAAAGGGTTGAACGTCTTTGATGTTGAGGACCCCTGAGGTGGTTTCGAGGCGCTCAGCGTATGCCCCGCCACCTGGCTAACTGGAGTCGCCTGAGTGGATGATGTGACGAGAGGTCCGGGCGTTCCTGAGGAAGGTGTTCCTCCAGCAGACTGAGTGGAAGCGTTTTGACTGTTGGCAAGATCTTGGCTGGATTCAGACATGTTGACACGTAAGTTGCTTTGCTGCGTGATTTGACTAGCAAACGATCACTTTGCCCCACGGTGGGCGCCAAATTGTTTTGGTAAAAATTTACCGGGTTTAGATTCGAGTTGTGGGTTAAAGCGATCGGACTAACTCCTATGAATTAATAGACGAATTGAATCTACGAATGCGAAAATACGGAAAGAAAACGAAGAGACACAAGAATTGGTGACGCGGAAACCCAATGTGGGAAAAACCGCGGGGGGAGTCGGAATCCCGCCAAAGTATAAACTATGGATGAAATGGAAGAATAAAGAATACAAATGTCGACTTTGGATTATCGGAGGCTAAGTTTTTGCTAGTATGCTTTATGGTATGGAGTTGAAGTATGCTGAAGATGAGTTTACCGATCCCTGCGTTGTTGTCATTGCCCTTATATCTATCCTTCTTCCCCTTAGCCGTTGTCTATAACTTCTCCCTTCCTTTTCTCCTGACTACTCTCCTCCTCTGGTGGAACTGCTCCTAAAATTTAGGGAGTTGTTGGTTGACCCAGCCCTTGGCTTGGGGTAGGGTTTCTTTTAGTGTTGGGCTATCTTCGGCTCACTTCTGGACTCGGCTGCTAGTTGGCCCAACATCAATACCGGGCCTTATTCTCTTTGCTGGCTTTTTCTTGTATCTGATTTCCTGACTTTTACGACTTTGACTTTGACTTTCGGATATTATTCCGTAGTTTCTTCGTGTATGATCTTTTGACTTTTTGACCGTAAGTATTCCACATCATTTCTTGAGGGTTCGGAATTTATCCCAAACAGTCTCGTTAGAATATTGTACGGAGTATATGAATAATAATAAGGTGAGAGGCGAGAGGTGATGGAGTCGTAGTAAGTTGGTGCGTAAGTTTGGGTAAGATGAAGCTTGTGGAGATGATGTCAATTGCGTAAGTGATAACTACAGCTTCAATTCAAATAAAACTTATTTCTTTCTACTCCAACTCCAACTCCAACTCCAACTCTAACCCCAACCTTTTCTATTCCTTAACGCACTTGTTTTGCTTCTTACTGCTTGCTTTTCTAGACCTTATCTCTTCTCCTTCATTCATATTCATTTCTCACATGCACTTTCCATCTCAGATTTCATATCCACTGAATCAGTTAAGTTTTCTATTCAGTATCGTTTATCTCCCACTTTATATTACTGCTTCATTGATTCATTCTATTTCTGCAACAAGTTTACTACTCCCTTTATTTTCTTGAATTAGTCTCATTGGTCAACTTTTTCCCTCACAAAAAAAGAGAAATGAGGTTAATCTTGGTTATTCAAGAAAAAGGAGGGAGCATATTAAAGTGTACTCGTACTCCGTATTTACTATTAACAGAAATTAATCTTGGTTGACATGTAACAGAGATTAGACTTACCAAATACCAATCTATTGGATGATTTGCTACATTGACACTACATTTTTATACTTTATATCTTTCCATTGTAATATAATACTCCACCTATATATTGAGGGATGGAAAGATATAAAAAAAATAGAGGAAGTATATGAACTAAAAAAATCTACCTATGTTGAATTAATCTGTTAGTCTCTCTTAGTAAGACGTTTATGTTCGTCTTAAGGCTAAAATAGGTCTGATAACAAATCATATATAAAGACAATTTTATGGCTAAGTCCATCGAAACTTTGTTTTTGTCTTATAAGTAGTACCCCTATTTGCCTTATTATAAGAATTTGTGTTGATTTAATTTATAGGTGAGGGTGTGAGACTACCTTACTAATTAATCATGCATGTGACAAACTAAAACCGTTTATGTATGTATGTATGTATGTATGTTAGGATCCCGTCCGAACAACAACTTAGGTGCGTACCTTTCGAACCTCACTTACACTTTTATAAAGCTCCACCTACCCTTTTAGGGTTCCACTAACACTTTAAAAAATACAAAAAAAAAAAAAAAAATCAGGTCGGTCAGGAGCAGAGGGGCGATTGACCGGCCGGGTATATACCCGCCTGGGAATATACCTACCCGGCTGTATACCCGCCCGGAAATATACTTGCCCGGCTGCCCGGCAGTGCATAGGGGGCCGGTCGGGCGGCCTGACTACCGGAGTTTTTTAATTTTTTTTTCATTTTTAAAAGTGTAAGTGGAGTTCCTAAAAGTGTAAGTGAGTTTCGGACGGTTCGCACCGGATCCCACCCCATTTATATATCTATATAGAGGCAGGATCTGGTACATTTGTCAAATTTTGTACAATTTACCTCTTAATTGTGGCCATTAGATGTCACATGATCAAGAGCTGAGATTAAAACTCTCTAAATCCCAAAGCATTTTTTCTCATATTTTTATAGTTATTTCGATGTACAAACAAGATTATTTTAATGAATAAACGTAATTATTTTATAGTTAACTCAATTGTTTACTGAGAATAATGTTATCAGGTTATTTCAATGTACATACGTAATGATTTCAATGTATAAAGTCAGTTATTGTATTGAATAACTTGTGTTATTGTATTGAGATGAAACTCAAATATAATAGAATAATGTTATCTGATGTTACGTAGTTATTCCAATGTAGAAACTCAGTTATTATAAATCGTGTTATTGTATTGAGATGGAATTCAAATATAATTAACTTTATAATAATGTTATATGATTTTACGTGTGGTTATTCTATAGTAGAAACTCAGTTATTGTAACGAATAACTCATGTTGTTATATTTGGCTGACACTCAAATATAAGCAGTTTAAAAATAATGTTATCTGATTTTACGTAATTATTAAGCCAATGTAGAAACTCAGTTATTGTAATGAATAACTCGCATTATTGTATTGGGATGAAACATCTTGCATATCATTGAGGGTGCATCCAGCAAAAGAAACTTCACTGAAAGACAACAACAAAGAGGAGTTAGTTATAGTACAAAAAAATTGAAGTACAATAATCACGTATGTGCTATAGAATAACTATAAAAACACTATAAAATAACCCTGATTATAAAACATAGTAACTAATATAATGAAATAAATTCAAGAATAATATAGAATAATTGCAACAATAGTATAGAATAACTGGAATAACATAATAAAATAATTGGGTATTTCATTGTAATAATAATGTACCAAAACCAGAAATTCATGATATGAAATAATATGTAGTTATTTCAATGTTCATATTCAAGTATTTCATTGTTCATATTCAAGTTTTGCAATAACAAGTTCAGTAAACCATAAAAACTCAACGAATTAACACGAAGACCAACAAACCCTAATATTGAAACGCAGTAAATTCTAAGTTCAAAAATTTGAAAAAAAAATGCAGACTAATAACGTAGACTAATAAATTGAAAAAAATGAATAACGTAGACCGATAAACGCAGTACTAAATAAATTGAAAAAGAATTGTACAATACTAAGTTGAACGATACTAAATAAATTGAAAAAAATCATACAGTACACAAATTCTAAAACTGAAATAGACTGAAACCGTAAAAAATACGATTGAAGTACAAAATAAAGCACAAAATAAAAAATACAATAGACAAAATAGACTGAAATCATATATAACAAATTGAAAAATATAGCAGCGAAATTCGATTGAAATACCTGATTGAATGCAAGATTGGGCGTGATTTAAGTGAAAGGATTCGTGAGAGTTTTGATTTTGCGATTTGATTTCAATCTTAAGAGGATTTTGATTTGGTGAGAGAAATTTGACTGAGTGGTTTTGGTTTTACGTATACTGTTTGGGTAGGGGTTTGATGCTTACTTTTTTATTTCAAGTTTTAATCTTAGCCCTTCATATACTTATATCTAATGGTTGTGAATGTAAGGTAAAATGTATGAAATATGACATAGGGTAAAAGATCTCACTTCTATATATATATATAGAACGAGGATCTGGTGTAAACGCATCATATTGGTGTAAATACGCTAACAATCTGGACCGTTGATCTAATACATGATCAACGGTTGAGATTAAATATTGAAAATACACAAAACTCCCTTATTCAACAGATTAGGCGCGTCTTTTCTCTTTCTCTCTCTTCATTTTGATTTTTCCATTCTTTCTACTGTCTTTCTTCTTTTTCATCAAGCAAGTGACGTTCAGTCGTTCACTTCGACCTTCATTTTATTCGGTTTCTTCTACAACGCTACCTCTAATCTTCGGTTTCCTTGTTCAACGTTTCAGATCATCATCATCGTTCAGCCCTATTTTCATCGATTTCAGTTGCTTGAAGCTTTAACTCAACAACTTCGGTAATTCTCGGATTCGCCTGATTTTGCTGATTTTTAGTTTTGATTTCTTATTTCTTTGAGATGATTAACATTCTGTGTGGTCAATTAGTGGTGATATTCATTGAATTTGCAACAGATTAAAGTAATTTTGTTGTTTCTAATTAAATCAGACTAATGCAATCAGATTAGGGTTACATAATCTGACAACTCTTACGATGTTGATTTTCTTGTTTCTGATGCATCAAAGTGCTAACACTAATTACAATGGCTGAGATTAGGGTTTCGTAATGCATCAATATGCATCAAAGTAATCAGTTTCTGCCTTAGCTGTGATAAATCGTTGGGTAAGCAACTCTTTACGTTTCTTTTCAGCCATAACATGGCAGCCATGAACCTGATCGGGGTCTCGTCTCCTCTTTCTCCCACTACTTGTTTTAGTTTCTTGTTCTTGATCACTACATATACTAGATATTTTGGCATCAATAATAATGTCGTTATTAATACTACTACTACTACTTTGGGGTTGTTGATCTTGCAATTGTACGTGTTGATTATTATTGTTTGTCATATATAAGTGACCGGTTCAATAGAATTGAAGTAGCTAGAAGGAATTAGCTTGTTAGGATGATGATGAATGGTATGATCACGAAAGATCAGAGTGGAGGAAGTTGATGAGTTTTATGAGCAAATAACAATAATAAGCTGGTAGGATTATTTAGTGTACGTGGTGCAATTACAATCAAGGAGTAGTGAAGATAGGGTGGTATGGGCTTGAAAATCATTAGTGAAAATGTGAAATAACACAAGTAGCTTGTCGACTACAACAACAGCTGTTAACTACTCTTGATCATTAATACGAGTAAGTTTCTCAACGTCGCCTATGTCTTCCCTTTGGTGTTATATCTACTATTATCACAAATGCTACTTTAATCTCTTTGATGACGAGATGGAAGGATGTACCTCTAGGTTGGACTGGTGGAGATTCTTATGATAACGGATGGGAAGATGTCGCTTGCACTAATTCCCGCATTACTACAATATAAGTTGCATTGGGTTCTCATATTCAAATTCAAGCTTCAATGAATTTTGGATGTTGAATGTTGGATGTTTGTTTACATTTTAATTTAATGATTGTTGTTTTTCAGAACATTAGCAAGTATGGGTATGATTGGTCGGTTGACAGGATCTTTATCAAAACTGCAAATTTTGTAAGTTTATCACTCAGCGGGCGTCTTCCAACCAATCTCAACATTTAGGTCAAAGGCGGCACGGGTATAGGGGAAGGAGAATCCCAAAGTTTATTCACAAATTGATAATGTCACAAGGTATATATATTCATCAACTTGACTTCAATATTTGATAACTATTAACTCGTCTTCATTTAACGTGTGATTTTTTCAGGGAATGTCATGGAAAGAAGAGGTCTCGGGGATAGAAAAATTATATCACATGGAGAAGAAGCCATACTTGGGAATGACGTTAAATTTTAGATTTAATGGAAATACTTGGGAATGCCATAAACTACTTCATTTAATGTGTCGTTTTTTGTGGACGCATTATGTTTGGTGGTTTTTAAATGATATGTAATTAGACAAACATAGTTATTCCAATGCTGGTAAGTAGCTACTCCAACAATGTTTTGGTTGTTATCCTAACAATCATTCAAATTATTGATTAAATCAATCAATTATTCACTTTAATGTTGTTATTCCAATGTTTATAATTAGTTATTCTTATATTGGATAGCAGTTACTCTAACATTAACTAATTACTGATTGATTGAATCAATCAATTCTTCTTCTGCAATTACTCTAATGTTGTTATTCTAATGCTTACAAGCAGTTATTCCTGTATTAGACAATAATTACTCCATTTGATCTCAGTTACTTTAACAGTTTACACCAAGATATAAGGTACCAAGTATTCCAAGGTATAATAACAAATATTCCAAGCTATAAAACCAAGTATTCCAAGCTATAATACCAAGTACTCCAAGAAATAACGCCAAGTATTCCAAGATATAACACCAAATGCTCCAACTATTATAACTATCGTATTATAAACATCGTATGCTTTCATCATCTGAGTTGTATACTTGTATGAATGTCTTCAACGTCATGTAGTCCCATCCTTTTGACCGAGTCATAAAGATTTCCGAGGGGTACCACCCGGAGTGTAAGTCAAGCTTAGAGAATTGGTGCTATTTTCAATAGTTGGTGTTGTCATAATGGGAACATTGTTGCTAACTTGAGTATGATTGCTATCAATGGATTGAGTTTCTTCTGCAAACATATTCAAGTACTCCAATATTCAAATTCAATTATTCCAACACATATATTCAATTATTCCAACACATACATTCAATTCTGAGTTATATATGTTCAGCTATTCCAGTCCAGAATCACAGTTACTCTAATGCTCATGTTCAGCTATTCCAACATTAGACATTAGTTATTCTATGTTCATGTTCAGTTATTCCAACAAGTTACTCCAACACATATACTCAGTTACTCCTTACTCCAACACATATACTCAGTTACTCCAACACATATATTCAACTATTTCAACACATATACTCAGTTACTCCAACACATATTCTCCGTTACTCCAACACATATATTCAATTACTCCAACACATATATTCAACTATTCCAACACACATACTCAAGTACTCCAATTACTCCAACATATATACTCAGTTACTCCAACACATATATTCAACTATTCCAACACATATACTCAATTACTCCAACATATATACTCAGTTACTCCAACACATATATTCAACTATTCCAACACATATACTCAATTACTTCAACATATATACTTAGTTACTCCAACACATATATTCAGTTACTCCAACACATACACAAGTACTCCAATTACTCCAACACATATACTCAGTTACTCCAACACATAAATTCAACTACTCCAACACATATATTCAACTATTCCAACACATATAGTCAAGTACTCCAATTACTCCAACACATATATTCAACTATTCCAACATATATATTCATGTACTCTATAAAATTCTGAGATTACCTTCAAGTTGATTCATGTTTTCAGTGTTGAAATCGATATTCATCATAAAGAATTCTGGAGGAAATAAAAAACCAATAGTTAAAAACGAATCCATGCTCAAAAACCGGATAAATTTACTTAAAAAACGAATACTTATTCAAAAACGAATAGGTATTGAATTATAACGACATTACCTTCATGTTCATCAACAATAGGTTCATGCTCGGTGGAATCCATGCTCATCAAAAACGAATTTCTGAAAATTGAACGAATTGAATTGAATTTCTGAAAATTGAATTGAATTGAACAAATTGTATATGAATTGAACGAATTGTATACGAATTGAACGAATAATTTCGTATACAATTGATCAAATTTTCGAGGTAAAAAGAATTAGGATGATGAATTTTTGAGAGGAAAATTGGGAGTTTTTGGGAGGAAAATTGATGTAACCCTAGATAGAAGAGAGAGAAAGAGAGGTAGGTTGTGAGGGTTTTTTTGGGGGTTTTATTATCTTCTGATGATTAATCTTAACCGTTGATCAAGATTAAGATCAACGGTTCAGATTGTTAGGGTGTTTACACCAAAATTGGTGTTTACACCAAATCCCACCTATATATATCCCTCCATTCAAATCTACTCTTCACTATTTATTTTGACACATTTGTCGAGATGTGTTTTGCATTAACGATATCTTTCATTTTACATTAGCAAAAATTATAAAAATTTTGATATTCTTAATGTACCCATAAAATTCTCACTTATAAATTTTCGAGAATATCGAAGATTTCCATCAAGTGTGAAGTGTCAAAAAAAATTTGAAGAGTGGATTTGAATGGAGGGAGTATATAATACGAATGTGATCCGGTCTTACCTGAGTTAGTTGGCTATTCTCTTAGGGACAAACTTTGAGGTGAGTACACAGGGGCGTCTTAATAAATTCGGAAATCCAGTTTGAGTCTCGAGTTTGAGGCCCTTATATATATATATATATATATATATATATATATATATATATATATATATATATATATTTTATTTTCTCAACAAAAAATGCAGAATATAATTTTTTAAAAAAATTAAATGTTTCTCCGTACTATTTTTTTCGATTAACAAGAAGAAGTAAACTCAAACCATCACACTACAAGCCACATGTGTAGTTATTACCTTATAAATTTGTACTTATATAGAGTAATTCCTCATAAAGAGGATTATGAGGCCCAATATATTTGGAGGCCCAGTTCTCAGGCTCACCTTGAACCCCCTATTAGCCGCCTCCGTGTGTACACACTCGTGTGGACATGACATAGGTCCACGCCGACGCGGCCACGCGCGGGTTTGGGGAGGCGAATGAATCTCCATATGAGAATGGATCGAATTGAAATTTAAATCGAAGTTGGAGTCGCCACCGAACTTTGTGGGAGTTCGGGCCCATTCGAATCAACTTTATGTCGTAGTGAGCCGTGTACAAAATACGGCCCATTTTCGATGTCAGAGTTTATTGGGTTCGTCCCTTATCATTTGATACCGATACCGACTTGATCGGACATCATGTATTGAATGACTCTCGTTGCCAATGGTTTCGGACATCCGGAAACCGAGGTTCTGAGTAAGGGGTGAGGGTACGTGTTGGGAAGTTCACAAAGAACACCCAACCCCGCCCGCACATTAGCGGCCTCTACTAGGATATCGTTTGATGTTTTAATACGCGCGTTAGTTGAACGATGAATGATATGCAAACATTGTTTTCCTAAACATGTGAATAATTGAATGGGTTGCTAAGTCGTTTAATGCATGAAAATTAACGTCAAAGTTGTATTTTAGCATGCGAGGTTCGTTTTAGTATAATAAAACAATAGATGAAAAGAGTTGCTAAGAAGATGAACAAACTTGTTAGTAACGATTGAATAAATCGAATGAAAATATGAATGCAATGGATAATGTAAAAATATATCGAGATCTGAAAAAAATCGCTAAAAAGACGCTGTTTTGTCCAAAAAACGATGTTCGAAAAATAAAAAAAAAAGGAAAGAAAATAGAGGACGCGTTCCAGCCTGCCGGGCGACTCACCCGAATCAGGCGCGACTCGCCCGAGTAGGCGACCCGCCTGGGACGCGCGCGACTCGCGTCCCGGTCTGTTTTTGAAATTGATTTCTTTGAAAAAGCGATGATTTTATTAAATTGCGTACAAATATTGCACAATTTGCACCCAATTTAATATTCTCGACGTTCGTCGTATTCGATATTCAATTATGAAATCGATATCGAATATTCGGAAAAAGATGAAAAAGAGTTTTAAGAAATCGTTTTGTAGAAAAAAAACGATGTTTAAGAAAAATCGAGAAAAACGAAGAAGAAAAGGCCGCGGATCCAGGCTTCCGCGCGAGTCGCCTGGGAGTGGCGCGGCTCGCGTGGAGGTCTCTCCCGGTTCGGGTTTCTCGAGAAATTGTTAATTTCGATAGATCGCGTATAAATATGAATTAATTTGTACTCGATCTATGCTTTCGATATTCGTCGTATCCGATATTCGATTATGAAATCGATATCGAATATTCGGAATGATTTTTAGAAAAGTTTTTATAAAATTGTTTGAAAAGAAGAATTTGAACGAAAAGAAAAGAATGTTAGTTCTCTCCGCGTTTAAATCGTTGTATTTTGTAAAAAGTAACGATTTTGTAGCATCAACGAGATTAATGTAATTCTTTTAATACGATATTCGACTAGAGAATCGGTATCGTATTTTTAAGAATATTCGTTTATATGAAAATAGTTTTTAGTAATATCGATATTAGAAATAAAAAAACGATGAACGACCCCTAAAAAAATGATGATGACGCGAGACGGACGAAAAAAACGAGAAGAAGGAGAGAAGATAAGAGAAGTCGGGTTTGGTTACACCCTCAACCTACATGCTCTTGTTAACTTGGATCGGGGCTCGTCGGAATGTGGCTAAGGCACGGGAGCGTCGGGTTAATGTCGGTGAGTTGGTGGTTCGGTTGTGAAGGGTGACGGGTTGAGGCCGGTTCCTTCGGTTTTGGATGCGGAATGTCGGGAATCGTATGTGTCGGTATATGAAACGGGTGTGTATAATATTGGGTGGTGTAATTGTGTATGATTGATCGTATGTGTTGTAGATTGTTGATTTTTTTTGATGTGCATGCAAAGGGTCCTATTTATAGGAGTAGAAGGTTGAGAGAGATGTCTTGCTTGTACGACAAGAAACACCCATCGAGATAGGAAATGTAAGAAGTTGAGACGAACGAGAATTCCGTTACTTGGCAAAGAAGAAAGGGAGTCCCGGTTTGAGCAGAGGAGCTCGGCTGAAACAGGCCACTTGGCCGAGTGTCCCACGCTTGGTCAAATGCTTGATTCGTTTTTCGGATAGAATTCCTACTTGAGATCGAATTCTACCTTTAACGGATTGTTTAATATTTGTGTAGTTGATTTTTGTGGAGTTTGAGCTCGAGCCGGTCACGTGAGGTGACACGGCTGACTTACGTGTCTCGAGAAAATATCTTTGACCGGGTTTGACTCGGTCGCTAAAAGACAGTTTTGCCCCTGGTGTCGGATTCGACCCAAATTAGTCTTATTTGACTCGAAATGACCCACTGGGCCTGGTTTTGAGGTTGTTTTTGTGAAATTTGTACTCCGTAAAAAGCCCAAGCTAAATATCCATGATTTCGAGCCCATTTCCGAGTACGTTAAAGCACGTTTGCGTCCGATCATCATCGGGTGTTTGTCGGAAACTGCTATAGACACCTAGCGGTCAAATGTGGGTGTCTACAACTCGGAATTGAGGATAATAGTGACAAAAACAAGATAAAGTAAAATGTTGAGTTTGATTTGCGGGAAAGTAGTGATTTAGCCCATTTACTTTGCTCAATTGTGAAATCAACCCCCTTAACTACTCTTGATTGTAGGAATTAGACCCCTTAACTTTGCCAATACGTGAAATTAAACCCTTTTTATTTATTTTCCGATCAATTGCTCAACTTCTCGTCAATTTCTCATACTAGAATACGAATACGTACATTACGGTAAAATAGAAATACGTACATTATAATAGAATACGAATACGTACATTACGGGATAAAATATTTTATCAAACTACTTGGGATATACAAAAACGTACATTACAAATACGAGTAGTATTTTTTTTTACTTGGGAATATGTATTTCTATACGTATACTTATTATATTGGTGTATTTTGGGATAAAATATTTATTGATAGTAATGAGATATTGACATGAAATTGACGAGAAATTGAGCAATTGATCGGAAAAAATAAAAAAGGGTTTAATTTCACATATTGAAAAAGTTAAGGGGTTTAATTGCTACAATCAAGAGTTAAGGGTTTAATTTCACAATTGAGCAAAATAAAGGGCTCAATCACTACTTTCATGTTTAATTTGTCTTGAGTCGGCATGCAATGCATCTCATAAGTCATAACAGAGAGAGTAATAAAGATTTTTCCAATTACTGTTACAATAGTTTCTAAGGGAATTAAAAAATATACGAGTACTTAGAATCATAAAAATAATACACCGACGAACCCCGAGGTGAAAATTTGATACTCCTATTTTCTTTTGATGGCTTTGTAATTTTGTGAATTTATCATGCATTTAAAAAATATTGTACGAGTAGTAGTGAAATTGACCACTTTTGGTACAATATTGGTATTGGTATTGGTATTGGTATAATGGTATTACTCTATCCGTTCAAGTCCAGTCCGTCCTTATTCCTTTTTTGGCACAAGTTTTATGTTTTTATTTTCATTTTAGTAATTATTTTAATATTAAAAAAATACTTTAAACCATACATATTTATAAAAATGACACTATTTATCTTACATGTAATATTAAACAAATACGTACTTATTTATACCTTTAATTAATACTCTCTCTTTTCATTACCAAACACACCATTTACTTTTTCACATTTGTCGAGAGACGTTTTAAATCATCAATATCTTTCATTTTACGTTATTAAAAATTATAAAAAATTTATATTCTTGATCAACTCATATAGACAAATCAAACAAGATCTCACATGTCTATATTTCCTCTTATAGATTGTCGAGAATATCGAAAATTTTATTTACTTATGAATAGTGTCAAAATGAGTTTTGATGTGTTTGGTTTTGAAGGGGAGAATAATAGACAATTCATTTCTTAAAACTTGTAATAAAAGCAAATAGTAGTTAATTGAACATGAACTAAGTGAATGCTATGTAAGAGTATACGGAGTAATAAATAGCTGATTCACGAATCTTTGTCATTACAAATACTCCCTCCGTTCCAATGAATTGTTTGCCTTTGCTTTTGGCACCAAGGGCAAGAGATCCAATTAGAAGGTGACATGTGGAGCCAAGAGTCAAATTATACATAAAAAGCATTCCAAAAATAGAAAGGCAAACAATTCATTGAGACGCTCCAATATGGAATAAGCAAACAATTCATTGGAACGGAGGGAGTACAAAATACGGAGCAATAAATCAAGTAATGACATGATTTAAGATTGACCTGGATCGAAAGATATATTCTAGATAAGTAAAGATGTTTTTGAATCTCAATCTCATACGTACTTGATTGCCAAAATCCTTAATCACACTTAAAATTATACAAATATAAGAGCAAGGTTAGCAATGAATTTGGACTTAATCCATAGGGTGGATGGATTGAAAATGACGATACATCAATGGATCCTCAATCCTTGGAGAAGGATTGAGAAAAAATATCCACTTTGACGGATTGAACAAAAGAGGAAAGATTAAGCAATTAGTGATTAAGTTGTCTTAAATGTATTATGTGTAATAATTGAGTTCAACGCCTATTTCTTACAATTGTGTTATAAATACATTTCTTCTACCAATTTTTATTTATTCATCCCATCTAAATAAAATTAAACTTGTACCATTAAACTTCTATTATTCATTCATATTTTCTAATTTATAAAACTCTTCTCGTTTTTTAGTTTCGAATTATATTCGAAATCTATATAATACCGCTAATTCTTCGTTAGTTAAAATGTATTAAATTAGATTTATAAAAAAATAAAAAAATATTTAAAGTACGAAAAAAAATGTCAAATACTCGTTTTATAAATTGTCACTTTTATTAAAAAAATGATCAAAACTTATTGATTATAATATAATCGTAATTTATAAAATGAAATATAAAAAAAATGAGTAAAAATTAAATGGATAAGGCATGATAAATGTTGTGAGATGAGTGGACCCCTATGGCGAGAAAAATGAATCCATTGATATAGAAGTATTTTATAAGAGAGGGAAAATGAGGTAGAAAAAGTGAGGTGAAAAGAGTGAAAAAGTGAGGTGAAAAGAGTGAGGTCCTCTATCGAGAGAAATTGCATCCATTAACCATGGTCTAATGATGATCCTCACATTTTGATTTCATACACAATCCTAATCGAAGGGTGATGAACATCTTGGAAACAGCTAGTCAAGATCTTGTACGTCATGTATACCTTAATTAATTATTAAATCTAATTAATTAAGCCAAGTCATATTTATTACTCTTCACTAATAATATGATTAAGCCAAGTCATACCCTTTGGCTTTCTGTTCCTCTTCAAAACTTCAAATACGCCAAGGAAAGATCTCGTTGGATGTTGTTCCATAACCTATCTAACAGTATCGTAACCACGTTTCAAGAAAATAATACACTTATTATTATTATTTTATTTTTTTTAAAATAGAGAATTTTATTGATGAATCAAAAAACAGTTTACAAAAAATTGGTGGGTAACCGAGATACAATCTGGGCCCCCACCCCCTTAGTTATAGCGAAGCTAAGTCTGATAAAAATAAAAGGAGCAGCGCGTGCTCCGGCATCCTGTGCTATCGAAAACTTTTGAATCCTCTTGAGTAAGCCGATAGCATCCGCCTCCAATTCCCCCAGCGAAGAAAAGGAAAAGGGCAAAAACCCATTTTATTATTATTATTATTATTATTAGGTAAATTTAAATCACCAACTAACTAAACAAATGCACCATTTCCATATTGGTGACGTTATAATTTCTCATTTAATAGGCAAACAAACAAAAATTCTTATTTAATTCTCCAATCTTTTTATACAGATAATAAAAATGTAGTTACTCAATTTAATAAAAATGTAAAATTTCATATTTCATGAGGGAATACGCAAGACATGGTTAGGTGGCGAGAGCATTCCTAAATAACCTTATAATCATATATACTCCGTTAGGTTTTAAATAATTGTCTCGTTTCTATACACTCCTCACATATGAAAAAAAAAAAAAAAGTGTTAACTCTGTTAAGAGATTATTTAAACTTAAAGAGCTCTCTTACGTCAACCATGAAGTTCAAGGTTCAATATATTCTTACCGCCCCATCTAAACGTACAATATTTTACTATAAACAGACGATTCAATGAAAGTTTTACCCTTTTTTTTAATTTGCTAAAAGATTTAACTAATATAATCATCATAAAGTTTTATTTACCGTCTCTTTTTGCTAAAAGATTTAACTAATGTAATCCTCATATTATTCATTTATCTATACAGAATGTCATTAATTATTTTTTAGCAAATTTAATTTAGATGGACCGAAAAAACCTTTTGATTACTAATAATAATAATAGTAATATCTTTACTTTTCTCTATTTTGCAAAAAAGTAAAAAGTTACTTCCAACATTTTTTTTTTTTAAAAAAGAAGAGATCAAAAACGTAACAAGAAGCATCCTGAAATAGACGAGTAGGCAGGTGAGATGCAACGAGAGAAAAGCTAACCGACTTCTATCTGTAGAGTGTAGCCGTTGTGTGGGAATGAGTTTCTTTTAAATTTTACTCCTACGACAACTAATTGATCTTACGAATGGACAACTCTTCAACCAACTTTCCAGGGAAATTTCGTTACGTCATCCCAAATATCACTCTATTACACTTCATCCTCCCTTTTATTCTCCTCTTATTTTCCACGCTTCTTATTTATCCACCTCCTCCACTCCCTCCCTATATATACCACACGCCCTCCACCTCCATGTCAAAACCCACCCCCACCAAAACCCAACCAAATAAATCAATCAATCAAATTAAATTATAGTACTCATCAAAACAGAGGAAACCATACATACATACAATTAAAATTTAAAATGGAAATGAAAACCCAAGACTCGCGTTTGATTCAAGGTAAAGTAATCGGAAAGGGATCCTACGGCATCGTCCGTCTCGGGTCTCGTCACGATGGCCAAACCCTTGCTGTTAAGACGGCGGACAAGAGCTCCGTCTCTTCAATTGAAGCCATACGTAATGAAATTCGTATTCTTGAGACACTCTCTTCTTCATCCTCCCCGTTTATCGTCGAATACTACGGTGACGAGGAAACGGCGTCGTCCAGGAGTTTATTCATGGAGTACCTCCCAGGCGGTGACGTGGCTCGCGGAGGAGTGGTAGAGGATGTCGACGTCATCCGGTCATACACGTGGTGCCTGGTGTCCGCGTTGATGGAGGTTCACAGGAAGAAGATAGTTCACTGTGACGTTAAAGGGAGTAATGTCCTTGTGGGGCCCAGCAGCGGTGTTGTGAAGCTGGCGGATTTCGGGTCGGGTAAGTGGGCAGGGGATGATGAGGTGGGGCCACGGGGGAGCCCGCTCTGGATGGCTCCGGAGGTGGTCCGGGGCGAGTCGCAGGGGTTCGGCTCGGATGTGTGGTCACTGGGGTGCACGGTGATCGAGATGTTCACGGGGTTGCCAGCGTGGCGGGACGAGGGGCTCCACCATACTTTGTGTAAGATAGGGTATTCGAGTGAGGTGCCAGAGTACCCTGCCCGGGTGCCGGAGTTGGGGAGGGATTTCTTGGATAAGTGTCTGGTCAGGGATCCTGGGCAGCGCTGGAGCTGTGATCAGCTCCTCCACCATCCTTTCTTGATCCCTCCACCTTCCTCTTCGCCTTCCCTCGAGTCTTCTCCAAGAAGCATTCTCGATTGGGCCCGGCAACTCGGAATCGACATCGAGGAGGAGAAGGACGAGGACGAGGATGAGAATATGTGGGACGACGGTGTCGTTTCGGCTAGAGGTAGGATTGGGGAATTGGCCTCATCGGTGGCAGGGGTAAATTGGGAAACTGAGGGTTGGGTTGAGGTTAGAAATGGAACGAGGAGTTGTTGTGAGGAATCCGAGCAGTGGGATTGGTCAGGGGTAATGTGGGAAATGGACAATGGTGGTGGTTATCCCAAGTGGGTTAATTTAAGGGATGAAATTAATCACGACGAAGTGAACGGTGGAGCCGACGCTGAGCGGTGCGGTCTCGGTGGTTCATTATGTCGGCAAGTAGTGATCAATAGAAAGGATAATGTAGTCTTCGTAATTAATAATGTTTTATTATTTTTATTATTGAATTGGCTATTTCTATTGTGTAAATCCACAACAATTGGACTTCTTAATGTAATGATATGTATCAAATTCATTCGAATACATTTTTTTTCAGAATTTGTTCCGCATATAAATTTTTATTTTCTCTTTATTCATGTACAAACTCAAAAATATACGGAATCTACGTATATGCATTTTTCTTCTCTGAGGGTGTAAAATTTGTTAGTATGTAGTCAAGATCCGACCCAGGCCCGCATGGTCGGACTGTAATGGGACGGGTTTGGGTAGACCTGATCCATTGCCATCTCGAGTCACAAGTTGGCAAGCCGCAAGTAGCTTGCCAAGATTTCATTTTAAGTTAGACATCTCAAATTGATTTGTGGGTCGTTTTTGATTGGTTGACACTTTTAAGATTGAAGAAATCAATAAAACGGATGAAGTAGTTTATATCATCACTTACGTTTCTGAATTCAAGATTATCGAATTGTACATTGGGTCTGGTGCAATGATGTTTTGCATGGTGTATCTAGAAGTATGCTAAATCCTAAAGAGCACGTGGGTGATTAATTAATTAATAATTTGATGAGGTAAGTGATGAAACATCCTTTAGAAGTTGGAATGTTGAATTTGGGAAATTTCCAGTGAAGTGATGGGCTCCTCTTATTTGATGAGTTAGTTGATCGGATTAGAGGTTTGCCAAGTTCAAAGCACATTCAACTTACAAGTTAGTAGAAAAGATGTCATGGAGGGTCAAAGTCTTGTCACATTTCGCCATTTGGGATATTTCTACTTTCTACTATCTGACTTGCCAAACCTTATTCAACTAACTTTGTATCTTCGGACGTGGGCTTTCGGTTGTCAATATCATCTCTAAGATGGAAATTTCACACCTTGTCCTCTTCCAATATCTTACCTGCTTATCCAGGTCGATCCATGTATGTATTCACACTTTCCCCATTTATTTCAACCTTCCGTTTCAGTCATTTATTTTTTATTTATATTTCTCTGTAATGGAGATGTACTTGCTTGTTTGATACGGAGTTAATAAAAAGGCAAATATGAATATCGTAGATGTACATATTCTCCGTTAGGCCATTCGTTAATCTAATTCTCGGAGCATGAAAAATATTGCTCGTATGTACTCGATAATTCCTAGTTGATTAGATCTTAAAGATGCAATATTAATTAGATACGTGTGATATCAACCTCTTTTAAATCCAAACTTGGAGTATTTATTGTTAAACAGTGACTTTTAACGATTAACTAAATATTTACGCAAAAAACAAATAGACATTATTGTCATCTGCTACTAAAATAGAACAAGGATTTAAAAGTACTAGTTGAGTGAAAGCACAGTTAGGAGCCGCCATAACGAGCAACGAAATGTCGTCTAATCATCAATTATGTAAAGTTAATCATGAGATTAGGCTTAATGCTTAATGCTTAGTGACGAAAGAAATGGGTGATGAAGGCACGACTGTTGGGGGTGATGAGAAGGCCAGGCCAGGCCATACCCATACCTCAAGTAGGCAAGTATGAGAAAAGAGCAACTCAAAGTGAACCACACAAGTTGCTAACTTGCTATGGCTTGGATTTATCCCCTTTACTATCCGATCACATGCACATATAGTGGCTCATATTAGCCCCTTACTTAGTTAGATAGATAGATAGATAGCTGTAGTTGATCCAACATCCTTTGCATTCATTTTTTTGTGATTCACATGCCCAACTTATTAGCCATGTTTCATATGCCCCTTGGTTCCCATCTCATTCCATGTCTATTCTCACATGACTTGCTTCTCTTCTTGCCCTTCTGTTGTCATCACCAACTCCACAATTTTTATAACCCTTCATTCATAAATTCTCTTCCATTTGATGCATGCTAGCTATATGATGATATCTATGCAGTCATTTTCATGCATTGATTATTGTATCTTTGTATAACTGAAAAATGTCTAGGTTGTTGCATGTAATTTATACAACCGTTGTCAATTTGTTCTCCCTTCAAAACTTCTTTAGTCGTATGTACCCGACATTCTCTCCTTGTTTATGCGGTCCAGGGGCACTGCGATTCTGATAAAAATAAATGGTGATCTTCAATTTACGTAGCAAACGTACAAAGTCGTAACAAACGGGTCGATCACAAGGAGCAAGATGATGATTACTAGTTGGTTCTAGACTAGAAGTTAATTTAGCTAAGTTCTTGTGGGTAAGGCCTAGGCGCGATGTGAATCTAACCAAACATTGGTGATCTTAAATTTATATACGGCTGACACATAGTGAGTACAACTACTAAGGAAGTTAATTAGGATCAAGAAGTATAGGATATATAATCTATTTTTTTGGTGAAATGTGAATTATTAAATATCAACAACCTTAGTATCTTTATACAATGATTAGGAGCAGCTACTCAGCAATACATGACTGAATCAACAAACAGAGGCTAATCAAAAAAAAAAAAAAACATTATAGAATCTCCCATTTTGTGAGCCACCCTTCATCCTGTTTGGTCTAGTTTTGCTCAAGCTTTGAAAGAACCCGTCTCTTCCCTTGTTCTTTGATCAGGCCTGCCAGCTTTTTTTGAGCCAGGCCAACAAGCATAGGTTCACCCTTGCATTGTTTCTCTGCTGCCAGAGAAAATAATGAGAAGCAATCCAAAGTATGACATGGACTTTGGACTTCAGGCTTTGTTTTCCTTTCCTGAGATACTACTCATGTCAGCCTGAATTTTGAAGCCACACCAAATCTCCACCTCCTTGATGACCTACTGTCTGCTGGCTGTAGGTACATTGGAAGAAAAGATGGTGTACAGTTTCTGGTTCCCTTTCACAAATACAGCACTGTTGTTCCTGACATACAAGATAAACAACCTAAATCCTCAATTTTACTAAGCTTAGACTTGCTTAGCATAAGTTTGTATTATCTACTCCTAATTTCCATTCTCACTTTCTTCACTCCAACTTCTGGCTTGGCAATAAAGTTTTCATGTTTGCTAGTACAGGGGCGAGTCCAGGATTTATTTTTTGGTGTAGCACAACGTAAAAGGCGACGGTATGAGCAAAAATTACTTTGCATAAAATCGGTAGTACATCTCGTCCCAATACATAATCTTCCTATGACAACATAATCTTTCAATCACTGATTCTAATTGATCACTTGTAATCAATCTTGATCATTTTTGTATATGTTGCTTTAGTTACATATTGACTAGAATAATTGCCTTGTATACGTAGGATGTAACTTGTATAAATTACCCTCTAACTTAATGGAAATACTCACTTCTTCTCAAATCATTTATATGGTATCAGAGCATACCGATCACACAAAAACTTTTGCCTAATCCTTCCTCTTCGTCATCACTAGCCTAACATTATCATGTCGAACCCAGTCACTTACCTCGACAACCCTCATGAACCCGACCACCCGTTTATTGCTCTCACCCTCTCGCATGTCATCAAGCTCTCACCCTTAACTTACAGAGCTTGGGCACGCCAAATCAAGGAACTCATGTTCGGTTTTGACCTATTCAAATTTTTGGATGGGTCACACCCGGAACCCTCCGTCACCATCATGGTTGATGGCAAAGACGACAAGAGTCCCAAAGTTGAAAAAGCTAATCCTGCCTACACTACTTGGCTTCGCCAAGATAGTCTTATATGTGGCGCCCTCCGAGGCACCTTTGAGGATGGTGTCACACAAATTCTCACTGATATACACACATCTCATGCCATATGGAGCACACTCGCTCAAACTTATGCAAACCCATCACGAGGACACATCCTCACAATCAAAGACCGTCTCTCCTCCATCACAAAAGGAGACAAGCCAATTTTTGAATACATGCAAGCAGTCAAAAGTTGTGTTGACGAACTTGCCCATCTTGGGAAAGTCATGGATCCGGAAGACGTTACTAGCAAAATACTCAATGGCCCCCCATGCCCAATATCGTCCTGTCATTGAGGCCGTAAGAGCCCGTGACACACCCATATCCTTTGAATCACTTCATGAGAAGTTGATTCATCACGAACTTACCCTCAAACAAACTTCGTCAAACCCGACTTTCCCCACTTCAGCCCATGCTGTCACATATTGCTAACCCCGCACCCCTGCCCGCCCCTCGACCGATCTTCTTCCCACTCCACCCGGACCTACCCCTCCAACCAACACATCCCCCACCTCCAATCCCTTCAAAGGGAAATGTCAATGGTGCCATACTCAAGCACATTACCTTGAGAATTGTGCCGTTTTCAAATTCCTCTATCCCAATATTCGCGTCCCATACCGACCCCCACCACCCGCCTCCCACACCCGTCGCCACCCTCCTACTGCCAACACAGCCGTGGTCACCCCCTCCACACCCACTCCCTCCCCGTGGATAATTGATAGTGGTGCAACAAATCACATCACTAATGACCCCGATAATCTCGCCTTACATGCCCCGTACGATGGAAATGACGATCTCCTCATTGGAGATGGGTCTCCCTTACCCATTCATCATATTGGTTCATTCTTTATTTCCACTCTCTCCTCTAATATTATTTTTACAAAAGTTTTACATGTTCCTACTATCTCTAGAAAACTACTTTCCGTCTCACAATTTTGTTCCGACAATAATGTTATTGCAATTTTCTCACCTTTATCTTGTTGTTTACAGGATCGGTCCACGGACAAGGTGCTAATTGAAGGTCATCTACAAAATGAGATTTATGAGTGGAATCCATCACCACCACCCTCCACCTATGTCACGGCCCCCACCCCCACCCCTTTTATTTAATGTATCTTGGCACCATAAACTAGGCCACCCTACTCCTAAAATTATGGTCATAATTAATAAAGTGTCAAATTTATTTACGTCTTCTAATCATAATTATGATCATTTACTTACGACACATTGCAACGCTTGTCAAATTAACAAGAGTCATAAACTCCCTTTCTCTATCTCTTGTCTTTCCTCTACATCATCTCTAGAACTTATTTTTCCGACGTATGACCATCACCCCTTCAATCAATAGATGGCTATAAGTATTATGTTATTTTTGTGGACCATTTCACTAAATATATCTGGCTCTACCCACTTAAAAATAAATCTGACACCGCTCCCATATTTCATCGTTATAAAGCATTAGTAGAAAAATATTTTAATCGACCTATTCGACAACTCTTCTCCGATAACGGAGGTGAATATATTAAACTCACCCCGACATAAATTATAGTGGCATAAGTCATCTAACCTCTCCTCCCCACACCCCGGAACATAATGGCTATGCCGAAAGACGGCATCGTCACATCGTTGAAACGGGACTTGCCCTTCTCACTCATGCCTCCCTACCTCTAGAATATTGGTCTTACGCCATGGTAACCGCCACCTACTTAATTAATCGAATGCCCACCTCTGCTCTTTCTAACTCTACTCCGTACTTTAATTTATTTAACAAACAACCAAATTATCACAAATTACATAACTTTGGATGCCTATGCTACCCATGGTTAAGACCCTACTCATCTCACAAATTAGCCCCCAAATCTACTCCACGTATCTGTGGACATGACGTAGGTCCACCCCGACGCGGCCACGCGCGGGTTTGGGTAGGCGAATGAATCTCGTGGTGAGATTGTTCTCGGGTTCGAAATTTAAGTCAAAATGGAGTCGCCACCGAATTTTGTGGTTATTCGGAATCATACGAGCCCACTCTATGTCGTCATGGGCTATACACAAAGTAAGCCCACTTCGATTTCAGAGTTCATTGGGCTCGTCCCTTTGCATTGCAATATCGATACCGTCTAAACCGGCTTTCGTATATAGAATGACTCTCGTGCGCCAAGGGTTTCGGACATCCGGAAACCAAAGGTTCTGAGTAAGGGGTGAGGGTACGTGTTGGGAAGCCCACTAAGGACACCCAACCCCGCCCGCACATGGCGGCCTCTACTAAGACATCGTTCGTGTTCGTGTGTGCGCGCTAGTAAAACGATTAAATGATATGCAAACAGCGTTTTCGGGCTAAGCATGCGAGTTGTTGATTAACTACGTCATTTAATGCATCTTGATTCACGTCAAAGTGATTTAGCATGTGATGTTCATTTAAATAAATAAATGGCAAACATCAAATAATAGAAAACTCGTAAATAAATTACAAATTACACGGGCGGAATACAACCCGGAATTCACAATACAACGAGCAATAAAATAGAATAATTGAATTATAAGCAGCAAATGCTAACTAGAAACGGACCCGTATATAATAAATATAAATCGGACCGTAAGCTGTGCAGATGGACGAACTTCGATTAAATACACATTATATTGTGTATTAAACGGAGGACGGAGATATGGAACCTAGGCGTGGTGCTAGCCCGATCCCGAATCTCGATGCCTTGTCCCGACTTATCACCTCGAAAAATGAAGTCTGAATTAATTATGTGTCGGATACGACTAAAGAGTCGTCGACACAAAAATTAATAGTGTGAGACCGTCGATCAAAGTCGTTTCTTTTAGTGATGTGCAAGAGTATGAATTTTAGAAAAATGGGTTCACGTGATGGTCTTTACACGCGTTGACTAAAGTTACAAAGAAAAGACGAGTCTTGAAATATGGTCAAATGTCGCGAAGATCGCATATTAATGTAAGGACCGAGAAGGGTAGAAAGTCGGGAAAACGGGAAAAATGGTCTCGGCCGGACAGGCCTGCCCGCGAGTCGCATGGCCGGTCGCGCGACTCGCGTGTGGGCCTGGTCGGGCATTTTCTATTTGTCAAAAAATCGTCAATTTTTATAATCACGTGCCAATGTTTACTCAATTTATGTTTTTGCTAGATTAGGAATTTTGAATTAGTAGCGAAATTGCATCCCTCTACGTCACGACATCGAAACTAATCCTTCCGGATTATGTAATGTCGGTTTTCGTGTCAACGAGTTTCGTACTAATTGAAATGGGATCGAATGCGTTCAACTACGACCGATTGCAATCACGTCACGCCCTTGAGAACATTGGGGCGGGGCTCCTCGAAAGGGCTCCACCTCCGTCGTTACTCGTAAAGGGATTAGACGGACTTTAGGCGATCGTCGTAGTCAAACGTATTTGAAACCGAAAACTTGTATTAATATATATATGTACGCGGTATTAATTGTTAATGACGAAATGTAAATAAATAAATAAATAATGTTAGTGGTTAGAGTACATAAATAAAATGTTAGGTGTTAGAGTACATAAATAAAATGTTAGGTGTTAGTAGTAGTAGTAATAATAATAATAATAATAATAATAATAATAATAATAATAATAATAATAATATACATAGTCAAAAGGAAAAGAGAAAGGAGAAAGAGATGTCGGGATTTGAATTACACCCTCAACCTACATGCTTAATGGCCTCGGAAACGAACTCGTAGTAGCGGCGGGAGCGCGGGAGTGTCGAGATATGTAGGGTGAGTTATGGTGTGTGTCTTTGACGAGTTTTGATCTCGGGATTTTGAATATGTATGCGTGTGTGTGTGTGTGTGTATGCCGCCGGTTTAACGAGGGCAAATGGCTCGGTTTTTTGTATTGTTTTGCTTGGGGTTGTTTAGGTAGATTAGGCTTTTTAAGGCTTTTTGTTTCAGCTTTTTTTAAGGCTTCATTATGCTGAAAAGTTCTTGAAAATGGTGAGGATTAAGGGTGTATTTATAGAGTGGGGGGAGTTGGGTGAGTTGAGCTAATTTAGGAATGGTTGACCCTTTGATTTGATTATGCATTTTGAATTCTGATTTGGGCGCAATCTTCTAGAAGCTGAACTTGGTTGGTTTGTGTGACGGGTTCGTCCTTGACCGGGTTTTGACCCGGTCGCTAAAAGACGGGATTTATTTTTGGTGTCGGTTTTGGCCCAAATTAGTCTTATTTTGCTCGGAACGACCCACTGGGCCTGGATTTGAGGTCTGTTTTGAGAGATTTGCACTCCGCTAAATGCCCACGTCGGATACTATTGATTATGAGTCCGTATTCGAGCGTATTAAGTCATGTTCACGTCCGATCATCATCGGGTGTTTGTCGGAGACTACCATAGACACCTGGCAGGCAAAATGCGGGTGTCTACAGAGCCCCCACTCTGACTGAGGCTTGGACAAGGCGAAAGTCAGAGTAGCTACCAGGCCAATCGTAGATTACGACCTGGCAGCTTTCCGGTCGGGTCGTTTATAGTCCAGTAGACCTGCGTGAAGGGCTCGCCAGCCATAAGTAGAGGGTCATACCTGTCCTGATGATGATAGCTCCGTGGGGAGTCGGACTTGCCTTTGAAGTCCCAGGTGTACCTGCATGCCGACACATCACACTTTGGATGTAGCATTCAAGGAGAAACACCGACTCACGCTGGGGAGTAAAGTAGCTGCGCGGGGACTTGCTTCTGAAGTCTTGGGTGTACCCGTATGCCGACACATGACAACTTGCATGTAGTATTCTAGGAGAAACACCGCCTTTGATGTTCCGTTGGGAAGCACTAGCTGGTACCTGAAATGTTAGATACATAGGCAGAAATAGCAGGCATAACAGATAGCAAGATAGCACATAGGAAATGCAATTAGCATCTATAGACTGACTTGCGCTGGGGAAATGATTTTTGCTTAGTTTTGAAATCGAAGTCCTGAAAGCAGCACACGTGCTAGGATATAGGTTTTCAAAATTGAAAAGGGTAGAACAGAAATTTGCAGTTTAAATAGACTGAAATTTGACCTTGTCGAAAAGGATTTTATCAAATGGCTAAGTTTTGCAAACTTTTAAAATGAGAATTTGAAGTGAAAATTTGAGGAGGGAGATGCCAACAGACTCGACTCTGGACTCTCGAGGGGTTGGACTGTGACTCGGTAGGGGGGTGGGCCACCTAAGATGACAAGACTCTTAAGTTGCGCTATTCCGTAGCCTAGGCGAGTGGCAACACGGTCGAACATACATCGAAATGGGAAGGATGTGTCATAGTCTGTAATGAGACTGCTTCTGCAGGACTCAGCAGTGGCAATGTTGTAGTCTAATGTTCTTTGAATGTTTGGTTTTGGGGGTACATTCCCAAAGTGGGTGCCGCTTCGAGTCCCTGACGGATTCTCGTCTTCGACTGAGCCGAGTACTAGGACACTCTATAGAGAGGAGGCTAGATTTTGAAAGTCTTTGGATTTTGTGAGTGGATGGGCCAAAATGCCTATGAAAGTGCGATAAATCGAGGCTAAATAAACGTCTAAAAGGTGTAAAAATGCGGTCAATAACGGAGTTATCAATCTCCCCACACTAGACATTTACTCGTCCTCGAGTAAGCGCAACAAAGGCAAAGACAAGCACCTAGACTACAAGGGGTGAATGCACAATATAAGCATCCCTCGACCACTAAACTATTACTAACCGCATGAGTATTAGCGCACTCAACGCCCCTTCAACTCACAACGACATACCATGAGGATAGGTATCCCGTTGCAAGGCAAGTTGGGTCTTGCACAAAACTTTTGACACAAACAATCAATTAAGCACACAAATACAAGACATGTTTGCATCACAAAAAGGAAAACACCGTCACCCTCATCAAGACGGCGGGAAAAGCACTAATCATCCACCTATTATGAAAACTAACATTCTCAAACTAGTTAACCTACAAGACATGGACAAAAATCTAATACTATAGCTATAAATTACTATGAATATCGATAATCTAGCGAATTTACTCCCAACCTTCCAAATAAACTACAAGAGGGCGTAAGATGGCATGGAAAGGTAGAACCATGGCGTTATAAAACACTGTAGGTAAGTGTGCCTCGACCTCTTTATAAAATAAAGAGAAGGGTCGTCCCAAAACTCAATATGACCAAATAATCCAAGTAGAAAGGAAATAGAAAAGTAATAGTTCCAATGACCGGTTCACCACCGCTATCTTCCTTCCTTAGGAACTCGGTCCCTCGGTAGGCCCTTCACGATGGCTCCCCAAATCAACGGAAAATTTATTTATTTTGAGGTGTGGTGATCTTTCTTCGATTTTCATGGTTTTTCATTTCTTTCTTTCTCCCCTTGTTTTCTTTTCAATTTCTTCTTTTTCTTTTCTTTCTTTTTCAATTTTTTTTTCTCTCTCCTTTTTTTTTTTCTTTCTTTCCTTTTTTTTTCTTTTTTTTTTTCGAAGAAGTGGGGAGAACATTACACAATGGAATCACCAAAAGCAAAAGGCAAAAATTATTGTGGAAAGTATTTGTGATTTTTGATGGATGATCTTGGATTATAAAAACGGTCACAATGAATAATGGTCACCTAGGGACATGAGACACGGTAACCAAGGAGTTTTCACACCACGGGGATCAAAATGGTCAAATGCAAACCCCCGAGTAATCTATTTGGTAGGAAGGGTGGACCTAAGCTAGAATGTCGATAACCTAGTATTTAAAAGCTATTCTACTAGATTCAAGTCCTACATCAAGGTAGATAAAACTAATAAGAGAATGCAGGCTTCCAAAAATAAGCTTCAAGACTAGATTTTCGAAAATCTTTACACTACCTTAAGACACACTAAACTAGACACTAATCACACAAAAATAAAGAAAACAAATAAAGCAAAGCACAAAAGAGTCAATTTCCACAAGTGAGCAAACAACCATCAACCCAAATGTTCATCAAGAACCTCCAATACAATCAAAATCCCATCCTCCTTCAACAATGAAAGAAAAGAGAATAATGTGGAAAGAATATACCGGAGCGGTCTTTATCCATCTACCTCGGATTTTTGATTTTTGGCGTCCGACGGGTCATTTACCTACACAAGGGAAAAAGAGGAAACAACACAAAAACAAATATATATACACAAACTAAACTAAAATAAACTAGCTACACTAAAATGAACTAGAAACAAAATATTTTTGGATTTTTGAGATTTTTATGGTTTTAAAATTTTTGAAAAGAACTAAAATAAGACTCCTCCCCACACTTGAACCTTGCATTGTCCTCAATGCAAAATGCAAGATGGGAAGTAGTAAGAAAGTAAACAAAAAAAACTAGGAAAAAGACTAAGGGAAGAAAATTTAAAATAAACTAAGAAGATCTAAGAGAAAATGAAAGAAAGTTTAATAAAGAAGTAAAAATTTGGATTTTCAAGTGGTGCTTTAGTGTAATCAAGTCACTAAAGCACCGGGAGCAAACATTTTGGATTTTTCAAATGAATTTCCGGTGTAATCACGTCACCGAAAATCCGGGAGCAAACATTTTGGATTTTTCAAAAATGGAAATTCGGTGTAATCACATCACCGAATATCCGGGAGCAATAGTCTTACCCTCATCATTCATCATTAGCCAAGGACCAAGTACAAATTCATCAAATTTATCCATCACAAAATTTCACCAAATCATGAATTACCACCAAAAAAAATTCATCAAATCATGAGTATAAACTCACACCCTAACCATCACCACTAACACCCTCCAATTGTCACTACCACAATAACTCGCCAAAATAGCAACAAAGATAGTAATTGACTAATCCGGAAGCAAATGTTTATACTTGTAATGGCTAATTGGTTGACGAGTTAAACTCGGATTAGAGGAGGAAGATGGTTCATTACCTGTCATCCGTGGACGTTTTAGAGCCATTGGAGGAGGAAAATAAACCAAATGGAGGAAAAAGAACCCGAAAATATACCCGTCTTCAACCCGGAAAATTTTTCAAGTGCCCGGAATTGACCAAAAATGGTCTCAAAAGATTCCTTGTTGCTCAATGAGTTATCCTGCAGAATATGAGTCGATTTGGAGTGGTAGAAGTGGGTGAAAAACTAGATCTAGGGTAATTTGGTGGGAGTAAAAAGTTGCTAGAAATTGACTTTTGAAAAGAAGAAAATGATGAAGATGAATTATGGAAGAGAATGGTGAGAAAATGGAGTGATTTGGATGAAGTTTGAGGTGTTAAAATGAGTTTTGGTGGGATTGTGTTAATGGAGATATGAAGGTAGTAAGGAAGAAGATGAAGATGGGTTTGAAATTAGTAAATGAGAATTAAGGAGATGGAGGAATAGGAAAAAAAATCCCGGTTTAGGAGTGGTCCGGTTTTTTTTTTTTTTTTTTTTTTTTGTTGGGAAAGTTAAGTTAAGCACGGTGAGATAAGCACGGTCAGTGCTTGCCTGACTGAGTTAAGCACGGCGGACCACGCCTAACTTTTTTTTTCAATTTCTTACGATTTTTGGCTCCCATATACCCCCATATCGACTCCAATTGTCCCCAAATTCTCATACCAACTCCACTTAAGAAAAATTTGATCGAGAAATGCTCACCCTAAAAAAAAATCCAAAGTAACAAACAAACACGTAACACATAAAAACGATGAAACTAACAAAAACACAAAAATAAAAGGATATGTACAACGGATGGGCTTGGGGTGCCTCCCAAGAAGCGCGGTTTTTGAGGAGTCCCGCCAAACTCTCAAGAGGAAGACCTTCCAATCAACCGGGATCATACACACGACGCGCTTGATGAACAACCACATTTCTAACCTTAGCATTTTCACCAAGTCCACTTAATATTGGAGGGTCATACCCTTGAATGAGTTTAAAAACAAATTGGGTCATGTTTATCATCTCTCGATTCTCTTGGTTTTTGATCAATTTCATAGAACTTGAGTTATCACATCCCTCTTTACCAACTAACTCAAGCTCCCTCACAACTTCAATAAAATCATCTTTCGACAAACCCTTACACTCTCCTACGACACTTGGTCTAACAAACTCATCATCATTTATCAATAACAACCCAAGATCAACATCAAAGTGCATACTCTCAAGTTCACATGTTTCTTCGGGATACGTCTCACTCGGACCTAAAAAAGCATATTTAAGAGATAAGGGAAGGGGTTTCAACTCCACTTGAGGAGGCGTAGACCTCTCCTTATACAATCCCTCTTCGGTCAAGCTTTCTATGGACCTCGTGGTGCATTGCTTCAATATAGAGTCCATGGCGAGAGCATACTCCATTGCATCCATTTCCGGATTCAATAATTGAAATAGATTGGTGAAAGTACAAGAATTTGCCTACTCATGCAAAAACACTTCAACCACTAGAGAGAAAGTTAGATCACGAGCAATTGCACACCGGAGTGTGCAAAGTAACCAATGACTTAGTCTAAACGTAAGAATAAAAACTACTAGTACCGCTAACATTCCCCGGCAACGGCGCCAAAAACTTGTTGGAGTTTTAATTACCTCGCAAGCGCACGATATAATCGTTGCACTAAAAAGGGTCGGTCCACAAGGAGTGTGGTGATTCCTAGTCGTTTCAATTCTAATTGTTTATCTAAGTCGATAGAAGTGATTGATGATAGACTAAAACTAAATGAATAAGTGATAACTAAGATGGAGAATGACTAAAAGAAAATTAAAGCTAAAATAAACTAAGATGACTAAAGTAGTAATGATTGATCAAGAATAAAGGGAACTAGGGAACGATGTCGCTTCAATTCACCTAAATCGCACCAAAGTATATCAAGTATCGAAGGAATTGGGATCAAGGGTGAAATTGTATGCGTCTAGGTCGGCCACCTCCCTCCCGGGTTCGTGTCCGGCTTAATTTCCCGTTTACCTCCCTCCCGGGTTCGTAAGACGGAATCCCTAAGTCAAATTCGAGGGTCACTCCCGTGATAAACCCCAAACCGACTCAAGTCAAAAAGGTACGTATACTAGTGTGAAGGATACCACGCTAGACACCACTCCCGTGTTCGATCTAGTACGGTAAGGCAAGATAGAGGGGTCAAACCGGTTACCCATCCTAATCGACTCCCATCGATGACCAAGGGATTAGGACCGTCTCAAACCCCTAAACCAAGATAATCCAAAATTCTTAACACCACTTCACCCAATCACCCAATTCAATCAATACAAAACATACAAGGGGCGCAATTTAGGCGAATTTAGGCTTCATCGACCCCTAGTGGGTGACTACTCACTAATCATGACTAAATTGATGGAATTAAGTATAAAGGTGGAGTCTTTAACTATGAACATTGTCATTAATTGAATTTTGCTAGTACTAATCATGCAAGAATGGCTAATTTGGGAAATTCTAATTGGAAGAACAAATAAAAAGGGAAATAAACAAAAAGAGGGAAACTACAACAATGGAGAACTAGCAACACAAACAAACATGAAGGTGAACTAAGGTGAACTAACAAAATGAAACAAATAACAAAAATGGTCAAATTGGGGATGATAGAAAATTGGGAATTTCTAGTTCTAACATGAAGAACATGAACAAAGGGGAAGAAGGAGCAAACAAATAAAACTAATCAATTGCAAACTACTAAGATGAACTAAGAAAATGAAAAGATAACAAAATAAAATTAAAACAAAGGAAGAAGTAAAATTACCCACTCAAAGGAGGATGGAGAGATTAAGAAGAAGGAGAAGAAATAATAATAATCATAAAAGCTTCAATCTTGGAACCAAATCTTCAATAAATACAACTTCTCTCTCTAGAAAACCCCAAGAATTCAAAACTAGAACTAGAATAATAATGTAAGCTTGGTGGCACAATTAGAATTAGGCTATTTATATGTCATCATTAGGTTACATAAAATCGGGTTGAGAAACGAGGAAATTGTAAATCTGGAGATGTGCACGGTGTTCTTTTGGGCTTGAACTCGGTCCATGAGTTTCCTTTTGCTCGGGCATGCTCGGGTTTCACCGCTTTCGACACGAAAACGCCTAAAAGCAAAGGGAAAACACAAAAACCCGTGTAACACAAAAGATAGACGAGATGGGCCAAAATGCCTATGAAAGTGCGATAAATCGAGGCTAAATAAACGTCTAAAAGGTGTAAAAATGCGGTCAATAACGGAGTTATCACTTACCCCACCCTATGTTCCGATTCCTCCCTCACTCTCTCGGCCATATCCTATCGTTGGCCCTCTACTCCTTTTACCTTTGATCTCTCCCCCGCTCAAACTGAGCCCACTACTAGCCCACCCTCTACACCCCGGTCACTGCCCCTACCTCCCCTCCCACCACGCCCTCCCTACTAAACACGCCCGCCTCCCCACCAACCACACCCCGTCCCCCCCTCGATCCACCCACAACACCGGCCACCTCACCCAATTCCTCCCCCGTCTCACCTCCTCGTGTTACATTATACCACGAGGTTCATGAACAATATTCAGGTTCCAAATCCCAAATATGCCCACTATACTCAACTTTCGCCTCCCTCTCTTCCCCCCACCACAGTCAAAACCGCGCTTACTATTCCCGAGTGGCATGATGCCATGAAGGAAGAATTTACAGCCCTACAAAATAATAATACCTGGACACTTGTCCCACCAAAAGACTCATTTAATATTATTGGTTGCAAATGGGTGTTCAGAATCAAATATAATCATGACAATACTATCCATAAATACAAAGCCCGCCTTGTTGCCAAAGGATTCCACCAACGCCCCGGTGTAGACTATTCTGAGACGTTTAGTCCGTTAGTCAAACCAGTCACAGTTCGACTCGTTCTGACATTAGCACTTGCTCGTGGCTGGTCCCTCAAGCACCTGGATATCAACAATGCATTCTTACAAGGTACTCTTACTGAAACTGTTTATATGAGTCAACCACCCGATTTGGTGCACCCGTCTCACCCAAATTATATATGTAAACTCACAAAAGCTATTTACGATCTTAAACAAGCTTCCAGAGCCTAATACAATGAATTAAAATCTTACTTTTTCTCTTTTGGTTTTTCACAATCCATCTCGGACCCGTCCCTTTTTTACTACTTAATCACCGCGAACCCATTTACCTACTGGTTTATGTTGATGATATCATCGCTACCGGGCCTACCACCCCCACCTAAAATCATTCTTTACTTCCTTTGCTGCCCGTTTCTCCCTTAAGGATCTCGGCTTTTCATCGTACTTCCTAGGCATAGAGGTCACTCCCAACGCAGCTGGTCTTCACCTTTGTCAGTATAAATACACCTATGATCTTCAAGCTAAACATAATATGCTAGATTGCAAACCTGCCCCGTTCCCCCCTCACGGCATATCCCCCTCTCCTACCCACAACCGGCACCGACACCTCCATCTCCAATCCTTCCGACTATCGCGCTATTGTCGGGACACTCCAATACCTCTCCCTTACCCGTCCTAACATAGCCTTTAGTGTTAGTAAACTAGCCCAATTTCTACAAAACCCCCAAGAGGTTCATTGGGTAGCGCTTAAGCGTCTTCTAAGGTATCTCAAAGGCTCACTCAATTTGGGACTACAATTATATCGGTCCAGTCCTTTTACTCTACATTCATTCTGTGATTCTGATCACGCCGGCGATAAATACGGTTATGTGTCTACCACCGGTTTTATTGTGTATTTGGGCAGGAACGCAATAACTTGGGTCTCAAGGAAACAAAAAGGTCTATCTCGCTCATCTACTGAAGTAGAATTTCGTGCTGTCGGTAAAGCTACTGCCGAAATTATGTGGATATCTTCCCTCTTAACTGAATTACGTATATCTATTCCAAATATTCCCGTCATATATTGTGATAATCTTGGAGCCGCCAACTATGCTGTTAATCCAATATTTCACTCCAGGATGAAACATGTTGCGCTCTCCTTTCACTTTGTTCGGGAACAAGTCAACAACGGTCTCCTCCGCATCCAACATATCTCCGCCGACGATCAGCTGGCTGATGCCCTGACTAAACCACTTCCAAGCCTAAAACTCGCGCCCTTACTGTACAAGATTGGACTCGTTCCTAACGCTTCCAACTTGCGGGAGCATATTAACGATACTAGTCCGGATACATCTCGTCTCAATACATAATCTTTCTATGACAACAAAATCTTTCAATCACTGATTCTAATTGATCACTTGTAATCAATCTTGATCATTTTTATATATGTTGCTTTAGTTACATATTGAATAGAATAATTGCCTTGTATACGTAGGATGTAACTTGTATAAATTACCCTCTAACTTAATGGAAATACTCACTTCTTCTCAAATCATTTATACATGCTCATGTGTCATCCTCTCATGAGTTTTTTTTCCCTCCATAAGTTAAAACACAATTTCAATAAAGAAACAAAGCAATATAAATAAATCACAAGATTTTTTTCAATAAATACAATCGAATTAAAGTGTTGATGTAGACCAATGTAAAATATTAATTTATCAGAAAAACTATACTGAAAATCCAATACACAGCAATAAAACTCTTTCAAATTTTTTAATATATAAATAAAATTTTTTATCTAATATTATTTGGAATATATTATGTTATATTCTAAATTGTTAAACAAAATTCTTAGTAATCTGAATATATAAGCAAATGTATTTTGATTCGTGAATAAAATATTATTATTGGGTTTGTAAAAAAAATATGTTCATTAAAATATTAGAATATACTTTAAATCAGATTGTTTGATTACTTGATTATCATTAGAATTTTAATTTTTTTCTCAAATCAAAACGAAAATAATATTAAAAATGTTTTAAAAAACTACTCCCTCCGAGTTCCTATTATTGTCCCAAAAGGTTTTGGGGTGAAAAATAAGGAAAGGGAAATGAGTGGTTGAAAAAAGAAGAAGAAAGAGAGAGAAATGAGAGAGTAATTGTGAACCACACATTGATGGCCTAAAAAGGAAATTGGGACAAAAATCAAACTCAGCCCAAAAAGGAAAGTGAGACGATAATAGGAACTCGGAGGGAGTAATAGGTTACTGAGTAGTATATATTTATAAATAATCACTAAATATAAAATGTTAAATGTACCGCGCATTATTGCACGGGATCTATACTAGTTTTGTTATTAATACCTTAATTAATGCTCCAACTAATTAAAAAATCTCAATTTTTATGGTGTAGTACGTGCTACACCATGGATGTACTTGGACTCGCCCCTGTGCTAGTATTTCTCGCATACCATATGTGGTAGACTAGAGAAACTAGTACACTCCCCAATCAATATGATCTCTTGTGACTTTTAGATTTAAAACTGGTGTGGTTCCACCACTTCCAAGTATCCATCAGGTGTATGGGTACCTTGACTTACTCTATCATCAACTGAACACACTTGTTGCTATATTGGCATTGACAGAGCATATGCTCTTGATCTTCAAACCCATCAACACAAATAAAACATTCAGTATCTTGAGTCCTGCCCAACCTCTGCAACCTATCATTATAACAAGTATGTGATGCATCATAACCCACCCAATACAAGAATATTTTGAGATGACTAATTTGTGCCAAATCAGCCTGCTCCAATCCACATCAGGCTTGCCATGCCTCATCTAATCACAGTCATGTTTAATTGTGTATGCATTATGATACGTGTTGTTACCACGCTCAAATTAGTAATTTATAACACTACTCTTATCACACAAACGATATTAAAATTACATATTATAGTACAAGTAAGGGTCGATCCCACGGAGAGACGATTTATTCATTAACTAGTCCACTTCATATTTACGCGTATGAATTACATATTAACAATATTAACAAGAATATGTACGGAATTAGGGCTTCAATTAAATGTTACGAATAATCTAAACCAATGAATTACTCTGTAATAAACGATAACTAATACCCTAATCTTTACAAGTGAAACACGCATAACAATTTGGCTCATATATTTCTTAGATTCTTCTTTTTTTTCGCCAGCAAAGACAGGAACTTTGTTAACACTACATGGCCCAGACCTCTAAGACGTGTGCCTCAGTGTTCAAAGTTCTAGGCAGAAAACAAAAGGAGAGACAATGAAAATTTAGACATCGAATCAGTATTTCCTAAGAAAAGGAGATGAGGCGGGCGTGAATGCTCCTCAGTAAGAAATTTTAAAAGCTGGAGACAGCCTGTGAAGATCATTAGGTGTCGTTAGCCATGAGAGAGGACCCATATCGTAGCTAGAAGAAGACCCAGAGTTTGAGCTTGGATAGGATCAACAACTAATATCTTAAAAGAACATTCCCCAATTAATTGGTTCAAGGCCGAGTAGGCCACCCAACCAACTAATGCTCTCTGAAGATCAACCCAAGATGCGTCAACCTTGACCCGCGAGTAAGAGCATGACGATGTGTTGCAAATAAAGTGGATAAATCAATGATCAAGGAGATTCTTGCCCAGGTAGTATCGATCCGTATTAGAAACGATCCTATTTGGATTGGGAAAGATTTCTCGATTGAATCGCGATAAGAGCAACAGAAGCATCATCCTTAGCATGAGTATTTATAACCGAGGAGCAAGTCAGTCGGTCTTCAAAAATGAAAGAGTTCCTACCTTTCCAAATATTCCAAAGGGTTGAGATAAACAATAGGTCGTGTCCCCCATCATTCGCCGTAGACCTCAGACGAAGAGTCCATGCGATAATCCATTCTTTAGTGTCAACAGGGTTGGAGTCAGTAGTGATGTTCAACTTGGACCCATGCCAAACCCGTAAGGAGAGCGGACATTCTCGAAAAATATGGCTTAGGGTCTCAACCAAGTTGGATGGGAGGCATGATTTGCAATACCGGTTTGAGAGAAGAGATCGTTTTTCAAACTCCGTCCCAATCGGTAGTGCATCATTGAGAATTCTCCAAAGAATAGTTTTCCATTTGGCCGACCATTGTGAGTTCCATAGACCATCCTTACACAATGATAAAATGATATCACTTAACAGGTTATAAGTGATCGTCGCACGGACATTGAGATCGAAGGCCTTTTTGTAACCACTTTTAGAAGAGTAAGAGCCCGATGGGGTGCATCGCCAATATAGCTTGTCATCACATTAATATTGCGGACGCGTGCAACAAAGGATCTTTGCAGCCCAGTCATGGCTGAAGAGAGATGAGAGTCGTGGGACATCCAGTCCCCATTTTGATCAAGAAGGTACTGAAACGTCGACAGATCTTCCAAATCGAGAGAGACGTTCTCTTTGAGGGGCAGTTTGGATCCCTGAACCCATCGAGATCGAAGAGGGTTGAGGGAACTCAGCTTTCCGGGTATCAATGCCAAGTCGTCGGATAACAAGTTAAAGCCCCAACAAATTCCTTTCCATCCCCAAGAAGAGTTTCCATGAGGGGTATAGCTTTCCCCAGATTCGACATACGAAACCAAGGATCCATATTTGAGTTAACAACTCGTCTTCTTCTCAACGCGGTAACCAGAATTCACAGAAAACTAATAGTAGTAAAACATCAATTAATACAGACACAAGTAATAAAATAATAAGCAATTGGTTAGTAACAAAAAAGTACAGGAGGGTGAAGGGGATCGTTTTTCAGATGACATTCTAATTCCCCATGAATTGGAGGTCATTTTGGAGGATGTAATCGATGAATCAGAAAAGGCTGCATAAGGACCAAGTCTTCTCAAGCTAACAGTGGAAGATGTGAGTGGAGAGACAGAGTACTGGAGCACTGCAATTTATGGATTTGTAGTTGGAGCAAATCCTCCTTGGAGTGTTATTTCTGGCTTCATTCATCGCATCTGGAAGAATCTCAAGATCGACAAGGTATCATTTATGCCTAATGGTATATTTTTGGTACGATTTCTGGATAAAGAGTCTCAACAAGCTGCTCTGCAGTTAGAACACTTAATGTTTGATAATAAACCTGTAGTCATTCATGAGTGGACTGAGGATGCAGAATTAGCGAAATATGATGTTAAGAAGCTCCCAATTTGGATCAAATTGATGGAGCTGGATGTTAAATTCTGGGGAACAGACTGTTTGAAAAAAATTGGGGGATTAATTGGGAGAGTCATACGGAATGCGCCTACAACTGATCAGCGTCAATTTCTTGGGTATGCGAAGCTATTGGTAGAAGTGGAGGTTAATCAGAAATTACCAGGGGAAATTCACTTCTTAGATGAGAAAGGCAAGAAGCAGACTGTTCAGGTTAAGTATGACTGGGTACCAATTCAGTGTTCTAGATGTCATGGTATGGGGCATGATGATATTCAATGTCGGAACAAAGCGGAGAAGAAGAATATGACAGTGTGGAAACCTGTATCCAAACCCGTTCAGCAACCTGAGATTACGACATCAGTGACAGGCTTACCACCAATTAACAGTGCGATTAATATGGTGGGGGCAGCTGCTAGGCCGCAAAAAACAGGTATACATTACACTCCAGATGGGTTGTCGTTCCTAGAGATACTCACTTCATCACTAAAGAAAGCAGTAACTAAGGAGGCAACACAAGTAGGAGGAAGGGAGGAGGAATCAAACCAAATCATTCCCCATGGATAGGATTTGTGCTTGGAATGTCCGAGGTATGAATAAGCTAAAGACGCAGAGTGAAATAAAGTGGTTTCTACATCATAATAATGTTTAGCTTGCTGGACTACTTGAAACAAAAGTGGCTACTAAGCATTGGAATAAGGTTAATGTTAATTTTCAGGAATGGTCTATTGTCACGAATAATAGTACTAGTAAGGAAGGGCGTATTTGGTGTTTATGGAACCCTAATTCTGTTCAACTTGATGTCTTGGACGTCCAGTCGCAGATAGTTCATGTGAAGGTAAGGACAGTGGACACCAAAATTTTCTTCTGGTGTTCGTTTGTGTATGGTTTTAACAAGTTAAGTGAAAGAGAGGAGATGTGGAATCAGATAAGGCAGTATAGCAATCAGTTCTTGGTCCATGGGTCATACTTGGGGATTTCAATAGTGTTCTCCATATAGATGAGAGGATTGGTGCTCAGGTTTCATTAGCAGAGATCCTACCCTTTCAGAAGTGCATTCATGATTGTGAACTATAAGAAATGAAAACGGTGGGAGCGCACTTCACTTGGAATAACAAACAACCCCCCCTTACTAGATCGTATAGCAGGATTGACAGAGTGATTCACAACGAAGATTGGGGAGTCAGGTTTCCTGAGGCTTATGCCAACTACCTACCTGAAGGCCTCTTTGATCATTGCCCATGTTTAGTGAGTTTGGAGCACGTGAAGCATAATAAGAAGATAGTGTTCAAATAATTTAATATGTGGGCTGCTGATGAGGGTTTTGATACAACTGTGAAGGAGTACTGGGAGAAGACTGTTTATGGGTCACCTATGTTTCAAATAACAACCAAATTAAAGCATTTGAAGAAAGGGTTGAGAGAAATAAATAGGAAGAAATTCCGGAATGTGGAGGGCCTGGCGGAGGTAATGGAGACAGCATTGCAGCATGTTCAAATGCAAGTGGCTCAAGACCCTAATAATATTACATTACAATACTATGAGCAGGCCATTGCAAGGCCAATATCAGACGCTAGATGCAGCTAGATATAAGTTTCTCTCACAAAAGGCCAAGATTAGGTGGATGACGAAGGGAGATTCTAATTCTGCTTTTTTCCACTCCGCTCTCAAGCAGCGGAGAACTACAAATAGGATACATCAAATTCATGATTTAGCTGGTGTGCTGTATGACAGACCTAAAGATATCCAGACAGCGATGCTGGGCTATTTTCAGACAATTTTGGGGGAAAGTAAGACCACTCAGAGAGTGTATCCTAATGTGGTTAGGAAAGGACCGGTGCTGACTGAGCAACAGGGGGTTGATCTCCTTAATCCTATCACTGATCAGGAGATAAAGTGGGCTATGTTTAGCATTCCGGGGACCAAAGCTCCAGGTCCGGATGGCTACACAAGTCAGTTTTTTAAAGACTCATGGAACATTACTGGAACTTCGGTGTGCCTAGCAGTCAGAAATGCTATAGAGAGTGGTGAGCTCCTGAAACAAGTCAGTAATACTATCTTAACAGTAATTCCAAAGGTAACCAATCCACAGAATGTTGGGCAATTTCGACCAATAGCATGTTGCAATGTCATATATAAGTGCCTATCTAAGGTACTATGTGCAAGGCTGAACAAGATATTACCCTATTTAGTGAGCCCTTCTTAGAGTGCTTTTGTTAAGGGCAGAGATATAATCGAGAATATTCATATTTGTCAAGAGCTGATTAGATTATATAATAGAAGAACTTGCTCACCTAGAGTCATCATGAAGATTGATATGCAAAAGGCATATGATACAATAGAGTGGACTTTTGTTGAGGATATGCTCAAGGCGCTCATGTTTCCACCTAGATTTGTGAAAATTATAATGGAGTGTTTGCAATCACCAAGTTATACGCTGACATTGAATGGGGATCATTTTGGTTTTTTTAAAGCCAAAAGAGGGTTGAGGCAAGAGGACCCCTTATTCCCCCTTCTATTTACATTATGTATGGAGTACTTGAGTAGAATTCTGATGGTAGTCCAGGATAAGACGGACTTCAAATTTCACCCGCTGTGTAAATCTGTAAAACTGAGCCATCTATGCTTCGCGGATGACTTAATGCTTTTTTGCAAGGGAGATCGAGCGTCTATCAACTGGGTAATGCAAGCTTTTGGGGTTTTTTCGAGAGCCTCAGGTCTGAACATGAAAAAAACTAAGTCTAACATATACTATAATGGTCTGAGCGAGATGGACGCGGATTGGATTACCCAGGAAACGGGAATGGCAAGGGGAGAGCTTCCGTTCAAATATCTGGGTATTTCTATGTCCCCAAAAAAATTGACAATCCTAGAATGTCACATTCTAACTGAGAGAATTGTCAAGCGAATACGTGGCATGGGCAACAAGAAACTATCATACTCTGGCAGATTAATCCTGGTTCAGGTTGTTCTCAATGCAATTCACCAATATTGGTCGAGAATTTTTATCCTTCCATCCTCCACAATTAAGCATATTACTAGTATCTGCAGGAACTTCCTGTGGAGAGGCAGTGAACACTTTCAGTCTCCCCCATTGGTTGCTTGGGATACCGTGTGTAGGCCAAAGGAAGAGGGAGGTCTGGGTCTAAAGGGTTTAAAGTCATGGAATATTGCATGTGTAGCTAAATACGCCTGGTGGATCACCATAAAAGCGGATCATCTCTGGGTTAAGTGGGTTCATGGAGTTTATTTGAAAGGCAAGGATTGGCAAGATTATATACCTAGTTCTAACTCCAGCTGGGCTTGGCGAAAACTATGCTGGATCAAGACTATATTTTACAACAACAATTGCTTTCCTCATTTACTAGCAAAAGGCGAGAATTACTCAGTGCAGGTGGGCTATGAATGGCTAGCAGGTAAGTATCAAATAGTTACTTGGTCCAAGTTGGTATGGAATAGACTAAGTATTGCTAAACATGGTTACATAGCTTGGCTCATTAGTCACAAACGCCTCCTAACTAATGATAGGCTTGCACGAATGCAATTGGTGAGGGACGGAAACTGTTATCTATGTGCAGAAGAGGAAGAATCGCATAAACACCTATTTGAGAGATGCCAATTTACTAAAGAATGCTTTAGGCTAATTGGCTTGTGGATTGGGGTTAATATACCGATGCATAAAACTGGGGAATGGTCGAGAACGTATAGGCATAAATCTCTTATATTTAAATAGTTGGTTGCTGCTGCGATACTTGGTGTGTGGTATCAAGTTTGGCAAGCTCGAAATCTTAGCAAGCTCAATCTGGCAGTAACACATCCGGGTGTAGTTGTTAAACAATTAAAAGGAGAGATAGTTATTAAAGGTAAACACATAAGGAGGCAATCTTATTGTAAGTATAGGAAGTGTTTAGATACAATTCTAGTCTGATTGATTGTACGTGAAGTACATTGGTTGTAAAGTTGGATCGATATTAATGAATATACTTACATTTACACCAAAATAAATAAATAATAATAATTTACTGGTATTTTCCTTAATTTCAGGTGTAAGCGTCGGGAGTACTGATGCTCTAATACCAACTGTAATCCCCTAGAAAATCTAACGCGATACAGTGGCGGAAACACTGTAGAGTCGGGATTAAAACACACTGTAACTATGTCTTAGTAAAATTAAAATGGTAAAGTCAAACAATAGGCCTTAAATAAATTGGCAAAAATTTAAAACAATCCACAAAAGGGGTTTGAACAATCCATAAGACATAATTATCAAAATAAACAAGCAGGATCGACACTGCTCGCTAGCCCACACCCGGAACACGTATACCTGCCATGTTAAAACATAACAGAACAATCAGTGGGGAGCAACGCCAACGTTCTCCCAGCCATATAACATGATTTTAAAACTGTAATTACTATTATAGAAAAATAGTAAGAAAACGGAAAACAGTAAAACATTATAATGAAAATAAGTTTTCAGTGAAAAACTTCACGTATCGAAACAAGAGGATAAAAACGAGTTTTCCAAAGAAAACATAAAACATTTGCCAACCTGCAACCAAACTATATCGATAGTCAAAATGGCGTTATGGATATTCGATTAGTGTGCACAAGGCTAGACTTTCACTAGGGATATACTAAAAACTAGCTTCGAGAACTCAGACACCAACTTCACACGCAGCGAAGATCCAAGGTCTCTAACTAGGCAACTCAACCATAATAGGACGTCGACTTATCATGCGAGGTCCTAGCTTAAGTAATATACACCCCTCCTGGATACCAAATGTATCCAGTTCAACTGACGGCGACTAACACGATGCGATATCTAGCTTAAGGGCACAATGCACATATACTCCTGGACACCAAATGTATCCAGTTCAACAACCAATGCATCCCAAATGGATACACCAGCCTTATAGTTGATGGCAAAACAGTACATCTTAGACTGTATTACTCTAACCCCACACTTATACTTATTCCATAACTCCAAAACAAAGCCATTATCGATATTCAAAAGATATAATCATTATAATAATAAGAGAAAAAAGGGAAAAAGGATCGCCTTCGAAAAGAGGAAACTTTCCATTTTAGGAAACTTTTATTTTTAGAAACTTTACTAAAAATAGCATCATATCAAAATAGCAAAAATATTAGTTTATACTAATACAACATTTTTAGTAAACAATATAGATTTATAAAACTAATAATTTCAGCCTTAACGATAGTAATTGATAAAGTGAGAACATTTAGGTTTATGAAATTATTGAAACATCATACGAGTGTTTATAAAATGATTAAAATGTCTTAAAAATTTTATTACTACTAATTAGGGTGTTTCCAAAATTTATAAAATTAAAATTCCCTAATTATTAATAGTTTCGACAATACGAACATAAATAGGATTTTACGGCAAATGTCAAATTAAATCGTTTAACGTCTTTTATTTAATTAAACCATTGAATATATTTAGAATATGTTAAGGGATGATTTAACTCTTAAAGTTTCAGAATCAAATATTTTCAAAATGGCTGGAAAAATAATTCTTTAAGGTAAGATGAAGCATTTTAACGATAAATCATAATTTGTCCAAAAATCAATACTTATTAATTAAAGACTTTAATAAATAGTAAAAAAATTACGCAAAATAGTTAAAATATATTATGGACATTCTCTCCAGAAAAAAAAATTTCCAGTATCCTAAAACTCGGTTTTTAAAGCGTTTTCTCGTTAATCGTCTAATCTCGACAATAACGATTAATAAAAATAGTAATTACAAAACGATTTAAGTATCAATTTTCAAAAATTATTATTAAACTTAAAAATCATGATTTTCCAGAAATTACTAATTTTTCAGATTTTCCAAAATACCAGAATTTACAAATCCCGTCAAAACCGTCTTTTAAACCCGTTTTCACAATTAACGATTCCATTAATAAAACTTATCGTTCCTAACATTTTATTAAAGCATTAAAAATCATAAAATTACATTTTATTATGAAATCATCAGAATCATATTTTTTTCAGATTTAAACAAAAGACCAGAAATCGAGTATTTAAACGACAAACACGGTTTTAACGATTATTTAAAGTGATTAATTAATTCATCCACTTAAAAATTCCGAAAAATTATGAACAAATTCAGATAATTCTATTTCACCATAAGTTTCACCACGTCAAAAATCAGATTAAAATATAATGTTTAGGTACTAGAACTAAAAATCGACTTTTAATCGTTTTTGTTCGTAAACGGTAATAATTCAATAATCGATAACTAAAATATCAGAAAAATACTAAATTATTAAAAATCATCAAAAACATCATTTTTACAGAATATAAACATATATTACATGTTTAGGCCAAATATTACAATTTTACAAATTAATATGACGATTTAATCGTTAATCTCGTAAAAGCGATAAAAATACCGAAATATGCAAATTTTCAACTTTTAAAAATTTTCCAGATTATATGACATATTTATATTGTCAAAATAAAATTATAATTATATACATGTGTAGACACCCGCATTTTGACTGCCAGGTGTCTATGGTAGTCTCCGACAAACACCCGATGATGATCGGACGCAAACGTGACTTGGTATAATCGGATTTGGGCTCATAATCAATAATATCCGACATGGACTTTTAGCGGAGTAATAATCTCACAAAACAGACCTCAAATCCAGGCCCAGTGGGTCGTTCCGAGCAAAATAAGACTAATTTGGGCCAAAACCGGCACCAAAAATAAATCCCGTCTTTTAGCGACCGGGTCAAAACCCGGTCAAGGACGAACCCGTCACACAAACCAGCCAAGTTCAGCTTCTAGAAGATTGCGCCCAAATCAGAATTCAAAAAAGCAAGATCAAATCAAAAAGGTCAACCCTTCCTAAATTGACTCAACTCACCCAACTCCCCTCACTCACTCTATAAATACCCCACTAATCCTCACCATTAAAGGACTTTTTTCAGCATAATTAAGCCTTAAAAAAGCTGAAACAAAAAGCCTTAAAAAATCTAAACATCCTACTCTACAAACCCTAAGCAAAACACCACCAAAAACCGAGCCATTTTGCTCTCAAACAAACCGGCACGCACACACACAAAACCGGCACATATACACACCATAACTCACATTCATCCTCGATACTCCGGCGTTCCGTCGCTATTCACGAGTCTATTTCCGAGGCCTATACCAAGCATGTATGTTGAGGGTGTCCTAAACCCCATCTCGATCCTTTTTTACTTCGTTATTATTTACATTTTCGCGTTATTTATGTTATAATTATACTAATATCGTAATACTAACACTAACACAACGCTAATATTTTCATTTCTCGCATACTAACTTTATTTTTCTCGTTATTAACACTATAATACCGCGTATATATTAATACTAGTATCTCGGTTTCGAATCCGTTTGACTACGACGATCGCCTAAAGTCCGTCTAATCCCTTTACGAGTAACGACGGAGGTGGAGCCCTTTCGAGGAGCCCCGCCCCAATGTTCTCAAGGGCGTGACGTGATTGCAATCGGTCGTAGTTGAACGCATTCGATCCCATTTCAATTAGTACGAAACCCGTTGACACGAAAATCGACATCACATAATCCGAAAGGGCTAGTTTCGATGTCGTGACGTAGAGGGATACAATTTCGTCACTAATTCAAAATTCATAATCTATAAAAAACATAAATCGAGTAAATAAACCCGCATTAGCACGCGATGGTAAAAATTGACGAGTTTTTGACAAATAAAAAATGCCCGACCAGACCCGCACGCGAGTCGCGCGACCGGCCATGCGACTCGCGGGCAGGCCTGTTTGGCCGAACTCACTTTTTCGTTTTTTTTCCGACTTTCTACCCTTTCCGGTCTTTACATTAATATGCGACCTTCGCGACATACGACCATATTTTAAAACTCGTCTTTTCTTTACGACTTTTAGTCAACGCGTGTAAAGGCCATCACGTGAACCTATTTTTCAAAACTCATGCATATCACGACATTAAAGAAACGACTTTGATCGACGGTCTCACACTATTAATTTTTATGTCGACGACTCTTTAGTCGTATCCGACACATAATTAATTTAGACTTCATTTTTCGAGATGATAAGTCGGGACAAGACATCGAGGTTCGAGATCGGGTTAGATTCACGCCTAGGTCTCGAACCTCCGTCCTTTAATTAATATGCAATATAATGCGTAATTAATTAAGGTTCGTCCGTCTAGCTAATTCACGATCTAGCGAATATTTATTATATACGGGTCTTTGTCGAATCGTGTATTTTATTTTTCGCTTTTCTTACTCGATTTATTATTTCTTTTAATCGTTATAATAATCGTTGTATTGTGAATTCCGGGTTGTATTTCCGCCCGTGTAACTTGTACGTTACTTATTTCCGAGTTTCGTTTATTTACTTGCTTATTGCTTTATAAATGAACCTCGCATGCTAAATCACTTCGACCATAATTAAATGCATTAAATGACGTAGTTAATCAACAACTCGCATGCTTAGCCCGAAAACGCTGTTTGCATATCATTTAGTCATTTTACTAGCGCGCGCACACGAACACGAACGATGTCTTAGTAGAGGCCGCCATGTGCGGGCGGGGTTGGGTGTCCTTAGTGGGCTTCCCAACACGTACCCTCACCCCTTACTCAGAACCTTTGGTTTCCGGATGTCCGAAACCCTTGGCGCACGAGAGTCATTTTATATACGAAAGCCGGTGTAAACGGTATCGGTATAATAATGCAAAGGGACGAGCCCCATGAACTCTGAAATCGAAGTGGGCTTACTTTGTGTATAGCCCATGACGACATAGAGTGGGCTCGTATGGTTCTGAATAACCACAAAATTCGGTGGCGACTCCATTTTGACTTAAATTTCGAACCCGAGAACAATCTCACCACGAGATTCATTCGCCTACCCAAACCCGCGCGTGGCCGCGTCGGGGTGGACCTACGTCATGTCCACAATTTGGCGACTCCGCTGGGGATACCTGATGTACCACATGTCATCGGGGTTCCTAGGGTGAGACTCGAAGAGAAATCGTTCGAATATTAGTGTGCGCGCATTAGTTTAATGATTCATGCATAACCCAAATTTTGCCCGGGCCGGTTACTTGTGACCGACGTCCCACTATACCACGATGCATTTCTACATGGGTGCGCTAAAGACATCGATGGTGGAACTCGTCTCGGTTTCGCGGCATGTCCTAAGACCAATTCGGTTTAGGGAGTCCGTCCTTCACACGAGAAAGCCATCGTTGTTGGTATAGACCCTATTTTGACCGACCGAGACTTAGTGTAAAGCATACATAAGCGTCGTTATAATGTTTGCTTGACTACGTGCTACTTGGTTTCTGTGTCATTTTTCAAAAAACCGTCATTTCAAAAAATGCATCTTTCCAAAAATACCAAATTTTGAAAAACCCGAAATACTGTCCGTTTCGGGACCCGTCTTTTCAAAATATCCAATTTTCAAAAAACTCGGAATGCCGCCGAAATTTAGGATCAACGATTTGACTCAAAATATCCTTTTCTTTAGTCGGCATGCCGTCCGTTTTAACTCTCGAATTTCCGAAGCCACCCTGATTTTCTGAATTCTTCAAAATTCTAATCTCGGTTTTCGAAACTCCTTTTTTCAATTTTCGAACTCTCGGAAATTCACCCATATTTTATTCAAATTTCAAGCATCCAACCTTCCTAGTGAACCTTTCTTATTATAGGACCTACCGTCTAGCCGTGTGTCGGGTCTTTGCATAGTTTGTCGAAGGTCTATAGCGTCGAAACTCCGCTGATCTTACATCACGAGTTTCCCCCCTTTCCCGAGTCCGCCTTATCTGTCAAGGCACGACCAACCCGCGTAGGGCATACCCCTACAAAGGAAAGTCCGTCCATACACTCGAGTCAAAAGTCTGGGGAAAAAGTCTCACGTGGACCTTCCTTCGAACGGGATTAGGCCCACAAAGCCAAAATCCTAAGGAAGTTACACCACCCACGAGTCATCCGTCTAGGCATCTTTCTCGAGTATTTAGTATTCTTTCCTAGTGTCGCTCGGGATGTACTTTTTCATGATTCCAAGATCTGGGTTTGGTTACTGATTACACGGTGTTCTTACAGACAGGCCACCGGCAACCAGGCACGCCCGCAAGATGGCTACTTTGAACAGTCTGCAAACCGCTTTGGACGCCATGGTCGCGAAGCAAACCGACATTGAAGCCCAACTGACTGAAATGAGGGCTGGCCAAGTGGCCATCGTTGCTCGCCTAGCTACAGTGGAGCAAAGAACTCCTAATGTCGAGACCACTGGGCCTCTAGCTGAACTGGTCAGCGCAGTGCGCCGACTAGAAGAACAAGTCCATTTGACTGGGAGTAACAGTATCCACCGGGAGAATAGCCGAGAGTACTCCACGGTGAGTGACAAACTACCCGCAAACCTGAACCTTACAGGCTTGCCCATGTTTGAGGGAACTGAAGACCCGTTACTACATGTACGGGCCTTCAAGGAATTCATGGCCATCAAGGGAGTGGATTCGTCCATGTTCAAGAACCTCTTTGCTGCATCTCTCGAGAAACACCCACGGGCCTGGTATTACAGGCTAGACCCGAAGAAGTTCCCTACCTTGGATGATGTGGCCACCGAGTTCGCTCGGAACTATGCTGACAACACCGAGATCCAAACCACAATGCGATCCCTGGAGGTTATGGCCCAAGAACCGAAGGAAGGTTTTACTAAATACCTTCAACGCTGGAGGGCCGAGAGCGTGAAACTGGTCGATAAACCCAATGAGAAGACTTTGGTGGAGGCTTTTGTCAAGAACCTCCTCCCTTCCTACCGGGTTCACCTCCGATATGCTGTCATACCCAATTTCACCACCCTTACTGAAATGAGTATGAGGATCGAAGACGATCTGAGACTGGAAGGCCTCACTAAGGCCTCTAGCAAAGGGTACCAAGGGGCCTCTTCCTCTACCACTAAGCCCCAGGCTGCCACTCGCAGCATTTTTGACGCGGTTAATCTACTAGATGCCCCGTCCAAGAAGAGCACCCCACCTCGGGTTTTCACTGATATAGGTACCACCTATACCTATGCCTTACAAAGGCTGTCCTCCAAAGGCCTGATCCAACCGATAGGCCCAACTCCTGAAGTTCCGGTCGAGCGACGCTCCAAGAACTACAATGCTCAGGCCTATTGCCAATACCACCGAGGCAATGGGCATGATACCGAAAAGTGTTGGAAGCTGAAACACTTAATTCAGGACCTGATCGAGAGCGGTAAAATCCCGCTACCCGGAGATAAGCCAAGCAACAAGGAGAACCCTTTCAGCTCCCATGCCATCTTTACCGGGGAGGTGATCGATTGCTCTCACCTTATCTCCCCATTTATCCCGCAGGTGAACGGGATCTGGTTTGATGACGAGGATGATGTCTACCTCGCTAAGGGGGAAACCGTTCCCATCACCCCTGAACAGATTCGAGAGGCCAAAACTCGAGTCTTAGCCAGCAACAACCTTGGTCGTCCCTACTTAGCCACAAGCACTAGGGACACCCCTATCCCGGCAACCATCACCGATCCACTCGGGATGGAAGTCGCCCCTGAAGAGCCAACCGCTGAAACGGCTATTATGAAACAACTGAAGAGAACCCGAATTGACCTCACTATATGGCAACTCTTAGTCAGCTCACAAGAACATCGAGAAGCACTTACAAAGGCTCTCGATCAAGTCAAGATCGACTCTTTGGCTACCCCTGCTGAAATGGTAGCCACGGTCCTACCCCACCTAAAGGGTAAGGCCAAAGAAGGAGGCCCAATGATCACTTTCTCTGAAGCCGACTTGCCACCGTTCGGGGCCTCCCACAACCTGGCCCTTTACATCACGGTGATTTGCCGGGGAAAGTACCTCCCGATGACCCTAGTCGATGACGGGTCAGCCGTGAATGTCCTTCCTCTAAGGACCGCCAAAGCCCTCGGCATTACCGAGGTTGACTATATCTCGACTGCTCAGACCATCCAAGCTTTTGATGGGAGCCCAAAGTCGGTAGCTGGGGCCATAAAACTGACCATCATCACGGGCCCGATAGAAAAGGAGCTTGAATTCCAGGTGATTGATGTCACTTCATCATTCAACTTACTCCTAGGAAGGCCATGGATTCACGCGGTGAAAGCCGTGTCCTCCACCCTCCACCGAAAGATCAAGATGCCTCTACTCGACAATGTTGTCACTTTGGAGGCGACCCCAATGACCGTGGCTAGCTGTAATGCCGCGGGCCGCACGGACCTCTGGGGGTTCGACTTTGTGGGGATGATCGAGGAAGAGTACCTCTTTAGACCTTACTTCACCACAAGCATTGACACAATGCTTCAAAACCTAGGGTACCTTCCGGGGGCTACCTCTCGACCCGACCTTCCAGCAGGGAAGATCATCGAGGTTCTCAAGGACGAAGACTCTCACTTCGGCCTTGGCTATGCCATCACTCCGGACAACGTTGTCCGAGCAGGAATCGAAAAGGCCTGCAACATCATGAAGGGTATCTACTTGAGCCCTTACAGCCCACGGTTGTCTGACTACTTTGTCACACCCGTATTCGGGGCTGTCCAGGTTGGGCTATACCAACCCAATGCTACGCACCTCGGGACCCACTTGGCCCGGGATTGCAACTACATCCCGGATGATGTGTTCGCCCTCATCCAGTCTGATGAAGCCAATGATGCTGAGCCCGCGCTGGGGCTGCTCTTCGGGGAAGACACCATAGCCCCGACCCCAAAAGAAGACCTGGTCAACCTGATTCTCCGCAGCAACAGGTTTGACCCGACCAAGCTGATCTCGGATGTTGGTTCCGAGACGGGAAAAAGGGCCTGGAGGAAGACTGTCAAGTGGACTGACAGTCAAGGGAAGATCTACAAGCTGGTCACCGGAGAGGGAGACATGCCTGAGTCTGAGTCCGAGTCTGAGTCAGAGTCTGAGTCAGAGTCTGAGGTCGAGCTTAGGGAAGTCGGTGCTAGAGTCACTCCTGTAACCCCTCTCCCTTCTATCATTCCTGCTGCTGGCACTTCGGGGTCTGTCCCGAGTGCCTTACCAATTCCGCCACTGACCAATGATCAGATGGCTGCTCTCTTTGAGCTGTTTTCCAAATTTTCAATCAATAATAACAACCGTTCTGCTTACGACTTGTCTCTTTTAAATTCAGCTTTCAAAAATGTTTTATGCTATGACATTGAGAAATCCGACGAACAGGTACCCTTACCTCCACATCTGATCGAGCAACTAGAGCAAAGGGAATCCCGTAATCCGGTAATCGAAGAGACCGAGTCCATAAACGTGGGAACAACCTTAGAGCCTCAGATACTTAAGATAGGGTTATCCTTAGATCCCGAGGAAAAACAACAATTCATAAACCTCCTCCAAGAATTCAAAGATGTCTTCGCATGGTCCTACAAGGACATGCCGGGGATAGACCGGGAAATAGCTGAGCACCACATACCTATCAAAGAAGGGTGCAAACCGGTCAAGCAGAAGCTTCGTCGAATGAGGCCCGAATGGTCTCTCAAGGTGAAAGAAGAAGTCGATAAACAATTCAAAGCCGGCTTCATACAAGTGTCCGAGTATCCGGACTGGGTGGCAAACATCGTGCCGGTTCCTAAAAAGGACGGTAAGGTGCGGGTATGCGTAGATTTTCGGGATCTTAACAAAGCAAGCCCGAAGGATGATTTTCCGTTACCACACATCGATATACTGGTGGATAACACGGCCGATCATGCCCTTCTATCATTCATGGACGGGTATGCCGGATATAATCAAATCAAGATGGCGGAAGAAGATATGAGTAAGACTACCTTCACTACACCTTGGGGTACTTACTACTATACCGTCATGCCATTCGGCCTCATTAATGCCGGGGCCACATACCAAAGGACCGCTACCACTTTATTACACGACATGATGCATAAAGGGGTAGAAGTTTATGTGGACGACATGATCGTCAAATCCAAAGAACGGGACGGTCACATCACTGCCCTAAGAAAATTCTTCACCCGATTGCGCAAATACAATATGAGGCTAAACCCTCAAAAATGCAGCTTCGGGGTAACGTCAGGCAAATTACTGGGTCATATCGTTAGCCAACGAGGTATCGAGGTCGACCCAGCTAAAATCAAAGCCATCACCGAGATGCAAGCTCCTAAAACCGAAAAAGAAATAAGGGGATTCCTCGGGAAAGTCCAGTATATTAGTCGATTCATTTCCAAACTAACTATGGTATGTGAACCAATTTTCAAGAAACTGAAAATAGGGGAACGAATATTGTGGGATGACAAGTGCCAAGCTGCTTTCGACAAAATCAAGGAAATTCTATCTGCTCCGCCACTCTTAATGCCGCCTCAGCCCGGTTTGCCTTTGTCGTTATACCTAACAACGACCGACAGCCATGGGGGCTATGCTGGCCCAGACGGTTAACTCCGAAGAAAGAGCCATCTATTACGTCAGCAAGAAGTTTTTAGAGTATGAGTGCAAATATACCATGCTCGAAAAGACGTGTTTGGCTTTAGTCTGGGCCACTAAGAAGCTCCGGCACTATATGCTTAGCTACGAGGTCCATGTCCTATCCAAAATGGACCCCATCAAATATCTCTTCGAAAAACCCATCCTCAATGGCCGAATTTCTAGATGGACTCTAATGTTGGCAGAGTTCGACCTAAAATTTGTGCCATTAAAGGCCATTAAGGGACGGGTGGTAGCTGAATTCCTCGCTGACAGCCCGGTAACCGAAGAAGGACACACCGACACCTGGTCCTTCCCAGACGAAGATATTTTCCATACCGATGCCGAAACATGGGATTTATACTTCGATGGAGCATCTAATTTTCGAGGGTTCGGAGTCGGGATCCTCCTAATCTCACCAAGAGGAGAGCATACTCCCGTCTCCATCAAACTGGACTTCGATATTACCAATAATGCAGCAGAATACGAAGCATGCATTTACGGGCTACAAGCCGCCGCCAATCTGGGGATCACAAATCTCCGGGTACATGGTGACTCATCCTTGGTCATTAACCAAGCACTGCAAAAATGGAAGACTCGGAATGCTAATCTCGTGGCCTACCAGGCACGAGTAAGGGATCTCGAGAAACAATTCCAGAAGGTAGAATATATATATACCTACCTCGGGAAGAGAATCAGTTTGCGGATGCACTTTCAAAATTGGCATCTTTACTAAATATTCCCGACCACGTGACCAGTATGCCAATTTGCGTCGAAAGACGGTCCGAGCCGGCATATATTCACGATATTGAAGACATTGAGATAACTGATCCCGAACCATGGTACCAGGCTGTGTTGAGGTACCTGACAAACGGAGAGTATCCTCCCGGGACGGAAGGTCGAGCCAAGAAAGCCTTACGAAGGCTAGCCACTCAGTTCATCCGTACTGATGACGGACAACTGTACAAAAAGACGGCACAAGGGGCTCTTCTCCTTTGTGTTGATAAGTATAAGGCTGAGAAGGTTATGGCCGAAGTACATGATGGTGAAAACGGTCCACATATGAATGCTCACATGCTGGTCCGAAAAATCATGAGGCTCGGTTATTACTGGAATACTATGGAAGCCGACTGCCAGTCATATGTCAAACATTGTCATAACTGTCAAATCTTCGGCAATGTGCAACATATGCCGTCATCTTTGCTCTATACCATGACGTCACCCAGGCCGTTCTCAACATAGGGTATCGACATAATTGGGAAAATAAATCCCTCTGGTACTGGTGGGCACTGCTTTATTTTAGTAGCTATCGACTACTTCACCAAGTGGGTCGAAGCTGAATCATATCGCATCCTCAATGCTAAACATGTTGCCAAGTTCATCCAGAACAAGATAATATGCCGGTATGGGATCCCACATGAGTTCATCAGTGATCACGGGACTCATTTCCAAGCTGAGACCGCAGCCTTGCTGACTAAATATAAAATTCAAAGGCACACGTCCTCGCCTTACCGTCCCCAAACGAATGGAGCAGTGGAGGCAGCCAACAAAACAATTGTCACCATACTCAAAAAGATGGCTGATAATTACCGGGATTGGCCCGACAAAATACCTTTTGCCCTATGGGGGTACCGGACGTCAATTCGCACCGCAACCGGGGCAACACCATATTATCTAACCTATGGGATGGAAGCAGTCCAGCCTGTCGAGTTGGAGGTACCGTCCCTCAGAATTCTGCTAGAAAGTCAAGTACCCGAAGCTGACTGGGTTCGAGCGCGGTATGACTCGTTGGTTCTACTAGATGAACGTCGAAATCGTGCTCTCAACAATATCCAAATCTACCAGAAGAGGATCCAACGGGCCTTCAACAAGAGGGTAAGGCCCAGAAACATTAAAGAAGGGGATCTAGTCCTTAAGTCTATTCGAGCTTTACTACCAGTTGACCCAAGGGGAAAATTCAAACCCAACTGGGCTGGGCCATATCTGGTAAAGAAAATACTATCAGGGGGAGCAGTGATGCTGACGGACCTGGACGGGAATGAGTTCGTCAACCCGACCAACCTGGACCAGCTAAAGCGTTACTACCCTTAGCCATTTCTCAATGTCATTAGCAAAATTTATCAAAATCTTTTTTACGAAAAGCAAGTCAATGAGCTAGAATTATTTATTCTACTGTCACAAAACATCTTGAACCATTAGTCTTGGTTTAATTCGAGATTGCAAATTTACTAAGTTTGAACTACGTTTGGTTTGATTCTGCTAATTGCGGATACGTAGGCAACCCCTCAAAAGGGCACAACCAATGCAATCGAGAAAAGACAGGAACGGTTTAATAATAAACTTTCTTTATTAATTCAAAAAAAAAACCCGATAAACTCGGGAGATTACAAAATGCAGGAATTCAAAAATACAAAAAAACACACGACCAAAAATAGTAATAATACTTAAATAGTAATAAAGCTGAAGGACTCGGCATTCAAGGCATCTTGCCCTTCCCCTTGTCCTTGGTCTCCTTAGCCGTCCACTGGCGACGACGCGGAGGGGAGCGTTCCCGAATCACCACGGGAACCTCTCTGGCTCGGGCTCGCCCGCTTGAGCCCGAATCCTCCATCACCTCGATAGGCCCAAGTCGGGCCCTCACGGCCGCAGGAAGCCGGTCACGCGGACCCAGTCAGTCCCGGGCCGCCAGCCTAGGCCCAAGGCGTCTCTCCAAATCTGTCTGGGGGCTTGGCCGCCCCCGTTTGCTGCTAGAACCGACCTCCTTAGATCGAGTCTTAGTTTGTGACTTAAGACCCGACTCTTCCCGGGCTACAGCTTCAGGAATATCTCCCCCAACAAAGAGATCCCTGTTATCTTTCGCCGTCTCGCGGCGAACCAGTTCAAAGGCCTCATCAAGCTTTAAGGCCTTGCGAGCTTCCTCGGACTCCTCAGAAGTCCATTTCTGGTAAGCCCTTGAAACCCAAGCGGATTGGCAAGGGCTGGGTATAGTCCATGTGGGACGAGTGAACCATCTTTGCAACCAGGTGTCGCACATAGCGTCCGTCAGTTGGAGCGAGACGCTAATGATGGCTTCAGTCTCAGGAATGCGCTGAGACGAACCGAACTGCCTCAGGATGCGGTCCGGGTAAATGTGAACTGTCCAGTCCAGGGACAGAATCACCAGATAGCGAGCTTGGTCTCTCTTGGCCAGCCCCATCAGTCTAGAAAGAAACCACCAAGCGACAGTCCACCTTATAAAGGGACCCCCGTGGAACACCAGCTCCTCATCCCAGTAAGCTCGGTTTATTAGATGACTCGAGCTTATCCGCCGCCTTCGGGAGCTAAGCTGACTGCTCCGATAGTTGGGAATACTCGAAGGGGGCTCTATGATTGATAGCCGCTCCGACAGCCATATCTGAAAAGAGTACGCGAATTTTAGCAACAGAAGAGTTCGCCAGATAACTTACAAGGATCCCGCGAAACAAAAAAAAAAAACGCGAGATGTATACCTGCAGGATACGGGTACTCCCCGTCAGTGGTCGGGTCGGGTCAAGTCGCCTAGCATCTAGACCCATGATAATCTCCCCAGTGGCTAGCCAGGCAGGGCTATGACCAGTCTCCATCTGATCAACCACTCCAATCAACCTAATTTGACCCCTGCATGAGTCAAGTTCCATCAGCCCTTCAAAGACGTAACAGTGCAACATGCAAAAGGCGAACGCCCTACGCCCGTGAGTAGGGGTGGCCCTCACATCCCGGCTGTTCATAAACTTGTCGGCAAGGTCGAATAGGGAAACGGTATCTCCCTGCACCATTCGATCTGTCTCGGCATGAGACAGACCCAAGAATTCCCTTAGCCTCCTCCTCGGGTCCGGGTAGAACGAGGGAATGGCATGCTGAGCAGCTAGGCCCCAATCCCCTATGGCTGCGACTTCCTCGGGAAGAGGGCATATCTCTCCCCGTGGGAACGCGAAGACGTGATGGGTAGTATCCCAAAACGACAGACAGGCGTCCAAGAAGTGTGGGTCAGCTATCAGTCGTTGTGTTAGGAAATAAGTGCCTAGCAATTGTCCTTTTGGACCTTGAATTGATTTGTTGCTGATATCTTTCCTAAAGTTGATCTTCTTGTTTTGGTAACATAAGATTGTTTGGTTTTAGGAAAGATTGAACCGTGTTTCCTAATTACTTTAGGTAACTAGTTTAGGTGGAATAATACTATATAAAGACCTGACTAGTTTCTAGGTTAATTAGGACAGAGAGATGATTTGAGAGCACAATATAGAGGGCTGATTTGTGAGAGTTTTCTTGAGGGAAAAACTCAGTCTGTTCCGAGTCTCTATTATTTGGTGGTTCTATTGATCTCGTCTTCATTGGAGACCGTTGGAGTTTGTCCGGATCTTGGTTGGCCGCAAGATCGTTTGTCCTTCGTCTCGTTGGTGAGTTCGTCGCAGGTCGAACTCAGTCTGGGTAGTCTCTTTCCAGTTTGAGATTACTATCTGGTTGGTAGAATTGGTAGTATTTTTGGCTTTAGCTGTGGGCTATTAAGCGCGTGTATTACAGTCTACTGTTGTACTATTATCTCCACAATAGTGAATTTGGTCTCCTTGTCGGTGTGGACGTAGCCAGTGATTTTGCTGGTGAACCACGTAAATCTGTGTGTCACTTTATTATTGTTTGCTATTTGTTTTGTTCTTCTCGCGTAATTAACAAACCGTAGGTAACGAGATGCCTCCGTTACAACAAACTGGTATCAGAGCTTTGGTTCTTCCGATCTGTGAAAAAGATGTCTGGGATGAGCGTTAAAATTGAGAGTTTTGATGAGAGGAATAGTTTTATTCTGTGGTAGATCAAGATGCGGGCGTTGTTAAAGCAACAGAGACGGTGGGCGCCATTCGTGAAGAAAGACGACACAGTCACCGCTGAGATGGCCGTTCTGGAGGAGAATTCAGTCTGTCTGATGATATCATCACTGAAATCGGAGGAAGATAGAAGTAGTAGTGGTAGTAATGATAAACAGGTGGAGCAGCAAGTAACTTTTGATGAGAGTGAAGCAAAGCCTGAAGATCAACCACTACAGTCTGAATCTGAATCTGAACCATCAGGTTCTTCATTGCCAGTTCAGAAGCAACAAGGATTGGCTCGTGAGCAGTCAATCAAGTTTTCGAACAGGTATGGTAATGAAGATGAGGTGGGTCTGTCTGATCTGGTTCCGAATAGCAAGGTCCAACACGGTCTGGACTTGCTAAATTCTGGAAATATCTAATTGTCCTTTTGTTGGGCAATATCTGAGGCAGGAGAGGGGGAGGAGTTTTATTTCTGGTACATCTGGCATTCGTTGGAGTGCATCTGGTACATCTGTTGAGGAGTTTTCTGGTACATCTGGCATTCGTAGGAGTGCATCTGGTACATCTGTCTGATCTGACTGTGAGACAATTCAAGTCAAGGTGGAGATTGTTAGGAAATAAGTGCCTTGCAATTGTTCTTTTGGATCTTGAATTGGTTTCCGACCTGAATCTGTTTAATTAGGAAAGTTTCCTAATTAATATCTGATTGATTAGAGTTTCCTAATCAATATCTGAGTATCTGAACGGATTTCCTATTGTATAGGGTTTCCTAATCTGTTTAGGGTTTCTGTTTAGGTTGAGAGTAGTATATAAACTCTCATACCTCTACCCTAGAAATTATGATATCAGTCTGAAATCTGTAACCTCTCCTCAAAGTTAATAAAACTATCCCCTCCTTCTGCCTGTGGATGTAGCTAACAGGTTGTTAGTGAACCACGTAAATCTGTCTGTCTCTCGATTTTACGTTCTTATTTGTTTGTCTTTCTCTTCCGTTACAACAAACTGGTATCAGAGCTTCAGGTTGTTATTCCGCTTCCGCTTTTGAGCTTCAGGTTCGGCTTCTGCTGAGTTAGGCGTTATTTGGGTTTGTTGAATTTTTGGTGAGAAGATGTCTGGAGCAACAATTTTAAAGGTTGATAAATTCACGGGGAGTAATAGTTTTGGGTTGATAGGCTTGGGTGAAGATGGTAGTGTTGGCGGTAAGGTGGAGTTTTCACTTGTACGGGTCGAACTACATGATTCTGAAGACAAGCTATCAACTGTTGTTTCCGCTTCTCAATGAGGCGGGCTCCTATGGAAAGGAGAAACCCGTGCCTTGGGTTAAAAAGGCAGAAGCCCGTGCCTTGGGTGAAAAAAGGCAGAACCCCTGCCTTGGGTTAAAAAGGCAGGACCCGTGCCTTGAGTTAAAAAGGCAGGACCCGTGCCTTGGGTTAAAAAGGCAGGACCCGTGCCTTGGGTGAAAAAAGGCAGGACCCGTGCCTTGGGTGAAAAAGGCAGAACCCGTGTCTTGGGTGAAAAAGGCAAGACCCGTGCCTTGGGTGAAAAAGGCAAGACCCGTGTCTTGGGTGAAAAAGACAATCGGAAAGGAGGAAAATTACTATTGACTGAAGACCGTTGAAAGATGCGATCGTTCAGGTCAAGGTGGAGATTATTGGGACAAGTAGTGACTTGAGAATCGACTGTTCGAAGCTGCACTTTGAAGATTGGTTCGGGTTGGACAATTCTAGTCAAGGTGGAGATTGTTAGGAAATAAGTGCCTAGCAATTGTCCTTTTGGACCTTGAATTGATTTGTTGCTGATATCTTTCCTAAAGTTGATCTTCTTGTTTTGGTAACATAAGATTGTTTGGTTTTAGGAAAGATTGAACCGTGTTTCCTAATTACTTTAGGTAACTAGTTTAGGTGGAATAATACTATATAAAGACCTGACTAGTTTCTAGGTTAATTAGGACAGAGAGATGATTTGAGAGCACAATATAGAGGGCTGATTTGTGAGAGTTTTCTTGAGGGAAAAACTCAGTCTGTTCCGAGTCTCTATTATTTGGTGGTTCTATTGATCTCGTCTTCATTGGAGACCGTTGGAGTTTGTCCGGATCTTGGTTGGCCGCAAGATCGTTTGTCCTTCGTCTCGTTGGTGAGTTCGTCGCAGGTCGAACTCAGTCTGGGTAGTCTCTTTCCAGTTTGAGATTACTATCTGGTTGGTAGAATTGGTAGTATTTTTGGCTTTAGCTGTGGGCTATTAAGCGCGTGTATTACAGTCTACTGTTGTACTATTATCTCCACAATAGTGAATTTGGTCTCCTTGTCGGTGTGGACGTAGCCAGTGATTTTGCTGGTGAACCACGTAAATCTGTGTGTCACTTTATTATTGTTTGCTATTTGTTTTGTTCTTCTCGCGTAATTAACAAACCGTAGGTAACGAGATGCCTCCGTTACAACACGTTGAAAGGGAAACAGACTGACAATTCCCATCTGGGTCAGCCGAATTTTTTCCTCGTCCCGAAAGTATTGGGACCAGGCAAGAAGCATGGCGGTTAAATGATCGATACCCATGGCAGAAGTTTCTAACTTTCTTGAAAGTCTAAAAGATTTTGAGAAGTATAAGAAAGAATTTGAGTTAGGATGCAAAAGCTGAAGCAGGGAAACCTATATTTATAATAGGAAACTCGCAAGTAACCCTAACTGCTGCGCCTCCTCAGCTAATCTGGGCCCTATGCGCGCGCAGGCCTGATTTCAAACAAGAAACCCAGAATAGGAATCGAGTTGTCTCGAGCTTTCCTAAAAATTTCCTAAAATTTTCCTGTGACAAAATTGTGATAATATTCTTTTTCAAAAACCTCGACATTTTCAAAAATTCGGTATCTTTCCTCCCCAGCGCGAGTCAGTGTTTTGCCTATGTGTTACATACAAATTGTTATGAGTCAAGCATACAGGTACACCCCAGACTTCAGAAGCAAGTCTCCACAGAGCTATTTTATCCCCCAGCTTAAGTCGGTGATTCCTCCGAGATGCTACATCCAAGGCAGGATGTGTCGGCATACGGGTACACCCATCCCAAAGGCGATTTTGACTCCCCACGGAGCTACCATCATCAGGACAGGTACAATCCCCTGCTTATGGCTGGCGAGCCCTTCACGCAAGTCTACTGGACTATAAACGACCCGACCGGAAGGCTGCCAGGTCGTAATCCTCGATTGGCCTGGTAGCTACTCTGACTTTCGCCTTGTCCAAGCCTCAGTCAGAGTGGGGGCTCTGTAGACACCCGCATTTTGACTGCCAGGTGCCTATGGTAGTCTCCGACAAACACCCGATGATGATCGGACGCAAACGTGACTTGGTATAATCGGATTTGGGCTCAGAATCAATAATATCTGACATGGACTTTTAGCGGAGTAATAATCTCACAAAACAGACCTCAAATCCAGGCCCAGTGGGTCGTTCCGAGCAAAATAAGACTAATTTGGGCCAAAACCGGCACCAAAAATAAATCCCGTCTTTTAGCGACCGGGTCAAAACCCGGTCAAGGACGAACCCGTCACACAAACCAGCCAAGTTCAGCTTCTAGAAGATTGCGCCCAAATCAGAATTCAAAAAAGCAAGATCAAAGCAAAAAGGTCAACCCTTCTTAAATTGACTCAACTCACCCAACTCCCCTCACTCACTCTATAAATACCCCACTAATCCTCACCATTAAAGGACTTTTTTCAGCATAATTAAGCCTTAAAAAAGCTGAAACAAAAAGCCTTAAAAAACCTAAACATCCTACTCTACAAACCCTAAGCAAAACACCACCAAAAACCGAGCCATTTTGCTCTCAAACAAACCGGCACGCACACACACAAAACCGGCACATATACACACCATAACTCACATTCATCCTCGATACTCCGGCGTTCCGTCGCTATTCACGAGTCTATTTCCGAGGCCTATACCAAGCATGTATGTTGAGGGTGTCCTAAACCCCATCTCGATCCTTTTTTACTTCGTTATTATTTACATTTTCGCGTTATTTATGTTATAATTATACTAATATCGTAATACTAACACTAACACAACGCTAATATTTTCATTTCTCGCATACTAACTTTATTTTTCTCGTTATTAACACTATAATACCGCGTATATATTAATACTAGTATCTCGGTTTCGAATCCGTTTGACTACGACGATCGCCTAAAGTCCGTCTAATCTCTTTACGAGTAACGACGGAGGTGGAGCCCTTTCGAGGAGCCCCGCCCCAATGTTCTCAAGGGCGTGACGTGATTGCAATCGGTCGTAGTTGAACGCATTCGATCCCATTTCAATTAGTACGAAACCCGTTGACACGAAAATCGACATCACATAATCCGAAAGGGCTAGTTTCGATGTCGTGACGTAGAGGGATACAATTTCGTCACTAATTCAAAATTCATAATCTATAAAAAACATAAATCGAGTAAATAAACCCGCATTAGCACGCGATGGTAAAAATTGACGAGTTTTTGACAAATAAAAAATGCCCGACCAGACCCGCACGCGAGTCGCGCGACCGGCCATGCGACTCGCGGGCAGGCCTGTTTGGCCGAACTCACTTTTTCGTTTTTTTTCCGACTTTCTACCCTTTCCGGTCTTTACATTAATATGCGACCTTCGTGACATACGACCATATTTTAAAACTCGTCTTTTCTTTACGACTTTTAGTCAACGCGTGTAAAGGCCATCACGTGAACCTATTTTTCAAAACTCATGCATATCACGACATTAAAGAAACGACTTTGATCGACGGTCTCACACTATTAATTTTTATGTCGACGACTCTTTAGTCGTATCCGACACATAATTAATTTAGACTTCATTTTTCAAGATGATAAGTCGGGACAAGACATCGAGGTTCGAGATCGGGTTAGATTCACGCCTAGGTCTCGAACCTCCGTCCTTTAATTAATATGCAATATAATGCGTAATTAATTAAGGTTCGTCCGTCTAGCTAATTCACGATCTAGCGAATATTTATTATATACGGGTCTTTGTCGAGTCGTGTATTTTATTTTTCGCTTTTCTTACTCGATTTATTATTTCTTTTAATCGTTATAATAATCGTTGTATTGTGAATTCCGGGTTGTATTTCCGCCCGTGTAACTTGTACGTTACTTATTTCCGAGTTTCGTTTATTTACTTGCTTATTGCTTTATAAATGAACCTCGCATGCTAAATCACTTCGACCATAATTAAATGCATTAAATGACGTAGTTAATCAACAACTTGCATGCTTAGCCCGAAAACGCTGTTTGCATATCATTTAGTCATTTTACTAGCGCGCGCACACGAACACGAATGATGTCTTAGTAGAGGCCGCCATGTGCGGGCGGGGTTGGGTGTCCTTAGTGGGCTTCCCAACACGTACCCTCACCCCTTACTCAGAACCTTTGGTTTCCGGATGTCCGAAACCCTTGGCGCACGAGAGTCATTTTATATACGAAAGCCGGTGTAAACGGTATCGGTATAATAATGCAAAGGGACGAGCCCCATGAACTCTTAAATCGAAGTGGGCTTACTTTGTGTATAGCCCATGACGACATAGAGTGGGCTCGTATGGTTCCGAATAACCACAAAATTCGGTGGCGACTCCATTTTGACTTAAATTTCGAACCCGAGAACAATCTCACCACGAGATTCATTCGCCTACCCAAACCCGCGCGTGGCCGCGTCGGGGTGGACCTACGTCATGTCCACAACATGCAATTACACAAATAAAATCATGCAATACCGAGTAACATCGACGTTACCTCAAATCCAAATCCGAGTCTACTATAAATTCATCGACTTCGGGGTCGTCCAAGGATCCTTCAATACACGACATACATGGTACAAAAATACCATGAGAAAACTTAAAAGAATCAAGGTAAATAACGATCGGAAATAACATCGATTATTATCTTAACGAAGGGAAAAGATAGACGATTAATTTGGAGATGAAAATGGGATGATCAAGACTCGATTTTGAGATAAATCTAGGCTGGAAAATCTGCTGAAACTCAAGGCCAAAGGAGAGGAAAAAGGTGATGAATAATTTTTTTTTAAAAGAATGAATGAAGGGAGAATGAATGGTTTTTGCTTAAATGGAACTAAAAATGAGGGTGATGAAAAATATGTGAAAATAGTCACTATGTGCCAGCCAAAAATAAGAGGAGGAGTGTGAAAAGTTTGAGTAATAATGCATCAATTCAATGAAAAGAAATTAATCTTACGTTTACGGTTTAACGTGATAAAATGAAACGTATTAATAAAATGTAGTAACATTAGGACAAAAAGTTTTGTCGGTCCAAAATATAGGGAAAAGGTCTCAATTAATTTTTAAGTTGATAAAAAGAAAAATCGTAAAATAGTTAAGGGTATTTCAAAGCAATTCGAGTAAACCTCGCGTAAGAAGATACTTATTTACGAAACTTCGTAATAAAATCATTAATGGCTAACTTTTTGTAAATAAAAATATTTCTAGGTTGAAAATATTATATAAATATATTCAGACACTTGTAGGAAAAGAAATAATTTAAATCCAAGCTTAAAAACGTTAACTCGTAGAAAAATAGAATTCCTATAGCTACAAAGAAATCAAAGGCCCTATAGCAAGTAATCATAACGGCCAGGGTGTAGATAGGACTGAAAAGGATGAATGCTTTTTCCTTATTAATGATCTCACCCAAGGCCTGATAGAAAGACGTAATAATAGCATGAAGATTCTGTATATGTCAACATTACTCTACGAAAGGAAGAGTGCATCGTCAGCAAATAGAAGGTCAGTTAGAGCAGACATAGATCTTGCAATTTTGATAACCTTAATGAGGCCATGATGTAGACACCCACATTTGGCTTGGGCTTTTTACGGAGTACAAATCTCACAGAACCAACCTCAAATTCAGGCCCAGTGGGTCGTTTCCAATCAAATAAGACTAATTTGGGTCAAAACCGACACCGAGGGTAAAACCGTCTTTTGGCGACCGGGTCAAAACCCGGTCAAAGACAAAACCGACACAAAAATATCAGCTATGAAGAGAACCCAAGCTATTAAACCTCTTTGTAGACACGGAAAATTTATTTAAGTGTCGAAAATACAAGAAAAATAATTATTCTGAGTCAACAACAAATTTTGACTTAGTTTAGTTATATTTCTCCCGTAAAAGTTAAAGACGGCTCGTTTCATTCCCGAGTTTGACTGTTTGACCCAAAAGTCAAATAGTCGTAAGCCTGACCCAAAAGTCAAGAAAATGTACCATTGGGCCAAAAGTCAAGAAAATGTCAAGTTGACCCAAAAGTCAAGTGAATGACAAGCGGACCGAAAGTCAGATCATAGTCAATATGGCCCAAAAGTCAAGCACTCGTCGATCTGGCCCAAATTCCAAGAAATGTCAAACTCGGCCCGAAAGTCAAGCATTGACCAAATTTGACCTAAAAGTCAAAGAACGGTCAATTGGACCCGAAAAGAAAACAAGCTTTCAGAAAGCCCAACTCTGAGTCCAACAAGAATGGATGAATAAATCCTATAAATAGGGAGCTTCCTCACCATTTTAAAGGACAACAAAAATATACAAGACAAGCTTACAACAAAAGGTGAAGAGAAAGAAGACTACAGGAGCTCTGAAATTCTCGAAGATCATTCCTTCCAAGTAGCAACAAGCACTACAAGATCGTGCCGCCTACTCAAGGAAGTCAAATCAACATCAAGCATCGAAAGGAGACTCAAGTCATCGCGACCCTCCTAAGAAGCTAAAGTCAAGCGAAGAACGAAGATCGTTGAAGTGTGCCTAAAGCAACGTAGTAGAATCAGAGGAAGAATAGAGAACCGAACACATAAACTTTTCTGATATTATAATTTGTTGATTCCGATTTTGTATTACAGATATTTATAATATCGTTATATAAAATTTGTTGTTACAAATTTTTGGTGAACCCTACGTGAAACTCTCTACCTCTCATCTCTCCTACACAAGCAAGCCACTTCAACAAGAAGATGTCTCTCCCAGAAAACACTCCAAACACACCGAAGCAATCCTATGCATCAATCCTCAAGGAGCCTCTCAAATCAGGCATGCAATCTGCTGGTGTGTCCACTAGAGCAATGGCGAAGAAGGCTGCTGTCAATGCTGCTGCTGCTAGCCTACGCGCTGCTAATGTTCCCAGAAGGCCACGTAGATACTCCATTCAGTCCATTGCTGCTGCTGCTACTGCTTTGCTCAAGGCCTCTTCATCTCCAAGCAAGGAGCAAAAGATGTTGAGTCCCATAAGTGGATCTCCCAAAAGTGGATCCCCTCACAAGGCTGCTTCACCTTCAAAGACAAATCAGAAGGAGTTGAAGTCTTCCAGTGCATCCCCTCGCAAGGAGAAGAAAACTTCCCCAAAGAAAAAGGAAGTTGAAGCCCCTCTTATTGCATCAGTGATGACCATTGGTGGTTCTACCCTCGAAGAGCAAGTGGCAAATATGAACAGAATCCTTGAAAAAATGATGAAGGAAAACGAAGAGAAGAACAAGAGGATTGAAGATCTTCAAAAAGAAATGGAGGATCTTCGTAACAAGGGTGGCTCTAGTTACCATGGAGAAACCGAAAGTGAAGTTGGGAGTGACGGTGAGAAGGATGGTGGCGAAAAAGGTGGTGAAAAACCTCTCAGCCAAGAACAACTGCGTGACTTGATTAACAACACCATCAAGAATCAGTTGGATGAAGGAGCTTCCTACAAACTGCGCTATGTGAAGCCGTATACAAAGAGGATCGATGAGATGCGCATGCCTTCAGGCTACCAACCTCCAAAGTTCCAGCAGTTCGACGGGAAAGGCAACCCCAAACAACATATTGCACACTTTATCGAGACTTGCAACAACGCAGGGACTGATGGTGACTTACTGGTGAAACAGTTTGTCCGTTCCCTCAAAGGCATCGCCTTTGATTGGTACACGGACTTAGGTTCTGAGTCCATCGACAGTTGGGATCGCTTGGAGACCGAGTTCATGAATAGGTTCTACAGCACACGGCGCATTGTGAGCATGAGTGAGTTGACAAATACTACTCAGTGGGAAGAGGAGCCCGTTGTAGAATACATCAACCGATGGCGCGCCCTAAGTCTGGAGTGCAAGGATCGCCTGAGCGAGGGTTCTGCAGTTGAAATGTGCATCAATGGCATGAAGTGGGACCTGCTCTACATCTTGAACGGTATCAAACCTCGAAGCTTTCAAGAGCTGGCGACTCGTGCTCATGATATGGAGCTGACAATCAAGGCACGTGGAAAGACTCGATCATCTTCTTCCAATACAACATCAGAGAAGAAGGAATTCAAGAAAAATGACAAGGGTTCCAAAAGCTCTTCCAAGGAAACAGTGAATGTAACCACCACCAGCGAGCCCGTCAAAATTTCGGGAAAACCCAAGCAAAACAAAGGCAAAGAAACATACACAAGTGACTTCAAGCGTGAAAGGCCAACGCTAAAGGAGTTGCAGTCCAAACAGTATCCGTTCCCTGATTCAGATCTGTCAGGCATGCTTGATGATCTACTTGAGAAGAATATCATCCAACTACCTGAGTCAAAGCGCCCAGAACAAGCAAACAAGACGAATGATCCAAATTATTGTCGTTACCATAGATTGGTAAGTCATCCTTTGGAGAAGTGCATCACCCTCAAGGAAAGAATCATGCAACTATCCAGAGAAGGGAAGATCATCTTGGACGTGGATGATGTTGTGACGACAAATCATACCACGGCAATAGTTGGTGAATTTGATGTCACACCCATGGACATTTCAAGTGAAGAGCATGAAGTATGCTTGATACAATTTGGAAGTCTTGAGCCTACGATGTTGCAAGTGCCAAAGTCGATGTCATCAAAGCCGACTTCTTGGAATGAAAAGACAATCACTGATAGCTCAAATGAAGGTGATGATGAAGGATGGACATTGGTCACTCGCAAGAAACCAAGGAAGCCAGTGAAACTTCAAAATCAACAACCTGTTCAACGAAAGAGCAAACAAACAAAGAAGAAGGGGCCACGCCGCCCAAAGAATAAGAAGAAAGCAAAGAAAGTGACCAAGTCACAAGTCATGCCTGTCGATTTGCTAGAGCAAGGTCATCCATCTCCGATCGTCTTAAAGGAATTCTTCCCCGAGGGCTATCTCGACGAAGTCACTGTCTACACAGTAGCAGCTGAGGTAATTGTGGAGGATGTAGAAGATGAAGAAGAAAGTGATACTTCGAAAGTAGCCACTGAAGAGGATGAGAATCTACCCAGAGACACTAAAGTGTCAGCTACGCTCGATTCTCTACCCGCGCGCATGGAGTGGAAGCAAATCTTTCATCTACCGGAGGAGATGCGCCATCAAGTTTCCAAAGCACTTCAAAACCCTGAGCTGTATGAAGAAGAGATAAAAGATGTTGGCAAGACTGTAGAACAAGAGACCAAATGTCTATCCTGCAACACCGCCTTGACATTCTCTGATGAAGATCTCCTTCTTGGGTCCAAACTTCACAATAGGCCACTGTATGTCTCAGGGTACATCAGAGGGAAGAAAGTAAGTCGCATTCTTATTGATGGTGGATCCGGTGTGAATCTCATGCCCAAGGCAACCATGGTGGAGCTAGGCATTACAGTAGATGAATTATCCAGTAGTCGAACGCTAATCCATGGCTTCAATCTAAATGGTGAGCGTGCAATTGGAATCATTCGCGTCAAACTGAGCATGGCAGATTTATCCTCTGACACCCTCTTCCATGTTATTAATGCAAAGACCTCGTTCAAGCTTTTGTTGGGACGACCGTGGAAGCACGAAAATGGTGTAGTTGCTTCAACACTTCACCAATGTTTGAAGTACTATCGTGATGGCGAGCAAAAGATTAATGGTGATGTTAAACCCTTCACTAAGGCAGATTCATTCTTCGCTGATGCAAAATTCTTCGAGGAAAATGCCACTTCAAGTGAGTTCATGCCGACCACTATTTCTTCCACTGGAAAAGGGGGCAAAGTTAAGGGAGCTGCAGTTTCTCCAAACAAACCTGATGTTCTCACAGAAAAGGAGGACAAGGGTAATCAATCCAAGGGTAAAGACAAAACCACCCAGGATTCAGAAACCAAGGCTCGGGAAGGAGAACTGCCAAAGAGTTCGCATCCCATCTTCCGATACATCCCAAAGTCACGGCGCAAGCAAGGACAAAGCCCTTTTGCAGAGTATCAGAATACCAAAGCAGTCCAGAAGGAAAAAGCAAAGCACAGTCCCTCAGTTAAGCAAGAATGGATGGTGAAGCTTGTTACTCCCCTAGCTCAGTCAAATGAAAAGCAAGTGGTGAAACCTCCACTAAAAGGGTTTGTTTCATCGTCTACCATGCTATATAATGGGAAAGAAGAAGGTGTATACAGTACCAATGCATACAAGTTGCTCGAAAAATCTGGATATGACTTTGAGAATCCTAGTCAATTAGGAAAGCATATACAGGTAAAAACAGATGGTGAAGCTCGAAGTCGTAGCTTAACCAAGATTGGTATAGGCTATGAAACACCAATGCCAGTCAAGATTTCAGCAAGGCACAAGGCCGACACATCGTCTTCTCAATACATCACGGTCGAAGAAAATGTTGAAGCTGATAATGCCTTAACAGGACCCTCTGTCTTTGATAGAATTCGACCATCTACCACAAGAGAGAACACTTCAGTGTTCCACCGGTTAGGAAGATCATCGCCTTCAGAACCACAAATACCTTTAAGGAATCGTTTCTCCGTGTTCAAAAGGTTGGGCAATCAAGAGGTTAACGATCGCGCTCGTCATGTAGCTGCACCATCACATTCGAAGAAGAAGAAAGGATCAGTCTTCAATCGTCTGGGTGATTCAAAACAAGTTCAGGAAAAAACACAATCCCATGTCACTTCTACGAGCAAAGAAAAAGTGAAGGTGAAAGTCGATGATGATCTCAAAAGTATCATCCCTTCTCGCATGAAGCGCATAGAGGAGGTTGACATTGTGGAAGAGCAACCTTTGAGAGTCAAGCAACGTGTTGTCATATTCACAAACCAACAAAAATCTAAAATCTCGCCAACAAAATTGAAGCCGCGAGTTAAAAGAAATTTGAAAGCGTTGGATGATGAAATAATGACAACATATCATATCACTGTGGAGGAGGTCCCTGATCCTAACGAAGAGGTAGAAGCAGATGATGCCCCCGAGTTGTTGGAAGATGGTGGTCAATCAACAGTAGATGACTTGAAGGAGCTTAATTTGGGAACACCTGAAGATCCCCGTCCTATATATGTTAGTGCTCTCCTTACCAACAAAGAGGTGGATGAGTACCAAAAGCTTTTAAGCGAGTACAAAGATGTTTTTGCTTGGAGCTACAAGGAAATGCCAGGGCTGAGTCCAAAAGTTGCAGTGCACCGACTAGCAGTCAAAAAGGGTGTAAGCCCCAAGAAGCAACCTCAGCGTCGTTTCAGGCCAGAACTTATTCCTGAGATCGAGAATGAGGTCAACAAACTCATAGAAGCTGACTTTATTCGTGAAGTCAAATACCCCACATGGATAGCCAACATTGTGCCAGTGAGAAAGAAGAATGGTCAACTACGTATATGCGTGGACTTTCGGGATCTGAATAATGCTTGTCCGAAAGATGACTTTCCCCTCCCTGTCACAGAACTTATGATAGATGCAACAACCGGGCATGAAGCTCTGTCATTTATGGATTGCACAGCAGGGTACAATCAAATAATAATGGCACCTGAAGATCAAGAGGCCACAGCTTTCCGCACTCCAAAAGGGATATTCTGTTACAAAGTTATGCCATTTGGGTTGAAGAATGCTGGAGCGACATATCAAAGGGCGATGCAGAAAATCTTCGATGACATGTTGCACAAGTCAATTGAATGTTATGTTGATGATGTTGTGGTCAAGACCAAGAAAAAAGAGGATCATCTTAGTGACCTTCGAACTGTCTTCGAAAGACTAAGAAAATGCCAGTTGAAAATAAACCCACTCAAATGTGCATTTGGTGTCTCCTCTGGTAAGTTCCTAGGATTTGTGGTACGACATAGGGGAATTGAGATAGATCAGTCAAAAATCAAAGCTATCCGAGAAATGCCCGCACCGAGAAATTTGAAGGAGTTACGCGGACTGCAAGGACGTTTAGCTTACATAAGAAGATTCATTTCAAACCTTGCTGGACGTTGTCAACCGTTCAGCCATCTTATGAAGAAGGATACTGCATTTCAGTGGGATGAAAAATGTCACAATGCCTTTGAAAGCATAAAGAAGTACTTGTCCTCCGCACCAGTGCTGGGGGCACCAATTCAAGGAAAGCCACTTATCCTGTATATAGCTGCACAAGAACGTTCTTTGGGGGCATTATGTGCTCAGGAAAATGAAGATCGTAAAGAAAGGGCGCTCTACTACTTGAGTCGAACTTTGGTGGGAGCAGAGTTGAACTATTCTCCAATCGAGAAGATATGTCTAGCCCTTGTCTTTGCAATCCAAAAATTAAGGCACTATATGCAAGCTCACACAGTTCATGTGGTTTCAAAGGATGATCCTATAAAGTATATACTTTCAAGACCGGTCTTGTCTGGACGCTTAGCTAAGTGGGCGGTGTTACTCAAGCAGTATGACTTGGTCCATGTGCCTCAAAAGGCAGTCAAAGGACAAGCTTTAGCTGATTTTCTTGCTGACCATCCAATCCCAGGCGGGTGGGAATTACAAGATGACCTCCCTGGTGAAGAAATCTTCTATGTTGATGTGCTTCCTCCATGGCAAATGTATTTCGATGGAGCTGCAAGACGAGATGGTGCAGGTGCTGGTGTCGTGTTCTTGTCACCCGAAAATCATCTATTGCCTTATTCATTTGTCCTCACCCAGCTATGCTCAAACAACATGGCTGAATACCAAGCTCTTATCTTAGGACTTGAAATGGCAATCGAGATGGGGATCAGAGACATAGACATTTGTGGTGACTCCCAATTGGTGGTGAATCAAATCCTCGATGATTATGAAGTAAAGAAGGATGATCTTGTCCCTTATCATCAATATGCAATCCAATTGCTCCATAAGTTGGATAGTGTTCACATCGGTCACGTACCGAGAAGTGCCAACAAGTTGGCTGACGCGCTCGCTAATCTTGCAGCCACTTTGGCACTGGGGGCAGATGAAGTCACATCCATTCCAATTTGCAACAGATGGGTAATACCGCTGTTAGAAATGGAAGAAATCAAAGGGACATCCAACATGATCTCTGCTTATCAAATTGACAAGGAGGATTGGCGACAGCCCATCATCGATTACTTAGAACATCAAAAGTTACCCGATGATCCAAGGCATAAAGTTGAAATTCGTCGACGTGCTCCACGATTCATCTACTACAAAGGTACATTGTACAGACGTTCCTTTCTGGGGCAATGGGTAAGGTGCCTTGATGAAACTGAAGCAACTCAAGCCATGTATGAAGCTCACTCTGGCATTTGTGGCGCTCATCAATCTGGGCCTAAATTGCATGATCGTGTCAAGAGGATGGGGTATTACTGGCCAACAATGGTACAAGACTGCATGGACTTCTCGAAAAAATGTGAGGCCTGTCAGTTCAACGCAAACTTCATTCATCAACCACCTGAACCTCTACATCCCACTGTATCGTCCTGGCCCTTCGAAGCTTGGGGATTAGATGTGGTAGGACCTATCATTCCAAAAGCCTCCAATGGACATGCGTTCATCCTGGCAGCAACAGACTATTTCTCCAAGTGGGCAGAAGTTGCCTCCGTGCGCGAAGTCAAGAAGGAGACTGTTGTTGATTTCATCCGTACCCAAATCATCTATCGGTATGGTGTGCCGCAACGCATAATAACTGATAATGGAACGCCTTTCGTCAATAAACTGATGACGAGGTTAGCTGAAAAGTTTAAGTTCAAACAATACAAGTCATCAATGTACAATGCCCCTGCAAATGGTTTGGCTGAAGCCTTTAACAAGACGCTCTGCAACTTGTTAAGAAAAGTGGTGGCTAAGTCAAAGCGTGATTGGCACGAAAGAATTGGTGAAGCGTTGTGGGCATATCGTACAACATACAAGACACCCACTCAATCAACCCCGTACGCGTTGGTATATGGAGTTGAGGCTGTGCTATTACTAGAGGTTCAGATTCCATCATTGCGTATTGCTATCCAGGAAGAACTTTCAAGTGATGATAACGATAAGCTGCGCTTAGCAGAATTGGAAGCCCTTGATGAAAGAAGGTTGTTAGCACAACAAACACTTCAATGTTATCAAGCTAGAATGGCACGCGCTTTCAATAAAAAGGTGAATCCTCGGTCTTTTCAAGTAGGGGACTTGGTGCTCGCCGTAAGAAGGCCAATCATTACCTCTCACAAACCAGTAGGTAAATTCACTTCTAAGTGGGATGGACCCTATGTCGTGCAAGAGGTGTACTCCAATGGTGCTTACAAAATTGTGGACGAAGACGGTATGCGCATAGGACCAATCAATGGAAAGTTCTTGAAGCGCTACTACTCTTGAACCTCTTTGCGACAGTGCTCCTAAGCAAGAGGATAAACTGCAACCATGCTCCTAAGCAAGAGGATAAACTGCAACAAGGCTCCTAAGCAAGAGTATAAACTGCATAAAAAAATAAAAATAAAAAATAAAAAAAAAAATCCACCAAATAAAAACAATCCCTCTGCGAACTACGTTGGCTTGATCTTGTAGAGTATTTCGATACTTTGCAGGTACGTAGGCAACTCGAGTGATTATGTAGCTTGAGTGCAGCCACACCTCCAAATAGAAAAATTTCCCTTGAACTACGTCGGCTTGATCTTGTAGAGTATTCCGATACTTTGCAGGTACGTAGGCAGCTCGAGTGAATATGTAGCTTGAGTGCAGCCACACCTCCAAATAAAAAAATCCTTCCCTTGAACTACGTCGGCTTGATCCTGTAGAGTATTTTTATACTTCACAGGTACGTAGGCAACTTGGGCAAATATTTTTTTTTTGAGTGCAGCCACACCAAAAAAAAACTTTATCAAAAAAAATAATAAGCAATCTTATCCAGGAAATCGAAGCAATGAGCGTCGAAGTTTTATTATTTCAAAAAAAAAAAAAAAGGATGAGTAATTATTTTTTGCCAGTAAACAAAGAGTTATTCAAAAAAAAATCTACTATAAGTCAGCAAAAAGGGAAGCCCTCATTTCTTCCAGCCGGTCCTTTTGATCTTGCAATGAAGCTTCTTCTTCAACACGCATCACCGGAGTCTTTTCAAGCTCCCCTAAAGACTTGACCGCATTCTCAAGTTGTGTCTCCAAGACAGGCAACAGAGCACTCTTGGCTTCCAAATCTTCGCTTAAGACTTTCTCTTGTTCTCTAGCTCTTCCCAGCTCAGCTTCAAGGCGGATGATTTCATCATTAAGAGAAGTGCGTTTCATATTCTGTACCTGATATTCTTCTAGGGCCGAATCTAACAATGATTGAATGTGATCAACTTCATGCTGACGAATAGTCATATCCTTCTTGAAGGCTTCGGGACGATGGCATTGTGAGGCGAGTCTTTCTACCACCAGGAACGCATTTACTGCACTCACATATGAATCCACCTGCTCTTGCAACCGGGATACATCACCCTTAAGGTGATGAATACTCCGATAAGTTTCATTAGCAGCTGCAGCAATATCGGCAACCTCGGAATAACTCGCATTTTTCAACTTTGTCAAGAATCTCGAGCCTATCTCTTTCCGTGCTTGATAGAAAACATCGATATGCGAGGTCGGTGGTCGAAATGAAACCGTGGAACAAGCAGGAACACTGGCAGGCTTTGCATTTGTGATGAAATCAGGAACAATCTTGTTCTTTTCGATAATAAGCGGGGCATCATGTCTAGCAATATCTGGACCATTTATTGAACCCTGTCCAGCATCCTGCAGAGAACTCGCAGTCTGACTACCTTGTGAAGTCAGTTTTCCAAATTTGTCCGACGGAGTAATTTGCCTGAGCAGTTCAATGTTTTTCCCTTTGCCATGGTTTACTTTCGATAGACGAGCCAAGTTGTCTTGCTTGGGAAAGGATGCACCAAGTTCCAAGGCTAAATCACCTTCCTGTTACAGCAAAGGAAAGGGTCGTTAAAAAAAAAGAGTACATGTGTATCATGTATAAATTATCATGTATGCATATACGTCAAGAGTACAGAAATATTACCAATGTTTGTGAGGGAATATGGGAAGAGCTTGGAACTCCGTGAAGGAGATCAACATCAAAGTCATATGCCTTCCGTTTTCCACGACGTTCATGTTTTGGGTCAACCTCGGAACCTGCATCGCTATTTGGGCCTATCTCCTGTCGGTCTCCGCTTTGATGAACGTCTCCCAGACGTAAAGGGGTCAGTACTGAACAACCTGCCTCATCTTGCTTGTTAGGCTTCCTGGCCTTAGAGGAACTGGCTTCGTTCCCATGAAAAAGAATTTCAACATTCTTTCTTAAGTCTCTTATATCTGTTTCCCTCCACCACTTGCTGAAGCTGCTGGTTACGTCGTTGTTCCAGGACAAAGTTGCACTAGGAAGGAAAACACGGGACCTACTACCTGAAAATAATAACATTTGCCAGTATTTCAACGCCTCTAGACGAGAACCTAATTCCAAACCACGGTCTAGTGAGTCAGAGACGTCTTGGCAGAAGCCAAATTGTCTACCAAATCGTTGGGGGTTGTAAGGCTCCATGTAAAAACGGCCATTCATTCGTGGACAAAGGTAAGCCGAACGGAGAGATATAAGATAGGCGAATCTTTCGTTGTCAAGGTCACCATTATCCACCAGGACGTTCCCACGATTTCTTTGGAGCATAAAGCAGTGAACTCTGGCATGCCTCCCGCTGTGAATAAGCTCCCTAGCATCATCCTTATGAACTTTGGCACCCACAGTCCCTGAGTATGTGGTCATTGAAGGGCCCCGTGGAGAAGGCCTCACTTCGTGATGAGTACCAAAATAATGAGCAAGCCAACCATATAGATAATGTGCGGGAAAAAATGATTTAGAATTGCCCGGGTTTGAAGATGTAACTAATTTGTTCAATCCTTCGTAAATATTTGCTAATACTGGAACGGCGAAAATGAAACCACGCCCTTCTGCCATTAAACAAGCCATCTCAAAGGTACCAGGTCTGATTTTCCTTTCATCACTTTCGGGGAGGACAAAAACGCAAAGCCAGCAGGAGATGTAAGCTGCCAAATAAAGCTTAGCTCGGTACATAGCAGGAACGCCAAGTTTTTGAAATATGTCTTGCTCTTCTTCTTCGGTCCATTCATCGGCAGGACGGGGAAGGATTTCTCCATTTGGATTTTGCGTCGATTTCGGAGTAGTGCTCGTCCTTTTCTTCTTTAACGGTGTATTGTAGATCGTCTTCTTTCTGCTCCAAAATTCAATCCACCGTAAGGCGGACACGTGACCTTTGACCGCGGACCTCCTGACCAGATGGTGAAATGCAGCGAATAAGTACTTACAGGTGCCTGGAATGGTCATGCTGTTATCCGTGTCTCGGCCCTTGAACATTTTGGGAGGTGGTATTGCTTCATCATACATTTCACCGATAACCGGTAATCCCCCAAGTTGGTAGAGGTCCCATAAAGAGATAGACAGCTCCCCCTCGGTAGTGTGAAGAGTGTTCGTTGTATGGCACCACGCTTCAAAAAAGGCCCTCATAATATGTAAGTCTTTGTCATAAGAATATAACGAAGCATAAATAGCCGAGTGGATGGAGGCTGTGACAAGGATATCGCCAAAACGGGCGAGAACATCTTCAGTCCATTCCCAATAGCCCGGAGTATAAGCGAATTCTCCAGGAATCTTTAAATGATTGCCTCCCCATTTGATTGGTCCCTTGATCATCTTATTCCCTAGTAACGGGAAAGATGGACGCCGTTCGAATTTTGTTGGCAAGGCACTCTTCAGAATATGACGTGAACGAGCATCTGGTTCAGCCGGGTCGAGCTTTAAGGACAGGTTCATCAGAAAGCATTTTCTGTCAATGGTGATCGCTTCTCGTTTAGAATGGTATAATGAAATGTGAGTATTAAATCTGGTGCCTGCCTCCGCATCATCACTTTCATGATCAACCACGGAGAGATAGGTGATACCCTTGTCCCGAACTTCTTTGAGGTGCACCATCGTGATCCTGCACAATGAAAGGGGAAAGGATAAGAAATAAATAAAGAAGGATGATCATAACATTAATAACGCAAGTATCAGTTTGGTTCTTTGAGATGCCTTCGTCATGATTATTTTAAAAAAATATATATATATATATATATATGTAATAAAAAAATAATAATAAAAAAAAAACGATCCACTTGCGGCATCACTGAAGAAGAAAGATGACAGTATGTATTAATTTAGAAGGTTATATTCATACACCATGGCGTACTACCTGTTTGTGCAAGGAAAGTGATGAATTCAACTGGGTGTCTGCAGTAAAATTTTTTTTTTTCAGTAGGAGTTGCGGAAATGAGGCAAAAATGGATAGAAACATGCAAATCGACAAAACCGCTAGTGAAGAAGTAGCAAAAGCAGTGTTCAAGATAATATATCCATATCATGCAGCAGGTTGGGTGATAGGCTAAAAAAAAGGGGACAGAAAGTTTGATGAAGAAAATAAGGTTCAAGAAGTGCAAATTCACCAGCTATATCTCAAGTTCAATCATTCATACAAGAACAAATTTGCACTCACCAACTTATTAGAGTAATGGATAACGGAATTCGGAGTGATGGGTCCATAATTATCCCACGATCAAGAAAAGTATTCAGTTCATGCAGATTTTCAAAAAAAAAAGTCGGGCTAAATTGAAGGAAAGAAGGCAAATTCTAAGCAAGAACAGTATTCAGTACTACAGCTGACCTTTCAACAAAAAGCGTGATTGGCTAAGTTAAAGAAAAGTGGTGACTAAGTATGTTGTATGTTGCATAATTGGTGGCTAATCGTACAAATTATTTGATAACAAAAACAAGCAGCTGTATCCAATTATCCAAAGAAAAGTGGTGGCTAAATACGAGAGACAAGAATGTTCGATGACGAATACGATGATAACATCAGACAAGAAGTACTTCGTCAAGCTTAAAGAATATATATTCCGTACATACAAGTTCTAATGAAATGATGAAGATCATAGGGAGGTTATGCTACATGGATCGAAACAAAGGAAATCGAGCTAACAACCAACTGGAGTTTGATCGGAAAAGTTAAGGGAATGAAGTATACAAAATTACCTTCGTAGAATCTGAATAACTTGGCACAAAGTGCTATATTGAGTACTGAAGTTTTCAATTCCGGACGGCTTTGTTTTTCTTTTTTTTGCAAAATACCGGAGAGCGGAAAGTGTCTCTGAAAAAATGGCCAAATGACAGTAAAGTTAAACATTGTATTCCTAATTCATATTCGTCTTATCAATTGAAAAAATTCAAGAAGCTGGATAGCAAAGTTTGGTTTCTGAGCACACAACCGAGGCACACAACCGAGGCACAAACACACAAGCGAGGCACAAAAGCTCAAATAAAAATGCATCGAGTTCAGATGGTGTAGAATCAGCACAGTCAGGAAAGTGATGAAAAATTTGGTAAAGAAAATCAAACTCAGTAAGTCTATTCCTCAGTTATGTTAAAGAACGGCATAATGATTCTATTGTGCTTCAATTTTTATCCGCTCAAAAAAAATGGTGAGAGCATAATGATTCAGTTTTGTTTCGATTTTTGATCTACTCGAGTATAATGATGCAATTCTGAACAAAATTAAAAAAAAAAAAAAAAAAAACCGAATAATAGATTACAAACATGGTTGTGCAAGAACTGACACGAATTGAAACAAAACCGATTTGCCCTACTATCAAATGCAATCATCATACAAGGAAAATTGATGCAATTGGGAATAAGGGTGATAAACTCAAGCTAAAAAAGAAGAGGAAGAGAGTTTCAGAAAGTTTACTGTGAGCTGACCTGCTGAAGAAGGAACGAGGACAGTATGAAGTATAAACGTACTCTTAGCTCTGTCGTGTTTTTGAAGAGATTGAATATGCAACAACAAAGGGCTGCAAAAGGAGTATAAATAGTGATGCTTGGTTGCTCAAAAACATTCAAAAATGGCATAAATATGGCCATTGAATGCAAATATATCCGTGGTCTTATTTTGTAACGGAGAAAGCGAAGAAGTTGGCAAATCAAGGAGTGTATGCAGCCTGCTTGCTTGATCAAATTCTTTCAAACGGTCAAAAAGGGAGTTGGCAATGAGATTATTCCATTTAATTTTAAGATAATGATGATTGATGTGAGCTGTTCACCATTTATTTGGATGATTATCCAAATAACACCCAAAGTGAATAGAGCAAGTTGGCGGTGATTTTATTAGAATTAAATCCAATTTAGGATCATTCTCGTTGTCGTGTATATGTTGCTAAACGTTCGAGTGTACGATCATTCCTCATGATTCAGGATTAAGGTCTACTATTGAGTATCTTATCTCGGACAAGGATCAAGTTCAAGTTACGTCTATGCAAGGATTAAATATATTGATGTACCCAAGTTATCCCGTCAAAATAAAAAAAAATAAAAAAAAAAGAGGTAATTGGGTGACGTCTCGAGGTTATATGGGTATTCTTTAACGACAAGTTAAGTACCCATATGTCGGCTTCCAAGTCAAAGAAAAACCAAGATTATTGTTCGACATGTCACGAGGTGACAGGATGATATTTCAAATTCTACATCAGTACTCCTACGATAAGTTAAGTACCAATCGACTCTCAAGTCAAAGAAAAAAATCGAGACCATGTCTTCCGACTCAAATCGTTCACGCGACAAGGTCCCGAGGGGGCAATTTGTAGACACGGAAAATTTATTTAAGTGTCGAAAATACAAGAAAAATAATTATTCTGAGTCAACAACAAATTTTGACTTAGTTTAGTTATATTTCTCCCGTAAAAGTTAAAGACGGCTCGTTTCATTCCCGAGTTTGACTGTTTGACCCAAAAGTCAAATAGTCGTAAGCCTGACCCAAAAGTCAAGAAAATGTACCATTGGGCCAAAAGTCAAGAAAATGTCAAGTTGACCCAAAAGTCAAGTGAATGACAAGCGGACCGAAAGTCAGATCATAGTCAATATGGCCCAAAAGTCAAGCACTCGTCGATCTGGCCCAAATTCCAAGAAATGTCAAACTCGGCCCGAAAGTCAAGCATTGACCAAATTTGACCTAAAAGTCAAAGAACGGTCAATTGGACCCGAAAAGAAAACAAGCTTTCAGAAAGCCCAACTCTGAGTCCAACAAGAATGGATGAATAAATCCTATAAATAGGGAGCTTCCTCACCATTTTAAAGGACAACAAAAATATACAAGACAAGCTTACAACAAAAGGTGAAGAGAAAGAAGACTACAGGAGCTCTGAAATTCTCGAAGATCATTCCTTCCAAGTAGCAACAAGCACTACAAGATCGTGCCGCCTACTCAAGGAAGTCAAATCAACATCAAGCATCGAAAGGAGACTCAAGTCATCGCGACCCTCCTAAGAAGCTAAAGTCAAGCGAAGAACGAAGATCGTTGAAGTGTGCCTAAAGCAACGTAGTAGAATCAGAGGAAGAATAGAGAACCGAACACATAAACTTTTCTGATATTATAATTTGTTGATTCCGATTTTGTATTACAGATATTTATAATATCGTTATATAAAATTTGTTGTTACAAATCTCACAGAACCAACCTCAAATTCAGGCCCAGTGGGTCGTTTCCAATCAAATAAGACTAATTTGGGTCAAAACCGACACCGAGGGTAAAACCGTCTTTTGGCGACCGGGTCAAAACCCGGTCAAAGACAAAACCGACACAAAAATATCAGCTATGAAGAGAACCCAAGCTATTAAACCTCTTCATTAGAGATAAAAATTTATCTTTAAAACCCTTGCATCCGTTCGGACCCACTCGATCGAGTGGATTCAGCCCACTCGGTCGAGTAGGCTCGCAAAACCGGCTGAACCGGCGTCAGACCGGGCACTCGATCGAGTTCAACACACCACTCGATCGAGTGGCCCTTTTTCTATCCTAAACCGGGGTATTTTCTTATAAATACCCCAACCCCCCTCAACACAATACACAACTTCACATCTCTACAACATTTTTTCCCTACAACTTTACAACCTTACAACTTTCTCTACAACTTTTGCAACCTTCTTCAACCTTAAACCCTCTGCACCTAAACCACCATAACTCCCTTACATCATCTCGACGCTCCTGTGCCTAAGCCACAACTAGACGAACTCTATTCCGAGAAGACAAAGCATGTAGGTTGAGGGTGCAAATTCAATCCCGACTTCTCCCTTTTCTCTCTTCCCTTCTCTCGTCTTTCTCGTCTTCCGTCCGTCTTCATCCTTGTCGCTCGTTTTTTTATTTTCTTTTGTTTCTAATATTGTTATTATCGTTATCATCTAATTAATGTTAAAACATCGCATATAATTACATAAAATTCAAAACGATTTCGTATCGAGTATACCTAAAGACAAATCCCATTCTAAGATCCTCCTAATCCCTTTACGAGTCGTAACAGAGGTGGCACCCTTTCGAGGAGCGCCGCCCTAAACACTCAAGGACCCAGTGCGATCGCGGATATTTGTCGTTAGGTGTACTCGATTTCATTTTTTAAGGTTAGAACGAAACCTGTTGATGCAGATCGAACATCACATAATCCGCAAGGATTAATTACGATGTCGTGACGCGGAGGGAATCGATTTTCGCTCTAATCAAACAAATAAAAAAATGTTTATTCTTAAGATGCGATATCGACTCCGTAGTCGAACATTATGTCTAAAAGAATTAATCAATAAACCGTACTAGCACAAACCCGTTGATGCCGAAATAATTGTCACATAGTCCGAAAGGACTAATTACGATATTACGACACGGAGGGAATTATTTCGTCCTAATTCAATTTAAAACGACTCATAGCGTCTTTTCTAAAAATCTTGATAATAGATCTCGTAATAATAAGCATACATATCGCGAATATCAAAAATTAAGTCAAGTATAAATTATAAAATATTTTTACGCGGCTTAATAAGTTATCGATTTAAAACTAAAGCAAATTCGAGACCGACGTTTCCTGAAACGAACTGCTGTTCGCACAGGGGGCACTCGATCGAGTGCCTCAGCCCACTCGATCGAGTGGCACCTCAAAATCGAGGCAAGGGGTTTTTTCGAGAGGCACTCGATCGAGTCCCTCCATGACTCGATCGAGTGACCTCTCTCATGCCAAACCGTGAGCCCTCCACATACTTTAAGCCCCGGTAAACCTTTTTTTATGACTTCGGTCAACACGTGTCAAGTCCATCACGTGTCTTACTCTTTTCAAAACCGTGCATCATGTCTTATTATATCATCCAATCTATTTACATTCCGTTATTGTTGCAATTGTTATATATTTTGTTTGTCGTATTGTATTTCCGGGTTGTATTCCGTCCGCGCATTTGTAATCTTTTGTTTGAAGTTTCATTTTCGTTGTTTGTTTTACTGCACTAAAACGAACCTCGCATGCTAAAACAACTTTGACATAATTCAAAGATGCATTAAACGACGTAGATCAAACATATTTCACATGTTTAGTCAAAAATGTTGTTTGCATAACATTTCAACCGAATCACTAACGCGCGTATTTAAACATCGAACGGTATCTTAGTTGAGGCCGCTAAAGTGCAGGCGGGGTTGGGTGTCCTTTGTGGGCTTCCCCACACGTACCTTCACCCCTTACTCAGAACCTCTATTTCCGGATGTCCGAAACCGTTGGAGCACGAGAGTCATTCGATATACGGTACCCGATAATGTCGGCATCCGTATCGTAATGCAAAGGGACGAACCCCACAAGCTCTAGTATCAAAATGGGTCGTACTTTGTGCACGATCCACCCAAAATATAGAGTGGGTTCGAATGGGCCCAAACTCCCACAAAGTTCAGTGGCGACTCCAATTCGATTTAAATTTCAACCCGAGAACCTTCTCTCATGAGATTCATTCGCCTCCCCAAACCCGCGCGTAGCCGCGTCGGGGTGGACCTATGTCATCTCCACAATTTGGTGACTCCGCTGAGGAAAACTGATGTGTGCCTTACCATCGGGATCCTCAGGGTGAGACTGGAGGAGAAATTGTTCGATTAGTACAATACGCGCTTTAGTTTTACGGTTCATTCATAACCCCATCTTTACCCGGGCCGGTACTGGTGACCGACGTCCCACTATACCGTGGTATATTCCAAATTGGATATGTCAAGGTGTTCATAGCTAATTCGTATGGGTTTCGCGGCATGTTCTAAGATCAACTCGACTTATGAAGCCCGTCCCGATTCTCGGAAAGGCTATGTGATAAGTATGGTTTGTAGTGCTATTTCCTTGTGTTTGGTCCCGGTTTCTCTTGTGGAATCGCTCTTTGGAGTGGTTTCGAGGCTACTTACGCTTCTTCTAGTTTGTTTTAGGTTCCTAAGACCAATCTTGGAGAAAATGAAACGATTCCTACTCGTTTCCGACGCATTTGGAGCCAACGAAGAGAAGCGACGATCACTCGGTGGCTTAGACTCGATCCCGAGCCCTTGGGACCCATTCCCGAGCCCTTGGGACCCATTCCCGAGCCCTTGGGACCCATTCCCGAGCACTGAGAATCGATGAGAAGCCTAGGGAGAGCAAGTGGGGACCTCTGAGACCATATTTGAAGCCTACAAGACCCATCCCGGTCGGGAACACATCCATCACGACCAGGACGAAGAGACGAGACAAACCGAGCTACTGGAGCATGATCCCAGCCGGGACCATGTCCATCCCGGTCAGGACCACCCCATCCCGGTCGGGACCACCACCTTCCCGGCTGGGAAGAGCCCACATCGGGGCTGTTTCGCTTTCCTCGCTTCCCTTATTCTTGTAACCCTATATATACCCCCTCTTGTCTTGTTAGAACATCTTATGTAACCCTAGACTATTTTTAGGTTAGATTAGCTTAGATTAGTGTAGATTAGCTTAATCCCTCTTTAATTTCTCTTAATTAAGCCTTAATCTAGTTAGATTACTTTTGTAATATTGGAATTCTTGGAGATTCTACCAATCTTGACAACATTGGTGGATGTTTGGGTTTTCTTCTATGCAAGTGTTCATCTTTTCATCTCTTGTTTAGTTGGTATAATCTTTCCTCTCTCTCTTTTCTCTTAATCTTTCATAGTTAATCAAGTTTTCATCTTTTCTATTGTTCATTGTTCATCCTTGTTGTTCTCCATCATGAATGTTCTTGTTATTGTGTTGATTTCTCTCGTTCTTGTTAGTTTTAGTTTAGATATGTTTGAGTAGTCCTCTTGCTAGGGTTAGTAGGGGGATTGGGTGGCTTAATGGGTGACTAAGGGTTTGTTTAGATTGTTGGTGGAAGTTTTGGTTGCTTCTTGGTTATATGCATATGTCATGTTTGATGAAATGCTTGAATGACTTGTAGTTGCAAATGCATGTTTTCTTGTCTTCCTTCTTGTGATCTTGTATATTTCTAGGATGGGTTCTTGCGCGAGAGCGAGGAGCCTCTTGGTCGGTTTAAGTAGCGAGAGCCCGGACTATGCCTAGATAGCTCGACTACCACTTCATTCTTGCTTCCCCTTGATCATTTCATCACCCTTGAACCCGACCTAATCGTAGTTCTTTTCTTATTTGATTTCTTCTTTCTCTTAGCTATTATTTCTCTAGTTAGTTGAATCTTTTAGCTTTAGTTGTTACACTTAGCTTAGCCTTAGTCATAGCTTTATCCCCCTTCTTAGTTTTTGTCTAGTTTAGCCTTGTTGACCTAGTTAAGTCCTTAGGGCGAAACCTAGTCGAAACCCTCTTTACCGTCCCCGTGGACTCGACCCGACTTACCCTAGCTACCCGTTAGGTTTAGTTGGCTCTATTGGTTGGTGGGACCCACGACAAGTCTCACCATCACTATGCGCACTAGTATAGATCCTATTAAGACCGACCGAGACTTAGTGTAAAGCATACATGGTGTCGTTATAATGCTTGCGTGACTATGTGCTGCTTGGTTTATGTGTCGTTTTCAAAAACCATTATTTTCAAAAATGCCTCTTTATCCAATTTCAAAACCCGGAATGCTAACGAATTTAGGACTTATGATTTTACTCAAAGTAGCCTGTTTCTAGCCGGTATCCTGCCCATTTCAAAATTCAAAAAATACTTTTGAACCTTCAAAAAATTTCGGCCCAGACGGCATTTTGCCAATTTCAAAAAGTCGGGACCGTCCTCCGATTTTCTTGGAATTCAAACTCTCTTTTCCAAAACCTTCCTTATCCTAAGACTTACCGCATTTATTAGTGTCGGGTCTTTTTATAAGTCGTCGAAGATCTTTAGCGTCGAAACTCCGTCGATCTTACATCATGAGTTTCCGCCCTATCCCAGTCCGCCTTATTTATCAAGGCATGGCCCACCTATGTAGAACATACCCCTACAAAGAGAGGCCCGTTTGCACATTCGAGTCCAAAGTCTGGGGAATATTTCACGTGGACCTTCCTTCGAACGGGACTAGGCCCACACAGCCGAATCCTAAGGAAGTCACATAATTCACGAGTCACCCGTCTAGGTGTCTTTTCCGAGTCATTTCCTTTTCGATCTTTTCCTTGCTCAGGATGTACTGTTTTGATTCCAAGATCTGGCTACCGGTAACCAGACACAAGCACAAAATGCAAGAATCCTTGGACAAGTTGTCAGCCTCATTGGATGCTATGGTCGTCAAGCAGACTTAGATCGAGGCCCAATTGACAGCTATAAGGTCGGACCAAATAGCTATTGTTACTCGTTTGAGTGCCGTGGAGCAGGGGACTCCTGCCGCTGGGACTGACACCACTGGGCCCCTAGCTGAACTAGTCAGCGCAGTCCGCAAACTGGAGGAATAGGTCCACTTGTCAACAAACAACACTATTTATATGGAAAACGCCCGTGTCTATTCGCCCTTGAAAGATGAACTGCCCGCCAACCTCAACCTTACGGGCCTACCGATGTTTGAGGGGACCGAAGACCCAGTGCTTCACATCCGGGCCTTCAAAGAGTTCATGGCCGTTAAGGGAGTGAAATCGACCATGTTCAAGCACCTGTTTGCCGCTTCTCTCGAGAAGCATACAAAGCCCGGTACTACATGCTAGACTCCAAGAAATACAAAACTTGGGATGCAGTGGCCACGGAGTTTGCTCGGAATTATGCTGACAACACTGAAATTCCGACCACGATGCGCTCCCTGGAAATTATGGCCCAGGAGCCCAAGGAAGGTTTTACAAAATATCTTCAACGCTGGAGGGCCGAGATTGTGAAGCTGGTCGACAAGCCCAATGAAAAAACTTTAGTGGAGGACTTTGTCAAGAACCTCCTCCCCTCCTGCCGGGTCCTTCTCCGGTATGCTGTCATACCCAAGTTCGCCACTTTAACTGAAATAGGGACAAGGATTGAAGATGATTTGAGGCTAGAGGGCCTTACTAAGGCCTCTAGCAAGGGGTATCAAGGGGCTACTTCTTCCACTACCAAGCCCACAGCTGCAGCTGCAACTCGCAGCATCTTCGACGCGATTAATCTACTAGATACCTCGTCCAAAAAGAGTACCCCAGCTCGGGTATTCACCGATTTAGAGACCACCTATACATATGCCTTACAAAAGCTATCCTCCAAGGGCCTAATCCAACCGATAGGCCCAACTTCTGAGGTCTCGGTCGAGAAGCGCTCCAAAAGCTACAATGTCTAGGCCTATTGTTGTTGTGTGTCAAATTTGGACCGTTTTCCCACACATTTAGACCGGTTTTTCCTCTGTTTTGCGAGATTAGAGTGCAATTATAGCCGTATTTTGGGTAATTCTCGCATTAGTGTCTCTCTTTTGCATTTTACGTGTTTTTGGTAGTTTTCTGTCTATTTTGATAGGATTTTCGACCGAAAATGTATTCGAGCTTCTATGAGCATGAAAGACAGAGATACAGTCCAAAGAGCAAAGCACATAATTTAAAGTTCGAGTAATCCAATTGATCGACAATGAAAGAGACAGGAAAAGAGGCGGAGGATCACCGGGTGAAGTTTCACCCGATGAGTCACCACCGGGCGAAATTTCGCCCGACACATTTTCCACCTCCCAAAGATTTTCGTGGGCACTCACCACCGGGCGAAATTTCACCCATCGGGTGAAATTTTGCTCGATGGAGAAAAGCGCCAAAAATCGCGAAATGAGAAGAAAATCTCACCGGGTGAAATTTCATCCGGTGGTGTCAGCTCGTCAACCGCAGGGTGAAGTTTTTCCCTATGAAGATGCAAAGGGTGAAGGTCTAGCTTAAAGAAGAGGAATTGGATTATGAGATTAAGATTGTGTGACCCATTAAGAACCACTATATATATACTAAACCTAGGGTTTCATTTCAACTTGAGCCTTAAGTGTGCCTCTTTAGATTAGGAGTAGGGTAGAAGATCCTTAGTAGTAGTAGTAGTAATTCACATAGTAAAACTCCATAGATTTAGTAAAACTCTCTTAGTTTAGTTTAGGTCTACTTATTATTTTGTAATCAAGCTTCCATCTTTGTTGAGGGCTTGGTTTTTATGTTGAAGATTGAAGAGTTTTGCAAGAATTGGTGACAAGTTCTTGTATTTTCTTCTCCAAGATTTAATCTTTATGTTAATCTTCATCTTCCTCCTTAGTTTTCTCCATTGTTGGTGGTTTCTTTTGTCTCCCTTTCTCCATTAATTAGTTTTATTTTTAGTTTCTTGTTAATCTTGTTATTTTTATGTTGTTTGTTAGTTTTTCCCTCTCTCCTTTGTTTGTTTCTCCTTATTTTGTTTATTTTCCTCTTTATTGTTGTTTGTTAGTGTAGTTTCCTTTATTGTGTTAGATTAGTCATTTATTCTCTAGTTCAAGCATGTTTAGTCTTTCTCCTAGTCTCCTTAGTGTTAGTTTTATTATGGGTAGTGAGTAGATTTTAGTTAGGGGGCTAGGGGAGGAGGAATTCTAGATAAAGGTTTTATCTTGTGAGATTATTGCATTTGAGGGTGATTTGTCTTGATGGTATTGTTGTGTTTTGTTTGACTTAGCTTGATCACCTAGGTTGACTTGACTCACCCGGACCAATATGGGGAAACTCGGGGTTTGGGTAGTTTCGTCTAGAGACTTTGATTTATTCGTCGCGAAAGCGGGTTTAGTCTTGGTTGGTAGGGAAACCGAAAGGTGGAACCTCCCTTATACACCTTGTGATAATTCTTGCGATGTTACATCTTTTATCTTGATTTCCGACTCCCCGACTTTCCCTAACGCCTTTCCCATTAATTGTTTCTCGTCTTAGCTCCCTCTCTCGTCTAGTTAACCTAGCTCCTCTCGACCAAAACTCCCCCCTTCTCGACCCCAATCACTCATAGACTTTGACTTGACCGACTACCCTCGACCATCCCTGTGGATCAACCTCGACTTGCCGCTAGTACGTAGTAGTTAGTTGGAGCTTATAAATATTGTTTGACCGCGTTGGATAGGCGACAATCGGACGCGCATCAAAATGGCGCCGTTGCCGGGGACGGTGATTAGTTAGTCGAGTTTTAGTTTATTGTGTTTGGATAATTGTTTTTCTTTCCTCCTACCCTAGTGCCATTAGGTGCTAGGAGGCTCATCGTTTGTTAAGTTTTTGTTAGGTAAACTTTTGATTTAGGTTACTTGATCCCCATTCGGAGAACAAGTCGCATGGAAATATTGTGGACCGAAGCAACAACTTGATATTGTGATCTTCCACCAATTTCTTCATTCCTCAACATCCCATCTTTGAACAACATCCAAGGATTCAAGTATGGCTATACTTGGGTCCCATTCTCAACCATCTATTGAAGAGATTTCTTCTCCCGTCTTCATCGGAGCCATCCCGGAGAGTTTCGAGCTTAAAACTTCCATCATCAATCTAATTCAACATCATACTTTTCGAGGATTGCCGGATGAAGATGTGTTAGAACATCTTTGTCTTTGCAAGGAAAGTCGTCTTGGTGTCAAGCTTGAAGGTGTTACCGAGTGCCAACTACGTCGGATCCTTTTCCCACGCACCTTGCGTGATGGAGCAAGGAGCTGGATTAAAAGTTTCCCCAACAATACTTTTCGTACTTGGGGGAATTTGTGCAACACCTTCCTTGAAAAATACTTCCCACCATCCAAGACCAACAAATTCAGAAGAGAAATTCAAACGTTTCAACAACAAGAAAATGAAAGCATAGGTGAAGCCTGGGACCGATTTCAAACATTGCGAAGGAAGTGTCCGCACCACGGCATTCCTAGTTGGCTTCTACTTCATATTTTCTTCCACTCGTTATCGGACAACGCCAAAGATAATGTCAATGCGGCGGCAAAAGGCGATTTCTTCTTGCTTAATGAAATTGAATCTACGAAACTCATTGAAAGGATAGCCAAGAATGATGAATATTCCAAAAATGATCAACATGGAGAGCTAAGTGGTGAGTCAACGTTGTCAACTGAAAGGAGAGCCGATCATGAAGCTAGAGTCAAGGAGTTGGTTAAGCAATTTGAAGTATATGTTGCTAGAGCCAATTCTCCACCCAAGACTAGAACATCTCCAAAAAGATCAACTCCACCAAGAAGGGTGAGCTCACCAAGACGATCATCCACTTCACCACCCAAATTATATCACATTGAAATTCCATGTGATCATTGCGGGAGATATTACCACGACTCCGATTTGTGTATGAGAAAGGAGAATGGTTATCAAGCCAACACCCAAGGAACCCATGAAAAGTCTCACACGAATAATCCTAATTTGGGAACCGTATCTTATACCATGCCGACTCAAGGATCATATCCTTTTCAAGATCGTGCAATTCCAAGAGCCCCCAATCAAAGGGTTTATCCTAATTCATATGGGCTCCACTATCAACCGAGACCTCCTCATACAAATCAATTCAATCAAGGTTATTTTTATCCTCAAGGACCACCTCGACCAAGCTATGGTCCTCCTTTTGGAGCCTATCCTCCATATAATCAAGGTCCTCCAAGGCATTTTCAAGGTAACTCTCAACCTTTTTATGACATTTAACAAACAATCAATTTTCTATTGAAAGAAAATGCGTCAAATCGAGCTAGACTTGAAGCTTTAGAGGCAAGTTCTGCCTCGCAGGCTCGATCTTCTCAAGAGCCGATCAATTCTTCTAATCAAGCATCCGTGAATGCCATTAAGGTAATGAGCAAAAAGGAACCGGTGAAACCCTTTGACCCACAAACTCTTACATCTCATCTCTCAATCAATGAATCCGATGAGAAAGTGGTCAAGAGTGTAACCGAAAGACCAAGAAGAGATCCATCCAAGTATCTTGTAAGAGACCTTACCTACGTTATTGAACAAATTCCATTAGAGAACACGAACCTAGTCTCTAGGATTGAAGTACCACCCTTGAATGACAAGCCACAAATCCCATTCAATAACCATGCTTTGGAAATGATAACCTTCACCGATCTTATCGAGAACATTGATACTAATCCTTCCATTCCTACCCCGTCCGAATATATTCGAGACATTATTTTGGAACCCACCGAAAGGGAAAGAGCTCCCGTTTCCCCAAGAACTACCCCAAAAGTTACAATTCTCATCAAGTTAGGTGATCCGGGTAGCTTTGCTATACCTTGTTCCATAGACCATGTCTTGATAGACCGAGCCTTGTGTGACCTTGGCGCCGACATTAGTCTAATGCCCCTAGCCATTGCTCGTACCATTTATATCAAGGACTTGGACTACTTCCCAATTAATGTGCAAATGGCCGATGGAACTACAAAGGAACCCTATGAACTAGCCCGCAACCTCAAGGTCAACGTGGGAAATCTATATATCCCCACCGATTTTGTTATTCTCGACATGCCTATAGAGGAGCGGAATCCTATTCTCTTGAGACGGCCTTTCCTAGCTACCGGTGGAGTAATTATTGATGTGAAGCGAGGGCGACTATCTTTCAATGTTGCTAATGATATGGTTCAATTCGTGCTTCCCGCGTTCCTCTCCGAAAATTCTTCTAGCGTGGAGTTTTGGAATCAAATGGTGGAATTTCCATCCAATGAATAACCCTCTACCGAAGATCTTGACTATGATAATGAAGAAGATGACGGTGCCCTATTTATACTCGGTTCTACCTCCGAAGAAGATATTCCCGAAGAATTTTCAATGCTTCCCGAGGTAGCACGACTTATGGGCTTGCCGGAGTTTAGAAAAGAGCTCAAGATCGGTAACATTGAATTTAAAGTTAATGACCAAGACCCTCCGGGTTGCTTGTCAAGCAACCCCGACTAAGCTCGAACAATTCAATTCGGTTTGGTGGTGTCCGTAATAACCACCTTGTAAATATTTGTATATTCTTATCTCTTTTTATTTTCTTTAGACAATAGCTTTTGGATCTTTCTTTTGGAGCTTGTTTTGGTATTTGCAGGAATTGTGAAGACTTCTTTTGGAATTTTTGGGTTGCGCTATGAACAATTGTGAGAGTTTTTCTCTGTGTAGCTAATACATGGATCGAGAAGATTGGTTTTGTCGAAGAGCTAAGGTTGGTTTGGGCCAAGTCGAAGAGAATTTTCGCAGCAAAGTCCTATTTTGAAGTGGATTATTTTACCGGGTGAAACTTCACCCGATGGCGACTCTGCTCGAATTAAAGGAATTGACGGAAAATCCGCCGGGTAAAATATCACCGGGCAAAATTTCTCCCTACGGTAAAAATTTTTTGCGACTTGGTAATTGATGGGAATTCCACCCGGTGAAATTTCGCCCGGTTGTGAAACCGCACGCAAATGGCGAGAATCGGTCTGAAGACCGTTGGGTGAAATTTCGCCCGATGGTGACCACCGGGCGAAATATCACCCCGCGGCACCTATACCTAGCCATGCCCCCTTACCCATCTTCATAATCAACTTTTCCTCTCTCTCCTCAATCAAACCCCAAAAACCCCAAAAAACCCCAAACAAACCCCAAAATCCACCACCTTAAAACACCTATTATCCTTCCATTTCTTCATCAAATTTCAATCCAATTACACATTCCTCATCCCTATCATCTTCTTGGAGTTTGTTTTGAGAAATCATTCCAATTTCGACAAACCCCAAACCGAGACCGTCACCACCATAATCGTCAAATTCAAGCAACAAGGATGAGGAGAGTAAACCAAATGACAAGGAAAAGGATATCCTCTATGCTTAATCGTAGTTCGGGTTCAACGTCATCTTCAAGATCCGAGGAGCCGGCCGAAGTTCGGGACGAATCTGTCCCGATGCCCGTTCAAACACAACGCTCCGTCCCGCGTGAACAACCTGTTCCATTTGAGGTACGCTACCCGTCTATCCGTCATAATTTCCGTGATCCTGTTTCTGGTGTTTATTTTGCTAAGAAATCCCACCTTGAGAAATTTAAGAAATTTTGGGTCTGTCGTCTCGAGCCAACTCGTTGGGCGGCTTGAGATGTACATGTGCGTATGGGTATTGAAATGCAGGTACAAGCAATGTGCCGAACCCTTGGTCTGATTAAATTTTATTCCTCTGAGGAGGAAACTTTTCAAAAGTTGACGTGTGAGTTTTTCGCAACTTTTGAGCTGAGTGGTGATGATAATACCACTGTCACTTTTCAGTTGCGAGAAACTCTATACGTCCTTAATTTGAGGGATTTTGGTGCATTGCTTGGTTTCCTTTTTCTGTCCTTGCAAGGCCTAGGGTGGGGCAGACTCGGGATGACAAATTTGCCCGCGACCGATTTTGGTCTAAAATTGCCCGCCAAAGGACTTTTAAGGGAGGGAAGATGCGTCCCTTCTTCATTCGAAACCCCATCCTTCGGTATTTGGCGCGTATCATAGCCAATTCATTCTTGTCAAGCTATGATACGCACCACAATTGTAGTGCTACAGTGGTACAGCTGTTAGAGGATGCGGTTTCTTGTGGCCTTAGCTACTCACTTCGCCCAGGTTGCGAAGGGCAGCCGCAAGAAAATTTCTTGTGGAAATGTTGTAACGATGCTAGCTACAGCCTTAGGCATCGATTTTAGCGATTTAAAACCAGTTGACGGGGCGGGAATTTTTATAGATGAGGTTTATTGCCCTTTCCTTGTTTGGCCCCAGAAAGGGGATTATGACAGTTTGTTCTTGTATAAGATTACTGAGCTGAGAGCCATTGCAATGCCTAACCCCGAATAGGTTAGGCTTGATATTGAGGAGAACTTCGGCATGCCGAAGAGGTCCGGGGAGTACATTCGGGGTCACACCCGTGGTAAGTTTTATCAGACTGAATACCCCGAGGGACCTTTAGATTATGGCGACGATACCATAGAGGTAGTAGACGTGTCAGAGGAGGAACCGGAGGTTGAAACCTCCCGGGATGAGGGTCATAGAACACTACCTTCATCATCACACGAACCCTTTTCCTCCCACCAGACCGAACCTCAGACCTCGCAATTTTTCAGCCCCAACTTCTCAGACTTCGAACCACACAGACACTCCACGTTCACCCAGTCTACCCCAGGTTTTCAGGAGGACGTTAACATGAATCCTCCACGACACTCTTCGTTCTTTGGATCGGAGGACTTTTATAACCAATGGGGGGAAGTTTATGACCGAACACGTTAGACTTGGGGGAACTCGACCACTTCACTGAACTTGTCCCAGGACGCCTACAATGTGGCCCGAGATGCGCGGGATACTGCGCATAGCTCGTATAGGTATCTAGGGATGGTTTTGAGTACGCCCAGAACAACTTTGAGATGGTTAGGGACACTGCTAGGGATGCCCAAGCAGCGACGTTGGCGGCGGAGGAAAACCAAAGGATGTTGCAACAACAACAACACTTTTTTGATCGATTTTTCGGTATGCCTCCGCCAGGGTCTTACTACCCACCATCTCGTCCCCCAGGTCCTCTGTGAGTGATTAAGTGTCGTTAGTGTTAGTAAGGGGGTGTTAGATGTTGGTTGTCAGTCGTCATTAGTCTGTTCTCTTGTCTCAGTAATCTCCGTCAGTCCTTGCTGCGCCAATTTTTGGCATTTGGTAATTTTGGTTGTTGGTTATTTTGTGGTGATACTTTTGTTGGTTTGGTGAGTTGTCAGCCCCTCCGTGACCCTACTTGGGTTGTTACACACGCGGGGTTTATTTGCAGGTACCTTAGAGAAGAAGGACCTGATTGTTGCTCCCGGTCTTAGGTGAATTGATCGCACCAAGACCATTTGAAAAATCCAAATTCTTCTTTTTCTTTTGATTTTTCCCGATTTGTGCGGAATCGGGAGAGGTGACGTGATTACACCTACGCCCTTTCTCCCTTTATCGATTTTTCCTTTTTCTTTTCATTTTCCTTTTATTTTCTCTTCTTTTTCTTCATTTTTCATTTTCACTTCTTTTCTTTTTATTCTCTTCATTTTCAAAAATCCAAAAAACATTTGAAAAATCAAAAATCCAAAAACATTTGAAAAATCATAAAAATTCAAAAAGATTTTCCGCTCTTTTTTCTTTTTCTTCTTTTCGATTCTTCCCCCATTCCCCCATTCTACTATCCTTTTCTTCATTTTCTTTTTCCTTTTAAAACCAAAAACCCTAAAAAACTTCCTTTTTCTTTTTTCTCTTCATTTTAGTTTTCTTTTCTTTTCTTTTTGTTTTTGTGTCACTTGTATTGCTTTGCATTCTCCTTCTTATAGGTACACCACCGACCATTTAGCATGGATGCGTAAGGTAGCAAAAATGAATTGAAGACCGCGCGGTAATATCTTCTACCTTCGTTTTATCCCCTTCTCTTATGCATGGGAGTTTGGGCATATATGCTATTTGGAGGTTCACTTGGTGAACATTTTGGGAATTGGTGGTTGTGGATTATGTTGATTTGGTGGAGTTTGGAGTGCTTGGCTGTACTTGTGTATTTGTTTTGTTTTCTTGTGTTTTTGTCATTTTTGTGTTCTTTTTATTTTGTGTATACTTTGTCTAGGTAAAGTTTTCGAAAACCCGATTTTGAGTTTAGGCCGAGTGTTTATTACTCCCTTGTTAGTAACCTTTTTTGATTTTTGGACATATTTCTAGTAGAATGACCTTGAACCAATTTTTGCATTGAATTTTTACCATAAGTCCATCTTTTCTACTAGGAGTCTACATCGGGATTTGCATTTGACCACCTTGACCACCCATGGAGTGATAAAGCCTTGGTTACCGTTTCCCGTTCTCTTAGGTGACCTTACTTGAGAAGCCACTTTTTAGTCCAAAATTTCTATCCTTTTACGGGTTCAGAGGGGGTGCACACCCGACTAGCCTATTTTTCTACCATTCACCCATTTCCACAAATAAGTTTGCAAGAACATGATTTACCTTGAACCTCAAATAAACCATCTAGCCAAAAATGGGCTATTCAAAGCAAGAAAAAGGGAAAAATGAAGAAGGGCATTATGATAATCTTGCAAAAAAAAAACAAGCCCTCAATCGAAATAATGGGGAAAGAAAAACCGAAAAGAAAATCAAAACCTCAAAAATGTTCCCAAACCCCAAATAAACCCTTGGTTGACTATTTGCCGTGAAATGCCTACTAGAGGACCGAGTCCGAGGAAGGAAAATAGCGGTAATTAGTTAACCCTCACCATTTGCAAACACTTATCCATCCGTTTGGTCTAATTGGCTTTCTCGAGTTTGGGACGACCCTCTAGGCTTAGCTTAGGAGACGGGATAACACTTACCTAGAGTGCTTACTAACTCCATGGTTCTCACTTATCCACTCCATTTATCGTCCCATTGTAGGCATCTCTAGTGGAATTAGACGGACCTTGGTAAATTTTCAATGATTTTATTGTTTGATTGTCATCCTACTAGGATTTTGTCCATGTCAATCCATGTTACTAACTTGGTAGTGTTCTCGCTTGTCTTAAGATCAAATCGGTGCTTTCTCCGCCGTTTCGATGAGGGACTCAACAATTTATTTTCTCTTTGGTTGCGACTATCTTTTTGTGCGTCCTTCTTGTTTTATGTGTTTGTGTGTGCGTTAGTCGCAACCCCAGTTTTGAGCAAGACCCAACTTGCCTTGCATGGAGGTACTCTAACTCATGGGTATCTCGATGTGAGTTGAAGGGACGGAGCGGGCCCGTTAATTGCCCCGTATCGGCTTAGCATAGTCTAGCTTAGTAGTAGTAGCAAATTTCTTTTTTGAACTTTGCTCGAGAACGAGCAACGGTTTAGTGTGAGGGAATTGTTGTGTGTCAAATTTGGACCGTTTTTCCTCCCATTTAGACCTATTTTTTCTCCGTTTTGCGAGATTAGAGTGCGATTATCGCCGTATTTTGAGTAATTCTAGCATTAGTGTCTCTCTTTTGTGTTTTACATGTCTTTGGTAGTTTTCTGTCTATTTTGATAGGATTTTCGACCGAAAACGTATCCGAGTTTCTATGAGCATGAAATAGAGAGATACAGTCCAAAGAGCAAAGCACACAATTGAAAGTTTGAGTAATCCAATTTATTGACAAAGAAAAAGACCGGAAAAGAGGCGGAGGATCACCGGGTGAAGTTTCACCCGATGAGTCACCATCGGGCGAAATTTTGCCTGACGACATTTTTCACCTCCCGAAGATTTTCGTGGACACTCACCACCGGGCGAAACGACCGGGCGAAATTTCGCCCATCGGGTGAAATTTTGCCCGATGGAGAAAAGCGCCAAAAATCGCGAAATGAGAAGAAAATCTCACCGGGTGAAATTTCCCCGGTGGTGTCAGCTCGTCAACCGCAGGGTGAAGTTTTACCGCATGAAGATGCAAAGGGTGAAGGTCTAGCTTAAAGAAGAGGAATTGGATTATGGGCTTAAGATTGTGTGACCCATTAAGAACCACTATATATACTAAACCTAGGGTTTAATTTTAACTTGAGCACGATACTGAAAAGTGCTGGAAGCTGAAGCACCTAATCCAGGACTTAATCGAGGGTGGGAAGATACTGTTGCCCGGGGACAAACGCATCAACAAAGAAAACCCCTTCAACACCCATGCCATCTTCACCGGAGAGGTGATCGACTGTTCTCACCTTATTTCTCCTTTCATCCCACAAGTTAATGGGATCTGGTTCGATGATGAAGATGATGTTTATCTAGCGAAAGGGGAGGTTGTCCCCATCACTCCTGAAAAGGTCCGAAAGGCTAAGTCCAAAGCTTTAGCCAGTAAGCACCTCGCTACTGCCGGCCGTCCTTATCAAGCCACTAGCTCTAAGGACACCCCTATCTCAACAACCGTCACTGAACCTGCCAGGACGGAAGCTGTCCTTGAAGAGCCAAGCACTAACACGACTCTAGTCAAACAACTGAAGAGGGCTCGAGCCGATCTCACCATATGGCAACTCTTGGTTAGCTCGCAAGAACATCGAGAGACACTGACTAAGGCTCTCGATCAGATCAAGGTCGACTCTCTGGTTACCCCTACTGAAATGGTAGCCACCATCATGCCCCATCTCAAGGGCAAGTCCAAAGAAGAAGGCCCACTTATCACCTTCTCCGAGTCCGGCCTACCACCTTTCGAGGCCACCCATAACATGACCCTATACATCACGGTGATCTGCCGAGGGAAGTACCTCCCGATGACGCTTATTGATGATGGGTCTGCTGTGAATGTCCTCCCCTTAAGGACCGCCAAAGCTCTCGGCATTACCGAGGCCGATTACCTCCCAACTGCATAGACGATCCAGGCTTTTGATGGAAGGGTTGCTAGGGCCGTTAAGCTGACAATTATAACGAGCCTAATTGAAAAAGAGCTGGAACTTCAGGTGATCGATGTCACCTTTTCCTTCAACCTACTTCTCGGAAGGCCATGGATCCATGCGGTCAAAGCCATATCCTCCACCCTCCACAGAAAAGTCAAGCTGCCCCTACAAGATGGTGTCATTACTTTGGAGGCAACCCCCATAAATGTGGCTAGCTGCATTACCACGGGCCGTACGGACCTCCGAGGGTTCGACTTTGTAGGGATGATAGAAGAGGAATACCTCTTCTGGCTCTATTTCACCACTAGCATCGATACAATGCTACAAAACTTGGGTTATTTACCGGGGGCTACTTCGAGACCATATCTTCCAGCTGGGAAGATTATTGAAGTCTTGAACGACGGAGAGTCTCGCTTCAGCCTAGGGTACGCTATGACCCCGGAAAATGTAGTCCGGGCAGGAATTGAGAAGGCCTGCAGCATCATTAAGGGTACCTACTTGGGCCCTTACAGCCCAAGACTAACTGACTACTTTGTTACTCCGGTATTCGGGGCTGTTCAAGTTGGTCTCTACCAACCCACCATCATATATCCCGAGACCAAATTGGCTCGGAAATGCAACTATATTCCAGATGACATATTTGTCTTCGTCCAGGCTGAATCCAAGGAGGGTGCTGACAATGTCGAGCCTGTGCTGGGGCTCCTATTTGGGGAAGACAAGGCTGTCGCGACCCCTAAAGAACACTTGGTGAACCTGATTCTCCGAAGCAACAGGTTCGATCCCACGAAGCTAATCTCTGAAGTCGGTTCTGACATCGGGAAAAGGGTATGGAGGAAGACTATTAAGTGGACCGACAGCCAGGGTCGAGTCTACAAGCTGACCACCGGTGAAGGAGACATGCCGGATACCAAGTCTGAGTCTGAGTCAGGGTCAGAGTCTGAGGCCGAGTCTAGAGGGTCTGGTGCTAGAGTCCAGTCTGTAACCCCTCTCCCTATAGTCACTTCCACTGGAGCCTCGAGGTCTGTCCCGAGGGCACTCCCAATCCCGCCTCTGACCAACGATCAGATGGCCGCTCTCTTTGAGCTGTTTTCTAAATTCACTATCAATAATAACGATAATTGTTCTGCTTACGACTTGTCTTATTTTCAAAATGCTTTCAATTTCAAATATTTTATATGCAATAACATTGAGAAACCCGACGAACAAGTATCTTTACCTCCGCATCTGATCGAGCAACTGGTAATCGAGGAAACCGAGTCCATCAATGTGGGAACAACCTTAGAGCCCCAAATGCTTAAGGTAGGGTTATCTTTAGATCCCGAGGAGAGAAAACAATTCATAGACCTCCTCCAAGAGTTCAATGATGTCTTCGCATGGTCCTACAAGAACATGCCAGGGATAGATCGGGAAATAACTGAACACCGTATACCCATCAAAGACGGGTGTAAATTGGTAAAACAGAAGCTCCGCAGAATGAGGCCCGAATGGTCTCTCAAGGTAAGAGAAGAGGTCGACAAGCTGTTCAAAGCAGGCTTCATACAAGTGTCTGAATATTCAGACTGGGTTGCGAACATCATGCCAGTACCTAAGAAGGACGGTAAGGTGCGAGTATGCGTAGATTTTTGGGATCTTAACAAGGCAAGCCCGAAAGACGACTTTTCGTTCCCACACATCGATATACTGGTGGACAACACTGCCGATCATGCCCTTTTATCATTTATGGACGGGTATGTCGGGTACAATCAGATCAAAATGGCGGAAGAAGATATGAGTAAGACCACCTTCATTACACCTTGGGGTACTTACTGTTAAACCGTCATGCCATTTGGCTTCATCAATGCCGGGGCCACTTATCAACGAACCGCCACGACCTTATTAAATGACATGATGCATAAGGAAGTGAAAGTTTATGTAGACGACATGATCGTCAAATCCAATGATCGAGACGGGCATATTGCGGCCATAAGGAAGTTTTTCGCCCGATTGCGCAAATACAACATGATACTAAACCTTCAAAAGTGCAGTTTCGGGGTAACATCTGGCAAATTACTGGGCCATATCGTTAGCCAACGTGGCATCTAGGTCGATCCAGCAAAAATCAAAGCCATTACCGAGATGCAACCTCCTAAAATCGAAAAAGAAATCAGGGGATTTCTCGGAAAAGCCCAATACATCAGCCGGTTCATATCCAAGCTGACCATGGTGTGTGAACCGATTTAAAAAAAACTGAAAATAGGGGAACGAACACTGTGGGATGAAAAATGCCAAGCAGCTTTTGACAAGATCAAGGAGATCATGTCTGCTCCGCCGGTATTAATGCCACCTCAACCAGGTTTGCCTTTGTCGTTATACCTAACAACGACCGAGACAGCCATGGGGGCTATGCTAGATTGCTAGCGCAGACGGTCGACTCGGAGGAGCGAGCCATTTACTACATTAGTAAGAAATTCTTGGAGTATGAATTTAAGTATACCTTGCTCGAGAAGACGTGTCTAGCTCTGGTCTGGGCCACTAAAAAGCTCCGACATTATATGCTCAGTTACGAGGTACATGTACTATCCAAAATGGATCCTATCAAATACCTATTCGAGAAGCCCATTCTTAGTGGCAGGATGTCTAGATGGACTTTAATACTGTCAGAGTTCGACCTCAAATTTGTGCCACTAAAAGCCATCAAGGGCCGGGTAGTAGCCAGTTCCTCGCCGATAGTCCTGTAACCGAAGAAGGACATACCGACACTTGGTCCTTCCCAGATGAAGATATACTCCATACCGATACAGAAACGTGGGATTTATATTTTGACGGGGCATTCAATTTCTGAGGGTTTGGGGTCGGCATTCTCCTAATATCATCAAAAGGGGAGCACACGCCGTTATCCGTTAAACTGAATTTCGACGTGACTAATAACACATCCGAATATGAGGCATGCATTCACGGGTTGCAAGCCGCCGCTAATTTAGGGGTCACAATCCTCCGGGTCCAAGGAGATTCATCTCTAGTCATCAACGAAGCTCTCCAAAAATGGAAAACTCGGAACGCCAATCTCATGGCCTATCAGGCGCGAGTAAGAGTTCTCGAAAAAAAATTCCAAAAGGTAGAATACATTTATCTACACCGGGAAGAAAACCAATTTGCGGATGCACTTTCCAAATTAGTATCCTTATTAAATATCCCGGAGCACCAGACCAACATGCCGATTTGCGTCGAAAGACGGTCCGAGCCGGCATATATCCACGTTATCCAAGACATCAAGATAATTGATCCGGAACCTTGGTACCAGGCTATTCTAACCTATTTGACAACGGGAGAGTATCCTCCGGGAACTGAAAACCGAGCCAAGAAAGCCTTGCAGAGATTGGCAACCTAGTTCCTCCGTACGGACGACGAACAATTATACAAAAAGACGGCACATGGGGCTCTCCTCTTATGTGTCGACAAGATACAAGCCGAGAAGGTTATGGCCGATGTGTACTGATAAGTGTAGTTTGTAGTGCCTATTTCGTAGTGTTTTGGTCCCATTTTCCTTGTGGAATCGCTCCTTGGGAGCGATTTATGGGCTACTTATGCTTCCGCTAGTTCGTTTCAGGTTCCCGAGACCATTCATGAAGAGTTGGAGCAATTCCGACTCAATACATACACTTTTCGGAGCCAACGAAGTGAAGGAACGATCACTCGATGCTTTGGATTCGACCCCGAGACCTCGAGACCCAATCTCGAGCCTCCGAGACCCGATCCCGAGTCCCAAGAATCGATGAGAAGTCCATGTGAAGCAAGGAGAAACCAAAAAGATCATATTGGAGGCCTACAAGACTCATCCCCGACGGGTATGACCTCATCCCGTCCGGGATGAAGTGCACAAAAGAGAGGGTTGTTGTATTGGGTCCATCCCGACCGGGACCAACTCCTCCCGGCCGGGACCGACACCCTCCCGACCGGGACCACCTCCTTCCGGCCGGGAAGAGCCACCTCGCTGCCGCGCCTTTGTTTTCTCTTCTCCCTTCCACTTGTAACCCTATATATACTCTTCCCTAATTATGTTAAGCTTATGTTAGACATTACCCACTAAACCCTAGCATAGTTTAGCATAGATTAGCATAGATTAGTGTAGATTAGTCTTTAGATTATCGTTAATCTTAGTTTAATCCTTGTAATTTGGGAATTCTTCAAGATCTCCACCAAGCTTGACAAACTTGGATGTTTGTTTTGGGTTTTTCTCATTTATGCAAGTTTCCTTCTTCCTTTCATCTTGTTAGTAGGTATAATCTTCTTTTCCTTTCTCTTATCCTTGTTCTTTCATTAAAGTTTGATTCTTTGTTGAATGTATTGTTCATAGTTCATAGTTCTTGTTAGTTTCTCCATGTTTGTTTTGATTGTTATGTTGATTCCTCTTGTTCTTGTTAGTTTTAGTATAGATATGTTACAGTAGTATCTTGCTATGGTTAGTAAGGTGATTAGGGTGTTAATTGGATGATTAAGGGATTGTTGGAGATGTTGGTGGAAGATTTGGGTTTCCTCTTGGTTTGATGCATATCACACGTTTGTTGAAATGCTTGAATGACTAGTATGCATATGCTTGTTTTTCTTGACTTTCTCTTGTGGGTGATAGTTTGTTTGTGGGTTCGGTTCCCTCACTAAGTTGCGAGAGCCCGGTGAGGACGACCCCTAGGTCGGTCTAAGTTGCGAGAGCCCGGATGCGATCTAGGCCACAATAACACGCTAGTAACCCCGTTTGTAATGTGTGTCGCCAAAATGGGTTTTAGGTGGAACCTCTAGGTTGGTCTAAGTTGCGAGAGCCCGGACTATACCTAGATTATCCGACTACCCCTTCACCTTTACTCTTCCTCGACCATTCCGTTACCCCTTTGACCCCGACCTAATCCTAGCCCGTTTCCTTTGATTGTTTTCTTGCTTTAGACCTAGCCTAGTCCTAGTCTCCTCCTCCTTAGATTAGCTCGTCTCGAACCTAGTCCTAGATCGTAGCACACCTTAGTCCGACCTCCCGTCCCTGTGGATTCGACCCGACTTACCCTAGCTACCCTAGTTAGGTTAGTTGGTTTTTATTTGTTGGTTGGGATTCACGACAAATCCCTCCCATCAAATTGGCGCCGTTGCCGTGGACGGCGTAGTTTAGACTTTTGTTTGCTTAGTTTTGGACTTTGTTCTTGATTTTTGTGTTTTCTTCTCCTTGTGTATCTCCGTTTTTCTTCTTGTGTATTACTCTCCTTTCCTAGTGCCTCAAAAGCACTAGGATACTAACGTTTGCTCAAGTGCTTCTAGCTCATCCTAGGTACCAAAGCAGCGTTATGGACATGGCGCGTCCAAGCTACCATCAATCATCACGGGACAACTATGGGGCGAATTACCAAAACCCACAACTTTACCAACCATATCAACCTCATCAACAATCTTATGAACCCTCTTCTTATGGTTACCAAGAAAGTTGTCAAGGATCGTTCCCACATCCTAACAACTACCAAACACCCTCACATAACCAACAACCAAATAATCCCTACTTTGAGACATGTCAAATGTTGGCCCAAACGCAAAAGAGTCAACATGAGACAATAATGTTATTGCAAAAGGGTCAACAATTGATGTTGACTCAAATACAAGGGGTTAGGGAGGAGTTCAAGGCCCAAATAGAGGTTCAAGATGCTCGCATCAATGCACTCATGGCTCATATCACGATGTTGGCCACTCGAGCTCCACAACATGTTGAGGAAGGTTCATTTGGGCAAGAAGGTCGGGTGTCTCCACAAGAAAGTCAACCCAACCTTGAAGCTACAAATGAAGAAGAGAGGGTCGATCAAGAGACCACTGTTGAGTGTTGCTTGGGTGGTGAAGATAGGGAGAGAATAGAGGAAGTTGAAGCTTCAAGGGCCGACAATGAGGAGGGGAGTGAACATGATTCTCGAGATAACTCTTGGGGAGCCGATGTATTGGCGATGAAATTGGATTTGTTCGATTTTCTTCGTGATGAACCACTAAACAATCCAAAGCCAAGTGAAGACATACCTCCTCTAGACCATATAGACAAGGTGAGTAAAAAGGAGCGCAATACTTGGGAAAAAGAAGTAGATGCCTTGGAACTTGCCTTGTATGGGAAATTGGAGGATCCTAAAGCCTCCAATGAAGAAAACTTGATGCCTTCTCCTCCTCTACCGCACTCGATGCCTAGTCCCTTGTCTTGTGAGACGGTTGGTGAAGAGGATCCTTGTCGGGCGGTGGAAAAGAGTTCCACTCTCGACCCCGTAGAAGAAGCGACACCCCTAGGGTGTGATCTCCCACATCATGATACCGAGCTTGACTCTAGACCACTATACCTACCGGATGGTCATAAGAGTCGTAGCTATGTTGGTTCCGAAGACTCGGAAGATCACGAGAACCCCGAGCTTAATGAAGATGATCGCTTCTCACCTCCGACTTGGAAACTTTTGAAAGTGGCTAGGCTTGGCCATGTGAGCTTCAATGAAGATGTTGCTAGAGCATTTGACTTACTACTCCGAGCTCTTGATGGCTATGGAGGCGTTGTTGGTGAGAGTAGTTAATGTAAATATCTTTTCCCTTTTCTTTTGTGCTTGTATTTGTGTTTATGTTTGTTTGTATAGTTTGGTTTCTAGGATTTGTTAGCCTTTGTGGAATCCTTGTTTATTTGCATTGTTGATGAGCGATGTGAGGGAGGGAATTTGATGTTGTATTTGAGCTTATTGTCATAGGTGTGAAGTGAAGATGATTCCTAGAGAGGAATGGTTAATGATAGAGCTTGGGTCGTGAGTATGGAAGTCAGTTTTTGAAGCTTCGGTGAAGCTTTTGGGGTTTTGGAGGTCAAGAAGACCCTTCCCGGACGGGAAGGGAGCTTCCCGACCGGGAAGGATATGCCATCCCGACCGGGAAGGAACCGTCCCGATCGGGATGGAGGTGCAAAAATTGGAGCTTTCTGGAGTGCCGTCCCGACCGGGAAGGTGGCTTCCCGACCGGGACGAGTGTGTCCTCCCGACCGGGACCATCCATCCCGACCGGGATGGTCCCCTTTCTCCTCTTTTGGCCTCTTCTTCGACATTTGGGCCCACCCAACCATTGTATACCCCCACCCAACCTCCCTACCCATCCTTGCTCATGTCATATGACCATTACACTTCATTTACATACCCTCACCTCATTTCTCTTCCCTTTACACCGAGTTTCACATCGAATCCCACTCCCCTCACACCATTACTACCTCTACCATGTGTTTTATCAAGTTCGAAACGGGATAGCAATGATGAAGACAAGCAAAGTGCCTTTATTGATCATTGGAGACGATGAAGCGAGTGAGTTGCTATCCTATTGGTACGGCAACTATCCTTTCTTTTCCGTCTTTTATTTCTTGTTTTCCTTTGTTTACTCCCCTTCCCCTTATATTTGGTATCTTGGTGGCCTTCGAGGCCTTGGTATATGGTTGCTCCCGACTCTCGATGATGTGACTACATCGAGAGTCATTTTCAAAATCCAAATTTTACAAGTTTTTCACTCTTTCTTTTTGAGGATTTAGGCGGAATCTGGGCTAGGTGACTTGATTACACCTAGCCCTCCCCTTCCATTTCCTTTTATTTCCTTCCTTTTATTTTCTTCCCCCATCCATATCTTTTTCTCGTCTCGGCCCACGGTGCCTTGACTACACCCCGGCCGACACTTTCTACCCATTTTCTCCACTTTATTTTTGATTTTTTTAGCTTTATTTTCGTAGTTTCTTTTATTTTCTTTTGTGCTCTGATGGTGGGATTTGTTGTGGATCCCGCCACCAATTAAATAACCAACTAGAACCTAACGGTAGTTAGGGTAAGTCGGGTCGTGTCCACGGAGACGGTATTGCAAGGTTTAGACTAAATCGGCCTAAAACAAGACTATGCTACCAAACAAACACAAAGAGCTACCAATTGATGAATTAAGATGAGAGGAGAAGAAAGTAGACTAATGATGAGCTATGATGAACTAGACTATCAAATACTAACTAAACACAAGCCAACTAGCAAACTAAGAGAAATGCTAAACAATGCTAATGATCCAACTAACTAACAACCTAAAGAAATGATGACTAGCTAACAAGATGAATCAAATATGGAAAAGAGGTGGGTTAGGTCGGATTCATAAGTGTAGTAGGGTGACTTGGGTGGTCAAGGGTGTCCACATACTAGGCAAACAATGAGTAGAGGAAGACTAGCATGAGAAGCATGGCCACTACAACCCAAACAAGCATTTCAACAAACACATGGTGTGCCAAGAATGTGACTAACAATAAAGATTTACCCTTCACCCATAATCAAGCCCTAATCACCCATAATCTACCCTTAATCCCCCTACTAACCCACAAGTAATCTACTCACTCATAATCAAAGAAGAACTAACAACAATAACAAGAGAAAACCACATCACAACCTTAACATTCATCATCAAGAACAATAACAATCAATAACAATAAACACTAAGTAAAGATTCAAACTTGATTCAATAACAATAAACAAGAGAAAAGAAAGTTATACCAACAATAGGATGATGAAAAGATGATATCTTGCATAAAAGAGAAACCCAAATAATCCCAAGGTTGTCAATCTTGGAGAAGTCTTCAAGTATCTTCTTAATACAAGAACTAATTACTAAGATTAACTAAGGATTAAAGAGAGATTTGAACTAATGTGAGGAACTAAATCTAGGGTTTATAACTTGTAGAGAGACTTAAGAGAGGCTAAACTAATGTAGGATGCATAAACAATACAAGAGGTAAGTATTTATAGGGTTACAAATGGAAGGGAATTAGGAAGAAACAAAGCGCGGCTGCCAGGTGCCCTTCCCGGCCGGGAGGAGGTGGTCCCGGTCGGGAAGGTGTCGGTCCCGGCCGGGAGGAGCTGGTCCCGGTCGGGATGGACCCAAAACAGGAGCATCCTCTTTTGTGCACCTCATCCTGGACGGGTTGAGGTCATACCCGTCAGGGATGAGTCTTGTAGGCCTCCAATATGATCTTTAAGGTTCCTCCTTGCTTCACATGGACTTCTCATCGATTCTCGGGACTCGGGATAGGGTCTCGGAGGCTCGGGATTGGGTCCCAAGGTCTCGGGGTCGATCCCAAAGCATCGAGTCATCGTTCCTTTATCTCGTTGGCTCCAAAATGTGTATGTATCGAGTCGTAATCGCTCCAACTCTTCCACATCGGTCTCGGGAACCTGAAACGAACTAAAGGAAGCATAAGAAGCCCATAAATCGCTCCCAAGGAGCGATTCCACAAGGAAATGGGACCAAAATACTACAAAATAGGCACTACAAACTACACTAATCATGCTCCATGCACTACGGTCGAGCATGAGGACATGGCTCGGCTTAAGTGTGGGAGAGCGATATTCTAGCATAGTTAGCTTTATTTTTGTAGTTTTTCGAAAAATCTTTAAAAACCCTAAAAATTTGAAAATTTTTCACAAAAATCAAAAAGATTTTCTTTTGTGTCTTTTCCTTTTTGTGTCGTTGTCTCGTATATTTGTTTTGTTGTGTGTGTTCGCCCCCCTTTTTCCTTATAGGTTGCTTAAACCACCGATGGCTTTGGAAAGCTTTCAAGATGTCCGGTAACATCTTCTATCCCTTTTTCCTTCTTTGTCTCTTGCGGAATTTGGAGGAGAATGTGATGTGGTGTGCTCGGGAGGAGCTTTGTAAAGTTTGATGTTGGTTGGTTGCTCATTTGGAAGCTAGGGGTGGTGTTTGTGTTACGTATGTGTTCGTTTTGTATTGTTCTTGTTTTGTTGCTTTTGTTTCTTTTTCTTTCGTTTTCGTTGAGTCTTTGTTTTGTGTTTGGTTGTGTGTCTTGTGTGTAAATGATTTTCAAAAACCCGGTTTAGAGGCTAGTGTGCGAGCGTCTATTTTCCCTTCCTAGTCGTATAAATCGAGTCTTGGACTTTAGTCTAGTAGAATGACCCTAAATCAATGATTTCGTTGGTCCTTTACCTTGAGTCCGCCTAGCTTACTAGGGATTTACTACGGGATTTGCATTTTGACCATTTTGACCACCCACGGTGTGAAAAGGCCTTGGTTGCCGAGTCCCGTCCCCTAGGTGACCATGTTCGGATTTTTTTGATTAGTCCAAGTTCTCCACCTTTTTGTGGGTTTGAAGGGAAGGGTCCATCCCGACTCACCCATTCCCCTACCTCCTACACATTTCCACACAATAAAATTGCAAATTGTTGAAGTCATCTTTCTTGTTGCAATAAGAAATGCCAAAAAGCCAAATCATGCCAAAAGGGCAAAGAAAAGAAAATGAAAGAAAATGAAAGAAAGAAAAGAAGGAAGAAAAAGAAAAGGCACAAAAGCCAAAAAGAAAATAGAAAAGAAGAAAAAGAAATGGCATGGCAAAACAAAGCAAAAATGCAAAAGAAGAAGAAAATGCCAAAAGAAAATTGCCTCACAAAAATAGAAACCTCACCCCTCATAAAATAAGCCTTTTACCGACTATTACCGTGAAGAGCCTACCAAAGGACCGAGTCCCTAGGAAGGATGATAGCGGTAATGGTCGGTCTTCCCTCATTTTGCATATTTCCATCTTTTTACTTGGACTAGTTAGGCGGTTTTAGACATGGGACGACCCTCTTGGCTCATTGCTAAAGGGGGTGGGGTCTCACTTACCTACAGTGTCGATTAACACCGTGGTTCATCCTTTTTCCATCCCGCCGATCGTCCCGTAGTACGTTCTTAGAAGGTTAGGAGGAACCGAGGTAAGTTACCAACGTTTTTGTTGCTTTGTCGTCATACTATTAGGGTTTAGTCCATCTTGGTTTGTATTGCTAGCTTGGGAACGTTGTCACTTGCCTTGAGTCCTAAACCGGTGCTTCTTTCACCGCTTGTTTGAGGGAAGCGGTATTTCTTTTCTTTTGGGTGCAACCTTTTGTGTGTTTGTTTGTGTGCTTGTTTGTTTATGTGTTTTGTGTCCGGTTGCATCCACGGTTTTGTCGCAAGACCCCACTTGCCTTGCGGAGTGCACTTTTCCTCTAAGTGCACTCGCGTGAGTTGAAAGGGCGTAGGGTGCGCTAATACCCACTCGGCTAGTTTAGTAGTTAGTATGTGCTTACTCGAGGGCGAGTAAGGGTTAAGTGTGGAGGAGTTGATAAGTGTAGTTTGTAGTGCCTATTTCGTAGTGTTTTGGTCCCATTTTCCTTGTGGAATCGCTCCTTGGGAGCGATTTATGGGCTACTTATGCTTCCTCTAGTTCGTTTCAGGTTCCCGAGACCATTCATGAAGAGTTGGAGCAATTCCGACTCAATACATACACTTTTCGGAGCCAACGAAGTGAAGGAACGATCACTCGATGCTTTGGATTCGACCCCGAGACCTCGAGACCCAATCCCGAGCCTCCGAGACCCGATCTCGAGTCCCGAGAATCGATGAGAAGTCCATGTGAAGCAAGGAGGAACCAAAAAGATCATATTGGAGGCCTACAAGACTCATCCCCGACGGGTATGACCTCATCCCGTCCGGGATGAAGTGCACAAAAGAGAGGGTTGCTGTATTGGGTCCATCCCAACCGGGACCAACTCCTCCCGGCCGGGACCGACACCCTTCCGACCGGGACCAACTCCTCCCGGCCGGGAAGAGCCACCTGGCTGCCGCGCCTTTGTTTTCTCTTCTCCCTTCCACTTGTAACCCTATATATACTCTTCCCTAATTATGTTAAGCTTATGTTAGACATTACCCACTAAACCCTAGCATAGTTTAGCATAGATTAGCATAGATTAGTGTAGATTAGTCTTTAGATTATCGTTAATCTTAGTTTAATTCTTGTAATTTGGGAATTCTTCAAGATCTCCATCAAGCTTGACAAACTTGGATGTTTGTTTTGGGTTTTTCTCATTTATGCAAGTTTCCTTCTTCCTTTCATCTTGTTAGTAGGTATAATCTTCTTTTCCTTTCTCTTATCCTTGTTCTTTCATTAAAGTTTGATTCTTTGTTGAATGTATTGTTCATAGTTCATAGTTCTTGTTAGTTTCTCCATGTTTGTTTTGATTGTTATGTTGATTCCTCTTGTTCTTGTTAGTTTTAGTATAGATATGTTAGAGTAGTATCTTGCTAGGGTTAGTAAGGTGATTAGGGTGTTAATTGGATGATTAAGGGATTGTTGGAGATGTTGGTGGAAGATTTGGGTTTCCTCTTGGTTTGATGCATATCACATGTTTGTTGAAATGCTTGAATAACTAGTATGCATATGCTTGTTTTTCTTGACTTTCTCTTGTGGGTGATAGTTTGTTTGTGGGTTCGGTTCCCTCACTAAGTTGCGAGAGCCCGGTGAGGACGACCCCTAGGTCGGTCTAAGTTGCGAGAGCCCGGATGCGATCTAGGCCACAATAACACGCTAGTAACCCCGTTTGTCATGTGTGTCGCCAAAATGGGTTTTAGGTGGAACCTCTAGGTTGGTCTAAGTTGCGAGAGCCCGGACTATACCTAGATTACCCGACTACCCCTTCACCTTTACTCTTCCTCGACCATTCCGTTACCCCTTTGACCCCGACCTAATCCTAGCCCGTTTCCTTTGATTGTTTTCTTGCTTTAGACCTAGCCTAGTCCTAGTCTCCCCCTCCTTAGATTAGCTCGTCTCGAACCTAGTCCTAGACCGTAGCACACCTTAGTCCGACCTCCCGTCCCTGTGGATTCGACCTGACTTACCCTAGCTACACTAGTTAGGTTAGTTGGTTTTTATTTGTTGGTTGGGATTCACGACAAATCCCCCCCATCATGTACGATGGTGAATATGGTTCTCATATGAACGCCCAGATGCTGGTCCAAAAAATTATGAGGCTCGGATATTATTGGAATGGTATGGAGACCGACTACCAGTTATATGTCAAACACTGCCATAACTGCCAGATTTTTGCCAATGTTCAACATATGCCATCATCCCTATTATACATCATGACATCACCATGGCCATTTCCGAGATGGGAGGTCACTTTTTCATTTTGGTGGCTATCAACTATTTCACCAAGTGGGTCGAAGCTGAGTCATACCGGATTCTGAACGCTAAACACGTTGCTAAGTTCATCCAAAAGAAGATTATATGCTGATACGGGATCCCGCACGAGTTCATAAGTGATCACGGGACGCATTTCCAAGCCGAAACCGCTACTTTGCTAGCAAAATATAAAATTCAAAGGCATACATCTTCGCCTTACCGTCCCCAAACAAATGGAGCGGTGGAGGCAGCTAATAAAACAATTGTCACCATACTTAAAAAGATAGCCGATAATTATCGGGACTGGCCCGACAAAATACCTTTTGCCCTATGGGGATACCGAACGTCAATTCGTACCGCAACCGGGGCAACTCCGTATTATTTGACGTACGGGATGAAGCAGTTCAACCAGTTGAATTAGAGATACCGTCTCTCAGGATTCTACTAGAAAGTCAAGTGCCTGAAGCAGATTGGGTCCAAGCTCGATACGACTCGCTAGTTCTTTTGGACGAACGGCGGTCGCGGACCCTCAACAATATCCAAATATACCAAAAAAGGATACAAGGGGCTTTCAACAAAAGAGTTAGGCCCAGAAATATTAAAGAAGAGGATTTGGTCCTCAAGTCCGTTCGAGCATTACTACCAATTGACCCAAGGGGAAAATTCAAACCCAATTGGGCTGGGCCGTAACCAGTAAAGAAGGTTCTATCAGGAGGAGCAGTGATGCTGACGGACTTGGACGGGAATGAATTTGTCAACCCGACTAACCTGGACCAGCTGAAGCGCTACTACCCCTAAACCTTATCTCAATGTCATTTGCAAAAAGTTTATAAAATTGGTTTTAAAAATAAACTTTCAAAATTATAAGCGAGTCAATAAGTTAGGATTATTTATCCTAATGTCGCACCCACCTCTAACTAATAGTCTTGGTGTATTTTGAAATTGCAAAAAAAAATTATGCTCGAACTACGTTTGGTTTGATTCCACTAATTGTGGATACGTAGGCAGCCCTTCAAATGGGCGCAACCACCGCAATAACGAAAAGACAGGAACGGTAGTCACTAATAAATATGCCTTTTATTAACTAAAACCCGATAAAATCGGGAGCTTCAAAATTACATCACATCAAAAAAACAAAAACAACAAAAGCACACCACGAAATAATAATAATATTTAAATAATAAAATTAAGGAGACTAGTTTTTTAAGGCGTTTTGCCTTTGCCTTTGTCTTTTGGGTCACTGATGGAAGGGACTTGTCGTGAATCCCGACACCAAATAAAACCAAATATTCCTAACAAGGTAGATAGGGCAAGTCGGGTCGATCCACGGAGACGGAAAACGGTCTAGACAATGGTTCACCTAGAGACTAGACTATGTCACCAAAGCTAAACAACTAAAACAATGAAGAGGGATAAAACTATGACTAAGAATAAACTAAGTATAACAACTAAAGCTAAAAGATTCAACTAACTAGAGGAACAATAGCTAAGAAGATGAAGAAATCAATACGGAAAGAACTAGGATTAGGTCGGGTTCAAGGGTGATGAGATGATCAAGAGAAAGCAAGAATGAAGGGGTACTCAAGCTATCTAGGCATAATCCGGGCTCTCGCTCCAAAACCGTCCTAGAGGTTCATTGCTCTCGCGCAAGAACCCATCCTAGCAACATACAAGGTCACAAGAAGGAAGGCAAGAAAACATATATTTGCACCTACAAGTCGTTCAAGCATTTCATCAAACATGATCTATGCATACAACTAAGAAGCAACCAAAACTTCCACCAACAATCTAAACAAACCCTTAATCACCCTTGAAAGCACCCCATCCCCCTAATAACCCTAGCAAGAGGACTACTCACACATATCTAAACTAAAATTAACATAAACAAGAGAAATCAACATAAGAACAAAAACATTCATTATGAAGATTAAACAAGGATGAACAACAAACAATAAATGAAGATGAAAAGTTTACTAACTATGAAAGATTAAGAGAAAAGAGAGGAGAAGGAATATACAGAACTAGAAAGGAGATCAAAAGATGAAATCTTGCATATATAGAGAAATTCCTAATACATCCACTAAGGTTGTTAATCTTGATAGGGATCTTCAAGAATTCCAATAATACAAGGATTAAACTAAGATTAAGGAAAGATTAAGCTAATCTACACTAATCTAAGCTAATCTAACCTAAAGTAGTCTAGGGTTTCATGAATTAGGGTAGAGTGCTTAAAACAATCCAAGAGGGGTATATATACAGGGTTCCATAAGTAAGGGAGGCGGAAGAATGAAATCGGGCAGAGATGGGCCCTTCCCGGCCGGGAATGTGGTGACTTTGGTCGGGATGGTGGTGGTCTCGGCCGGGATGGCCCTCCAGCAGTCTGTTTCTTCTCATCTTCTCATCTCGCTCGAGATGGGTCTTTCCTGTCCGTGATGGGTCCTTATTTGCTCTTCCTAGGCTTCTTATCGATGCTCCGTGCTCGGGATATCATCAAGTGGGCTCCATGGGACTCGGGATCGAGTCTAAGTCACCGAATCATCGCCGCTTCTCTTCATTGGCTCCATATGCATTGGAAACGAGTCAGAATCGTTCCATATCTCCAAGATTGGCCTGAGGAACCTAAAACAAGCTAGAAGAAGTGTAAGTAGCCTCGAAACCGCTCCAAAGAGCGATTCCACAAGAGAAAGCGGGACCAAACACGAGAAATAAACACTACAAAACACACTTATCAACTCCCCCACACTTAACCCTTACTCGCCCTCGAGTAAGCACGAACTAACTACTAAACTTATAAAAACTAAAATACTAGTCGAGCGGGTATTAGCGCACCCTACGCTTTTTCAACTCACGCGAGAACGCTTAGAGGAAAAGTGCTCTCCGCAAGGCAAGTGAGGTCTTGCGATAAAACTGCGGATACAACCGAACACATAAACACACAAGCAAGCAAACATACAAACAAACAAACAATCGGTTGCATCCAAGAAGAAACAAATACCGCTTCCCTCAACAAAGCGGTGAAAGAAACACTTGTTAAGGACTCAAGGCAAGTGACAACGTTCCCAAGCTAATAATACAAACCAAAATGGACAAAATCCTAATAGTATGACAACAAAGCAATAAAAACGTTGGTAACTTACCTAAGTCCTCCTAACCATCTAAGAACGTATCACGGGACGATAGGCGGGATGGAAAAAGGATGAACCACAGAGTTAGTTGACACTGTAGGTAAAGTGAAACCCCGCCCCCTTTAGTGATAAGCCAAGAGGGTCGTCACATGCTCAAAAATAGCCTAACTAGTCCAAGTAAAAAGGTGGATATGGTTGCAAAGTGAGGGACTACCGACCATTATCGCTATCATCCTTCCTAGGGACTCGGTCCTTTGGTAGGCTCTTCACGATAACAATCGGTAGAAGGCTTATTTTTGAGGGGGTAAGATCTTTTTGTGAAACGATTTTCTTGGCATCTTTCTTTTGTCTTTTGCTTTTGATTTGCTATGCCATTTCTTTTCCTTCTTTTGTTTTTTTTGTTTTTGGTTTGTTGTGCCTTTTCTTTGTCTTCTTTCTTTTCTTTCTTTTTTTCTTTCTTTTTCTTGGTTTGCCCTATTGGCCAAATTTTGTATCACAGACAATTCTTGCAACCAAGTAAGTATAGAAACTTCGGCGATGCAACTTATTTGTGAGATATGTGTAGAAGGTAGAGAAATGGGTATGTCAGGCGCGCGCTTTCCCTTCTAACCCACAAAAAAGGGGGAAACTTGGACTAATCAATCAATTTCAAACATGGTCACCTAAGAGACGGGACTCGAAAACCAATGCCTTTTCACTCCGTGGGTGATCAAAGTGGTCAAAATGCAAATCCCGCAGTAAATCCCTAGTAGACTAGGTGGACTCAAGGTAAGAAACCAACAAAACTATTGATTTAAAGTCATTCTACTAGACTAAAGTCCAAGAATCGATTGATATCACTAGAAAGGAAAAGTAAACACTTGCGCACTAGCCTCAAAACCGGGTTTTTGAAAACCTTTTCTACACTAGACTCACAAACTATACAAGACAAAACAAAACAAAACAAAATGAGACAAACAAAACAAAACAGAATAAAACAAACACACACCAAAAATAAACAAACACCACCCCAAAACTTCCAAACAAGCAACCACATCAACCAGAAACTCCAAAAAGCTCAACCCGAGCATACATCATCACAAAACATCCTCCAAACTCCACAAAAGGGAAAAAGGAGAAAGAAATGAAAGGATATTACCGGATGTCTCGAGAGCCTTTCGAGATTCACGACGATCGAGTAACCTACAAGGAAATGGGGAGGCAAAACACACACAACACAACAAATATACGACACAAAGACACAAAAGAAAAAAGACACAAAAGAAAATCTTTTTGATTTCTATGAATTTTTTCAAATTTTTAGGAATTTTTAAGATTTTTCAAAAAACTACGAAAATAAAACTAAACTAGACTAAGATATTGCTCCCCCACACTTAAACCGAGCAATGTCCTCATGCTCGATCAGTAGTGTGTGGAAGACGCTAAAAAGAAGAGAAAAAGGGAAAATAAAGTTAAAAATCAAAAATCAAAGTGAAGAAAGGGTAGAATGTGTCAGGCCGCGGTGTAATCAAGTCACCAAGGGCCGAGACAAGAAAAGATATGGATGGGAGAAGAAATAAAAAGAAGAAAATAAAAGGAAATGGGAGGGGAGGGCTAGATGTAATCAAGTCACCGATTCCGCCAGATTCCGACTAAATACTACCAAAAAGGGAATACAAATAAAGAAAATGTGAAAAGAACTTGTCAATTTGGATTTTTCAAATGATTCTCGATGTAATCACGTCATCGAGAATCGGGAGCAATAACCACAAAGGCCCCGAGGGCCACCAAGACACCAAATGCATAAAAGGAAGGGGAACATACAAAGAAAGACTAGCAAATAAAAGACGGAAAAGAAAGGAGAGTCGCCTACCAAACGGTTAACATGTCGATATTCCTTCTCTTCCTAAATGTAGTGGTACGGTTGGAGCATCGGGCTTGTATTAGGGTAAATGAGGTTGGGATTTAAGGGAAAACTCGGTGTATAGAGATGAGAAGATGAGGTGAGGGTGTAAAATTGAAGTGTAAGGGTGAAATGATAGTAGCAAAGGTGAGTAGGGGGGTTGGGAGGGGGTACAAAGTGGTGGGGTGGGGCTTAAATGAAGAAAGGAAAACGGAGGAGGATTGCAGGACCTTTCTCGGTCGTGATGACACCCATCTTGGTCAGGAGGAGTCCTTCCCGGTCGGGAAGACAGTGATCCCGGTCGGGATGGCCCATCAGTGGCTCCTGATTTGCTGCTCACTTCGTCCCGGCCGTGACCAAGTTCATCACGGTCGGGATTGGCACCCGTTCCTAGCCTTGAAGCCTTCATTCAATACTAGCATACCGAAACTTTCACCCAAACGAGAAGTACTACCTCAGGATCTAAGATCCCGTCCCCAAAAGCTTGAACCAAGCTCAAAAACCGACTTCCTCCACCAAGCTTTGAAGCTTCTATCATCCATAACCCTTTCTAAATCTTCATCTTTACTTCAAACCTATCAAATAAGCTCAAAAACTTCCATAAAAACTCCCTCTCTCACATCGCTCATCAAAATTCCAAATTACAAGAATTCCACAAAACATACAAAGCCTAGGAACAAACAAATCACACAAATACAAACACAAAAGCTCAAAAAGAAGAGGAAAGAGGAATATACAACATGACGGTTCTTGAGGAACTCCGTCAAACCGAGGATGGTGGACTCTTCATTCTTATCCATAGCCCTCAAGGGTTCGGAGGAGCAAGTCAAAGGCACGAGCCACATCATTATGAGGGTTCATTGAGTACCCAAGCCCAGCTATCCTCCAAAGCCTCCAAGTCGGAAGCGAGAAGTAGTCATCCAAAGACCCATTGTCATGTTTCATGTGGTCTCCGGGGTCTTTCCAACCTACAAGCTTTAATGACCTCTTCCTCCCTAAGCACCGTCTCCAACCACAAGCAAGTTTCAAATATTTAGCACAAGAGTCAAAAGGGAGTTTAACCCTCTTCTTTTCATCAACCAATCCCAAGTCATCAACAAGTTCCAGCCCAATATCTCCAAATCCTAAAACATCGTTCTTCCCCACATCATCAATAAGAAGAGATTTAAAACTTATACAAGCGGTTTCCACCTCTTCTAAACCAAGATCCAAGTTACACACAAGGGGTTCACAATATTTTATTGGATTTTCACATATGGGTGACTTGATTTCATCATTCATATCCCATGACTTCACAACTCCTATCATCTCATTCAACTCATCCCAAAGATTTTCTTTCCCAACTCCTTCTTCCTCAATATTAGGCTCATTAGAAGCGGCATGAAGGTCAAAAGAAGGGCAAGTGGAGGGGATTGAAGGTTCAACAAGTATGGAGGGGGTAGACTCTTGAATTTCCTCTATTTCATTGGTGTTTTCATCACCCACATTAACCTCGAGTCTGTTGTGTCCGGTTTCAACAAGGTCATTGGTAACTTCATTTTCTTCTTGAGGAAAGACAAGATGAGACCCAATTGTGTTCTCATCAATGAAACTCTTCAAATTCCCACTGTCATCTTCCAATTCTTCACTAACAATGCCTTCATCAAGGGTCATTTCCTCATTCGTCTCATCTTGGGTAGACAATTGAGGTTCTTCATAGCAAGTTTCGCTTCTCAAAGGGACTTCATCGGCGGCTTCATGATTGGGTTGTTCCCCTTGCTCAAATGAACACCCTTCGTCAAGTTGTGACGTTCGAGTTAAAAGCATTAGGGTTTTAGCCGCTATAACATTTAATCTATCTTTACATGCCTCGTTTTCCCTTTAATAATGGGCCATGATTTCATATTGTTCCTTTTGCATTTGGATAGCCATTTCTTGTTTACTCTTTTGCATTTGAAGAATCGATTGATATAACTGCAAGTTGGGAATTGGGTGGTTATTGGGGTTTTGGAATGCTCCTTGAAACCTTGATGATGCCCAAGGGGTGGGGCATCATATGGTTGGTAATGAGGTTGAGATGATTGGTTTTTTTTTTTGTGTTTTGGGGCTCATAATGAGGTTGAGGTGAAGGGTAATATGGTGAGTTTTGGGGAGATTGGCTTCCATGTGAAGAAACATGATGAAACATGGTGGATTCACAATGATAACTTGAGTAATAACCACCATGATCGTAGGATTGATAAGCATTCACTTGTTGGAAGCCGTTTCCATGTCCTTGAAACTCGTACCCACGGGTTTCTTGATTACCCCATGAAGCTTGATAGTAGTTAGGAGACATCATGGCATATTCTTGATTCATAGAGGGAGATGAGGAAATTATGGTGTCCTCTATAGGTGGGGAGTTTAGATCAATCTCCAAGTTTTGCTCAAAATCTTGGCTTGTACCCGGTTAGGAACCTCTCAATCTAGCAACCGTCCGTTGACGAAGGTTTCTAAAGAACCTTTCCGGCTCTGAGTTGTAAAGAAGAGGATGGTCACCACCTCTAGGCATAAACTGTAGACTAGGAGCAAATGTGAGAAGTCTAGTGCTTTTTGAGCACTAGACAAGAAGGAAATAAACTTCACACACACAAGAAGCAAAGGAAAACAAAGAAAAACACAAAAACAAAGACAAAGTCAAGTAAATAGGCATACAAAGTCTAAACTTGCACCGTCCCCGGCAACGACGCCAAATTGATGGATGGGACTTGTCGTGAATCCCGACACCAAATAAAACCAACTATTCCTAACAAGGTAGCTAGGGCAAGTCGGGTCGATCCACGGAGACGGAAAACGGTCTAGACAATGGTTCACCTAGAGACTAGACTATGTCAACAATGCTAAACAACTAAAACAATGAAGGAGGATAAAACTATGACTAAGAATAAACTAAGTATAACAACTAAAACTAAAAGATTCAACTAACTAGAGGAACAATAGCTAAGAAGATGAAGAAATCAATAGGGAAAGAACTAGGATTAGGTCGGGTTCAAGGGTGATGAGATGATCAAGAGAAAGCAAGAATGAAGGCGTACTCAAGCTATCTAGTCATGATCCGGGCTCTCGCTCTAAAACCGTCCTAGAGGTTCATTGCTCTCGCGCAAGAACCCATCCTAGCAACATACAAGGTCAAAAGAAGGAAGGCAAGAAAACATGTATTTGCACCTACAAGTCATTCAAGCATTTCATCAAACATGATCTATGCATACAACAAAGAAGCAACCAAAACTTCCACCAACAATCTAAACAAACCCTTAATCACCCTTGAAAGCACCCCATCCCCCTAATAACCCTAGCAAGAGGACTACTCACACATATCTAAACTAAAATTAACATAAACAAGAGAAATCAACATAAGAACAAAAACATTCATTATGAAGATTAAACAAGGATGAACAACAAACAATAAATGAAGATGAAAAGTTTACTAACTATGAAAGATTAAGAGAAAAGAGAGGAGAAGGAATATACCAAACTAGAAAGGAGATGAAATCTTGCATATATAGAGAAAACCCTAATACATCCACTAAGGTTGTCAATCTTGATAGAGATCTTCAAGAATTCCAATAATACAAGGATTAAACTAAGATTAAGGAGAGATTAAGGAAAGATTAAGCTAATCTACACTAATCTAAGCTAATATAACCTAAAGTAGTCTAGGGTTTCATGAATTAAGGTAGAGTGCTTAAAACAATACAAGATGGGGGTATATATAGGGTTCCATAAGTAAGGGAGGCGGAAGAATGAAATCGGGCAGAGCTGGGCCCTTCCCGGCCGGGAAGGTGGTGATCCCGGTCGGGATGGTGGTGGTCTCGGTCGGGATGGTGGTGGTCCCGGTCGGGATGGTGGTGGTCCCGGCCGGGATGGCCCTCCAGCAGCCTGTTTCTTCTCGGCTTCTCATCCCGGTCGAGATGGGTCCTTCCCGACCGTGATGGGTCCTTCTTTGCTCTTCCTAGGCTTCTTATCAATGCTCGGTGCTCGGGATATCATCAAGTGGGCTCCATGGGACTCGGGATCGAGTCTGAGTCACCGAATCATCGTCGCTTCTCTTCATTGGCTCCATATGCATCGGAAACGAGTCGGAATCGTTCCATTTCTTCAAGATTGGCCTTAGGAACCTAAAACAAGCTAGAAGAAGCTTAAGTAGTCTTGAAAATGCTCCAAAGAGCGATTCCACAAGAGAAAGTGGGACCAAACACGAGAAATAAACACTAAAAAACACACTTATCAGTCACGCAGAGCCCGATGTTGTCGGGGCGAGGGCGAGCGTTCCCGGATCACTAGAGGAACCTCCTTTACTCGAACCCATTTCTTTGACAGTGGGTCTTCTGCCATTGTAACCGGTCCGAGTCGAGCCCGTACGTGCTCAGGTAGCTTTTCTCGAGGACCATCCTGAACTACCAACTTTGGGCCAAGTCTCCTTTCCAAGTCTGTCTGGGGGCTCACTCTCCCCCGCGCACCTCTAGCACTGGACCCTTCAGCTTGAGCCCTAGTCCTTCCCCTCTGACCTAACATCAGACGAACTAGTGTAGCCGGAATCTCACCTTCATCAAAGAAGCCTCTGTTATCTTTAGCTTGCTCTCGTCGAAGCAGGTCATAAGCTTCATCGACCTTTAAAGCAGCTCGGGCCTTGGCAAAACCTGCTTTCGTCCATTTCACATAAGAGTCTGATACCCAAATTAAGTGAAGAGACTCGGGAATGGACCAAGCAACCCGGGTATACCATCGCTGCATCCTGGTATCACACATTACCTCAGTCAGCTGGGTTGGATCACTCACAACTGCTTCGTTCTCCGGGATCCTCTGGGACCAACCATACTGCCTAAGTATTGCGGTCGGGGTAAAGGTGAATTTTCTGTCTGAAAGACAAAATCAGCTAATAGCGAGCTTTATCCGTCGGTGCCAAACCTGTCCAGACATAAATAGGCCACCACGACACCACCCATCGGATCAATGGACCGCTATGAAAAGACAGCTCTTCGTCCCAATACTTCTGATTGATATGGCGAGAAAAATCAATAGTCCGTCTCCTTGTCATCACCTGATTAGGCCGGTACCGACTCGGGTCAAGAGGAGGTTCAATGATCGATAGCCTCTCAAATAGCCAAAGCTGAAAAGAAAAGTGAATCTATAAGTTCTCAGGCAAAATTGACATCTGCCTAGGGGCACTCGATCAAGTGCTTGGGGGTCACTCGATCGAGTGACACCCCTGAAATCGAGCAGCGAGTTTTTGACGAAGGCACTCGATCGAGTGCCAGGGTGACTTGATTGAGTGCCCCCTGTAGAAGAGTATCGCGAAAAAAAGAGAAAAAAAATGTGAGTCAAAAAATTCGAAGCGATATACCTGCAGTAAACGGGTGCTCCAAGTCAGACGAATCAACGGGTCCCTTTTGCGATTATCCAAACTGTGGATAATTTCCCCCGTAATCATCCATGCTGGACTATGCTCCGTCTCCATCAGGTCGACAACAGTAAAAAGTCGAACGTTGCCCATACACGACAGCAAATCCATCTGACCTTCGAAAGCATAAACATGGAGCATACAAAAAGCACAGGCTCTATGGCTGTGGGCCAGTCTAACCCGAACATCATGTGGGTTCATGAATTTCTCGGCCAAGTCGAACAAAGAGATATTATCCCCTTCTGTCATACGGGATACTTCCATATGGGAAAGTCTTAAAAATTCCCGCAGTTTCCTCCTAGGATCATGAACTGAAAACGGGACAGCAGGACGAAGCAAAGGGTTTCATCCTCCTACAGCAGCAATTTCCTCGGGTATGGGACAAATCTCGCCTCGAGGAAGGGCAAAAACGTGATATGTGTCGTCCCAGTAGGACAGACAAGCATCAAGAAAGTAAAGATCGACCTGCATCTGACGGATCGTGAACAACTGAGTAATACCCGCCTGATTTAAAGCTACCTTATCCGCGTCCCTAAAGCGTCGGGACCAATCTTGCAGCATCCCAGTCAAACGATCAATACTCATGGCTAAATTTCTTGGAAAGGACAAGAGTTTTCTTTTTAAGAAAGAGGGAATTGTGGGGATACAGAAAGATTAAAGCAGGGGATGTGTATTTATAACACCAAACCCTGAAAATCCTCCTACCTTTAGGATTCCTTAACCCGAGTGGGTCTAGGCATACAGGCCCAATTTCAGCTTCCTCGTATCAGTATAGGAATAAAGTCATCCCGAGCATTCCTAATTCTTTTCAAAGAAGTCAAATTTTCAAGAGAAGTTTCAAAAATTCAAAAAATTCAAAAAACTCAAAAATTTTATTTGATTGGAAACGACCCACTCGGGCCTGAATTCAATAAAAATCGTCTTTTGGCGACCGGGTCAAAACCCGGTCAAAGACAAAACCGACACAAAAATATCAGCTACGAAGAGAACCCAAGCTATTAAACCTCTTCATTAGAGAAAAAACTTTATCTCTAAAACCCTTACATCCGTCCAGACCCACTCGATCGACTGGATTCAGCCCACTCGATCGAGTAGGCTCGCAAAACCGGCTGAACCAGCGTCAGATCGGGCACTCGATCGAGTGCAAAACACCACTAAATCGAGTGGCCCTTTTTTATCCTAAATCGGGGTATTTTCTTATAAATACCCCACACCCCTCAACACAATACACAACTTCACATCTCTATAACTTTTTTTCCCTACAACTTTACAACCTTACAACTTTTGCAACCTTCTTCAACCTTAAACCCTCTACACCTAAACCACCATAACTCCCTTACATCATCTCGACGCTCCCGTGCCTAAGCCACAACTAAACGAGCCCTATTCCGAGAAGACAAAGCATGTAGGTTGAGGGTGCAAATTCAATCCCGACTTCTCCCTTTTCTCTCGTCCCTTCTCTCGTCTTTCTCGTCTTCCGTCCTCTTCATCCTTGTCGCTCATTTTTTTATTTTCTTTTGTTTCTAATATTGTTATTATCGTTATCATCTAATGAACGTTAAAACATCACGTATAATTACATAAAATTCAAAATGATTTCGTATCGAGTATACCTAAAGACAAACCCTGTTCTAAGATCCTCCTAATCCCTTTACGAGTCGTAACAGATGTGGAACCCTTTCGAGGAGCGCCGCCCTAAGCACTCAAGGGCCCAGTGCGATCGCGGATATTTATCGTTAGGTTTACTCGATTTCATTTTTCAAGGTTAGAACGAAACCTGTTGATGCAGATCGAACATCACATAATCCGCAAGGATTAATTACGATGTCGTGACGCGGAGGGAATCGATTTTCGCTCTAATCAAACAAATAAAAAAATGTTTATTCTCGAGATGCGATATCGACTTCGTAGTTGAATATTATGTCAAGAATTAATCATTAAACCATACTAGCACAAACCCGTTGATGCCAAAATAAATGTCACATAGTCCGAAAGGACTAATTACGACATTACGACGCGGAGGGAGTTATTTCGTCCTAATTCAATTTAAAACGACTCATAGCATCTTTTCTAAAAATTCTGATAATAGATATGGTAATAATAAGCATACATATCGCGAATATCGAAAATTAAGTCAAGTATAAATTATAAAATACTTTTACGCGGCTTAATAAGTTATCGATTTAAAATTAAAGCAAATTCGAGATCGACGTTTCCCGAAACGAACTCCTGTTTGCACAGGGGGCACTCGATCGAGTGCCTCGGCCCACTTGATTGAGTGGCACCCCAAAATCGAGGCAGGTTTTTTTTAGAGGCACTCGATCGAGTCCCTCCATGACTCGATCGAGTGACCTCTGTCACGCCAAACCGTGAGCCCTCCACATACTTTAAGCCTCGGTAAACCTTTTTTTATGACTTCGGTCAACACGTGTCAAGTCCATCACATGTCTTACTCTTTTCAAAACCGTGCATCATGTCTTCTAATATCATCCAATCTATTTACATTCCGTTATTGTTGCAATTGTTATATATTTTGTTTGTCGTATTGTATTTCTGGGTTGTATTCCGCCCGCGCATTTATAATCTTTTGTTTTAAGTTTTATTTTCGTTGTTTGTTTTATTGTACTAAAACGAACCTCGCATGATAAAACAACTTCGACATAATTCAAAGATGTTTAAAACGACGTAGATCAAACATATTTCACATGTTTAGTCAAAAATGCTATTTGCATAACATTTGAACCGAATCACTAGCGCGCGTATTAAAACATCGAACGGTATCTTAGTAGAGGCCGCTAAAGTGCCGGCGGGGTCGGGTGTCCTTTGTGGGCTTCCCAACACGTACCTTCACTCCTTACTCAGAACCTCGGTTTCCGGATGTCCAAGACCGTTGGAGCACGAGAGTCATTCGATATACGGCACCCGATAATGTCGACATCGACATCGTAACGCAAAGGGACGAACCCTACATGCTCTAGTATCGAAATGGGCCGTACTTTGTGCACGGTTCACCCAAAATATAGAGTGGGTTCGAATGGGCCCGAACTCCCACAAAGTTCGGTGACGACTCCAATTAGATTTAATTTCAACCCGAGAACCATCTCACATTAGATTCATTCGCCTCCACAAACCCGCGCGTGGCCGCGTCGGGGCGGACCTATGTCATGTCCACACATGATCGTGAGCGAAAAGTATGTTGCTAGAGAGGATCTCCGTGCAAAGAACGAAGATAAAGGGAGAAAGCGGGTCTCCTTGTCGAAGCTTGTGATCCGGACGAAAAGGTACCTTAGGTGATACATTAATAAGAACCTCGTAGGAAACACTCATGATGAAATTCATAATGAGAGAAACTAGATGGTGAGAGAGACCTATCACCTCCTAGGTACGTAGACTTAATAAATCGTCAATCCAAACGGTCAAAAGCTTTACTAAAAACCACTTTAAGAGCAAGTTTGCACCGTCCACGACTAGTACATCTTCGAATATGTCGATCGAGCTCATATCATGAGCAATGATAATGTTGTCATGAGTCGATCGACCCGGGACAAATCCATTTTGAGTACCCCCAATTAGTTTGCCTAATACCCTCTTCAGTCTATTGGCGATACATTTGTTAGTAATTCGCATCACAACATTGCAAAGACTGATCGGCCAAAAGTGGTCAATAGTCTCAGGCGACGATATTTTGGTATAAGCATGATGAAGGTTTTGTTCATCTCCTTGCATACATTACCCATATTAAGGATCGAACAAATGGCCGCAGTAAGATCATCCTTAATCAGGTGCTAATGTCTCTGGAAGAAGAGGGCTGGGAACCCATCAAGCCCAGGAGATTTAAGACTCCCAAGCTGAAAGGTAGCCGCCCTTACCTCGTTAGACGTGAAGGACTTGGATAAGTGTGCCAGATACTCATCATTTAAAGGGGAGGAGATATTAGCGAACAAATGACCATAGCTTGCTTTGAAATCACTCATAACATGATGTCAATTCGAAGTCGAGATCCCCGATTTATAGATAGGCAGAAATGCAACCTAAATATGGTCTTGAAGATCTCCTATCGTAGAGTTCCAAGAACCATCACTTCTCCTCAGGCCAAGAATACGGTTCCTTACAGTTCTACTTTTTACACAATTGAAGAAATATGTAGAGCATGTATCACCATCAATACTGCAATTTATTTTGGCCCGTTGTTTCCAATATTTATTCATGGCCGAAATAAAGAGAAGTAGGTCAGCAATGTAACGATCATAAGCATCCTCTGAACCCCCGACCAAAATAGCATTTGTAGCATCTTCTAGTTCAAGATCAAAATCAGTCAATTGCTTCTTCCAAGCAAATTTACAGTCAAGGCTCCATTTTTTGATTACCGCACGAATTCTCGATAGTATTCTCTTGAGGAGAAAAGAACAAGAGCCATCAGAAGTGGAGGGCTTATTCCATTCAAAGGAGATAAGCGCATTGCATTCAGCTACATCGAGACACCAAGCTTCAATTTTGTAAGGTTTAGGAGTAGACATAGCCGTAAGATTTAGGTTGAGTTCAATCATTGCATGATCGGAAAGCTGTATGGGGAAGTGAGTGACTCCAGTGTTAGGAAAGAGAGAAAGTCAGTTTGAACTTACGTAGGTTTTATCGAGACGTTCATAGACCCTTTGGCTTCCTTTACGATTACATTACACCAACTGAAATGAGGACCCTTGTAAGGAATGTCATTAAGTTGTTGCTCTATTTTCCATTCAATGAAATCATCCATGCCTTGAATGATATGACTAAGACTACCAACTTTGTCTTCATACCTGTCGACCTGATTGAAGTCGCCCACCAGAATGTAAGGCAAGTCGAAGCTAGCGATCCATCGACCTATGTTCTCTCATTCCTCCATTCTATTATTTATATTAGGGTGGCCATAGATGCAACAGAGATACCAAACCAAACCGCGGGACTTAACTTCCACTATGATGAAGTTGTTACATGAGAAACCATGATCAAAATGCGTGGCCGAGAACCATCTTAGATTCAATTACCCATTCGGTTACTAAATCGACTCGTCGTAACCATATTATTCTATCAATAGATTAATTGTGGAGAATTTAGCCGCTAAATTTCCCTATCTTTCCTTACTTTTAACCGATGTCGAGCCGGTCGAACAGCAATTTTAACTAACTAATTAATTATTACGCAAGTTTCGACGCTCCGTAAGTTAACTAGTCACATTAAGGATAAGAAAGACATCATTAATCATAGTCAATTAAAATCAACTACATCAAATTACACTCCTAAATTAATCTAGTGACAATTCGCAACCCTAAATTAATATAGTTGCTACTCGGATGTAGAATTTAACGCTGCGCCAAATAATACAACTAGCTATTGACTCAATCAATTAGCAAATTAAGCATACAAATGCATCCAAATGAGTGAACCGTAAACAATAAGGACGAGTATAAAACTGAATACTAACAAAATGATATTGATTAAACCAATTGAGTTAATAACTGAAAGATTAACACTACTACAAAAAGTGTCAAAGAAACCAGTTAAAAATGACATAAGAAACCGGTTAATAACCGGTCTCCATCTCACCGGTGTCTTAACCCTAAGAAACCGGTTAAAGAATGCGGTCTCATTGGTGAAGTTAAGAGACTTAAGATTTGTAGACACCCACATATGGTCATTAGGTGTCTATAGCAGTTTCCAAGGAACACCCGATGATGATCGGACACAAACATGCTTTAACGTACTCGAATATGGGCTCAAAATCATTGGCATTTGGCTTGGGCTTTTTACGGAGTACAAATCTCACAAAAACAACCTCAAATTCAGGCCCATTGGGTCATTTCGAGTCAGATAAGACTAATTTGGGTCGAATCCGACACCGAGGGCAAAACCGTCTTTTAGCGACCGAGTCAAACCCCGGTCAAAGATATTTTCCGAGGCATAAAAACCTGCCGTGTCACCCCACAAGTCCAACTTGAAGTCGAAAACTACAAAAATCAGCTACAAAAAAATATTAAACAATTCCGTTAAAGATAAAATGCGATCTCCGGAAGGAATCCTACCCGAACACTCGACCGAGAACGAAGGATACTCGGCCGATTACTTCTTTTCAGCCGGCTCAATGCCTTTCCCACCAAGAAAAGGAATCCTCATTCCTCTCAAATTGCTTACTTTTCCTATCCAAAGCGGTATTTCTTATCGCCCAAGTTAAGCTACCTTTCCTAGCTTCAATCGGAGACCTCTACTATAAATAGACCCCCTTGCACACACCTAAGATAGATTCATACATTCACAATTCATACACATCTACAACTCATACACATTCATCCATAGCATCGAATAAACCGATAATACAACCAGATATCACGCCGCCTTATCCCGAGATCCGGCCATCTCTACCCGACGCCCCATACAACTTAAAACCACCATAACTCACCAACATTACCTTAACGCTCCCATGTCTAAGCCACATTCCGACGAGCCCCGTTCCGAGTATACAAAGCATGTAGATTGAGGGTGTAAATCAAAATCCCATCTTCTCCTTTCTCGCTCTCTTCCTCTCGTTTTTTTCTTCTTTTACGTCGCCTGTTTGTTTTTTTATGGGTCATCGTCACGTTCTTCTCCTCTCCTAATATCGATACTAAAATATAATTTTCTATACAAAACAAACGTTCTTAAAATACTATATCGACTCCATAGTCGAATATCGTATCCAAAAAGAACTAAATCAATCTCGTTGATGCTAAAAAATCGTCACATGGTCTTAAAAGCAAAATACGACGATTTCAACGCGGAGAGAATTAACATTGTTTTTTTCGATTTTCAAAGTAATTTACAAAACATCTTTTCCAAAAATCATTCCGAATATTAGATATCAATTCCATAATCGAATATCGAATATAACGAATATCAAAAATTTAAGTCGAGTATAAATTATATTATATTTATACGCAATTTAACAAAATTGTTGATTTTCGAAAAAAAAAACGATCTCGAGAACAGTATGCCACGCGAGTCACATGTGCCTCGTGCGAGTCGCGTGGCTGCGCGAGTCGCGCCCTCCCCGTGCGGGTCGCGTGACACCCTGAAAATTGTAACATAAAAAAGCTATTTCGTCTTAATTCTTCGAGCATCCTTTATTTAACAAAATAGGGGGGGTTTTCGATATATTTCAGATCTCGACAAATATTTTCATGACCTTGGTCAACGCGTGCTTAATCCATCACGCGAACTATCTTTTCAAAATCATGCATCATATCATATTTACATCGTTTATTCGATTTACAAACCATTACGAACTTGTTTGTTCATCTTTTTAGCGATTTCTTTTCATCATCTGTTTTATTATACTAAAACGAACTTCGCATGCTAAAACAACTTTGACGTTAATTTTAGATGCATTAAATCGACTTAGCAACCCATTCAAATTCTCGCATGTTTAGGCAAAACAATGTTTGCATATCATTCATCGTATTACTAACGCGCGTATTTCAAAATCAAACGATATCTTAGTAGAGGTCGCTAATGTGCGGGCGGGGTTGGGTGTTCTTTGTGAACTTCCCAACACGTACCCTCACCTCTTACTCAGAACCATGGTTTCCGGATGTCCGAATCCACTGGCACAAGAGAGTCATTCAATACACGGTATCCGATAATGTCGGTATCGGTATCAAATGCTAAGGGACGAACCCAATAAACTCTGACATCCAAATGGGCCATACTTTATGCATGGCCTACTAAGATATAGAGTGGGTTCGAACGGGCTCCAACTCCCACAAAGTTCGGTGGCGACTCCACTTCGATTTAAATTTCAATTCAACCCATCTCATATATATGGAGATTCATTCGCCTCCCCAAACTCGCGCATGGCCGCGTCGGGGTGGACCTATGCATGTCCACAATTTGGCGACTCCGCTAGGGATTAACTGATGCGTGACTTACCATCGGCATCCCCAGGGTGAGACTCGAATAGAAATCGTTTGACTAGTACAATACGCGTTTTAGTTTTACGGTTGATGCATAACCCCATATTTTCCCGAGCCTGTACTGTTGACCGACGTCCCACTATACCATTGATGTAATCCAAATTGGATATGTCAAAAAGTGTTCATAGCAGATTCGTATGGGTTTTACGGCCTGTTCTAAGCACAACTCGACTTAGGAAGTCCGCCCCGATTCTCGGATAGGCTATGTACACTGGTATAGACCCTCTATAGACTGACAAAGACTTAGTATAGAGCATACATGGTTCGTTATAATGCTTGCGTGACTATGTGCTACTTGGTTTCTAAGGTCATTTTTCAAAAAACCGTCATTTTCAAAAATTGCATCCTTTTCAAAATATCCAATTTCAAAAACCGGGACATATACCGAATTTAGGATTTACGATTTTACTCAAAAACAGCCGATTTCTAGCCGGTATTATACCCATTTCAAAACTCAAAAATATTTTCAAACTTTCAAAACCATCACCCAGCTCGCCTTTCCGTTTTTTTAAAAGGAAAAAAGTCGGGCTCCCCCTCCCCGAATCTTTCGGGCTTTCAAAAAAATCCATTTCAAAAACTTCCTCTTCTTAGGACTTCCCATATTTAGCAATGTCGAGTCGTGTCATAAGTATTCGAAGGTCTTTAGCGTCAAAACTCCGTCGATCTTACATCACGGGTTTCCTCCCCATCCCAGTCCGCCTTATTAGACTAAGGCAGGGCCCACCTACGTAGGACATACTCCTAAAAAGGATGGCCCGTTTACACACTCGAGTCTAGAAAGTCTGGGGAATATCTCACGTGGACCTTCCTTCGAATAGGACTCGGCCCACACGGCGAATCCTAAGAGAGGCCCACCTTGTACGAGTCACCCGTCTAGGTGTCTTTTCTGTGTCATTTCCTTCTTAGTCTTCTTTTCCCTTGCTCGGGATGTACTTTTATTCCAGGATTTGGGTTAGTTACTGATTACGCGGTACTCTTACAGACAGGCCGCCCTTCACCCGAGCCATTACGCAACAAGCCATAGACGAATTGACAGCCGCATTGGCTAAGTTGGAAACCCAGTTGCCGACAATGAGGGAAGACCAGATTGCCATCCTTACCCGTGTAAGTGTCGTGGAGCAAGGGACCCCTAGTGGTAACACCGAGACTACCTGGCCGTTAGGTGAACTGGCCAGCGCGGTCCGCAAGCTGCAAGAACAGGTCCATTTGTCGACCAACAACACCATCCATACTGAGAATGCTCGAGCTTATTCACCTCTGACCGACGAGTTGCCCGCCAATCTCAACCTCACGGGCCTACCAATGTTCGATGGGACTGAAGACCCGGTACTCCATATCCGAGCCTTCAAAGAATTCATGGCGGTCAAAGGAGTGAAGTCCACCATGTTTAAGCAGCTGTTTGCTTCTTCCCTCGAGAAGCATCCAAAAGCCTGGTACTACAGGCTCGATTCCAATAAATACAAGACTTGGGACGATGGAGCAACGGAGTTCGCCCAAAATTACGCAGATAACACCGAGATCCAGACTGCCATGCGTACTCTGGAGGTCATGGCCCAACAGCCCAAGGAAGGTTTTACCAAATACCTTCAAAGGTGGAGGGCCGAAAGCGTAAAGCTGGTTGATAAGCCCAGCGAAAAGGTGTTAGTGGAAGCTTTCGTGAAGAATCTCCTCCCCTCTTACCGGGTCCATCTCCGTTACGCCGTCATACCCAATTTCGCCACTCTAACCGAGATGGGTACAAGAATTGAAGATGACTTAAGACTAGAGAGCCTTACTAAGGCCTCTACCAAGGGGTACCAAGGGGCCAGCTCGTCCACCAGCAAGCCCGCAACCACAGCTGCAACCCGCAGCATCTTTGACGAGGTCAAATCACTAGACACCCCATCCAAAAAGAATACTCCAACTCGGGTATTCACTGATATAGGGATCACCTATACTTATGCCTCACAAAGGCTTTCCTGCAAGGGTCTAATCCAGCCGATAGGCCCAACCCTAGAAGTCCCGGTCGAGAAACGATCCAAAAGCTATAACATTCAGTCCTATTGCCAGTATCACCTAGGTAATGGGTACGATACTGAAAAATGCTTGAAATTGAAGCATCTCATTCAGGATCTGATCAAAAGTGGGAAAATACCACTGCCCAGCGACAAACCGAGCAACAAGGAGAACCCCTTCAGTGCTCACGCCATTTTCACTGGAGAAGTAATCGACTGTTCTCATCTCATTTCCCCTTTCGTCCCATAAATTAACGGGATACGGAACGACGATGAAGATGACGTTTACCTAGCTAAGGGAGGAAGCTGTCCCCATCACCATCGAAGAAATCCGGAAGACTAAAACCAAAGCCTTGGCCAGCACTCACATCGTCACGGTCGGCCCTTCTACCCCGGAGACCGTCACTGAACTTTCCAGGACGGAACCTACCCTAGAGGAGCCAAACGCTGACATGGCCCTAGTCAAGCAAGTGAAAAGGGTTCGAAATGATCTTACCATATGGCAGCTTTTGGTTAGTTCTCAAGAACATCGGGCAGCACTTACTAAGGCTCTCGATCAGATCAAGGTCGACTCATTGGTTACCCCCGCTGAAATGGTAGCCACTATTTGCCCCATCTTAAGGGCAAATCCATGGAAGAAGGCCCACTCATCACCTTTTCCGAATCCGACCTCCCGCCGTTCGGGGCCACCCATAACTTGGCCTCATACATCACGGTGATCTGTCGGGGCAAATATCTCCCCATGACCCTGATTGATGACGGGTCCGCTGTAAACGTCCTTCCCTTAAGGGCTGCTAAGGCCCTCGGCGTTACCGAGGCCGACTACCTTCCAACCGCACAAACTATTCAGGCTTTAGACGGAAGCCCAAAATAAGTTGCTGGGGCTGTTAAGTTAACTATTATAACAGGCCCGATCGAGAAAGAGCTGGAATTCCAGGTGGTTGATGTCACCTCATCCTTCAACCTGCTACTAGGGAGGCCTTGGATCCACGTGGTCAAAGCCGTATCCTTCACCCTCCACAGGAAGGTCAAGCTGCCCCTACAAAATGGGGTCATCACTATCGAAGCCACCCCCATAACCGTGGCAAGCTGCAACACCGCAGGCTAGACCGACCCGCGAGGACTCGACTTCGTGGGAATGATTGAGGAAGAATATCTTTTCCAGCCCTACTTCACTACTAGCATCGATACGATGCTGCAGAACTTGGGCTACCTACCAGGGGCTACTTCGAGGCCCGACCTTCCGGCTGGCAAGATCATCGAGGTCCTAAGCAATGAGGAGCCAAAATTCGGTTTGGGGTATGCTATAACCCCGGAAAACGTGGTTCGGGCCGGTGTCCAGAAGGCCACCAACATCCTCAAGGGTACCTACTTGGGCCCTTACAGCCCAAGACTGACTGATTACATCGTCACTCCAGTGTTCAGGACTGTTCAAGTGGGCCTCTACCAACCCACTATCACATATCGGAAATGCAACTATATCCCCGACGACATATTTGCCCTCGTTCAAGCCGAATCCAAAGTGGGCACTGACGGTACTGAACCAATGCTGGGGCTCTTATTCGGGGAAGACAAGGCCGTCCCCGTCCCTAAAGAAGAATTGGTCAACTTAATCCTCCGCAGCAACAGGTTCGATCCAACCAAGGTGATCTCTGAAGTCGGTGCTGACACCGAGAAAAGGGCATGGAAGAAGACTATCAAGTGGACCGACAGCCAGGGTCGAGTCTACAAGCTTACCACCGGTGAAAGGGATATGCCAGATACAGAGTCCGAGTCCGAGTCTGAGTCTGAGTCAGAGACGGAGTTTGAGTCCAAGTCTAGAGGGTCCAGTACTAGGATCGAGTCTGTAACCCCTCTTCCTTTTGTAACACCCACTGAGGCCTCGGGGTCTGTCCCGAGAGCTCTCCCTATCCCGCCACTGACCAACGATCAGATGGCCGCTCTCTTCGAGCTCTTTTCCAAATTTACCATCAATAATAACGAAATTCGTTCCGGTTACGACTTGTCTTATTTCCAAAATTCTTTCAATTTCAAAAATTTTATATGCAATGACATTGAGTGAAACACCCCACATTGATTGAAGATGTCCTATTTATGAGCTTTGCTTAAAGGGATTTGAAGTACTACTCATATCAACAAAGTGCACTTTCTTTTCTGGTTTGCCCATGATAAGAACTCTGCAGTTAAGCGTGCTTGACTGAGAGCAATCTTAGGATGGGTGACCTCCTGGGAAGGTTTCCGGGATGCGCATGAGTGAGGACAAAATGTGCTGGAAAGGACTCGTGTTGGTCTGTGGGACCAGTACAAAGCCTGGCGGGCTACCGCAGTTAACATTTCCGGTCCTAGGATTGGGCCGGGGTGTTACAAATGGTATCAGAGCAACCCTGCGACCGTGCATTTGGCACCTAGCGGGGGTGGATTCTGGGTCAGCGGTTATGCTGCCAGGCGCAACGAGGACGTTGCGTTCTTCAAGTGGGAGTGATTGAAACACCCCACATTGATTGAAGATGTCCTATTTATGAGCTTTGCTTAAAGGGATTTGAAGTACTACTCATATCAACAAAGTGCACTTTCTTTTCTGGTTTGCCCATGATAAGAACTCTGCAGTTAAGCGTGCTTGACTGAGAGCAATCTTAGGATGGGTGACCTCCTGGGAAGGTTTCCGGGATGCGCATGAGTGAGGACAAAATGTGCTGGAAAGGACTCGTGTTGGTCTGTGGGACCAGTACAAAGCCTGGCGGGCTACCGCAGTTAACATTTCCGGTCCTAGGATTGGGCCGGGGTGTTACATTGAGAAACCCGACGAACAGGTACCTCTACCTCCACATCTGATCGAGCAGATCGAACAAAGTGAGTGCCGAGATCCGGTAATTGAGGAAACCGAGTCCATTAACGTGGGAACCACTTTAGAGCCCCAGATGCTTAAGTTGGGTTTATCTTTAGATCCCGAGGAGAGAAAACAATTCACGGATCTCCTCCAAGAATTCAAGGATGTCTTTGCATGGTCCGATAAAGACATGCCAGGGATAGATTGGGAGATAGCTGAACATTGTATACCCATCAAAGACGGGTGTAAGTCGGTAAAACAGAAACTCCGCAGAATGAGGCCCGAATGGTCTCTCAAAGTCAAAGAAGAAGTCGACAAGCAATTTAAAGCAGACTTTATACAAGTATCTGAATATCCAGACTGGGTTGCAAACATCGTGCCAGTACCCAAGAAGGACGGCAAGGTGCGGGTATGTATAGAATTCCGGGACCTTAATAAGGCCAGCCCAAAAGACGATTTCCCGTTGCCCCACATCGACATACTGGTGGACAACACAACCAATCATGCCCTCCTATCATTCGTGGACGGGTATGCCGGATACAATCAAATCAAAATGGCAGAAGAAGACATGAGTAAGACCACCTTCATTACACCTTGGGGTACTTACTGTTACACCGTTATGCCATTTGGGCTCATCAACGTCGGGGCCACGTATCAAAGAACCGCCACAACCCTATTACATGACATGATGCATAAGGAAGTGGAGGTTTATGTGGACGACATGATCGTTGAGTCCAAAGACCAAAACGAGTACATTGCGGCCCTAAGAAAATTCTTTACCCGACTACGAAAATACAACATGAGGCTAAACCCTCAAAAATGCAGTTTCGGGGTAACATCAGGCAAATTACTGGGCCATATCGTTAGCCAACGCGGCATCGAGGTCGACCCAGCTAAAATCAAGACCATTACCGAGATGCAGCCACCCAAAACCGAAAAATAAATAAGGGGGTTTCTCGGGAAAGTCCAATACATTAGCCGGTTCATTTCAAAGTTAACCATGGTATGTGAAGCCATTTTCAAGAAACTGAAGATAGGAGAACGAACGCTATGGGACGATAAATGTCAAACGGCTTTCGATAAAATCAAGGAGATTCTGTCTGCACCGTCGGTGTTACTGCCACCTCAACTCGGTTTGCCTTTGTCGTTATACCTAACGACGACCGAGACAGCCATGGGGGCTATGCTAGCCCAGACAGTCGATTCAGAAGAACGGGCTATTTACTACATCAGTAAAAAGTTCCTGGAATACGAGTGCAAGTATACAATGCTCGAGAAGACGTGCCTAGCTTTGGTTTGGGCCACTAAAAAGCTCCGACATTATATGCTCAGTCACGAGGTACATGTCTTGTCTAAAATGGATCCTATCAAGTACCTATTCGAGAAGCCCATCTTTAATGGTAGGATGTCCAGATGGACATTAATGTTAGCAGAGTTCGATCTCAATTTCGTACCATTAAAAGCCATCAAAGGCCGGGTTGTAGCCGAATTCCTCGCCGATAGTCCCGTATCTAAAGAAGGGCACATCGATACTTGGGCTTTTCCAAATGAAGACATATTCCATACGGACACCTTAACATGAGATTTGTATTTTGATGGGGCGTCCAACTTCCGAGGATTTGGGGTCGGCATTCTGTTGATATCACCAAAAGGAGAGCATACACCGTTACCATTAAATTGGACTTTGATGTAACTAACAACGCAGCCGAGTATGAAGCATGTATTCACGGTTTGCAAGCCGCCGCTGATCTAGGAGTAACAAACCTCCTGGTCCACGGTGACTCATCTCTAGTCATCAATCAAGCTCTCCAAAAATGGAAAACTCGGAACGCTAATCTCGTGGCTTATCAAGCACGAGTAAGGGTTATCGAAAAGCAGTTCCAAAAAGTAGAATACATCTATCTACCTCGGGAAGAAAACCAGTTTGCAGATGCACTTTCCAAATTAGCATCTTTACTAAATATCCCGGAACACCTGACCAACATGCCGATTTGCGTCGAAAAACTGTCTGAGCCGTCATATATCCACGCTATCCAAGACATCGAAATAGTTGATCCAGAACCTTGGTACCAGGCCATTCTAAATTACTTAACGTCGGGAGAATATCCCCCGGGAACTGAAAACCGGGCCAAGAAAGCCTTGCGAAGATTGGCAACCCAATTCGTTCGTACAGACGACGGACAGTTATACAAAAAGACAGCACAGGAGGCTCTATTCTTATGCATCGACAAAACGCAAGCCGAAAAGGTCATGGCCGAGGTACACGATGGTGAAAATGGTCCGCTGAACGCACATATGCTAGCTCGAAAAACCATGAGGCTCGAATACTATTGGAACACCATGGAAACTGACTGCCAAGTATACGTCAAACACTGCCATAACTGTCAAATTTTTGCCAATGTACAACATATGTCTTCATCCCTACTATACACCATGACTATACAACATATGGCCATTTTCAACATGGGGTATCGATATAATTGGCAAGATGAATCCTTCCGGAACAGGAGGTCAATGTTTCATTTTAGTGGCTATCGACTATTTCACTAAATGGGTCGAAGCCGAGTCATATCGGATCTTGAACGCCAAGCACGTTGCTAAATTTATCCAAAACAAGATTATATGCCGGTACGGGATCCCACACGAGTTCATCAGTGATCGCGGGACCCTTTTCCAAGCTGAAACCGCCACTTTACTAGAAAAGTATAAAATTCAAAGGCATACATCCTCGCCTTACCGTCCCCAAACAAATGGAACGGTAGAGGCAACCAATAAAACAATTGTCACCATACTTAAAAAGATGGCTGAGAATTATCAGGATTGGCCCCACAAAATTCCTTTTGCCCTATGGGGGTACCGGACGTCAATTCGCACCGTAATCGGAGCAACCCCATATTATTTAACATATGGAAGGAAAGCGGTCCAACCAGTCGAACTAGAAGTGCCATCCCTTAGGATTTTACTTGAGAGCCAAGTGCCTGAAGCAGATTGGGTCCAAGCCCGATACGACTCACTAGTTCTTTTAGACGAACGACGATCCCGGGCCCTCAACAATATCCAACTATACCAGAAAAGGATACAATGGGCTTTCAACAAAAGAGTTAGGCCCAGAAATATCAAAGAAGGGAACCTAGTTCTAAAATCGGTCTGTGCATTACTACCGGTTGACCCAAGAGGAAAATTCAAACCCAATTAGGCTGGGCCGTACTTGGTAAAGAAGGTCCTATCGGGAGGAGCGGTGATGCTGACAGACTTGGACGGGAATGAATTCGTCAACCCAACCAACTTGGACCAATTGAAGCGCTACTACCCATAAACCCTCTCTCAATGTCATTTGCAAAAAGTTTATAAAAATTTGTCTTTTTACAAATTTTCAAAAAATTATAAGCAAGTCAATGAGCTAGGATTATTTATCCTACTGTCGCACATCTCAAACTAATAGTCTTGGTGTATTTCGAAAATTGCAAAAAAATATATATTTGAACTACGTTTGGTTAGATTCCACTAATCGTGGATACGTAGGCAACCCCTCAAAAGGGTACAACCACTGCAATAACGAAAAGACGGGAACGGTATTCATTAATATGTCTTTTATTAAAAACTGATAACGTGGAAGTTTCAAAAAATACATCACACAAAAAAAAACCACAACACAAAAAAATCACACCACCAAAAATAATACTAGTACTTAAATAATAAAATTTAGGAGGCTAGTGCTCAGGCATTTTGCTTTTCCCCTTGTCTTTTGGGTCACGCGGAGCCCGAGGTTGACGGGGCGGGGGCGAACGTTCCCGGATCACAAGTGGAACCTCTTTAGCTCGAACCCGTTTCTTCGACAACGGGTCTTCTGCCATTGTCACTGGTCCAAGCCGAGCCCGTACATGCTCGGGTAGTCTGTCTCGAGGACCAAGTCGGTTCTGAACCCTTAATTTTGGGCCGAGTCTCCTTTCCAGGTCTGTCTGGGGGCTCACTTTCCCACGTGCACCTTTAGTACTGGACCCTTCAGCTTGAGTCCGAGTCTTTCCTTTCTGACCTGACATCTGCCGAACCAAAGTAGCCGGAGTATCACACTCGTCGAAGAAACTTATATTATCTTTAGCTTGCTCTCGCCGCAGCAGATCGAAAGCCTCATCAGTCTTCAAGGCAGCTCGGGTTTTAGCAGAATCCGCCTTCGTCCATTTCACATGAGAATCCGATACCCAGATTGAGTGAAGAGTCTTAGAAACAGACCAAGTAGCCCGGGTGTACCACCGCTGCATCCAGGCGTCACACATCACATCCGTCAGCTGAGTAGATTCGCTCACGATCGCCTCAATTTCCGGGATTTTTTGGGCCCGACCATATTGCCTAAGTATACGGTCGGGGTAAAGGTGAATTGTCTGCCTAAAAGATAGGATCATCAGATATCGTGCCCTATCTCTCGATTCCAAACCGGTCCGAACATAAATGGGCCACCACGGCACGGTCCATCAGATCAATAGGCCTCCATGGAAGGACAACACTTCGTCCCAATATTTTTGAGTATTGTGGCGAGAAAAGTCAATGGTCCGTCTCCTCGTCATCACTTGATTGGGGCGATATCGGCTCACGTCAAGAGGAGGATCCACAATTGATAGCCTCTCAAATAGCCAAAGCTGAAAAAGAAACAAAAATATGATTGAGTATCCACCGGAAACCGCAAAAAAAAAAACGACAAAATCGCGGAAAACCCGAGAAAACCGCAAAAAATCGGAAAAATTGAGAAATTAGAAAATCATAATAGATCGAAGGCAATATACCTGTAGAAGACGGGTACTCCCAATCAACCGGATCGACAGATCCCTCTTAAGATTATCCAAGCCTTGGATAATTTCTCCCGTAATCAACCAAGCCGGACTGTGCTCTGTTTCCATTAGGTCAACCACAGTGAAAAGTCGGACATGGCCCATGCATGATAACAGATCCATATGACCTTCGAAGGCATAAACATAGAGCATACAAAAAGCAAAGGCCCTATGGCTATTGACCTGCCTGACCCGGACATCGTGTGAATTCATAAACTTTTCAGCTAGATCAATCAAAGAGACAGTATCTCCTTCCAGCATACGGGATACCTCCATGTGAGAAAGCCCTAAAAATTCTCGTAGTTTTCTCCTAGGATCGTGAACTGAAACGGGATAGCAGAACGAAGTATGGGATTCCATTCCCCTACGGCAGCAATTTCCTCAGGAATAGGACAAATTTCGCCTCGAGGGAAGCCAAAAACGTGATAAGTATCGTCCCAATAGGACAAGCAAGCATCCAGAAAGTGACGATCCACTTGCATTTGACGGATTGTGAACAATTGAGTAATACCATTCTGATTCAGAATAACTTTATCTGCGTCTCTAAAGTATCGGGACCAATCCTGCAGCATTCTGATTAAACGGTCGATTCCCATAGTTGAATTTCTTAAAAAAAATAATAAGATTCTCGGGGTTTGTTTCTCTTTAAGAAGTAAGGGAATTATGAGAATTATGAGAAAACTAAAAGCAAGGGATGGGTATTTATAGCATTAAACCCAGACTTTCCTCCTTACTTTAGGATTTCTAATCCCAGAGGATTTAGCATACAGGCCTTATCTTAGAGTCTAGCTAAGTCATCCCGAGCATTCCTTTTCCTTTTCAGAGTCAAATTTTCAAAAAAAAATCCAATTTTTTCAAAATTTCTATTCCCCAGCGTGAGTCATTCTTTTTTCCCAAATATTGCATGCAAAGCTTTTGCATAATCATGTACAGGGACGATTCAAGCAGGGCTGTGCGACCAACTCCCCAGCGGAAAGCCCAAGGCGGCCTTTTTCACGGGATGGGTCCATATATAGGTACACCCGGGACTTACGTGACAAGTCCAAATTCCCACGGAGTTATCATCATCAGCTCAGGTATATTTCTATCTCATGACTGGCTAGCCCTTTTTACGCAGGTCTAATGGACTATAAACGACCCGATCGGAAGTCTGCCAGGTCTTAATCTTGATTGACCTGGTAGCTACTCTGACTTTCGCCCTGTCCAAGCCTCAGTCAGAGTGGGGGCTCTGTAGACACCCACATTTTGACCACCAGGTGTCTATAATAGTTCCCGCCAAACACCCAATGATGATCGGATGCAAACGTGCTTTAACGTACTCGAATATGGGCTCGAAATCATTGGCATTTTGCTTGGGCTTTTTACGGAGTACAAACCTCACAAAACCAACCTCAAATTCAGGCCCAGTGGGTCATTTCGAGTCAGATAAGACTAATTTAGGTCGAATCCGACACCGAGGGAAAAACCGTCTTTTAGCGACCGAGTCAAACCCCGGTCAAAGATATTTTCCGAGGCATAAAAACCTGCCGTGTCACCCCACAAGTCCAACTTGAAGTCGAAAACTACGAAAATCAGCTGCAACAAAATATTAAACAATTCCGTTAAAGATAGAATGCGATCTCCAGAAGGAATCCTACCAGAACACTCGACCGAGCACGAAGGATACTCGGCCGAGTACTCCTTTTCAGCCGGCTCAATGCCTTTCCCACCAAGAAACGGAATCCTCATTCCTCTCAAATTGCTTACTTTTCCTATCCAAAGCGGTATTTCTTATCGCCCAAGTTAAGCTACCTTTCCTAGCTTCAATCGGAGACCTCTACTATAAATAGACCCCCTTGCACGCACCAAAGATAGATTCATACATTCACAATTCATACACATCTACAACTCATACACATTCATCCATAGCATCGAATAAACCGATAATACAACCAGAGATCACGCCGCCTTATCCCGAGATCCGGCCACCTCTACCCGACGCCCCATACAACTTAAAACCACCATAACTCACCAACATTACCTCGACGCTCCCGTGTCTAAGCCACATTCTGACGAGCCCCGTTCCGAGTATACAAAGCATGTAGGTTGAGGGTGTAAATCAAAATCCCGTCTTCTCCTTTCTCGCTCTCTTCCTCTCGTTTTTTCTTCTTTTACGTCGTCTGTCCGTTTTTTTATAGGTCATCGTCACGTTCTGCTCCTCTTCTAATATCGATACTACAATATAATTTTCTATACAAAACAAACGTTCTTAAAATACTATATCGACTCCATAGTCGAATATCGTATCCAAAAAGAACTAAATCAATCTCGTTGATGCTAAAAAATCGTCACATGGTCTTAAAAGCAAAATACGACGATTTCAACGCGGAGAGAATTCGTTTTTTTTTCGATTTTCAAAGTAATTTACAAAACATCTTTTCCAAAAATCATTCCGAATATTTGATAGCAATTCCATAATCGACTATCGACTATCGAATATAACGAATATCAAAAATTTAAGTTGAGTATAAATTATATTATATTTATACGCGATTTAACAAAATTGTTGATTTTCGAAAGAAAAAACGATCTCGAGAACAGTCTGCCACGCGAGTCGCACGTGCCTTGTGGCAGTCGAGTGGCTGCGCGAGTCGCGCCCTCCCCGCGCGGGTCGCCTGACACCCTTAAAGTCGTAACATAAAAAAGCTATTTCGTCTTAATTCTTCGAGCAACCTTTCTTTAACAAAACAGGGGGGGCTTTTCGACATATTTCAGATCACGAAAAATATTTTCATGACCTTGGTCAACGCGTGCTTAATCCATCACGCGAACTATCTTTTCAAAACCATGCATCATATCATATTTACATCGTTTATTCGATTTACAAACCATTACGAACTTGTTTGTTCATCTTTTTAGCGATTTCTTTTCATCATCTGTTTTATTATACTAAAACGAACTTCGCATGCTAAAACAACTTTGACGTTAATTTTAGATGCATTAAATCGACTTAGCAACCCATTCAAATTCTCGCATGTTTAGGCAAAACAATGTTTGCATATCATTCAACGTATTACTAACGCGCGTATTTCAAAATCAAACGATATCTTAGTAGAGGTCGCTAATGTGCGGGCGGGGTTGGGTGTTCTTTGTGAACTTCCCAACACGTACCCTCACCCCTTACTCAAAATCGTGGTTTCCGGATGTCCGAATCCACTGGCACACGAGAGTCATTCAATATACGGTTTGCGATAATGTCGGTATCGGTATCAAATGCTAAGGGACGAACCCAATAAACTCTGACATCCGAATGGACCATACTTTGTGCATGGCCCACTAAGATATAGAGTGAGTTTGAACGGGCCCGAACTCCCACAAAGTTCAGTGGCGACTCCACTTCGATTTAAATTTCAATTCGACCCATCTCATATGGATATTCATTCGCCTCCCCAAACCCACGCGTGGCCGCGTCGGGGTGGACCTATGTCATGTCCACAACATTACCTAAAAGTGGTCTCTTTGCTCCATACTTAAAAGACTGGAGGTTAGTTATAACCGGTCTCTTTGAGCTGTCTAAGATACCAGTTTTACAAATAAAAAGGTCTCTTTGTGGAGGGGTAAGAGACCAGCTTTAAAAACAAATGGTCTCTTTGGGTTGTATTAATAGATCGGTTTAGAAGGGAACAGGTCTCTTACAATAATTGATTTCAATCACATACCGCCCACTATCGAAACATTTATTATTCAATTCCGAGATAATATATATCACATATAAACTTGTGAACAATAATAATATACCATCATATAAACTACTCCGTATTAAAAAAAGGGTTATTTAACAGGAATAATATATACCAACTATGGGTAGTATTCCATGAATAAAACCAACTTTGATTAATACGGGAATAAAACCATGTATGAGAGAAATTATACGGGAATGAAATAGCCTCCTAAATGACCGAATGAAGTCGATTTTTGTGGGTCCCATACTATCAATTAACACACGTCTTCATCTTCTTCGTTGACCCAACAAACTCCATTTTCCCCTAAATCAAATTCTCTCTCCAAAACCATAATTTCTCCAAACCCATGGGTGACCCATCAATTTCATGTTCTTCGAATTCATGGGGATCAAACTCCAAAGATGTTTACTGCAACCACAAGTCTCCATGGATCAACCTACGTTTTCAATCAAACCAATTAAAAAGACACTAATTCGACACTTAAAGCCCCAAATTAAGTCTAGAATAAGAAACCCTAAATGAAACCCAAAATACGAAAAACCCAGAAAAATCAATTTGGAGAAATGAAAAGAATGTTCATCGTTGACATTGCCAACGCAAATGATTGAGGATTGAACTTCTATAACCCTGAAAATGAATTTTTGACAATATTAATGGTAATTACTTATAAATACGGACGAAAAATAGTTTGAAGAAGATAAATAAACAAAAGTTTTGAAAAAAATTACCTTCCGCAAGATGAATTGAGGAAGATGAAGATGAAGTGATGAAGTGAATGATGAATAGAGGAAGAAGAAGGTGACGTTTTGAAGTGAAGGAGAAGGAGAAGAAGATGAAGTTTAAACATTAACATTTAATACTCTACTGTTAGCCAATAATACTTGTATTAGGGAAATATTGACAGGTGTAGGCGGTAGCCAGTTAGAGTATTTCATTCCCGTATAATTTCTCTCATACATGGTTTTTTTCCTGTATTAATTAAAGTTGAGTTTATTCATGGAATACCACCCATAGTTGGTATTATTCCTGTTAAATAACCCTTAAAAAACACGGTAATAATAATAAAAAGTTGTTTGTTTCATATATATATATGAAATTTACACAACAAATGTGCATGCTAATATAATCGTTGTTTTAAAAAAATGTGCGGAAAAAAACAATGATTGATAAAATGAGTTGGCAATACAAAAAAGTTCTAATAATGACTACGGTAAAATTAGGCTTCGCTAATATCTAGATTGTCATTGTCTTCGATATCCTCGTCTTCGATTTGGTCGAATAAATATGTCGCACAAGTATTTCTAACCTCGTCAATATTCTCTTGATCATATGAGTCATGAATTCCGGGAAAATACTGCGAAAAAAAAGACAATTAGCATATAAATATACGTATCAGTATGCTACTCCAAACTATCAAAAGCTTTTCACGTATTCTGTCAACCTTAACACTAAATCCTGGATAATGACTTTGTTAAAGGTCGGATATTTTCACAACAGCTGAACCTGTAGAATGCAGTCATATAGTAGCAAATTTGACAAAATTCAACCTTGAACTGTAAAAGGCCAAGCTTAAACCATGAGTACATAAGGCTTCCAAAAAATTCAACCTTTTCCAGTGATATGTAAGAACATCTACCAAAGCCAAAAATCCTCTTACCACCAAATATCCTCATAACGAGTACATATGTAGCATCACCGAACTAGATAGAGTACAAAGACTGAATCACAAAGGCATATGCTAGTGACACCACTATTACTAATGGTCTAGGATAGACATTGCATTTTTCATACTAAAGAAAAATATCCTCAAAATTATCAAATCACAAAGACATTGAATGTGTTAATCAATATGCAGAGAGACAACCTACTTTATCAAATCCCACAAGACAATTTAATACTAACAATTCTGACCTGAAGTCTCTTTAATCAAACGAATTCTGAACTGACAAACTTGACGAAGAGCAACTGCTGTAAAAAAACACAAGCCCACAATATTATCCTCAAAATTATAGTGATAAACAGGACAAATAATGTTCTCAAAAGGACGTCTTCCAAAGAAGGATCTTTATCAAAAACTATTGACGAGTCATGAGATGTGAAATCCTTGGGTTACGAAGGAATGCCAAATTTTCAAAAACAAAGCTATTACTCCGTACTCGCAACTTAATAGTGTGTACACTAAATGTTGGACGAGACGAACAATAAAACGGAACGAGATACTAAACCGAAAGAAGGAGTAGAGCAAATAAGTTGCGGGAGACCACGTGAAAGTCACTAAAAGAATTGGCATAGGCAAATAATAAGCAAGTTGCATGCAAGGAAAGACCAAATCCAAGATAAATGAAAATACAGACCAAGAAAAGAGGGAAGGAAAAAAAACGGAGGAAAACCAGGAAGTGAACAGAGAGCACCTATCAAAACGGAAGGACAAAACAGTGTCGTGGTAAGGGAGCCGCTGACTTGAAAACTATATCGGCACGACAGAGGTGGAAATCGTCTACTAGCCGGAAGTTTCCCAAGGTGAACACTGCGACCTCTAAACCCGACCACTCGAGCTAAGAAGTATTAGAATGGACAGTACCGTACCTAGAAAATTCAGAAGCAAAATAATTGAGGAGGTATGTAAACACTGTAAACATTATACAATATAGAGAATGAAGGAACTGTTGATTGTATTTTTATTTTTTTTGTGTTTTGTGGAGTGGTAGACTGCTCTATTTATAACCCAAAATACAGCAGTTACCCAAACAAAAATGTGATCCAAAGAAAAAGGAGCTGAAAGTGAATCAAGAGCTAAAGAGTAGGACTTGCAACTATCAGTTAGCTTACCAAGTCAGCACAACTAGTAAGCAGGCCCTAGAACTCCCTCTCAAACGCACACAATCAACAAATGGGCCCAAAACATGAGACAAAGCCTTTTTCAAGGCATTAACTCCAACAATCCTGTCCACAAGGATGAAGAAAAAGCTAAAGAAAAATCCTGGGTACGGAAGGTTGGATACTTAAAAGTTCAATGTCTTTCGACTTGAATTGACGTACTAGTGAAATGTGGCAACAACTTACTTTCAAAAATGAATATCTTACGATTTGAATTCCTTGTTGATCTTCGGTTGAGACCCCCACAACACATATCATACCTTTAAAAATGTTCATTCCGCAATATCAAGTGCAACGCTTTAAAGCCATGCGTTTACCCTGGTTTAGTGAGTGTTTTGGTGAGAAGCTTTGCTTTATCACATAGACGACGGCTAAACAATCACACGCACATAGGTGGCTTAGTGCTTCTCAATAGCACATCTCGAGTAAGCCATTAAGAACATAAGTCCAACCTTTATTTACTCACACAATCCATCAAGTGTGTCTCAAAGCACCACCAAAACTGGCTATGGATCATGTATGGCCATAGGAATGTAAGATTTTAAGCCCATCAAGATTCATACTCTAATCTTGACTTAAGGACCTCAGCCCCATTCCCCTCGACGATTCGAGAACTACTCTTCTCGGTAATCCTTTTGTGAAAGGAACTGAAATATTGCGTTCAGACTTCACATAGTCTACAGCAATCACTCCATTTTTCAGGAACTGTTTCACCACAGCACGCCTGATTTGGATATGTCTTTTCTTACCATTGTAGACATCATTCTTAGCAATGTTGATGGGTAGTTGACAATCACAGTGCAGGGAGACTGGTGCAACCTGTCGCCCCCACACATGTATGTCAGCTAGTAAGTTTCTCAACCAATCTGCTTCTTGACTTGCCAGCTCAAGAGCAATAAACTCGGACTCCATGGTGGAGGTTGCTATACTCGTCTGTTTCACAGACTTCCACGATATAGCTCCTCTACCTAAGGTGAACACAGAACCACTTGTGGAACTTGTTTCATCATTACCTGCAATCCACTTCGCATCAGCAAATCCTTCTAACACAGCAGAATATTTACCGAAATGCAGACATGAATTAACCGTCCCTTTCAAGTATCTTAGTAAACGTCGAAGAGCATTCCAATGTTCACCATTAGGGTTATGAGTATACCGACTTAGCCTACTAACAGCATAAGCAATGTCAGGTCGAGTACAGTTCATGAGAAACATCACACTTCCTATAATTTTAGCATATTCTTCGTGGGATACACTATCACCCAAGTTTTTACGCAGAGGTATACTAGCATCATAAGGAGTTCTAGCGGGTATAACATCAAAACTATCAAATTTCTTCAACACTTTCTCAACATAATGAGATTGACTTAAGGATATTCCATATGAGTTTTTTTATCAATTTGACTCCAAGAATAACATCAGCTTCTCCTAAGTATTTCATCTCAAAATGTGATGACAGAAATTGTTTGATTTTATTTACAACAAATAAATTAATACAAGAATTAACATGTCATCAACATATAGGCAAATAATCACACAGTCTGATCCAAACATCTTGGAGTACACACATGAATCAGAATTGTTAGTTATGTAGCCATCTTCTATCAAAGTGTTGTGAAATTTCTCATACCACTGTTTAGGTGCTTGTTTTAGACCATATAGTGATTTTCTCAATTTACACACCTTACTCTCTTGACCCTTAACCACAAACCCCTCGAGTTGTGACATATAGATTTCTTCTTTTAGGTCACCATTCTAGAAAGCAGTTTTAACATCCATCTGATGAACAACAAGATCATGAATAGCAGCCAGAGCAATAAGAGTTCTAATGGTGGAAATCTTAGTCACAAGTATCAAAATTATCAATCTTTCTTTTGTTTAAATCCTCTCACCACAAGTCTAGCTTTGAATATTTCTATTGTACCGTCAGGTCTGAGTTTCCTTTTGAAAATCCATTTACTACTAATGGGTTTACTACCCTTAGGTAAATATGTCAATTTCAAGGTCTGATTAAATGCAATAGAATCTAACTCATTTTTAATAGCTTCTTCCCAAAAAATAGCATGTATGGATCTCATAGCTTCATCATACGTTTTTGGGTCATCTTCTATTAAATAGGCAGAAACGAATTCAAAGCAAGCACAATCACCACAAGCATTTTCAGTTAAGAATGTTGTGATAAAATCATCTCCGAGTGTTTTTTCAATTCTAGGCCTCTTACTCCTTCTATGTTCACTAGCATGATCACCAACAATACTACTACTAGCATGCATAGAATTATCAACGGGATTAACAGGCATATAAGACAAATCAGGAGGTGAATCAACAACTTTCTTTAAAGGAAAAACATGCTCAAAAAACTCGGCATCTCTTGCCTCAGAAATAGAACGATCATTCAATGACATGAATCTATAAGCAGCAATGTTTTGAGCATAACCAATGAAAATGAAATCATGCGTCTTAGGTCCTATGGTAGGCCTCTTTAAACTTGGTAAACTAACTTTAGCCAAACACCCCCACACTTTAAGAAAGCTTAAGTTAGGGGCATAACCCTTCCAAAATTCATAGGGTGTCTTGTCTAATTTCTTATGAGGTACCCTGTTAAGAATGTGACAATCTGAAAGCACTACTTCCCCCCACATATCGTCAGAAAGGCCAGAACTTAAAAGCATAGCATTAATCATTTCTTTTAAAGTTCTGTTTTTACGTTCAGCTACTCCATTGGACTGAGGTTGGTAAGGTGGACTAGTCTCGTGAATTAATCCATTTTTCTCACAAAAATCTACTAAATAATTAGAGCTGTATTCACCACCTTTATCATACCTGACTCTTTTAATATTTTGTCAAGTTGATTTTCTACCTCAGCTTTGTATTTAATAAACATCTCTTCAGCTTCACTTTTATTCTTAAGCAAATACACTTTAGTGTACCTTGAGTAACCGTCAATAAAAGTAGCATAATAAAATTTACCATCTTTACTCATAGTAATCTTGAAGTCAGCTAGGTCGGTGTGAATTACCTCGAGAAGACTCGTATGTCTAGTTTTAACCGGTTTACTAGGCTTCTTACTAAACTTAGCTTCTACACAAATAGGACATTTAGTGAAGACTTCGGTTGTTAAAGAAGGAATAAGCGACATTGCTTTCAATTTTTTAACCGATTTATAATTCACGTGACCTAATCTAGCATGCCAAACATCAATAGACTCAACGATATAAGCAGAAGCAGAAATTTTATTAATAAAAGCAGAGGAGTCAACATTCCAAACAAATAAACCACCACTAAGATAACCCTTGCCCACGAAGTCCCCATTGCGAGACATTACGACCTTGTCAGCCTTAAAAACAAGTTTCACACCAACATTGTTCAATAAGGCACCAGACACTAGGTTTCTACGCAGGGTACGGACATACAATACATTACTAAGAGCAAGAGTTTTCCCAGAGGTTAGTTTAAGAGAGACCTTGCCTTTTCCTGTGATCAGAGAAGAGGAAGAGTTACGCATGTAGACTTTTTCACCGTCAGCTACATCTTCAAATTCAGCAAACAACTCTTTGTTAGCACAAAGATGCCTTGAAACTCCTGTATCCAGAATTCAATCAATAGCATTTGCCACAAGATTGGCCTTAACCACCACCGCAACAATAATATCATCATCTGATTCAGCAGTGTTGGCTTGGGCGGCTTGACCAACTTTCTTTTGAGGACACTGGCATGCTTTGTGACTCGTTTGTCCACACACATTGCATACCAGGTTTGGATTCGACTTATGGATCTTGAGAACTGGCTTGGTGGAGTTTCCTTGATTCTTTCCCTTAGCACCTTTTCCTTTACTTGGACCCTTGCTCTGACCCTGACCCTGACCCACTTTATTCTTACCCTTATTATTGCCATGCGATGGATCCCCAACTTCAACAAGGTTAGCCTTAGTGGAGACAGACGACGTTAAGACAGACCTATCCTTAAGGCGATTAGCTTCCTCGGTCCTCATGTGACCGATAAGCTCTTGAAGCGACAAATCATTCTTTTTATGTTTCAGTTGGTTCTTATATTCACTCCAAGAGGGGGGAACTTTTCAAGCAAGACGTTAGCTAGAAAAACATCATCTAGTTTCATACCCTCGTTAGTGACATCAGCACACAGATTCTCATACATGCGAACCTGTTCCATAATAGGTTTACCATCTTCCAATTGAAACCCCAGCCACTGTCCAACTGCATATTTCTTTTTAATTACCCGCATCATCTGGCCCATATTTTTTCTCTAAGTTCTCCCAAATAGTCTTAGAAGATTTATGGACCATAAATAAGTCAAAGAGGGTATTGGTCATATGATTAAGGAGATGACACCTAGCAGTCTTATTATCCTTATCATGTTTCTTAATTTTTTCCTCATTCGACTTAATAGAAGCAGTGGGAGGAGGAGTGGTCTCCGTCGTTAAGGTGACAGAAGGTTTAGGAGGGTCAATAAACAAAACTTAATCAATATCTAACTACTCAAAAAACATGAGTAATTTTTGTGACCACCTCCGATAATTCGGAATAGCTTTCTTCAAAATTATAGCCATTAATACGACAGTAGAAATATAGTTTTCAAATTTTTGGACGAGACGAACAATAAAACGAAACGAGATACTAAACCGAAAGGAGTAGAGCAAATAATTTGCAGGAGACCACGTGAAAGTCACTAAAAGATTTGGCAGAGGCAAAAAATAAGCAAGTTGCATGCAAGGAAAGACCAAATCCAAGATAAGTGAAAAGACAGGCCACGAAAAGAGAAAAGGAGAAATAAGCGGAGGAAAACCAGGAAGTGAACAGAGAGCACCTATCGAAACGGAAGGACAAAACAGTGTCGTGGTAAGGGAGTCACTGACTTGAAAACTATATCGGCACAATTGAGGTGGAAATCGTTTACTAGGCGGAAGTTTCCCAAGGTGAACACTGCAACCTCGAAACCCGACCACTCGAGCTAAGAAGTGTATTGGAATGGACAGTACTATACCCAAAAAATTCAGAAGCAAAATAATTGAGGAGGTATGCAAACACTGTAAACATTATACAGTATAGAGAATGAAGGAACTGTTGATTGTATTTTTATTTTTTTGTGTTTTGTGGAGTGGTAGACTGCTCTATTTATAACCCAAAATAGAGCAGTTACCCAAACAAAATTGTGATCCAAAGAAAAAGAGCTGAAAGTGAATCAAGAGCTAAAGAGTAGGACTTGCAACTATCAGTTAGCTTACCAAGTCAGCACAACTAGTAAGCAGGCCCTAGAACTCCCTCTCAAACGCACACAATCAACAAATGGGCCCAAAACATGAGACAAAGCCTTTTTCAAGGCATTAACTCCAACATTAAACACATGTTATCGTATCATTTGCTACAACCGATACTGAACCAAATAGTTATAATGAGGCCATTATGGGAAGAGCAAGCAAAGTATTGAAAGCAATGTTTCTAAAAGAAATCTTCCAAAAATTAATCCAGTATTCCGAAGAGAAAAGGGAGATTCTATATGACCAGCCATGAGGATCCAATTTGCTTAATTTTGAACAAAAATGTTTCAATGAGATTAGTAAAGTCATTTTTATGCACAAGCTTTAACCTAACTTTGCAAAAATAAAATGCAAAACTACTCAACATTTCATTTGTGTCGAGTTTCTGTAACAAAAGTCAGAGAAGAAATATTCAAGAGCACTTAATTACCATCTACCAAACAAAGAATGTAATTTTAAAATATATTGTATCGAGCAGCACCAAAATCAAAAAGATAAAGGACGAAAACACGATATTAAGGCTATCCTTTCTGAGGACAGAAGCACAGCACGATAAATTCATAGACGGATACTCACAATAAAAATCATTAGATGGTTCAATAGCGAGCTAAAATCTCATATCATATATATCAATCATTCGGATGGATTTTCATCAAACTTCTCTTGAACTTCTCGTAACATATCCTCTATCCTATCACCCTCATTTAAATTAGGCGTTTCAGGTAAGTTATTCTTATCATTTCCTTCCTTATCTTCCCCATGCCAAATCCAAACAATATATGTTCTATCAAAAGCTGATTTGCTTAGATGATTAAGTATTTCATCGGCTCTTTTATATAAAAAATTATGACAATTAAAACAAGAACAAGGTAGCTTAGTACGCCCTCTAGAGTTCTTTACGGCGAAATTGATAAATTCTTTTACTCTAGCTATATACTCAGGGTCACCTGGTTTTGACAATGATATCCAACTACGATCCATATCTACAAACATTGTAAAGAAAATTTCATGTGCCTCGCTAACTACTATTGATAATTTATTCAAATCAACCGACTAAATACGGAATTATAATAGTTGTTCACATAATCTATCATAAGTCTGACTGTTGGACATTTCGGAAATTTTTATCAAATCTAAGTTAATTAAAAACTTTACAAAAATCAAAGTGACAAACCATAAAGCCAGCACCAAATCAAACAAAAACAAACAATGTTCGAGATTTCGACACCTTAAAACAGAAATATACACTTCATCCATTCAACTTAATTAACCAAACAAAAGCAGAAAACTCGACAACATAAACCCTGAAATACACACTTCACCCATTCAACTGAATCGATTAAACAAAAATAATGGTAATTAAACAAATTCCACAGCATAAAACCTAAAATCCACATTTCATCTGGTCAACTAAATCAATCAAAAGAAAACTAACAATAAACAATCAATCAATCAGAAGCAAATACGATCACCGACAACCGATCAGAAGCAAATACGCAAAAACAAAATTGGGAGAGAAAAAAAAAAACCTGAAACTTGGGCGTGGGAAATTTGCAGTTCACGTTCGAATTTTGTAGAAAACTTGGGCGTTGATTTGCTGCAAAATTTAGGGACGGAGTACGTAGGCTGCAAAATTCAAGTGGATGAATTTTAATTTGGGTGGGGACGAAGACGTGGGTGCGTGGGACTGGGAATGAAATAGCTTAGGGAGTACGTATAGACGCGATTTAGCGCGCATATTTAGTGGGAATTTGTTTGTAGTTAAGAGACCGGTTATTTGTAATTAAGGTTTCTTAATCTATGAAACCGGTTATATAAGTTGACTGGTGTGTTAAACATAATTTTAAGAAACCGTGTATATTAGATAAATGGTCTCTTAAATTAAGAAACCGGTTAGGTTGTCCAACCGGTGTATTATCAATGATTTTAAGAGACCGGTCACAAAAAATAAATGGTTTCTCATTATTAAGAAACCGGTTAGACAATCTAACAAGTGTGTTAGGGGTGGTCTCTTAGGGCATCTTTGTAGTAGTGTAATAACACTAAGATCCAAGACAAGACTAATAATTAAAATCGACAAGTAGTAAGGAGTAGAGAACTTAATAATCAAGACCTAAAGACTTCTCCTTGATTCGATTGCGACACCTCCACAAGTAGTGCTTCCTTCTTTCCTCTAGTTGAAGTCTCGTCACCCGACGGACTGCTCCGAGCTCCAAATTATCGTCATTTCCGATTACTAATATGCTTGGGTATTTTCGTGGTTGCTTGCTTGGGTCATTCATGATTGTGAATTGGATATTTATAGTTACATTGGGTTGAATTTTTGGAGTATAATTTCTAGGTAGAAATATGGAAAATTGATCGGAATAGGAGATACGAGAGAAATTGAGCTTCAATAATCTCATTGTTGTTGATACTTCTTATGTTTTTTCATATCTCCCTCAATATTTTTTCCTTTTCCTTTGTTGAGATTCCATGCCCTTTGCTTTCCTTTAACACCTGCAGGACATTAGTCTCCCTTGCATGCGGGCTGCTTTTCTTTTCTTTTAGATCCAATCCACCGGTCCATTATATATGTGTTGGGCCCGTTATCACTTGAACTTGTTATCTCAACTAGTTGATAACTGGGTCGGGTTAGCATTCCGTTTAGTTGATTATCTTTTGTTGTCTCGTTCCGCTTTCATCGATCGTCCTTGTTCATTCGATCAACTCGTACCTTTAATTCATAATAGGTACTCCCTCCGATTTTTATTGTTCTTCCCATTTGTTTTTTGGGTGGAAAATAAGTGTAGGAATGTGTGGCTAAAAAAAGAAAGAGAATGAGAGAGAAATGTAAGGGTAAATCTAGACCACATGTTGATGGCCTAAAATAGAAATAGGGAAGAAAAAGTGATTCAACTCAATTAGAAAATAGGGAAGAACAATAAAAATCAGAGGGAGTACAATTTAGCCAATTTTATTCTAAAATAATATTCACTTGAGTAAATATCCAAATTAACGGAAAGTACACTATATAATCCAAATAACATTGTAAATGTATTAACGACACATAAAAATGGGTACAAATATGAGTAAATAACGAGTTATCACATTACCAATTCTTATTCACGAATTTATGTTTTACCCCATAATGATCTTATCTTTAAGTTTGTAAATCCTCTTCCAGGACCAGCTGGAATTATCATACTTAGGGCTCGCTTGGGATGGGGGTAATTATTCCGGGGATAATAGAGCAAAAATGAACTAGAAAATGACGGAAAGTAGTGATGATGTTAAGCGGAAATGAAGAAAATTAAGGAAATCTAGCTTATTTGAGGGGAAATTATTACTCTCCTCTCCCCCCAAGTAATGCATTACCCCCATTGAGGGGTAATTATTCCCCCTCGTATCTCTTTTACACTATAAAATTTTACAATCAAGTAAGAAGCTCATCCATTTCTAGTTTATTTTTGCTCTATTACCCCCGGAATAATTACCCCATCCCAAGCGAGCTCTTAAGTTGAATCTGAGTCCATTCAAGACACCTTAAGAATTTAATCTTTATCCATTTAACCCATAGATGATCCTTGTTGGCTATCCAGCAGATATATTTAGCCATATTTGCCAAATTCCAGGTCACTGAATCCTTGATACTGAATTTGTCATTCTTCTTATCGTTACAAATATGGTCCCAAGAATTAAGTGGAGCAGTAATATATGAGTAATTTTCTTTCCATAGAAAGTTCCTGCAGGACGAGCGACCCTGGTGAATCCACCCTAGGCTTGATCCCAACGTATGCGATATATGTAATCGGTCAAGCTTCCCCGCACCCTGTGTGATAAGCTGGACAAAAAATCACGCATCTTCTTATGGGGCGGTAGTGATGACAAGAGGGGAATCAACCTGGTTTGTTGGGATGAAATCACAAAAGAAAAAGAGAATGGTGGGCTCGGTCTTAAATCCATTGCCAAAAATAATGTCTCCTTCATGGCGAAACTTGGGTGCAGAATGATGACGGAACCTAATGCTCTTTAGCTTGGGTATTAAGACATAAGTATTGTAAGGGGCGTTGTGATTTAGGCATGTTCAAGCCCAAAAATAATTGTTCTATTTTGTGGCAAGGTATCGTGGAGGGTGCATTTGGCACGAGTAAAGAAGGGCTTCAACATCTCCATAAAATTGGGAATTAACACGCTATTCTGAAACAGTCGTGGGTTACGGAAGGACCCCTTGAAGAGCTGGTGATTTACCAAATCCCACATGAAACAGAAAACTATAAGGTAGAAGACATGTAGGAGGAAGGTTCAGGGTGAAATGAGAGCTCTTTGCTGACTTGTTCCAGCCTGACCATTGCATCGCTGGAAGTTCAACAAGGGAGAAAGAAGATTGTGTGTATTGGGCAAGAACGCCTAATGGTCCGTTCACCATTAATTTAGCCTTAACGTTGTTGCAAGAGTGACGTGATGCTAATTTAACCCACATTTATGCCCATTTAGACCTATATCCATTCGCTTTTTGTGTGACTATTGCGCGTTTATTTCTGTTTTATAGTTTTTTTCGCACTAGAGACCTCTCTTGTGCATATTACGTGTTTTTGAGTGTTTTTCCTATCATTATTGTAGAATTTATTCATCCGGGAGCTCATTCGAGCCTATAGGGCCATAATAGAGCGAAATTCCGACTCGATAAATAGGAAAAGAGCCAAGGTCTAAGTCCAAGAAGCAAAACCATGCATAGTGGCGAAAACAGGGATCAACGGGCAAGGTTAAACACGAAATGGATATATCTAGAGTTCTAGACTTTAGATGTAAGCTATTCAAGTTGGAGGTGAAAACTTATTTTCTTAGCTTTCCAACGACATATCGCACGTCTCAATCGAACAAGAAACGAGAGAGTTTTGCCCGACAGTGTTTCCTCCCCAGACTGCCATTTCGGGCAGGAAAATTCACTAGGCGAAATTTTCTCCGACGGTATTTTGTCCACCTCGAAAAGAAGTCCGCAGGGCGAAGTTTCTCCCTATGAAGATCCACAAGGCAAAGTTTCATTTCATCAAGAGCAAAAATCAATTTTCTACCATCATATTCTATCATTCTAATCTAATCACAACACTAGTCTAGTTCTAAATCTAATTAGAAGTTGAAGGGTTTTAGAGGGTTTTTGTGGGAGAAACTCTTGAATTTCTTCATCAAGCTTGTATATGATTCTTTATCGTCTTCATGGTGATTTTCCACCATTGTTGTTGGTACCTTCTTCTCCTCCTCCTCCTTCTTCTTCTTCTTCTCTATTTATTGTTTTTTTGCTCTAGTTTCCTCTCTAGTTTATTGTTTTCTTTAGTTTTTCTTATATCGTTTTGGTTTTTGTTTAATCTTGTTCTTAGTTTTCTTTTCTCCATAATCGTGTTAAATTAAATTTTCCTCTCACTTTCTAGTATGAATTTCCAGCCTATTCCCTTTTCTTTGTTTGTATTCAAATCTCCATGAATAGTAAGTAGAATTTTTGTTAGGGGGTTAGGGGAAGAAGAAATTGAGTGTCATGAATTGAAGATTTATTGCAATTGTGTTGATTTATCAAGTATGAGATTGTTGTATTTTTGTTGACTTTGTTTGGCCAACATAGTTGACATTGACTCACTCTTATGAATATGAGGTAACTCGGGGTATGAGTAACCTTGTCTTGAGACCGTAGCTTATTCACCACGAAGTGGGTTTTAGTGAGGTTGGGTAGGGAAACCGAAAGATGATTCTCTCCTTATCGACTTCGCAACCGATTGTTTGACTCCTTGATTTGTGTTTCCCGATTTTTTTCTCCCCGGCTCCTGGTAATGCCTTTCCTTATAGATTTCATCTTGATCATTTTAGTCTCGTTATCTAGTCTAGCTTTAAACCACCTAAAACCCTCCAAAATAGACCTCAACCCCTTATGGGCTTTGACTTGACCGACTTGTTAGCATATTATTAACATGACATAAATAAAACATAATTCCCATAAATCTTTGAACAACATGAAGGTCACAAAAGATTAATTAAGACGAGATTAAGACATACCTCATTACGGAATAAGTCGAAATCTGATACGAACGATATTAGATTCTATAAGACATCTTCATAGATAATAAGACGACCTCGGATAATAATAATAATACGTCTTCATATTATCTTCAAATAATAATAATAATAGGTCTTCAAATAATAATAGGTCGGTTTCATAGTTAATAGGCATGGTTTCTCTCCTTTGCCCCATAACGTAATAATTGTTGTTTTTACCTTAATAATACGCATTCATGCATTAGTATTACGTTTTCATTCATCATGGAGTTTCTGATGGGGAAGACTCCATTATATAGGCAGAGAGAGGACCAGTTTCCTATTAGGGTTTTAGATTAAGATAATCTCGACCTTCCATCAAGGTTGAGTAAATATGGAAAAACTCCTTATTTAGTCCGATATTATTGTGATAGCATATCTCTTAAAGATTCGATTTCCAATAAGAACATAATTATGAGGAAGAAATATTAGCATAATAATAGGGAAGATATATTGCATATCCCATAATATTATTATAGCATAAAATATTCTTACACGACTTGCATATTCCGGCCCTAGGATCGATCTCAACTTCCACAACTACATTTGTTTGTGTTGTCTGTCGAATATAAATATTGTTTGTGCGGTGTGCGACAACTGCGCATAAGAGAGTCGTTAAATGAAGACAAAGGCACTAATTGGAAACTCCCCTAGAAAGTGGATGTCCCTCAAGACCCTCAATGAACGGGGATGTTCTTATGGCTACTTATGCATGATAGGATAATGTCAAATGTTAATAAGGTGAAGCGTGGCATGAGTAAGAATCCATATTGCACGGGATGTGACTATGTGAGCATGAAGAAGAAATGACTATTCACTTAGTCCAAGATTGCAGGCTAGCAAAAATGGTTTGGTCCGCGTTTAATGATGCCAGTCTGATGTTTGAGCAGCAGGGAGGGTCGATTAAGGATTGGATTCAAGCAAATCTCACGGGCAACAAACTAGAAATTGGTCCATGATTGGACAATAGCCTTTGCTATCACCGTGTGGTGGATATAAAAATGGAAAAACTAAAGAACGTTTAACAGAGAAGATGAGATTCCAAGTAAAACATCTCGATTTCTAGCGAGGAAAGTTGAGGAAGTAAAGAAGGTAATGAGAAAAGGAGTATCAGATCCGGCTAACTCGACAGGACAGACTGAAATTCCCGTCAAATGGATTGTTGCGTCGAACGATTGGACAACCCTCAACATTGATGAGTATCGAAAGGAAATATAGGTAGCGTGGGAGCAGGAGGTGTGTTTCATGACAGTACATGGATGAACTTGGTGGATTTTGTGAAAAAAATTGAGCTTAGCCTCAGTCACTCGGGAGGAAATAATGGCTCTTAGACGGGGATTGATAATTGGCAAGGAAGACTACAAAAAACTAATAATCCATCCAGACTCTAAGGTCGTAGTATAATTGTTACAACAGGAACACAACTTTCCAAATGCACACTCACACATGATTAAGTAAGGTTGAGCACTTATAGAGGATAATACATGGACGGTGAAGATAATATAATGCATGTTAATTGGGAAGCCAACAAATGTGCCGATTAGCTAGCCAATTTGGGAGTTACGCAGAGCAACCAATTAACGACCATTGAATTTGAAGACACTCCGGCACAGCTGTTGAAGTTAGTCGATCAAAACTTAGCAGGGGTCCTATGGTCTAGATGTATTCCATCATCAGTTTAGGGCTATGAGCCTGGATGCTTATGGTCCAACCCACTTTGTACACCAAAAAAACATTAGGAAGATCAGGATACTAAGCTAAATACTTGTACAGGTATGTACTGATAGTTAACCACGAACATAAACTGAGTAACAATTCGATGTTCGAGAGACAAATGTGAACTACTTTAGATTTGCATACCGTCCTATCCAAACCAAAAATGCAATAATTTCTCGACACATTCAAGTACATCTAAGATTTACCGCCAGGCAGGTTTCATACGAAGAAGTACCCTAAATGGATAGGAAGGTTTATTACTTGACCATTGCCACAGATTGCCTCCTCCTGGTCGAAGCCTCAACGTAGCATATATTCACTTAGAGGCATATTGGAAGATATCTTGGAAGCATCCAACTGGTTCCATTGTTTATCTTTTAAATACATGAGTTTTTTGTCCGAAGACACCTAACATTTGGCCCTTCTGTAAAGAAAGGTACCTAAAGTTTTTTTTTGGCTCAAAAGTACTTTAAATTTACATTTCTTTATTAAAAGCACCAAACACCAACTTCCGTCAAAAAATCGTCAATATTGACTTCCGTCCTTTAGGGTGCGTTTGGATAAGAGGAAATGGAGGGAAAGGGAGGGGAGGGAAAGGGAGGGATGGACTATCCTTTGTTTGGATACTGTTCCGGTATGGAAACAATTAAACCCGACTTTGAGTCCGGATCTTAACAAATGTAATTGAAGTTCAAAGTGATCGATTCTAGCCTTCCTTTGATCTCCCCTTCTCCTCACTCCGATGGTCGAACTTCCCCGGCGGAGATGGTCTGTCCCTGCACAAGGAACGCACAGAGCCCCGGAGGTGTCCGGGGGAACCCTCTCCGATGCCTAAGTCAGTTCGTGATCGGCCTTTAGGAACCTAGCTCGTGAGGAACTAGGTGACGGTTATAGAGTGAGAGTCTAGAGAGAGAATTCCAACGCCTTTCTTGTGGGAAATGGAAGAGTATTTATACCTTCCCACAAGAGAGAGGAAGGAGAGAGAGAGAGAGGGAGAGAGAGAGTGGGAGAATGGGTGAACGAGAGGGTGACAAGTGGCTTCACCTCATCCACTCATTCCCCTTTACCTTAGGCAAAATGACGGGAGAGGGCCCCTGGTCTCCTCTGCTCCTGCTAGGCATGCGAACACCCGAGGACCAGAAGGCAGGGGGTCCTGGTTGCCCTGCTCGGCGGGCGTTAATGCCCTGCCGGGCAGGTGGGTGCCTTGGAGTGATGAATCCTCGCATAATGGCCTGCCGGGCAGGCCCCTCTTCGCTCCTGGGTCGGGCCATCCTGGGACCCAAATGGCGGGCGACCCATTGCAGGCTACCGACCCCCATCAATTGGCCCTCGCCGGCTAAGGGGAAGCAGGGCTCTCCTTGGCAGGCGATCTTCTAGGATGGGAGGTTGACTCCTTGGCATTTAATGCGTTGCATGTTCTCGAGGAAAGAAACTCAACTGCATTGGGTATGCAAAGAGTTGGAATGTTTTTTCGGCTTATGATTACCTCTTTTGCAAAGAGGAATTTTGGGCAGCGTGCCCTCTCAGTGATTGGTTCTTCTCTTTACTGAAGTGGTTGGGGTGCCATAAATGGTGGGTCTTATCCTTGTATAAATTCTAATCCTCACCACTTTCACGTTCTATCCTCAATTCTTCTTCTAGCTTCATTTTTTCTTACAAGAACAATGTCTTGGGTTAAGAAAACAGTTCTTCGCTGTGGAGTTCGTGTGGGTACTTTTCGCTTTAAAGGATTCTGGAGACTAAGATATCCAAGGGCGGCTTTTCTGGCCCTGCGTCGCAGTAGGCGGCTTCGGCTTCGCTCTTCTCGGAATGCCAGGAGGAGAGCCGCCAGAAGGAGAGCTGCTAGGGTAGGCAAGCGTCCTATCAAATCCTTATCCCCACTTGGGCCCATGACTGGGCGCTGCTCTGGCTGCTTTGATCGGGGGTACTATACGTGCTTCCCCTGGCTACACCCAGAGCAGTTGGTTCCTAACTGCCCTGAGTTTAACTCATCCCCTGAGTCGGACCCTTCTTCTCCTGTGAAGAAGACGGGTTGTGGTTCCTGTGATGATGTCAGGACGGTCCCTTATGGCAGGGACTGGGATATCTGCAGTCGTGATTCCTGGGATAGTGAAGGTCAAGGCTACTCCTCCGGCGGTGACGAGGAGGACTTCCCTACTGATCCTTTCAAGGACTCAGATGATTGGGACTGGGGGTCAGCTCTGGATGACTACAGCCCAAGGAATTACTCGGGCCCTGATGATGACTAGGTCTGCTCAGGGCTCGCAGGCTGGTTAATTGAGCCAGAAAGTCAGGCTCTTTTTGTACTTTTTTATTTGTTGTTGAATGTAACTTGCCCATTTTTGGGCCTTTCAATGAATGAAAAATCAGGCTGTTTGTTTATGTTTTTGTTGCTTCTTTTTTTTTTGAATGAATGCGGGGATGACGTCACCGGGTGATCAGTCCTCTAACACCCTTTGCCTTTTGGAGGCCTTTCTTGGGAAGAGGTGGGCGGTTCATGTTCAAAATGCGACACGTGGGGTAGTTCTTGGGGAGGTACCGTTAGAGGGCGACCCTTCATCTATCTGGGCTTATATAAGCCTCTCTCCTACCCCTATTTCCCTCTTTCACACTTTTCAAACTCAAAAAACCCTCTTCATTCCTCCATTGTTGAGAACTTTTTCTTAAGACTGAGGAGCTTCTCCCTTCGGATTTTCAAGCGGCGATCATCGTTTCTAGGTTAGAATCTTGCCCTTGTACCCTTTTCTTCTTAATTTCTTCATATCTTCCCTTATTGAATCAATGTCTCGCGCTCGTATTCTTACCTTTATTGATCTGTTGTTTGAGAGGACGGAGGGTGGGGAGGAGGGTAGGACTAACCTGGCCTCCTCCTCTGGGGTTAGGTCTACTGGGGAGGATCACTTTGAGGGAGAAGATGCCAATTCCCCTGAACCTGCCCCCTTTGATGTCGTTGATTCCGACGACGAGGCCATGGAGATAAAACCTTCTAGAATACCCGGTCCCCTTGTCCCCAGGGAGAAGGGGAGGACATATTATCTAGATAAGGCCAAGTACCAGATCCCTTTGAGGACTTACCCTGAAGCCAAAAATCGAGATTTAATTTTGGCACTTAACGCTGCTGAGGCCATTGAGGGTTTTTACAATTTGGGGGAGGGGTATACGATCGTAATCCCAGGGGAAAAAGACACAGTATGTTGTCCCTCTAACGGCTGCATAGCCGTCTATCACAAAAGTTTAGAGTTCGGCCTGCGATTCCCCCTGCACCCTTTCCTGGAGGAGGCCTTCAGGAGGATGAATGTGGCCATAGCCCAGTTAACTGCTACTGGGATCAGGTCGTTAATATCCTATACCTGGACCTGCATCTTTCATGGGGAGGGGCCCACCATTAACGCCATGCGTTATATGGTGGGGCTGCAGATGGTGTCCTCATCAGGGGGGGTGGCTCCCCTGGATACTGGTCCCTTCAGAGGCAGAAGGGATACACTTTAGTCTGGCCGGCCTTAAACAGTCTGAAAGACTGGAAGAACAATTTTTTATATGTACACAGCGCTTCTGGGTGGAAGATTCCTAGGCACTTTAGGAATCATGTCCATACTCGCCACGAAACTCGTGAGGAGTACCATCCAGGCGTTGGGGGGAAGGCCTTGGAGGTAAAATTGAACAGGCTGGACGAGAAAGTGATCAAGAAATTTGTGGCTGTTACTGATAAGTCCGGCGTTTGCGGCCCTGGCTTCTGGCTCCCTCATGCAAAGCTCATTACCACGGATAACTATTTGGGCCGCGTGGACCTGATTCCTGGCCTTGAAGAAGGTAGTTCGGGGATTTTCATCGGCCTTGTTGCTCTGTTTTTCTATGTTTCTTCTTAACTGGTTATTCTTTTACCCTGCTGATTCCAATTCTCGCCTCTGGTCGAGGAAGGAGGTAAGGCGACTTGGCTTGAACGAGGATTTCTTGATTGTTTCAAAGCGCCCTCCCTTCCTTCGAGCTACAAGAAGGGTGAGAAGAATCTAATGAGGTTCGTGAAGAGTCTCTCAGCCAGTCGAAGGCTCCCCCTTCCTCCAAGACTGCCGCCTGCAAAGCCGACAGCTCCTCCCTCCGATGTTCAAGGTGCAGAGGCGGAGGTCACCTCAGAGGCCACCCCTTCCCCTGCCGGCAAGCGGGGTGATTCCCCTGCTGGGACTCACACTCCCCAGGGATCACACCTTGCTGACTCTGAAGGAACTGGGGAGAGTGTCCCCCTGGAATGCAGGAGAAAAAGAGATAGGGAACCCTCTGGGGCTACCCATGTGGTTGTCCTGGAGACCGATGTTGAGACCCCTGAGCCTAAGCGCCCTGCCCGTGACATTCCAGGCACCCTCTTCTCAGAGGAGAACACTGAATTCCACTATACTGCTAGCGATAGTGTGGATGTGTCTGCATTGCTATCAGACTCTGGGGCCGTCTTGGCAGACCGCCTCACTAAGTCTGTAACTTCTACCTCCCACCAAGTGATTCAGTATATTCAGCGCACCTCCAGGGTGCTACAAGCCTCTGCTGAGTTGGCGGCTCTTAGCCGCCTGAGCGATGAGGAGCTGGTTGTCACTCCTGGGGCTCCCCCTCCTGATCGTCTGGCCATGGTTGAGAGGGATGTCGCTTTAATCAGCAACTTGAAGGATAAGTTGGCAAAGCAGGAGGGTGAGATGGAGGAAGTGAAGGGTCAGGCGACTCAATGGAAACTTCAGGGGGAGAAGGCTGTGAGAGAAGTGTCAAAGCTGGAGGCGGACTTGAAAGAGAGCAGGTTGGCGGTGGAGCAGGTAAAAAAGTCCTTAGCTAAAATGGAGCATGCGAAAAGAAGGGCGGTCGACTTGGAGGAGCGTTTGTCCAAGGCTGACTCAGAGCTTAAGCAGGCCTAGGCTGATCTGAAGGTCAAAGGCAAAGAATGGCAAAAGGAGAAAGATACCATCCTGGAGGGAACCGAAATCGCGGTGGATACGAGTTCTCAGGATGGGGCCAACTCTTCGCTGGAACTCGTCATGGAAGTGATCAGGGAGATGTTCCCTGATTTCAACGAGGAAGCCTTCAGAAGCCTTTACTCTATCAAGAATGAAGCTCGGGCTAGCAGGTCGGCTGAGGAGGCTGCTGGTCCTAGTAAGGATGCCCCCAACGTTTAATGTGCAGGGGTTTTACCATCTCTTCTCTTGTACTGATCCTGCTGTGCTTTTATCCTTCGATAACTTTTAACTTTTGCGCCTGAGCTCTGATGGGCCGGCTGTCTTGTAATTTTTAGTCCCTTTGTTCTTGGATCTTTCTAATGTTTTTGGTGAAAACACTTAAATCTGTTATGAATGTCTTTTATTTCAGTCTGCTTTTTCCTTTTCAAAGATACGGCCTGACCCTGGATTCCGTTCGAAGCTCAGGGGGCTTGCCCCCTGCCTGCCCAGAGGCAGGGTGGGGTTTTTGATGTTTTTATACAAGGTTGGGGGGATTGCCCTCAGTCCTTGTTTGTTTTGGTGTGCGAAGCCTGGCCTGACCCTGGCTTTTGCTCGAAGTCTAAGGGGCTTGCCCCCTGTCTGCCCAGAGGCAGGGAGGGGTTTTTTTGGCGTTTTTTATACAAGGTTGGGGGGATTGCCCCCAGTCCTTGTTTTGGCGTGCGAAGCCTGGCCTGACCCTGACTTCTTGTTCGAAGTCCAGGGGGGCCTGCCCCCTGCCAGCCCAGAGGCAGGGAGGGGTTTTGGCGTTTTTTATACAAGGTTGGAGGGATTGCCCCCAGTCCTTGTTTTGGCGTGCGAAGCCTGGCCTGACCCTGGCTTCTTGTTCGAAGTCCAGGGGGCCTGCCCCCTGCCTGCCCAGAGGTAGGGAGGGGTTTTGGCGTTTTTTATACAAGGTTGGGGGGATTGCCCCCAGTCCTTGTTTGTTTTGGTTCATGGGACCCGGCCTGACCCTGGCTTCTGGTCGAAGTCCAGGGGGCCTGCCCCCTGTCTGCCCGGAGGTAGTCGGGGGGACTGAAATTTTTCTTGGGGGCCTATTTTTCTTTGTTTCAGCAACAGGGGGGCCTCCCCTTATTGCCCCCTGCTCGTTTGTGTGTAAAAAACTGCTAGCTTTGAACAGACAACGAGTATGGACTGCAAATTTTTCATTTCTTCGGAATTTGCTACAATCATTTGTGGTCGGAGTCGTCGACATTTCTGTTTTGACCGTCCTCCGCCGGTTTTTCTTTGAAAAGTAAAGAAAAAAAAGAGCTATCTAACTTCCTATTTTTAAACATAGTACTTCTTTAGAGTGTCTGCATTCCAGTGGGCGGCTAACTCTTGGCCTTCAAGGTTGGCGATCTTGTAGGTGCTTGGCCCCTTAATCTGGTTTACCTCGTATGGGCCCTCCCAGTTGGCGTTCAGATTTCCATGTTCACGCGATTTCCCTACCGCCTGCGTTTTTCTTAGGACTAAGTCTCCCACCTGGAAGCTTCTCTCATTTTCCATTCTGTTGTACACCCTTCTCATTTTTTGCTGGTAGGCAGCTATGTTAATGCTGGCTTCCTCCCTGACTTCGTGGACTAGGTCCAGGGCTTCAGCCATTGATGCTTCGTTATCTGCCTGATTATATTGTTGGGACCTCAGGGTTGGTATTCGGGCTTCTATGGGTAGCAAGGCCTCTGCTCCATAGACCAGGCCGAAGGGTGTCTGACCTGTAGACTCCTTGCGTGTGGTTCTGATTGACCATAGAATACTTGGCAATTCGTCTGCCCATCTGCCCTTGAGGTCGTCTACCATTTTCTTTAATCCATTCAGGAACTGCTTGTTGGTAGCTTCAGCCTGCCCATTAGTTTGTGGGTGGCAGACAGCGGAGTAGGCGACTGCTATTCCATGTCCTTCCAGCCAGACTCTCAGAGGGTCATTGTCAAACTGCCTTCCATGGTCAAACACCAGCATCTTTGGCAGGCCGAATCGGGTTATGATATTCCTCCAAATGACTTTTCTAACTGCAGGTTCAGTGATGTTAGGGACTGCTTCAGCTTCGATCCATTTTGTAAAGTAGTCAATCCCTACTATTAAGAACTTCCGACCTCCTGTAGCTGCAATAAAGGGGCCCAGTATGTCCATTCCCCATTGAGCGAAAGGAATGGGGGAAAGGATTGGCCTGAGCTCCTGGGCTGGAGCATGGATTGACGGGGCAAAGAGTTGGCACTTTCTGCATTTTCGAGTCAGATCTCTTGCGTCTGCTAGCAGGGTCGGCCAGTAGTACCATGCCCTCAGGGCTTTGTGTGCCAGGGACCTTCCTCCTATGTGGTGCCCGCAGATTCCTGAATGAATGTTGTATAGAACTTCCTCCGCCTGCCCTGCCCCTAGACACTTGAGCAGGGATGAGGAAAACGACTTTTTGTACAGGTCATCCTCCTCTGAATGGGAGCATTCGGCCAGGAAATCTGCCAGGGCTTACGCTTTTATGGCTGCCCTGGGCTGATAGGATATTCCGAGCCCGCTTAACACGACGGCCCATTTCAGCAGCCTTCCTGGTTTCTCAAACATTTCTAAGACTTTTTCCAACGATTGATCTGTTAGCACTACAACAGGGTATGCTTCGAAGTAAGGTCTGAGCTTTCGGGCTGCAACGACGACTGCGTATGTTGCCTTTTCAACTACAGGGTAATTTTTCTCGGCTGCCCCCAGGGCATGACTCACGAAGTATATGGGCTGTTGAGAGCCTACTTCCTCTCTTAAGATAACTGCACTTACTGTCGAGTTGGTCACAGCGATGTAAAGGAAAAGTTTCTCCCCTGCCACTGGTCTTGCCAGGGTAGGAAGTTTTTTTAGATGTTCCTTTAGTTGTCTAAAGGCTTCCCTTTGCTCATCTTCCCACTTGAACTGTTTGTTGCCTTTCAAGACCTTGAAGAACAGCGTTGATTTGTCGACTGACCTGGCGATGAAGCGTGCCAGGGCCGCCATCCTGCCAGTTAGGCGCTGGATATCCCTAATGGTCTTCGGTTCTGGAAGGTCCAAGACTGCCTGAACCTTTTCAGGGTTGGCGTCTATTCCCTTTTCGCTGACCAGAAAACCCAGGAATTTTTCGGAGCGAACTCCGAGTGTGCATTTCTTGGGGTTGAGCTTCATCTTGTAAGCGCGCAAGGAGGAGAAGGTTTCTTGCAAGTCTGTCAAGTGTTCCTTGTCCCCTTTGCTTTTTTACGATTGCATCGTCGACGTAAGCCTCCAAATTCCTACCCTTCTGTTTTTCAAAGACCTTGTCTACTAATCTCTGGTAGGTGGCGCCTGCGTTCTTCAGTCCGAAAGGCATCATTTTATACATATAAGTGCCATGGCTGGTGATAAAGGCACACCTCACCCTGTCAGGCTGCCACAAATACACCTGATGGTACCCTGAAAAGGCATCCAGAAAGCTTAGTGTGGAGTACCTACTGGTGGCGTTTACCAGCTGGTCTATTCTGGGAAGAGGATAACAATCCTTTGGGCAGGCTTTATTGAGGTTCGTGAAGTCCACGCACATTCTCCATGCGCCTGAGGATTTCTTCACCATTACAACATTTGCCAACCATTCAGGGTAATCACAAATTTCAATGAAATCTGCTTTCAAAAGTTTTTCTATCTCCTCCTTTATGGCTAGATCTTTCTCTGCGGACATGTTTCTTTTCTTTTTCTTCACAGGGCGGGCCTCCGGATTTACGTTCAGCCTGTGAACGATATAAGTCGGGTCGACCCCCGGCATTTCGTCTGCCGAGTAGGCGAACACGTCCCTGTTAATCTCTCAGGACCCTGATTAATTCCACCTGGTAGGATGCCTCCAGATCAGCTCCTATGAGGACTTGTCTGCCAGGCTCCAGGTCCACCAGCATACTTTCTCCCCCAGGTTCCAGGTGGTCAGCTGCCTGCTGTCTAGCTGGGATCTCACCCTCCCTGCTGGGGGAACTGTCAGCTTTCTTTTTTCCCTTTCCTTTATTTTCATGGGTTTGGAGGGCCACAGAATAGCATTGTCTGGCTGACTCCTGGTCCCCATGAATTTTCGCTTCCATGCCAAAATCTGTTACATAGGCTACAGTCAGAGCCCTGATTGATATGGCTGCTTCGATTTCGTCCAAGGTAGCTCTGCCTATCAGGGCGTTGTATGCAGACCTCGCGTCTACTACAACAAATGAGGCCCTGACATTTCTGGCGGAGGCTCCTTCCCCAAATGTCACCGGCAAGTCAATGATACCCATGGGGAGTACACCTGCCCCGCTAAACCCATATAGGGATCCAGGGGCTGGCCTCAGGTGCCTTTTTTCCAGGCCCATTCTCTCGAACGCGTCCTTGTACAGTAGGTTGGTATAAGCTCCTGTATCTACCATGCATCTTTTTACGATGTGGTTGCTGATTTCCAGGGACAGTACCAGAGGGTCACTGTGGGGGTATATTACCCGCCCTACATCCTCGGAGGTGATGCTCAGGGTCGTGCCCTTGGGACTCCATGCCTTCTCAGCATAGTAGATTTGATTTCGCAATTCTCGGATTTGCCTCTTTTGGCTTCTCCTGCTTGCTTGCACTACTAGAATTAGTGATATTTCCGACGGAAAATTTCCTACGGATCTTATAAGGTGTCGGAAAGTAATAGTTCCTACAGATTTATCCTACGGAATCCTATTCCGTCGGTCCTTCAAAGCACCCCTACGGAATTCCCACGATTTTTTGGTAGGAAACGTTTTGGGCTACGGAATGTTCCGTAGGAAAATTTCTAGGCTAAAAAAAATTCGTGAACTATTTATCTAAAGTTAATACATAAATTAAAATTCTTTTTACTCCACATATACTATTGTTATTTTTACACACTTAACACCATATTTTACCCGGAATGTACTCGCTTCCTATTTTACCTAACCCGATATAACCGAAACTAAAACCTGAAATTAAATCCTACCATAAAATTGCTCTGTCTCAGTGAGTGGAATTTTCACAATATGTCACGTGATTTTGTCTCTTTTTATCGGATATGGAGTCGAGTCACTTTTTTTTTTTACTTGCACTACATGACACTCTGTACTTTTAAACATGTTATTCTGCATCATCATTGTACGACTTTGTTTTTTTTTGGTAAATGGTAAATTATATTAATAAGTAACAAAAATGAGAAGGTAGAAAGCCTTTACTCCATCGGAATCTTGTCAAGTAAGGCCTTATCTCTGCTATAGATTTTGTCTTTACAACAGTTTTGAAATTTCTGATCCGTATTATAAAGTACTGTATTCAAGTGTCATTATAGCTTTTTATAGTTTTATTAATATTCGTAACTTCGTCTACAATTTTGTTTTGACTTTATTTGTTACGGATATTTGTTTTTTCCTTGTTAGTCATGTTATTATAACTTTTATATACGGAGTAATTTTTACTAATGTTTGTTAATTTTTCTTGTTCGTATTTTATTTTTATTAGTAATAGCCATATGTATTTTTTTCCCTTGTTTTTCTTTCTTGTCTATCTTCAATCACATACGATTAACAAGTATTCGAGTAAGGTACAGTCAAATCATGAGAAATTACATTATAATAAGAATTTAGGATCGGTTAATTGCCAAAACCGACACCAAACCCATATAGATAAACACAAATTCTTGTTTATGGCGAGTATATTCGTCACAAACTTGTGACGGGTTAAATATTACTCACATGGATACCTGTGAAACGGATGGGGAGGGTCGGGCCTCAAGGTGGGTCAGAATATGAGTCGGGTCATATACGGGTTGGGTAATACGAGTCAAGGGTTGGGTTAGGTCAGAATACAAGTCAGAAATAGTTCTGAACGCCTAATTTTTTTTTACCGCTTTTTATGTCAAAAAAATATTTTTATCATTAAACTTTTATTTATTTTAATAGTAGGATTATTACACTCCTCAATTATGATTATATTTTTTAAAAAAATTATAATTTTTTTTAGTATTATTTTAATTATTAAAAAAAATTAAAAAAAGTTGTATTAAATTGAATATTTGTGTATCATAGTAATTTAGAATATCAACTTCTCAGCTTCTCAAGTACTCCGTATAATCTAATCTAATAAATCAGTTTACTCATATTCTCACTCATCAAAATCATACGCACTTCACTCTTCTCCTCCAACGCCCTCAATATTTTCGCCTCTTCACTTAATTCATTTCCTTTTTAATTGAAAATCATCTTTCAATATAGCTTTCTTCAACTGGTAAGTTTTCATTCATTTTTCGTTTTTTTTCGCGTTCAATTTCAATATCAGTAAACCCTAGTTTTGATTTTGGGTTCTATAATTGTTTTTTGAAGAACTTGGCTGAATAAAATTACTGGGTTCTTATAAAACTACAATTCATGATGAACTACAAATTATCTATGTACCTCATCGGTAAGTCTTTTAATTGATGTTTGAATTATTGTTCCGCCATTTGCAGTTTAGGAAGCTATTATTCATATTTGTTCCGCGTTTTCGTATTTTATGAATCCGTGAGTTCAATTCATTTCTTAGGTAGTATTATTGATGAATTAATTATTTGACGTCATTGACATTTTTTTATCAAAATCATTAGAGTTCAGACTATTAATGACAAAATTGGATGAGAATTAAGGGATTTTGATGGTGTTTTGGTTGATTCTTTGTTTGTTTTTTGGTAATACAGAAAAGGGACTTCATATATGGTGGTACATTTCGGTCCTAGAAGTAAGCTCCTAGATGGAGCATCTCATCGTCGTCTTCGGTTTATTTGAGGAACAAAGGTATAGATAATGGTGGCCCTTCTTAACCCTTTAGAAAGCCTCTCATTTCTTAACAATCCTTGTATGATTCTGTCTTGCTATTCCTTTATTTTATTCTTTCCTTTGTGAAATCATTTATTGTTGAAGGGAGGCTGGCAAAATTGTAAGCATATTTGCATTTGTTGTTAGGTTTGCATCTATACTCATTGTTCCATTATCGGAGTATTGTCGTTATGTTGAACATTTAGTGTTTGGTTATACCAATCCGCTATAGCTCCTTTAGCTTCCGGGTCACTAACTAATATAATCCTTTCGTGGTTGTGATATTAGGCACGATAATGCTTGTATCAACCATACAATATAGACATCATATTGATTTGGATAAAAGCACAACTAAAACGTGGCTCAAAGGTTCGTTTCCTTGGTTGATTGACGAATTACTTCAACACATTATTTTTTATTTTCCATGTTAATTCATTAGTAGTATTGTGCTCCATAAAGAATAACTTGACATTTATATATTACACATTTAATTTTTAGGCATTCATACATGTGTGAGCTCTAGTGTTACTTTGTACGGAGTTATTGTTTTCGGATGGTGTCTTCTTTCAGTAATGAATGCTGCCTAAGGCAGAGCAACTTGGTCATAAATAAAAACTAAAAGAGTATTCATATGCATTATTTACATGATTTAAATTATTCTAGCTGCTAATAGTTTGATACATACGTTTGGAATCTGTGATGTATATGGTGAAGATCTTGTGACTAAGTCATGCAAATTCATGATTTTCTTTTTCTATGAAGTTAGACTTCATACGAGCAATTTTTAGACAGTTTGCTTGAAAATTGCCATTTTATAATGCCTAATAATGTACTTGATTTTACATATGAATGATTGAGTGAATACTGAATATATGTTATCCACCTTGGATTGTGTTGGTGTTGGATGACGCTTAGTCTCAAGTAGGTGAAGCATTTAGTATTGTACTTGGTAATTTCAACCGGAGCTAATGAGGTAATGTATCTTGAGTTAGCTTTGTATTATTGAGTCATTAGTAAACTATATGCTTGGATAGAGTATTTTCCGGCATGTACTCCTGGAAGGATGATGATAAACGATATTTCGTATATTGTAAACTAATTTTGTTTGAATTGAAACTTCTTTTTGAGTGTTACATTCCTGTAATTATTGTACTTATAATATGGCTCTTGTAGAAATTAGTTATGGCTGGTAGTGTGATGCAGGTCACAGATTATAGCAGAAATGTAGAAGAAATGCAAAGTGTATCTAGGGAGGAATACCTTGCATCACTGAGGAGGTAATACTAATGGGGTTTTCCATCTCTTTCTTTATCTCCTTCGAATACACAATTTGAGGTTGAACTCTTTTTACTCTTCTTTTGTGCTTTATTCGGAAAAAGCAGTGGCTTCTCAAATGGTATAGCTAAATATGGTGCACTTTCAAGATATGTAGGCGCCACCAATTTATCCTTAAATTTTTATAACAAGGTATAAAGCCTTAATGTTTAAGATTTTGCCATCAATTTGACATCATTTTACAAGTTCCATTCGTTGATTATTTATTTTGCTCTAATTGGATATGCCTAATTCTTGTTCAAACTTGTGTTCGTTTGCTGAAATTAGCAACTTCAACATTTGTAACCCTTTTCTCTTGCATAGTGATGTTCCACGAACTTGGTATGACCCAAACTTTGAGCAAGCATGCTACATTTTTAAATTTAAATTAAAGTATTCGACAATCATCTACTCGATCGTATGCTATGTTATGTTAGGCCGTTACTTAGAATGTGTGTTTTGACTTCAAGCTTATGGAATAATGAACTATTATTGTCGTGGATATCGTCTTTGATCAATCGAGATCATAGTAAAGAAGACTTAGGGTAAAAGAAGAATGGTAGATAAGTAGACTTTTTAGGAGTTGTGACTTGTGATTAGTGGTTGAATCCTGTTGTAGTTCTCTTCACTTGCTATTATGCACTTGCTAGTGCTCCTTTGATTTATCTCTCACACAGGTTATCTGCATTTTATTATGAATCTCTGAGTGGGTACATTAACTCGTGAAATTATCTATTAAAGCGTTTTTTCTTAAATTCAACAGGGACTTTACTGAAGAGGAAAATTCAGAGTATCATAAATTCAACAGGGACAGGGACTTTATCTGCATCCTCCTTGCATCGGGCGAGCAGCAAGGATACAAGTTTAGAAGAAATATTTGATTGTAATAACATTTTTAATAATTTTTAAATTTATTTGTTCTATAACAAAAGTTTATAATGTTAATGAAGTACATTTATAGTTTGTATTTCTAAAACCAATGTATATTTTGTACGAAGTACTATTTTTCTACTAGTGAAAATCAACTATTTATCCTATTGAAATTTTGAAGTTTCCTACGGAAATCTACGATTCAGAAAAGCTAAAAGTCAAATTTTAATTCCGATGGAAAAAATATTCTCCTACGGAATCTTCGTAGGAAATATAGACCCTTCCGACGACGTTTCGTAGGACCATTATTTTGGTCAACAAATCGGTGTGACAAATTATTCCGACGAAACATTTTGCAGGAAACTAAATTCCTACAAAATCTACCGTAGGAAGCAAATTATTTCCGACGAAATATACCGACGGATTGGTTCCTACAGAATTTCCGTAGGAAAGTGCTTATTCCGACGGAAATGACCATGATTCCTACGGATTGGGTCCGTAGGAATAACACTTGTTTCTTGTAGTGTTGGCCCTCCGCATCCCCTGATATCACATGGATTATCATGCGAGTCTGCGCCGAGCCTTCAGGCTTATTTGCTACGTCTTTCTGGCCTTTGTTTCTTGTTGCGTAACTGCTCAGCCAGCCATTGCTGATAAGCTTCTCTATTTCGTCTTTCAGGTGGCGGCACTCCTCGGTGGTGTGCCCCACACAATCGTGGAATGTGCAAAAAAATTTCGGATCCCCTTTTGGGCTGCGAGGCTTATTGGGGCGATTCCATTTAGCCGTCTCTTTCTCCAGTTCGAAAATCTCTGCCCTGGACTTGTTAAGGGTTGTGTAGCTATCGAATCTGGGTTGGTACGTTGTACGTTCCTTTCTTGGGGTATCTCCCCCCTCATCTTTCTGTCTGTTCTGCTCGTTCCTGCCACGTCCACCCTGCGGTCCGCCCTGCGGCCTGGTTGGCCCTGCGGGGGTGTCCGGCAGGCTGTGGAATTCTTCCTGCAATATGAAGCCCTCGGCAATTTTTCTGGCTTTAGCCAGGGTCTCAGGCTGAGCTCTGATCATCTGATTCTTCATCTCCCCTGGGAGCGGTGAGATGGTCAGAGCGTATGCAGCCGTTGAGTCGTCGATCTCCCTGACCTGCTGGTAGGACAGGTCAAATCTCTTTAGGTACTCTCTAACACTTTCCCCCTTCTTTTGCTTCAGGGTCATCAGGTCAAACCGAGTGAGCCAACGCCTCTTGTTTCCTGCATATTGCTCTAGGAAAGCTTCGGCTAGCTCTATGAAGAAACTGATCGACCCCTGACGAAGATCCCTGAACCATCCCTGTGCTAGCCCAACCAGGGTAGTTGGAAAGACTTTGCACCAGACTGCGTTGTCTACGTCGTACATGCCCATGTGACTTTCAAAGGCTGCCAAATGATCTTCTGGGTCTGAAGTCCCGTCGAATTTGACTGAGGGCATTTTAATCTTTGGGATGGGGTACTCCTGCACGTCTGGGTGGAGTGGTGTTTTGGTGGGCCTGCCTACCAATCGTGACCTGCTCCCTCCAGAGTGGTAACCGTAGTCATCCCATTTTCCAGGGGTCGGTTTCCTTGCACTGGGGGAGCGGTGCCTTGGCGGCAGCCTGCTTATAGCCTCATCCTCTTTATCAGGGGTGAAATGTCTGGTTCTCTTTCTCTGGAGCTGATCAAGGTTGTCGCCTTGGCGATGCCTTGACTCAAGTGGTCGCCTCCGGTTGAGCCTGGATTGCAGGCTTTGAGATAGCCCTGGAGCTGGCTGCTCCTCTACTGCTGGCGTCAACCTAGAGAAGACTCCGCCCTGTTTCTCTCCCAGACGTTTAGATGCAGGCTCTTTATGTTTCATTCGGTCTTGAAGGCCTTGAGATAGACCCCTTTTTTCCCCTGGCAGTCGTGGACTTCGTAGTATGTATGGAGAACGCTTGTTGTTGAGCTGGCTGCTCCTGATTGCTGGTAATGCGTTTCTGGGATTGCTGGTACTCCTGAGCCACCTTCAGCGTGTTCCTGGCGGCGGTTCGCTTTGTACCCCTGGCGCCCTCTTCACTCTCAAAGTGAAGCTGCCTGGGAGTAGTAGCAATCCTGCCAACCAACTCCTCTTTAGTGAACTCCTGATTAAGCATCGCTGAGAAGAAGGCTGCAGTTTGCAGAACCTGGGCAGAGATGAGGCTTAAATTAGGCCTCTGATGGCCAACCTGCTCAGCTGTGACTGCGGCGCCTTCCTCAGGCATCTCACGAAGGCTGGTACGTCCCACCCCTGGGATTGTTGCAGCGGGCGTTCTCCCAGGTGCAGGCATACCATATGGGGGAATCACCGGTGGTACCGTCGGACCCGCCCCGGAGCTTACCTCTATGATTTCAGGCATTTTTGTTTGTGATTGATTATGGTTGATTTTTGTGGGTGATTTCGTGGGTACAACCAGATTCCTCTCCACAGACGGCGCCAAATTGTCCCGGTATGGAAACAATTGAACCCGACTTTGAGTCCGGATCTTAACAAACGTAATTGAAGTTCAAAGTGATCGATGCTAGCCTTCCTTTGATCTCCCCTTCTCCTCACTTCGATGGTCAAACTTCCCCGGCGGAGATGGTATGTCCTTGCACAAGGAACGCACAGGGCCCCGGAGGTGTCCGGGGGAACCCTCTTCGATGCCTAAGTCAGTTCGTGATCGGCCTTTAGGAACCTAGCTCGTGAGGAACTAGGTGGCGGTTATAGAGTGAGAGTCTAGAGAGAGAATTCCAACCCCTTTCTTGTGGGAAATGGAAGAGTATTTATACCTTCCCACAAGAGAGAGGAAGGAGAGAGAGAGAGAGTATGTGGGAGAATGGGTGGACGAGAGGGTGACAAGTGGCTTCACCTCATCCACTCATTCCCCTTTACCTTAGGCAAAATGACGGGAGGGCCCCTGGTCTCCTCTGCTCCTGCTGGGCATGCGAACACCCGAGGACCAGAAGGCAAGGGGTCTTGGTTGCCCTGCTCGGCGGGCGGTAATGCCCTGCCGGGCAGGTGGGTGCCTTGGAGTGATGACTCCTCGCTTAATGGCCTGCCGGGCAGGCCCCTCTTCGCTCCTGGGTCGGGCCATCCTGGGACCCAAATGGCGGGCGACCCATTGCAGGCTACCGACCCCCACCAGATACCAATTAGGAAGGGAGGGAAATGGAGGGGAAGGAAATAGAGGGATGAGATTGATTCATTTTAGTGTAAAATAAAATCTGGCCAAAATAGGCAAGATTTAGAAGGAAAATGGTTTGTTTTTCATTAATCATACAATTTTCATACAATTACAAATTTATACTTGCTAAACAAATGTTTTTACACTCATTTTATCTCCTTTTTTTTGACTTTTTTTTCTTCCGTTACGCCTTACAGGTGAGTCGAGTTAGGATAAAAACCGTATAAAAAAAATTACGACGCCTTATTTTTTCAGTTACGGGTGAGGATAAAAAATTACGACGGTTTTTTTTTTTTTCCAATACGTGTAAATCGGGTTAGTATAAAAAAAGTACTAAATTTTTTTCCCGATACGGGTGAGTCAGGTGAGGATAAAAAAAAGTACGATGATTTTTTCCCCCGTTACGGGTGAGTCGGGCTAGGATAAATTACGACGATTTTTTTTTCCCGATACTTGTGAGTCAGGTTAGAATAAAAAAATTACGACTATTTTTTTTCTTGTTACGGGTGAGTCGGGATAGGATAAATTACGACAATTTGTTTTTTTTCCTATACTTGTGAGTCAAGTTAGGATAAAAAAAATTACGACGACTTTTTTTCCCCGTTACGGGTGAGTCGAGTTAGGATAAATTACGACGACTTTTTTTTCCACTGATACGTGTGAGTTGGGTTAGGATAAGAAAACGTATAAAAATTACGACGCCTTTTTTTCGTTACGGTTGAGTCAGGTTAGGATAAAAAAAATGACGCCTTGTTTTTTTCCGTATGGCCCTTACGGTGAGTCGGGTTAAGATAACGCGCTATTCTGGTAGACTTGTATTCAGACACTTTCAGTTCACTCCAGTTAGACGGATTCAGTTTAGTTCAGTTCAAACACATTCAATTTAGTTTTTTTATGTCATATTTTTTTTCATCGTGGATGAGTCAGTTAGGATAATAAAGCGAATAAAAAAATTACGAGTGAGTCACTGAATTGAGTTGATTAAAAAATTAATTTTTTTTATCAATTTGTGGACAAGACATAGGTCCACCCCGACGCAGCCACGCGCGGGTTTGGGGAGGCGAATGAATCTCCATATGAGATGGGTCGAATTGAAATTTAAATCGAAGTGGAGTCGCCACCGAACTTTGTGGGAGTTCGGGCCCAATCAAACCCACTCTATATCTTAGTGGGCCATGCACAAAGTATGGCTCATTCGGATGTCAGAGTCTATTGGGCTCGTCCCTTTGCATTTGATACCGATACCGACATTATCGGATACCGTGTATTGAATGACTCTCGTATGCCAATGGATTCGGATATCCGGAAACCATGGTTCTGAGTAAGAGGTGAGGGTACGTGTTGAGAAGTTCACAAAGAACACCCAACCCCGCCCGCACATTAGCGGCCTCTACTAAGATATCGAATGACGTTTTAATACGCGTGTTAGTAGAACGATGAAAAATGATATGCAAACGTTGTTTTCCCTAAGCATGCGAGAATTGAACGGGTTGCTAAGTCGATTTAATGCATCTAATACTAACGTCAAAGTTATATTTAGCATGCGAGGTTTATTTTAGTACAATAAAATAAACAATGAAAAAAAATCAATAAAAGAAATAAACGCGTTAGTAACGGTAAATAACGATAATAACGGCTTATAACTAATATAGAATGATGAGATGAAATATGATGCATGGTTTTTGAAAAGTAATATGACACGTGATGGATTAAGCACGCGTTGACCGGGGTCAAGAAAATATTTATCAAGACCTGAAATACGCCTAAAAGCCCGCCGATTTATTAAAGACGTTTGAAGAAACAATACGGGATAGCTTTTTTATGTTTGCGGATTTCAGGGGGCCACGCGACCCGCGCGAGGAGGTAGCGTGGCCATGCGACTCACACAGGATTCGTGCGACTCGCATGGCGGCCTGTTCTCGGGATTTTTTAGAAAATCGACACTTTTATTAAATCGCGTACAAATATGGTATAATTTATACTCGACTTAACATTGCGATATTCGTTATATTCGATGTTCGATTATGGAATCGATATCAAATATTCGGAATATGCCTAAAAAAGGTTTGAAGAGTTATTGCTAATCGAGTTAAGACGAAATAATCGATTTTATGTCGCGATTTTCAGGGATCCATGCGACCCGTGCGAGAGGGGCGCGACTCGCGCCACCACGCGACTCGCACAAGGCACTTGCGACTCGCGTGGCGGACTGTTCTTGATCCCGATTTCGCGTTACTCGTTGTACCCGGTGCTTAGTTATAGGACCAGTACCGAATACTTAGAGTGATTTTGAAAATATGATTTTGTAAGTCGACTTAAATCGAACTAACATGATATGAATGATCTCCGCGTTTATAGTGTTGTATTAACTCGATTGAGTTAGGTGACAACTACTTTAGCATCAACGAACATCGTGTTAGTTGGATTGTTTGACTATATTATTTTAAATTCGATATCCAACTATTGAGTTGGTATCGAATCTAATAGATTGCGCATCATATTTATTAAAAGTTTGATTCCCTCCACATCCCGACATCACGAAAAATCCTTACGGATTGTGTGATGTCAGATCCGCATTAACGGGTTTCGATTCTAATAATAATAAAAAAAGTTTGTTTCGAAAATAGTAATTGAAATCGATGAAATATGCGATTAATGATGATGCAAACAAAAATAAGAAAATTATTGTTTACTTTGACTTGCTTCAACAATCAAACATTCGGGGTGTCGAGATAAGCGACCGTCAACATCGAGTGCGTTACCCTCGTAATATTCGTGTTTTCTTATCCCATCATCCCTCGTATTCGACACGAATTAGCAAGTATTTTAATGTTTTATATAAGTAATTATTATCGATATTATAGACGCGACAAAAAAATAAAAAAAGAAGAAGACGGGACGGACGAACGAGAAAAGAGAGGAGAAGAGAAAAGAGCGGGATTTTGCACCCTCAACCTACATGTTTTTTAGTCTCGGAAAGAACTCGTTAATTGTGGCTTGAGCACGGGAGTATCGAGGTTGATGTAAGTCAAGTTATGGTGGTTTTAGGGTTTGTAAATTGCTAGGGTTCTAAGGTTGAAGATGAGTAGTAACTAGGGTTGTAAAGGATGTATTGTGTGTGTGTAAAATTAGGGTTGTAAAAAGTTGTTCAATTGTGTTGCGAAGGGGTAGTATATATAGGCAATTGCTCCCCTTGGTGTCTAGGGTTTAGTGCCTTGACGAACTTGATCCGATGGCCCACCTGAAGGAGGACCGCGGGTTTGCCTTTTCGGAAACGGCTTTGACCGGGTTTTGACTCGGTCGCTAAAAGTCGGTTTTACTTCTGGTGTCAGTTTTGACCCAAATTAGTCTTATTTGATTGGAAACAACCCGCTGGGCCTGAATTTGAGGTCAGTTTTGTGAGATTTGTACTCCGTAAAAAGCTCAAGCCAGAAACTAATGGTTTCGAGCCCATATCCGAGCGCGTGGAAACATGTTTGCGTCCGATCATCATCGGGTGTTTTTTGGAAACTGCCATAGACACCTGGCGGTCAAAATGTGGGTGTCTACAGAGCCCCCACTCTGACTGAGGCTTGGACAGGGCGAAAGTCAGAGTAGCTACCAGGCCAATCGAGGATTAGGACCTGGCAGACTTCCGAGCGTTTATAGTCCATTAGACTTGCGTGAAGGGCTCGCCAGCCATAAGACTGGAATCATACCTGGGTTGATGATGATAATTTCGTGGGGCAATTGGACTTGTCGCGTAAGTCCTGGGTGCGCCTATATATTGACCCATCCCATAAAAATGCCGCCTTGGGCTTTCCGCTGGGGAGTTATATGAGTTGTGCGGGCTTGCTTCTGAAGCCTTGAGTCGTACCTGTAGCAGTTACATAAATTTTGCATGCAACACGTAGGAGAAAATATGACTCGTGCTGGGGAATTTGAATTTTTTTGAATCTTTGAAATTTTTTGATTTTTGGAATTTTTGACAATTAGGAATACTCGGGATGACTGATTCCCGGACTAAGATTGGGGGATCTCCAGACGAGGCCCTTATGTTGATCCTGTTAGAATTGGAAAATTTTGTGTAAGGAAGATATGGAAAGAGGGTGGTAGAATTAATGCTATAAATACTCCTCCCTTGTCTTTGATTTTCTTCACAACCTTCTCACGATTCATTCTTCCCCAAAAAGAAAGCTTCTTTATTCCTTTCAAGAATTTTAACCATGGGAATCGATCGATTGACCGCGATGCTGCAAGAATGGTCCCGATGCTTTAGGGACATGGATAGAGTGGCTCTCAATCAGACGGGTATCACTCAGTTGTATCCATTCCGTCAGATGCAAGTTGATCGCTACTTTCTCGATGCTTGTTTGTCCTATTGGGACGATACATATCATGTCTTTGCCTTTCCCCGAGGAGAAGTTTGTCCCTTACCCGAGGAGATTGCTGCTGTGGGAGGATGGAACCCGATACTCCGGCCTGCCGTCCCGTTTTCGGTTCATGACCCGAGAAGGAAGCTTCGAGAATTTTTAGGACTCTCCCACAATGAGGTATCTAGCATGATGGAGGATGGCCATATTTCCTTGATTGATTTGGCCGAGAAATTTATGAACCCGCATGATGTCCGGGTGAGACCGATTCACAGCCGTAGGGCCTTTTCTTTTTGTATGCTTCACGTTTATGCTTTTGAAGGTCATATGGACTTATTGTCATGCATGGGTAACGCCCGCCTTTTGACCGTGGTTGATTTGATGGAGACGGAGCACAGTCCGGCTTGGCTAATTACGGGTGAGATTATCCAGGGCTTAGACAACCGTAAGAGGGATTCATCGGTTCGTCTGACCGGAAGCACCCGTCTATTGCAGGTACTTTGGATTTCTTGATTTTTTTCTCGATTTTCCTTTTTTTTTTTTTGCGATTTTCCGATTTTTTGATCCGATTTTTTTTCCAGATTTGGCTGTATGAGAGGCTATCAGTCATAGATCCTCCCCTGGACTCGAGCAAATACCGTCACAATTAGGTGATGACAAGGAGACGGGCCATTGATTTTTCTCGCCAGATCACTCAGAAGTATTGGGACGAGGTCTTATCATTCCATAATGGTCCGTTGATCCGATGGGTAGTGCCTTGGTGGCCCATTTATGTTTGGACAGGCTTGGACCCGAGGGACAAAGCTCGCTACCAGGTAATCTTGTCTTTCAGGCAGACAGTTCATCTCTACCCGGATCGCATACTAAGGCAGTATGGTTGGACCCAAAGAATCCCAGAAGTTGAAGCAGTTGTGAGTGAATCTACCCAACTGACGGATGTAATGTGCGATACTTGGATGCAAAGATGGTATACCCGGCACACTTGGCCCATTCCCAAATCTCTTCATTCAATCTGGGTTTCAGATTCTTATGTGAAGTGGACCAAGGCTGATTCTGTGAAGGCCCGAGCTGCTTTGAAGGTTGACGAAGCTTTCGACCTGCTGCGAAGGGAGCAAGTTAAAGACAATAGGGGCTTCTTTGATGAGGGCGACACTCCGGCTACTCTAGTCCGTCTTATGTCAGGTCAAAGAAAGAAGGCTAGGACTCAAGGCGAAGGGTATAGTGCTAGAGGTGCACGAGGGAAGATGAGCTCCCAGACTGACTTGGAAAGGAGCTTGGCCTAAGATTGGCAGTGCAGGACCGACTTGGCCCGCGAGACAGACTACCTGAGCACGTGCGGGCTCGACTTGGACTAGTGACAAAAGCAGAAGACCCGTTGTCGAAGAAGCGGGTTCGAGCTAAAGAGGTCCCCCTCGTGATTCGGGAACGCTCGCCCCCGCCCCGGCGACATCGGGCTCCACGCGCCCCGAAGGATAAAGGGAAGGGCAAAATTCACGAACACTAGTCTCCTTAGTTTTATTATTTAAGTATTATTACTATTTTTATGGTGTGCTTTTTTGTGTGTTTGCCGTTTTTGGCGTTTGCTTTTTGGGTGTGTGGTGTAATTTTTTAAATTCCCGAGTTTATCGGGTTTTTAATAAAAGATATATTAGTGAATACCGTTCCCGTCTTTTCGTTTATTGCAGTAGTTGTACCCTTTTGAGGGGTTGCCTACGTATCCACGATTAGCGGAATCAAACCCAAAGTAGTTCAAACTTAGATTTTTTGCAATTTTTCGAAATACACCAAGACTATTAGTTCAAGATGTGCGACAGTTGGATGAATAATCCTAGCTCATTGACTTGTCTATAATTTTTGAAAATCTATAAAAAGACGAATTGTTATAAACTTTTGCGAATGACATTGAGATAGGGTTCATGGGTAATAGCGCTTCAACTGGTCCAAGTTGGTTGGGTTGACGAATTCGTTCCCGTCTAAGTCTGTCAACATCACCGCTCCTCCTGATAGAACCTTCTTTACTAATTACGGCCCAGCCCAATTGGGTTTGAATTTTCCTCTTGGGTCAACCGGTAGTAGGGCCCGTACAGACTTCAGAACTAGATCCCCTTCCTTGATATTTCTGGGCCTAACTCTTTTGTTGAAAGCCCGTTGGATCCTCTTTTGATATATTTGGATATTGTTGAGGGCCCGGGATCGCCGTTCGTCCAAAAGAACTAGCGAATCGTATCGAGCTTGTACCCAATCTGCTTCCGGCACTTGGCTTTCCAGTAAAATCCTTAGGGATGGTACCTCTAGCTCGACTGGTTGGACCGCTTACATTCCGTATGTTAAGTAATACGGGGTTGCTCCGGTTGCGGTGCGAATTGACGTCTGATACCCCCAAAGGGCGAAGGGTATTTTGTTGGGCCAGTCTCGGTAATTCTCAGCCATCTTTTTAAGTATGGTGACAATTGTTTTATTGGCCGCTTCTACCGCTCCATTTGTTTGGGGACGGTAAGGTGAGGACGTATGCCTCTGAATTTTATATTTTGCTAGCAACACAGCGGTTTCAGCTTGGAAATGGGTCTCGTGATCACTGATGAACTCTCTTGTTTTGGATGAATTTGGCAACATGCTTGGCATTCAAGATCCGGTATGACTCGGCTTCGACCCATTTGGTGAAATAGTCGATTGCCACCAAAATGAAACAGTGACCGGGACCTCCCATCCCGGATGGGTTGACCTTTCCGATTATGTTGATACCCCATGTTGAAAATGGCCATGGTGATGTCATGGTATATAATAGGGAAGATGACATATGTTGTACATTAGCAAAGATCTGGCAATTATGGCAGTGTTTGACATATAATTGGCAGTCTGTTTCCATGGTGTTCCAAAAATACCCGAGTCTCATGATTTTTCGGGCTAGCATATGGGCGTTCATATGCGGACCATTTTCACCATCGTGTACCTCAGACATAACCTTTTCGCCCTGCAGTTTATCGATACACAGGAGGAGAGCCCCCTGCGCGGTCTTTTTGTATAACTGCCCATCGTCCGTACGAACAAATTGGGTTGCCAATCTTCGCAGAACTTTCTTGGCCCGGTTTTTGGTTCCCGAAGGATACTCTCTCGATGTCAAGTAAGTTAGGACAGCCTGATACCAAGTTTCGGGCTCGGTTATCTCGATATCCTGGATGGCGTAGATATAGGCCGGCTCGGACCGTCTTTCAACGCAGATCGGCATGCTAGTTAGATGTTCCGGTATATTTAGCAGGGATGCTGATTTGGAAAGTGCATCTGCAAATTGATTCTCCTCTCGAGGTAGATAGATATATTCTACCTTTTGGAATTGTTTTTCAAGAACCCTTACTCGCGCTTGGTAAGCCACGAGATTGGCGTTCCGAGTTTTCCATTTTTTGGAGAGCTTGATTGATGACTAGGGATGAGTCACCGTGGACCCGGAGGTTTGTTACTCCTAAATCGGCGGCGGCTTGTAACCCGTGAATGCATGCTTCATACTCGGCGGCATTGTTAGTCACATCAAAGTCCAATTTGATGGATAACGGTGTATGCTCCCCTTTCGGTGATATTAATAGAATGCCGACTCCGAATCCTCGAAAGTTGGACGCCCCATCAAAATACAAATCCCATGTTTCGGTGTCAGTATGGAATATGTCTTCATCTGGAAAAGCCCAAGTGTTGGTATGCCCATCTTCAGATATCGGGCTATCGGCGAGGAACTCGGCTACTACCCGGCCTTTGATGGCTTTTAATGGTAAAAACTTGAGGTCGAACTCAGCTAACATTAGAGTCCATCTGGACATCCTGCCATTGAGGATGGGCTTCTCGAATAGGTACTTGATAGGATCTATTTTGGATAACACATGTACCTCGTGACTAAGCATTTAATGTCGGAGCTTTTTAGTGGCCCAAACCAAAGCTAAGCATGTTTTCTCGAGCATTGTATACTTGCATTCGTATTCTAGGAACTTTTTAATGATGTGGTAAATAGCCCGTTCTTCTGAATCGACTGTCTGGGCCAGCATAGCCCCCATGGCTGTCTCGGTCGTTGTTAGGTATAACGACAAAGGCAAACCGGGTTGAGGTGGCATTAATACCGGCGGTGCAGACAGGATCTCCTTGATTTTATCGAAAGCCGTTTGACATTTGTCGTCCCATAGTAGCCGTTCTCCGATCTTCAGTTTTTTGAAAATGGGCTCACATACCATGGTTAGTTTTGAAATGAATTGGCTGATATATTTGACTTTCCCAAAAAAAACCTGATTTCTTTTTCGGTTTTGGGTGGCTGCATCTCGGTAATGGCCTTGATTTTAGCTGGGTCGACCTCGATGCCGCGTTGGCTAACGATATGGCCCAGTAATTTGCCCGATGTTACCCCGAAACTGCATTCCTGAGGGTTTAGCCTCATGTTGTATTTTCGTAGTCGGGTAAAGAATTTTCTTAGGGCCGCGATGTGCCCTCTTCGGTCTTTGGACTTCACAATCATATCGTCTACATAAACCTCCACTTCCTTATGCATCATGTCATGTAATAGGGTGGTTGCGGTTCGTTGATAAGTGGCCCCGGCGTTGATGAGCCCAAATGGCATAACGGTGTAACAGTAAGTGCCCCAAGGTGTAATGAAGGTGGTCTTACTCATGTCTTCTTCTGCCATTTTGATCTGATTGTATCCGGCATACCCGTCCATGAATGACAGGAGTGCATGATCGGCCGTGTTATCCACCAGTATGTCGATGTGTGGTAACGAAAAATCGTCTTTTGGGCTAGCTTTATTAAGGTCTCGGAAATCTACGCATACCCGCACCTTGCCGTCCTTCTTGGGTACTGGCACGATGTTTGCGACCCAGTCTGGATATTCAGACACTTGTATAAAGCCCGCTTTAAATTGTTTGTCGACTTCTTCCTTGACTTTGAGAGACCATTCGGGCCTCATTCTTCGGAGTTTCTGCTTTACCGGTTTACATCCATCTTTGATGGGTATATGGTGTTCAGCTATTTCCCGATCTATCCCCGGCATGTCCTTGAGGACCATGCGAAGACGTCCTTGAATTCCTGGAGGAGGTCCGTGAATTGTTCCTTCTCCTCGGGAACTAAAGATAGGCCCAACTTAAGCATCTGGGGTTCTAAAATGGTTCCCACATTGATGGACTCGGTCTTCAATTACCGGATCTCGGGATTCCCTTTGTTCGAGCTGCTCGATCAGGTGCGGAGGTAGAGGTACCTATTCGTCGGGTTTCTCAGTGTCATTGATTAGTGTAGTTTGTAGTGCCTTTTTCGTAGTATTTTGGTCCCATTTTCCTTGTGGAATCACTCCTTGGGAGCGATTTAGGGGCTTCTTATGCTTCCTTTAGTTTGTTTCAGGTTCCCGAGACCGATTTGGAAGAGTTGGAGCGATTCCGACTCTATACATACACATTTTGGAGCCAACGAGATAAAGGAACGATGACTCGATGCTTTGGAATCGACCCCGAGACCTTGGGACCCAATCCCGAGCCTCCGAGACCCGATCCCAAGTCCCGAGAATCGATGAGAAGTTCATATGAAGCAAGGAGGAGCCAAAAGGATCATATTGGAGGCCTACAAGACTCATCCCCGACGGGTATGCACCTCATCCCGTCGAGGATGAAGTGCACTTTGGAGGGTGCTACTGCAAGGCCGTCCTGGTCGGGACCAACCCATCCCGGTCGGGATGGTGGGTCCGTCCCGGTCGGGATGACCCGTCCCGGTCGGGACCACCTAGCTGTAGCCCGCATTTCTTTTCTTTCATCTCTCTTCCATTTGGAACCCTATAAATACTTCCCTCTTGTATTGTTTATGTATCTTACCTTACCCTAGACTCTCTTAGGCCTCTCTTAAGATTTGTAAACCCTAATTAATCTCTCTTAATATTTAGTTAATCTATAGTTAATCTTAGTTTTAATCTACTTATAGTGATAGTTAGTTCTTGTATTAAGAAGTGGCTTGAAGACTCATCCAAGATTGACAACCTTGGAGATTATTTGGGTTTCTTATTTATACAAGATTTCATCTTTTCCTTCATCTTGTGTTGGTATAATCCTTCTTTACTCTTGTTCTTTGTTATTAATCCAAGTTTGAATCTTTACTAGTGTTCCTTGTTAATGTTCATATTGTTCTTGACAATGGATGTTTGGATTGTGATGTTGTTTTCTCTTGTTGTTGTTAGTTTATCTTGGATTATGAGTGAGTAGATTTCTTGTGGGTTAGTAGGGGGGTTAAGGGTAGGACATGGGTGATTACGGTTTGATTAGGGGTAAAGGGTGAATCTTTATTGTTAGTCACATACTTGGCACACCATGTGTTTGTTGAAATGCTTGTTTGAGTTGTAGTGGCCATGCTTCTCATGCTAGTTTTCCTCTACTCATTGTTTGTCTTGTTTGTGGTCATGTTGAAGAATGTTGAGGATAGTCTAAGTTGCGAGAGCCCGGACTCACCTTGACATCGGTCTAAGTTGCGAGAGCCCGGACCGACTCTAGCACTAGGAGACACCCATACCCATAACCAACCCGATCACCCTACTATTCTTGTGAACCCGACCTAACCCACTTCTTTCCATATTTGATTCATCTTGTTAGTTAGTCATCATCTCTTTACCTTGCTAGTTAGTTCGATTATTAGTGTTGTTTAGAAATGTGTTAGCCTAGTTCATCATTAGTCTAGTTCTTACCTCTCCTCCATTATAGTTTTCCATTTCTTGTTTCTTTGTGTTTGTTTGCGTGACCTAGTCTCGTTTTAGGCCGATTTAGTCTAAACCTTGCAATACCGTCTCCGTGGACACGACCCGACTTACCCTAACTACCGTTAGGTGCTAGTTGGTTGTATATTTGGTGGCGGGATCCACGACAAATCCCTACCATCAAATTGGCGCCGTTGCCGGGGACGGTGCATTGTTTAGACTTTGTTTGCTTATTTCTAGACTTAGTTACCCTCCTTTGTGCCCTTCTATCATCTCTTGTGCATATTCCCTAGTTTTTATTGATTTCTTAGCCTTCTTTTCTCTTTGTCTCTAGTGGTGCTTGTTTATTGTCGTTACCTAGTGCCCATAAAGCACTAGGTGTTCTCACGTTTGTTCTAGTGTGTAGTGTATGCCTAGGCGGGGAGGCGAATCCTTTCTCTTTAATCCAGAGCTGGAAAGGCTTTTTCGAGCTTTTCGCCAACGGACGATTAACCGGGTTAGGATCTCTCAACCAAGTGCAAGCAATACCCATCAAGAGCAAGCTCAAGGAAGCGATATTGAGGAAGCATTTCGAGAGACGACCGAAGGGAATTTCACCAATCCCTTTGGAGATTCTAGTCCTAGTTCCCCCTCTACATCTACTTCAACTCCGTCTACACCATCTTCTCCCTTACATCCAACAATGCCAAAATTTTCCTCTCACTCTACATTCACGGAAGACGTCTTGCCGGGACCCAATGCTCTACCGGCCGCTTATGCCGGAAACTTTACGCCCAAGACCCACTTCATCCAACTTGTGGAAAGGAACTAATTTAGTGGTTTGCCCACCGAAGACCCGCACCAACACATGGAGACTTTCTCCGATTATTGCGACGCTATCTCTCAACCCGGGGTTACACAAGATCAAATCCGATGGGTTCTATTTCCATTTTCATTAATTGGAAAAGCGAAGCAATGGATTAAAGGTCTCGATAGGGCAACCATTGGCATCGACACTTGGAAGAAACTTGCATTGGCATTCTACCAAACTTTCTACCCTCCGGAGAAGACTAATTTTCTTAGGGCCTCCATCACCTGTTTCCAACAACGGGATGAGGAGAGCTTATATGAAGCTTGGGAGCGGTTTAAGTCTTTGGTTAGATCGTGCCCTCATCATGGACTCTCACAATGGTTCTTAGTCCAACCATTTTGGAATGGTCTTTATGAGGACTCAAGAACTATACTCAACATGGGCTCCAATGGTAGGTTCACCGAGGTCGATGATGACCAAACTTGGGCGAGAATCGAAGAGATGGCGGTGCATAATTCACAATACTCTAGGCCTAGGAAGGCAAATCGAGGAGGTAGGCACGAGGTTGATGCTATAACTCAATTAAGCATTGACCTTGGGGCTCAATTGAAGACACACATGGAATCCATTGACAAGAAGCTTCAAGGTCACCTCACTCAAGTCCAAAGCATCGGTTCCTCCAACCAAGCCTCGATTCATGAAGTGAATGCTTTGGGATTTGCACCTCCTTTGCCTTATTATGGCATGTGTGACACTTGTGGAATCGTTGGTCATGACCCTATGAATTGTAGAGGGAGTATTGAGCAAGTGAATGCCTTTCAAGCATTCAAGCAAGGTGCTTCCTATTCTAATCAATACCAAGCTTCCAATCAAGTCCCTCAACAACAAGCCTTTCAACACCAACAACAACATCGTCCTTATGTTCCACCTCCCTTAAGGGACAACAACCAAGGTTACCAAGGCAACTCAAGGCCTTTCAACAACTTCAAGCAAGGTAACCAAGGTTCATTCAACAACAATCAAGGGTTCCAACAAGGGAACTTCAACCAAGGCTATCAAAACCACAACCATGGCAACAACCAAGGCCTTAATCAAGGCAATTCTCATGGGTTCCAAGGGAACCGTCAACATCAAGAAATTCAAGGCAATCAACAACAAAGCAAGCCTAGGAGCCGGTCTCCTATTCATGACTATGGTACTCCGTTAGCCCTCACCGATACTCCGCATAATCCATCATCTCCACCTCGAGGATTCGATATTCAAAAATCCATGATGGATATAACAAGAAACCACCAAGAGCTCTTTGCTTATATTCAAGGGGGAAATGCGACAAAAGATGCCCGTATGAAGATGCTTGAAACTCAAGTATCTCAACTTGCTTCGGGGAGCTCCTCAAGACAAAAAGGACAACTACCTTCTCAAGGCGAAACACCGAAATTTGAGCATGTCAATGCCATCACCACAAGGAGAGGTACATCTTATGAATCCCCTCTATTTCCTAGTGAGCAAGAGCCAATCCAAGAACCAACAAGGAAAACGACACCTCCAACTCAAGAGAGCTCAAGCTTTGATAATTCAACGGAGGAGCAAGTCTTATGAGAGGTTGAGAAACCTCAACAAGACAAGCTTCCCCCACTTCAAGCTAAAGATAAGGGTAAAAATAAAGTGTCATTTGAAGAGTCCACCCCGATTGAGCAAAATAAATACCAAGTCAAGTTGCCTTACCCAACAAGGCAAATGAAGACCAAGGTAGACTCTCGATATGACAAGTTCCTTAGTATTGTGAAGAAGTTGGATGTGAGTGTCCCCTTTACCGACCTACTTACCCAAATCCCGGCATATGGAAAATTTATGAAAGAAATATTGGCTAGGAAGAGATCCGTCGACAAGGAAGAGACCATTGCGTTCACAAGGGTGGTGAGCGAGCTCATTCAAGGCTCTACGCTTCCAAAGTTGAAAGATCCGGGTAGATTCTCGATCCCTTGCACCATAGGACACTACAAGATCGATAGAGCATTATGCGATTTGGGTGCGAGTGTGAGCATCATCCCTTATTCTATTTGTTGCCGACTTGGGATGAAGGAGCTTAAAAGTACTTCTATCACGCTCCAAATGGCCGATAGTTCATTCAACCGACCATTGGGGATGCTAGAGGATGTACCGGTGAGAATCGGTAAGTTCTTCATTCCGGTTGACTTCATCGTGCTCGACATGCCGGAGGATGCTAACACTCCCATTATCCTTGGCCGCCCATTTCTACACACCGCGGGTGCCATGATCGATGTGAAGAACGGTAGGATCACATTTGAGTTAGGCGAGGAAAAGATAGTGTTCGACCTCCAAGGCAACACTTCGCCTACTAAGGGTGAATCATGCAATATGATCCAAGCCAAGAAAGACATCAATCTAGGGGGTGAACCGGGACAAAGCTTGAAGGAGTACTCGTATGTACTTGAGGATGATGACTCCGATTTGGAGGAGGATGAGAGCCCATATCATGGGTTTAATGACAAGTTGAAGAGCAAAAAGGATGAAGATGAGCCTCCCTTGGGGCCACATGAGGATAGATGGACGTTTGGGTATATACCGAAGGATCGAAAGTACAAGTTCAAGCCATTGAACTTAGTAGATCGGGATGCCCCGGGAACGTCGAGACAAGGTCATGAAGAGCCTTGGTTTGTGGATGCTTATGTTACTAGCTTGATTGAAGACTTTGCTAGGGCCTTCGACTTGTTTCTTCGTGCCCTTGATGGAGATGGAACTAGTTTTGGTTGTTGAAAAAGATTGAAGAAAGTACCACCTTGGTTTGACGGAGTTCCACAAGAACCGTCTCTTTGTATATATCTCTTTCTCTTATAGTTTGATTGGTTTTGTGAATTTCTTGATTATATGGATGATTGATGAGCGTTGTGAGGAAGGGAATTTAATGTGTTATTTGAGTTTATTGTGATAGGTGTGAAGTGGAAGTGATTCCTAGGGAAGAGTGGTCATTGTTTGAGCTTGGATTGTGTGAAGGGAAGTCGGTTTTTGAAGCTTGGAACGAGCTTTTGGGAGCTATAGAGGGTTAGGAGACTCTTCCCGGCCTAGAAGAGGTCATCCCGTCCGGGATGGAAGGCCCATCCCAATCGGGAAGGATGCCATCCCGTCCGGGATGAGGTGCACAAAAGTTGTGTTCACTGACAGTCCATCCCGACCGGGACGAGGTCTTCCCGATCGGGACGAGACGGTCATCCCGATCGGGACCACCCATCCCGACCGGGACGAACCCCCTGTCCTCCTTTGGCTCTTTTCTTCGTTGTTTGAGACCACCCAACCACTTTATACCCCCTCCCAACCTCCCTACATGTCCTTACTCTCATTGTATGACCCTTACACCCCGCATACACGTTTTCACCTCACTTTCTATTCACTTCAAACCGACTTTCGCACCAAGAACCCACCTCATTTTGCATTTGTGCCCCAACCATGGAACCGGATCGCAATTGGAGAGGAATAACGACGACATGGACAAGCTAAGTGCCTATATTGACTTATGAGACGATGGAGCGAGTGAGTTGGTAACCGTATGGTACGGCAACTATCCTCTCTTTTCCGTTTTTTTTAGCTTGTCTTCAGTTGTCTATTCCCTTTCCCTCTTATCCTTTGTGTCATGGTGGCCTTTGAGGCCTTCGTGTGCTTGCTCCCGACTCTTGATGACGTGAATACATCGAGAGTCATTTCAAAATCCAAATTTTTCAAGATTTTCACCCTTTTTGTAGGATTTAGTCGGATTTAGGCGGAATCCGGGCTAGATGACTTGATTACACCTAGTCCTCCCCTCCCATTTCCTTTTATTTCCTTCTTTTCATTTTTCTTCCCCCTTCCATATCTTTTCTTGTCTCGGCCCATGGTGACTTGACTACACCCCGGCCGGACGCTTTCTACCCTTTTCTCCACTTTTCTTGTTGATTTCTAGCTTTATTTTCGTAGTTTCTTTTTTTTTACTCCCATGCACTACGGTCGAGCATGAGGACATGTCTCGACTTAAGTGTGGGGGAGTGGTATTCTAGCATAGTTAGCTTTATTTTTGTAGTTTTTCGAAAAAATCTTTAAAAAAAACCCTAAAAATTTGAAAAAATTTCACAAAAATCAAAAAGATTTTCTTTTTTTTTGTGTGTGTTTTCCTTTTGTGTCTTTATGTCGTGTATTTGTTGTATTGTGTGTGTTTTGCCTCCTCTTTCCTTATAGGTTGCTTAAATCACCGTTAACTTTGGAAGGCTTTCAAGACTCCCGGTAACATCTTATCTCTTTTTCTTCTTTACCTCTTGCGGAGTTTGGAGGAGATTGTGGTGTTGTGTGCTCGGGTGGAGCTTTGTAAAGTGTGGATGATTTGGTGGCTCATTTGGAAGCTAGGGGTGGTGTTTGTGTTATGTATGTGTTTGTTTTGTGTTGTTCTTGTTTTGTTGCTTTTGTTTCTTTTTCTTTCGTTCCCGTTGAGTCTTTGTTTTGTGTTTTGTTGTGTGTCTTGTGTGTAAACCGTTTTCGAAAACCCGGTTTAGAGGCTAGTGTGTGAGTGCTTACTTTCTCTTCTTAGTAGTATAAATCGAGTCTTGGACTTTAATCTAGTAGAATGACCCTAAATCAATGAATTCGTTGGTCCTTTACCTTGAGTCCACCTAGCTTACTAGAGATTTACTACGGGGTTTGCATTTTGACCATTATGACCACCCACGGTGTGAAAAGGCCTTCGTTACCGAGTCTCGTCCCCTAGGTGACCGTGTTTGGGATCGTTTAATTAGTCCAAGTTCTCCACTTTTTGTGGGTTTGAAGGGAAGGACGCTCCCCGACTCACCCATTTCCCTACCTCCTACACATATCCACACAATAAATTGCAAAGTGTTGATTTCTCTCTTTCTCAATTGTCAAGAAATGCCAAAAAGCCAAATCAAGCCAAAAGGGCAAAGAAAAGAAAAAGAAAGAAGAATGAAAGAAAGAAAAGAATGAAGAAAAAGAAAAGGCACAAAAGCCAAAAAGAAAATAGAAAAGAAGAAACAAAAGAATGGCATGGCAAAACAAGGCAAAAATGCAAAAGAAAAGAGAAAAATGCCAAAAGAAAACCCGATTCACAAAAATAACCCCTACCTATCAAAATAAGCCTTTTTCCGACTTTTGCCGTGAAGAGCCTACCAAAGGACCGAGTCCCTAGGAAGGATGATAGCGGCATTAGTCGGTCTTCCCTCATTTTGCATATTTCCACTTTTTACTTGGACTAGTTAGGCGGTTTTGGACACGGGACGACCCTCTTGGCTCACGCTAAAGGGGGCGGGGTCTCACTTACCTACAGTGTCGACTAACACCGTGGATCATCACTTCCCACTCCGCCGATCGTCCCGTAGTACGTTTTTAGAAAGTTAGGAGGACCTAGGTAAGTTACCAACGTTTTTATTGCTTTGTCGTCATACTATTAGGGTTTAGTCCATCTTGGTTTGTATTGCCAGCTTGGGAACATTGTCGCTTGCCTCGAGTCCTAAACCGGTGTTTCTTTCACCGCTTGTTTGAGGGAAGCGGTATTTCTTTTCTTTTGGGTGCAACCTTTTGTGTGTTCGTTTGTGTGTTTGTTTGTTTTTGTGTCTTGTGTCCGGTTGCATCCACAGTTTTGTCGCAAGACCCGACTTGCCTTGCGGAGTGCACTTTTCCTCTAAGTGCACTCGCGTGAGTTGAAAGGGCGTAGGGTGCGCTAATACCCATTCGGCTAGTATAGTAGTTAGTATGTGCTTACTCGAGGGCGAGTAAGGGTTAAGTGTGGGGGAGTTGATTAGTGTAGTTTGTAGTGCCTTTTTCGTAGTATTTTGGTCCCATTTTCCTTGTGGAATCACTCCTTGGGAGCGATTTAGGGGCTTCTTATGCTTCCTTTAGTTCGTTTCAGGTTCCCGAGACCGATTTGGAAGAGTTGGAGCGATTCCGACTCTATACATACACATTTTGGAGCCAACGAGATAAAGGAACGATGACTCGATGCTTTGGAATCGACCCCGAGACCTTGGGACCCAATCCCGAGCCTCTGAGACCCGATCCCGAGTCCCGAGAATCGATGAGAAGTTCATATGAAGCAAGGAGGAGCCAAAAGGATCATATTGGAGGCCTACAAGACTCATCCCCGACGGGTATGCACCTCATCCCGTCGGGGATGAAGTGCACTTTGGAGGGTGCTACTGCAAGGCCGTCCCGGTCGGGATGGTGGGTCCGTCCCAGTCGGGATGACCCGTCCCGGTCGGGACCACCTAGTTGTAGCCCGCATTTCTTTTCTTTCATCTCCCTTCCATTTGGAACCCTATAAATACTTCCCTCTTGTATTGTTTATGTATCTTACCTTACCCTAGACTCTCTTAGGCCTCTCTTAAGATTTGTAAACCCTAATTAATCTCTCTTAATCTTTAGTTAATCTATAGTTAATCTTAGTTTTAATCTAGTTATAGTGATAGTTAGTTCTTGTATTAAGAAGTGGCTTGAAGACTCATCCAAAATTGACAACCTTGGAGATTATTTGGGTTTCTTATTTATACAAGATTTCATCTTTTCCTTCATCTTGTGTTGGTATAATCCTTCTTTACTCTTGTTCTTTGTTATTAATCCAAGTTTGAATCTTTACTAGTGTTCCTTGTTAATGTTCATATTGTTCTTGATAATGGATGTTTGGATTGTGATGTTGTTTTCTCTTGTTGTTGTTAGTTTATCTTGGATTATGAGTGAGTAGATTTCTTGTGGGTTAGTAGGGGGATTAAGGGTAGGACATGGGTGATTAGGGTTTGATTAGGGGTAAAGGGTGAATCTTTATTGTTAGTCACATACTTGGCACACCATGTGTTTGTTGAAATGCTTGTTTGAGTTGTAGTGGCCATGCTTCTCATGCTAGTTTTCCTCTACTCATTGTTTGTCTTGTTTGTGGTCATGTTGAAGAATGTTGAGGATAGTCTAAGTTGCGAGAGCCCGGACTCACCTTGACATCGGTCTAAGTTGCGAGAGCCCGGACCGACTCTAGCACTAGGAGACACCCATACCCATAACCAACCCGATCACCCTACTATTCTTATGAACCCGACCTAACCCACTTCTTTCCATATTTGATTCATCTTGTTAGTTAGTCATCATCTCTTTACCTTGCTAGTTAGTTCGATTATTAGTGTTGTTTAGAAATGTGTTAGCCTAGTTCATCATTAGTCTAGTTCTTACCTCTCCTCCATTATAGTTTTCCATTTCTTGTTTCTTTGTGTTTGTTTGCGTGACCTAGTTTCGTTTTAGGCCGATTTAGTCTAAACCTTGCAATACCGTCTCCGTGGACACGACCCGACTTACCCTAACTACCGTTAGGTGCTAGTTGGTTGTATATTTGGTGGCGGGATCCACGACAAATCCCTACCATCAGTCATTGCATATAAAATTTTTGAAATTGAAAGAATTTTGGAAATAAGACAAGTCGTAAGCGAAATGGTTTTCGTTATTATTAATAGTAAATTTTGAGAACAGCTCGAAAAGAGTGGCCATCTGATCGTTGGTCAGCGGCGGGATAGGGAGAGGTCTTGGGACAGGCCCCGAGACCCCAGTTGAAGTGGCTAAGGGAAGAGGGGTTACAGACTCGACTCTAGCACCAGACCCTCTTGACTTGGACTCAAACTCCCACTCTGACTCTGACTCGGACTCGGACTCAGTGTTCGGCATGTCTCCCTCGCCGGTGGTCAGCTTGTAGATCCATCCTTGGCTGTCGGTCCACTTGATGGTCTTCCTCCAGGCCCTTTTCCCGGTATCCGTACCGACTTCGGAGATCAGCTTGGTTGGGTCAAATTGATTGTTGCGAAGGATCTGGTTGACCAAATCATCCTTTGGAGCAGGGATGACCTTGTCTTCTCCAAATAGGAGCCCCAGCACGTGCTCGGAGTTGTTTTCACCTTCCTTGGACTCGGCCTGAACGAGGGTGAATATATCATCGGGGATGAAATTGCATTCCCAAGCCGTTTTGGTCTCGGGATATGTGATGGTGGGTTGGTAAAGGTCCACTTGGATAGCTCCGAAAACCGGTGTAACAAAGTAATCGATTAGTTTCGGGCTATATGGGCCCAATTAGGTACCCTTGATGACGTTGGTGGTCTTTTGAATACCGGCCCGGACCACGTTTTCCGGGGTTATAGCATACCCCAATCCGAACTGTGATTCGCCATCGTTTAGGACCTTGATAATCTTCCCAGCTGGAAGATATGGCCTCGAGGTAGCCTCCGGTAAGTAGCCCAAGTTTTGTAGCATCATATCGATGCTAGTGGTGAAGTAAGGCCTGAAGAGGTATTCCTCCTCGATCATTCCCACGAAATCGAATCCTCGTGGGTCGGCCCGGCCCATAGCGTTACAGCTTGCCACGGTGATGGAGGTGGCCTCTAGTGTGATGACACCGTCTTGAAGTGGCATCTTGACCTTCTTATGCAGGGTTGAGGACACGGCCTTGACCGCGTGGATCCAAGGCCTTCTGAGCAGCAAGTTGAAGGACGAGGTGACATCAATCACCTGAAACTCCAATTCTTTCTCGATTGGGCCTGTTATGATTGTTAGTTTAACGGCCCCAGCAACCGGTTTTGGGCTTCCATCAAAGGCCTGGATAGTCTGCGCCGTAGGGAGATAGTCAGCCTCGATAATGCCGAGGGCCTTAGCGGTCCTTAGGGGAAGGACATTTACAGCGGACCCATCGTCGATATGGGTCATTGGGAGGTACTTCCCTCGGCAAATGACCGTGATGTATAGAGCCAAGTTATGATTGGGCCCGAACGGTGGAAGATTGGACTCCAAGAAGGTGATGAGCGGGCCTTCTTCTTTGGGTTTGCCCTTGAGATAAGGCATAATAGTGGCTACGATTTCGGCGGGGGTAACCTGTGAGTCGACCTTGATCTCATCGAGAGCCTTAGTCAGTGCTTCCCGATGCGCTTGTGAGCTAACCAATAGTTGCCATAGGGTTAGATCGGCTCGAACCCTCTTCAATTGTTGGACCAGAGCCGTGTCGTTGCTTGTTTCCTCGAGAGTTGGCTCCATCTTGACAGGTTCAGTGACGGTTGTTGAAGTAGGGCGCCCGGCTGTGGCGAGGTGGTTGGTGGCTAAGGCCTTAGACTTAGCCTTTCGTACCTCTTCAATGGTGACAGGGACAGCTTCCCCTTTAGCTAGGTAAACATCTTCCTCATCATCGAACCATATCCCGTTAATTTGTGGGATAAAGAGGGAAATGAGGTGTGAGCAGTCGATTACCTCTCCAGTGAATATAGCATGGGCACTGAACGGGTTTTCTTTGTTACTCGGCTTGTCTCCAGGCAACGGTATTTTCCCGCTTTCAATCAGATCTTGGATCAGATGCTTCAATTTCCAGCATTTTTCCGTGTCATGCCCGTTACCTCGATGATACTGGCAGTAGGCTTGGGCATTGTATCTTTTGGATCTCTTTTCCACTTGAACTTCTGGCATTGGGCCTATCGGTTGGATTAGACCCTTTGAGGATAGCCTTTGTAAGGCGTAGGTATAGGTAGTCCCTATATCCGTGAATATCCAATTTGGAGTATTCTTTTTGGATGAGGTATCCAGCAAGTTAACCTCATCGAAGATACTGCGAGTTGCAGCTGCAGGTGTGGGCTTGCTCACAGATGAACTTGCCCCTTGATATCCTTTGGTAGAGGCCTTAGTCAGGCTCTCTAACCGTAAGTCGTCCTCGATCCTCGTACCCATCTCAGTTAGGATGGCAAAACTGGGGATGACAGCGTACCGGAGATGGACCCGGTAGGATGGGAGGAGATTCTTGACAAAGGCCTCCACTAGTACTTTCTCGTTGGGCTTATCAACCAGCTTCACACTTTCGGCCCGCCATCTTTGGAGATATTTGGTGAACCCTTCTTTGGGCTCTTGGGCCATCACTTCCATAGTACGCATTGTAGTCTGGACCTCGGTATTATCAGCGTAATTCCGAGCAAATTCAGTCGCAATATCATCCCAAGTTTTATATTTCTTGGAATCGAGCCTGTAGTACCAGGCCTTGGGATGCTTTTTTAGGGAGGCCGCGAACAAGTGTTTGAACATGGTGGACTTTACCCCCTTGACGGCTATAAACTCTTTGAAAGCCTGGATGTGATGGACCGGGTCTTCAGTACCCTCAAACATCGGTATTCCCGTAAGGTTGAGGTTAGCAGGTAGCTCGTCGTTCAGAGGCGAATAGGAACGAGCATTTTCAGTATGGATCGAGTTGCTCGTTAACAAGTGAACCTGCTCTTCAAGCTTGCGAACAACGCTGATTAGTTCAGCTATGGGCCCAGTGGGCTCAGATCTAACAGGAGGAGTCCCTTTCTCCACGGCATTCAAACGGGTGGCAAGAGTCGTTTGGTCAGTCTGGATAGCAGTCAGTTGGGTCTCAATCTTGGCCAGTGCGGCGGTCAGTTGATCCAAAGTAGCCTGCATTTTCTGGCGTCTGGTTTCCGGTGGCCTGTTTGTAAGAACACCGCGTAATCAGAAACTAGCTCAAATCCTGGAATAAAAAGGTACATCCCGAGCAAGACTGAAAAGAGAAATGACTCAGAAAAGACACCTAGACGGGTGACTTGTGAAAGATAGGCCTCCCTTAGGATCCGGCAATGTGAGCCGGGTCCTGTTCGAAGGAAGGTCCGCGTGAGACATCCCCAGACTTTGGACTCGAATGTGTAGACGGGCCCTCCTTTGTAAATGTATGTCTTACGTAGGCGGGCCTTGCCTTAGTCTAATTATGCGGACTGGGATAGGGAAGAAACTCGTGATGTATGATCAACGGAGTTTCGACGCTAAAGACTTCGACGACTTATGACACGACCCGACACATGCTAAATACGGGAAGTCCTAAGAAGGGAAGGTTTGGAGAAGGATATTTTGAAAAGATCCGAGAAAACTCAGTGAAGGGCCCGATTTTTCGGAAATCGGAAAGTGTATCGAGCCACAATTTTGAAAGTTCGAAAATATTTTTGAGTTTTGGAATGGGCAGAATACTGGCTAGAAATAGGCTATTTTGAGTAAAATCATAAGTCCTAAATTCGGTATGCTTTCCGGGTTTTGAAATTGGATATCTTGAAAAAGATGTATTTCTTGAAAAAAAATGACGGTTTTTGGAAAACGACACGGAAACCAAGCAGCACATAGTTAGGAAAGCATTATAACGACGCCATGTATGCTTTACGCTAAGTCTCGGTTGGTCTATAAAGGGTCTATATCAGTGCACATAGCCTAGACGTTAATCGGGACGGACTCTCTAAGTCGGGTTGAGCTTAGAACATGCCGCGAAACCCATACGAATCGACCATGAACACCTTTGACATATCCATATTGGAGTACATCACGGTATAGTGGGACGTCGGTCACCAGTACCTGCCCGGGTAAAAATAGGGCTACGCATGAGTCGTAAAACTAAAACGCGTATTGTACTAGTCAAACGATTTCTATTCCAGTCTCACCCTGAGGATGCCGATGGTAAGTCACGCATCAGTTAATCCCCAGCGGAGTCGCCAAATTGTGGACATGACATAGGTCCACCCCGACGCGGCCACGCGTGGGTTTGGGGAGGCGAATGAATCTCCATATGAGATGGGTCGAATTGAAATTTAAATCGAAGTGGAGTCGCCACCGAACTTTGTGAGAGTTCGGGCCCGTTCGAACCCACTCTATATCTTAGTGGGCCATGCACAAAGTATGGCCCATTCGAATGTCAGAGTCTATTGAGCTCGTCCCTTTGCATTTGATAGCGATACCGACATTATCGGATACCGTGTATTGAATGACTCTCGTGTGCCAATGGATTCGGATATCCGGAAACCATGGTTTTGAGTAAGAGGTGAGGGTACGTGTTGGGAAGTTCACAAAGAACACCCAACCCCGCCCGCACATTAGCGGCCTCTACTAAGATATCGAATGACGTTTTAATACGCGTGTTAGTAGAACGATGAAAAATGATATGCAAATGTTGTTTTCCCTAAGCATGCGAGAATTGAACGGGTTGCTAAGTCGATTTAATGCATCTAATACTAACGTCAAAGTTATATTTAGCATGCGAGGTTTATTTTAGTACAATAAAATAAACAATGAAAAAAAAATAAAAGGAATAAACGCGTTAGTAACGGTAAATAACGATAATAACGGCTTATAACTAATATAGAATGATGAGACGAAATATGATGCATGATTTTTGAAAAGTAATATGACACGTGATGGATTAAGCACGCGTTGACCGAGGTCAAGAAAATATTTATCAAGACCTGAAATACGCCTAAAAGCCCGCCGATTTATTAAAGACGTTTGAAGAAACAAGACAGGATAGCTTTTTTATGTTTGCGGATTTCAGGGGCCCACGCGACCCGCGCGAGGAGGGCGCGACTCGCGTGGCCATGCGACTCGCACAGGATTCGTGCGACTCACATGGCGGCCTGTTCTCGGGATTTTTTAGAAAATCGACACTTTTATTAAATCGCGTACAAATATGGTATAATTTATACTCGACTTAAAATTGCGATATTCGTTATATTCGATGTTCGATTATGGAATCGATATCAAATATTCGGAATATGCCTAAAAAAGGTTTGAAGAGTTATTGCTAATCGAGTTAAGACGAAATAATCGATTTTATGTCGCGATTTTCAGGGATCCATGCGACCCGCGCGAGAGGGACGCGACTCGCGCCACCATGCGACTCGCACAAGGCATGTGCGACTCGCGTGGCGGACTGTTCTTGATCCTGATTTCGTGTTACTCGTTGTACCCGGTGCTTGGTTATGGGACCAATACCGAATACTTAGAGTGATTTTTGAAAATATGATTTTGTAAGTCGACTTAAATCGAACTAACATGATATGAATGATCTCCGCGTTTATAGTGTCGTATTAACTCAATTGAGTTAGGTGACAACTACATTAGCATCAATGAACATCGTGTTAGTTGGATTGTTCGACTATAGTATTTTAAATTCGATATCCAACTATTAAGTTGGTATCGAATCTAATAGATTGACGCATCGTATTTATTAAAAGTTTGATTCCCTCCACATCCCGACATCACGAAAAATCCTTACGGATTGTGTGATGTCGGATCCGCATCAACGGGTTTTGATTATAATAATAATAAAAAAGTTTCTTTCGAAAATAGTAATTGAAATCGATGAAATATGCGATTAATGATGATGCAGACAAAAATAAGAAAATTATTGTTTACGTTGACTTGCTTCAACAATCAAACATTCGGGGTGTCGGGATAAGCGACCGTCAACATCGGGTGCGTTACCCTCGTAATATTCTTGTTTTCTTATCCCATCATCCCTCGTATTCGACACGAATTAGCAAGTATTTTAATGTTTTATATTAGTAATTATTATCGATATTATAGACGCGACAAAAAAAATAAAAAAAGAAGAAGACGTGACGGACGAACGAGAAAAGAGCGGGATTTTGCACCCTCAACCTACATGTTTCTTAGTCTCGGAAAGAACTCGTTAATTGTGGCTAGAGCACGGGAGTATCGAGGTTGATGTAAGTCGAGTTATGGTGGTTTTACGGTTTGTAAATAGGGTTCTAAGGTTGAAGATGAGTAGTAACTAGGGTTATAAAGGATGTATTGTGTGTGTGTAAAATTAGGGTTGTAAAAAGTTGTTCAATTGTGTTGTGAAGGGGTAGTATATATAGGCAATTGCTCCCCTTGGTGTCTAGGGTTTAGAGCCTTGACGGACTTGATCCGATGGCCCGCCTGAAGGAGGACCGCGGGTTTGCTTCTCAGAACGGCTTTGACCGGGTTTTGACCCGGTCGCTAAAAGTCGGTTTTACTTCCAGTGTCAGTTTTGACCCAAATTAGTCTTATTTGATTGGAAACGACCCACTGGGCTATGAATTTGAGGTCAGTTTTGTGAGATTTGTACTCTGTAAAAAGCCCAAGCCAGAAACTAATGGTTTCGAGCCCATATCCGAGCGCGTGGAAACACGTTTGCGTCCGATCATCATTGAGATTTTTTTGGAAACTGCCATAGACACCTGGCGGTCAAAATGTGGGTGTCTACACAATTTTTAAGTCATTTTTTTGTTATATTTAAACGAGTCAAAAATTAATAATCGTAATTACAAAAGTTATGATTAATAATCGTAATTACAAAAGTTATGATTAATAATCGTAATACATTTGTTCCTCCCAAATAAAAGACACTTTTATCAATCCTCCTCTCCCTCCCTTTCCTCGTTCATGTTATCCAAACAACCATCATTCTCCCTCTCCTCCCCTTTCCTCATTCATGTTATCCAAACAACATCATTCTCCCTCCCCTCCCTTTCCCTCCTATTTAGTTATCCAAACGGACCCTTAATCTTCTTCCATCAACCCTTAATAACATTCATCCCTTAATCAAACCCAATCAACATCTTCCTTCCTCTTCCTTTACATTACCTTATTATCTCCTTTTCCCATCCTCTCTATTTTCCACAATACTCCATTTTTCCTCCCAAAAAACTTAAAATCCATTCAAAGTCCCTTTTATTCTCCCCTTAATTGAACCACATTTTTTTTTGGTGTTGCTCTTTACAGTACGCATTTTACTCGACGCAGTACAGTTTTTCCAATATTGCCCCCCTCATTTCCCCCTTTCTTGCCCCCCTCATTTCCCCCTCTCTCAAATTTTTCTTTTGTTTTTCCTCTCTTTTCTTTTTCTCTTCTCCGTATATACTTTACTCAACGCAGTACATTGTTTTTTTTTACTTTTACCCGGTACATTTTTTTTTTACTTTTACGCAGTACATTTTTCACAGTGCATTTATTTTAAAATTTTATGTAGTACATTTATTTTAATCTTTGATATAAAGTACATTTTAACTTTATTAACACAATACATTTCTTTTATCACGGAATACCCATGTTTTTTTTCAATTTTGACACAACACATTTTTTTCAACTTTGACGCAGTACGTAAAAAGAAGGAACAAGCAGTACGCAAGGGAGAAGATAAAAAAGTGTCAAACCCTAAAATAACAATATATATTTTGAACTTGGAAACAAAAAAACCCTAATTTCAATAATTAATGATAATTAATGGTTGCTCAAACTCACAAATTTAAACAAAAAAATTAGTATTCTTAATTTCTTATAACAGAAACTTCAATACAGTAATAGCTCAAAAATTTGTCTAGTAAATTCTAACACACACACACCCTAAAATTATACTTGAAATTAAGGGTAAATAACATACAAACGAAAATTGAATTCAAAATTTTAATTTGTTGTTGATGACTTAATGATTAATTTACTTAAGAATGAAGAGCTATAATTAAAAACTTACCGATTGAGTGAAAACTTGATGATTTTGACTTAAGTAATGAGGATTGATTGAGATGTATGCAAATGAAGAGTAGTTAGGAATGAGGGTTGAATCAAGGAAAATGATTTGATTGGGTTTGATTAAGGAAAGATGTTGAATTAAAGAAAGAGGTTGATTGAGTTTGATTAAGGAATAAGTGTTGATTAAGGATGAATGGAAAAGATTAAAGGATGAAAACCGTCAATATTGACGATTTTTTGACGGAAGTTGGTATTTGGTGCCTTTAAACAAAGAAACGTAAGTTTAAGGTGTTTTTGGACCCAAAAAAAACTCTAGGTGTCTTTTTTAAGGCTGTGCACCGGTCCAGACCCGGCCCGGACCCTGTTGGACCCTGAACCGGAATGGCAAATTTCCCTGACCCTGACCCGTTCCTGAATCGATAGACGTTGACCCTGGACCGACCCTGAAAGATCCGAGTCCGGACCGGTTGGACCATGTTTGGTCTTCTACATGTATTGTAGGCAACTACAACAGCAAGAAGTACTGAAGTACTGCTACATATTTCATTGCTTATGTCTTCATAGTTCAATCCTACGAACAAAATGATATAAACAAAAATTAATCCTAGAACACGAAATAATAATGAACGAAAAATTAGAAACGAAAATTAATGGGAAGATCAGAAATCGTAATGAGATTTAGGGTAAACAAAAATTAGAAACGAAGAAGAGCAGAAATCGTATTTAGAGGATGAATTAGAAACGAAGAGGATCAGAAATCATAATTAGAAGATGAACCGCAGATTAGAAACGAAAATTTAAAAAAATACAAATGAAAAATTGATGAATCAAAAAGACAGAAATGAAGGAACTCACCGGAAAATCAGATAAACGGTGTCGGAAGAAGATGAACGGCGCCGAAGCTCAGAGAGTCAGATGAAGGAAATGGGATTTAGGGTGGAGTGGAATTGGTGGAGTATTGCTGTTATTGGAGTGGGCCTGTTCTATAAAAGCCCAAACCTAACAAAAAGGGCCAACCGGTCCAGACCGGTAAAATCTGGGTCTGACACAGCCCAGACCGGAAACTCAGAATTGCCAAATTTAGTGGACTGGAGACAAACCCTGATTTTCTTATTAAGGGTCCGGTCCTCACTATTCCGGTCCGATCCAGTCTATTTTTCCGGTCCGACCCTATTGTTGCACAGTCCTAGTCTTTTTTAGAGAAGGATGCCTTCTGACAAAAAAACTCGAAATACATTCCTAGAATTTTCAATAAGAGCACTCATGGACTAGCCATCACATCACGTAAACAATGTTAGCTCTATTTATACAGTTGGCAAAAAAAAATGGAAGATGCAACAGTTTTGAAAGGGTATAGTACGGGCAAAACAAGATACATTCATAAACATAAAAATGAGTCGAGAAACTACTCAATACTTTTTGATTAATTCAAAATACTCAGATGTCTACAATGAAAAGTTCATGAGCTAAAAACCCCTATAATGTAACAGAATCCCAAAAAGACTAGGAAATACGCTGAGCTTCTGCTTATAAAATTCAGTTATCTCCTGGCATAGACTTGATGATATCCGAATCACCAGCATCAATGATACTAAGGCAGCACACCCTGTAGTACTTTCCACAAGCAGTTCCAAGGTCAACATTGTCTGAAACAACAAACACAAACTCACTTATATCTGGCATAACATTGAACATACACACAGTCACACAATGACTGGCATCATACAAGCATTCAGCTTGAAAACAACATTCTATACAATGTGATATATCAAACAATCAATTAACAGTGGAAAGTTGCTACAAGATTGAAAAGAAATGATATGATGTGATGACTTGCATCGTACAGCTAAAAAAGCCATTCTATATAATGGGATGAACCAACCAGATATATAAAACAGTCCGTAGCAGCAGTAAGCAGGAACAAGATTGAATAGAAACGATATCAGGGTACTTACTTCCATTGTAGTGGTGTACACCAACCTTGGCTAACATAGCATAGTACTCAATCTCAGACTTTCTCAGTGGGGGGCAATTGTTAGAAATGATCACCAACTTGGCTGAAACCAAAAAAAACAGTCATCTCAGTACTTCTTTTCAAATGTAGACTTCATCATATAAGATGAGGGTGATACAAGAAGTTATGATCTAAACACCAGTTTAGCATAAACAAAACTAAGTTGATCGGGTGCAATAAGTAAAAAAACTACACTGGAAAACGTATCAGAAAGCAAGAAAACTCTAACTCAACATTCATGGAACAAAATTATTGAACTTAAAAATACTTGCCAATCACATACAAAGCTCTCAGCACAATATGATTTCAAAAAGAAATGTTGGCCGAAACATTCCTACAGCATAATCAGAGGATCACAGTGAGTCAGTGATGGCCATTCGGTATTTAGTATCCCATAAGTATCAAAACAATAGTTGCAGCAATTAAAATAGATAATTCGACAGGTAAAATCATCCCTAAAATGCGTGGAACAGAAGACAGCATCCTCCGAAAAATGATTTGATCATGAGAATCAGCACGAAACTAGAAACAGAAATTCAACCTAGCACCGCAACAGTCAGAAGATATTCAAAGTGATGACCTAAAATCACTGCCATACATGTCAAATCACTTGTAACTTTAGCTTCGATACAGCAATTATTCTACATTAACAGTAAGTAAATGAATAAAACGGCAAATTAGATGATGAAATAAGAAAATTGGAGGAAGAAAGAAACCCTTGGAAGTGCGTAGGGTTTTAAGGACGGTCTTGTAACCAAGAGTGAACTTTCCACTCTTCATGACAAGAGCTAACCTATTGTTGATACTCTCATGAGTCTTCTTCTGCGAATTTTGAACAAGACGAAAATGAAAGATTTGGTAAGAAAAGAAGTAGAGAAATCAGTGATTGAGGAAGATAAGGAGAGAGGAAGTGGAGTTACCGTCTTCTTCGAGGAGGCAACCATGGCGGCGGCGGCGTAGAGGAGAGAGAGCAAAGGGGGATTGATAATGGAGTTTGTTTTGGAGAAGTACAAGAGCAGATTTTGATGATGAGAGTGATAGAGGTAGTGCGGTGGTAGAAACTAGGGTTTTGCAATGCGTTATTGGACTGGGCTCCTACAATGCTGGGCTCCGGGCTCCCAACTTTTGTTTTTGTAAGACTACCGCGCGTCCGCGCTCCAAACACAAGCGCTACTGCGATAGTTACTTCATGTAGTCATACATTTTTGTAATACTAGTTGCGGGGCCGCGCGCGATGTCCGGGGTGGTAGTAGCGAAGTAGGTGGCTGTGGGGGGCTGCCGGGCAGCCTTATGGGTATAGCTGGGAGAATTTTGTGGTGTACTGAAACGTGTCCGCGCAGGCGGAGCGGCAGACGCGCGCGTGGGGTATAGGGGCCGCAACACTGTTCCAGCAACACCCATGTGGTGAGAGTTGAGACGCCACATCTGGTGGGGCACATATTTCAGGAATGTCATCCGAGCAGAGAGTACTGAAAATAGCTACGAAAGCACGCACAACATGGGAGGCAGATAACCAGGGACAATCACCTTTTTAGATAACTTGACACTTAGCTGTTACAAGAAGTCACTGAGTAGACCTTTTTCGGATGAAACGTAAGTCTAGACCAAAATTCTAAAGCGGATGACATTAACCAAACCGAGAGATATTAGGTGCTGCAAAGTTTTCATAAAGTTGACATACATCGCACAAGGGGAGTCGAAATGCCAGAAATCCTTAAAATAGTACTAAATACCTAAGTTCAAATAAAAAAAGTTCAGTGAATCAAATGAAGAGTAATTAGTGGTTGTCTTTTTCTCCACATCTGATAGGATTGTTGTAGACACCCGCATTTTGCCTGCTAGTGTCTATAGCAGTTCCCGACAAAACACCCGACGATGATCGGACGTAAACATGATTTAATACGCTCGAATACGGACTCGGAATCAATATTATCCGACGTGGGCATTTAGCAGAGTGCAAATCTCTCAAAACCGACCTCAAATCCAGGCCCAGTGGGCCGTTTCCACTAAAATGAGACTAATTTGGGTCAAAACCGTCACCGGAAATAAAACCGTCTTTTAGCGGCCGAGTCAAAACCCGGTCAAAGTCGAATCCTGAGACGAACCAGCCTCACATTTTCATCTATGATTTCACCTTTAAGCATTCACCATATACACATCATCTCTACATACACACACATACAATCAAAACTCGAGATCAAAACTCGCCAAAGACCCGAGAGCATCCTCTCCCTAACCAAACACACCCCAACTCACCCTACATATCTCGACACTCCCGCGCACATGCCGCTACTACGAGTTCGTTTCCGAGGCCATTTAAGCATGTAGGTTGAGGGTGTCATCAAACCCTGTTTCTTTTTCTCCCTTCTTTTTTTAACGTTTTTATTTATATATATATATATATATATATATTATGTATTATTATTATTATTATTATCATTATTATTATCATTATTATTATTATACTAACACTAACATTTTTAATTCCGTTACTAACTTTTATTTTTATGTATACTAACTCTCTAACCACTAACATTATTTATTTATTTACACTTCGTCATTAACATTTTAATACCGTGTATATATATATATTTATATAATATTAATTCGGATCTTAACACGTTTGACTACGACGATCATCCAAAGTCCGTTTAATTCCTTTAGGAGTCACGACGGAGGTGGCACCCTTTCGGGGAACGCCGCCCCAATGTACTCAAGGGCATAACGCGATCGTGATTGCTCATAGTTGAACGCGTAAGACTCCATTTCTAAGATTAGTACGAGATCCGTTGAGGCGAAAACCGACATCACGATATATAATACTTACCTTTTTCAGAAATGACCGAGATTTTATATATAATACTTACCTTTTACCAAAAAAAGAAAACCGACATCACATAATCCTTTAGGATTAGTATCGATGTCGTGACGCGGAGGAATATAATTTCGTTATTAATCAAACTTTTCAATCACATAATAGCATATTTCATAAAATCCCGATAACGGTCTCATAATTGTATAATACACGTTTATGACATCGAGAACCGAGTTGAATTTAAATAATGCAATATTTTTATTTAACTCGGTCAATTATCGAATTCAAACAAATAAAAATGAAACGAGCCATGCCTCGTACAGGGGGGCACTCGATCGAGTGCCATGGGCCACTCGATCGAGTTGGACCCCAAAAATTGGGCAGTAGCGGCTTCGAGTGTGCACTCGATCGAGTCCATGCCATGACTCGATCGAGTGGGTCCTGTAGCCCAGTAATCCGAGAGCTTTAATGCAACATTCGAGCCTCGTCATTTTTTTACGACTTTTAGTCGACACGTGTAAAGTCAATCACGTAATTCTAATCTTCAAAACCCATGCATATCACTATCACTTAAAACGACTTTGATCGACGGTCTCGCACTATTAATCTTGTGTCGACGACTCTTTAGTCGTATCCGACACATGATTAATTTAGACTCTATTCCTCGATGTGATAAGTCGGGACAAGGCATCGGGATTCTGGATCGGGCTAGCACCACGCCTAGGTTCCATATCTCCGCCCTTTGCTTAATACGCAATATAATGCGTAATTAATCGAAGTTCGTCCATTTGCACAACTTACGGTCTAGTTTATATTATACGGGTCCGTTTCTGGTTAACATTTGCCGCTTATAATTCAATGATTCTATTTTATTGCTCGTTGTATTGTGAATTCCGGGTTGTATTCCGCCCGTGTAATTTGTAATTTATTTACGAGTTTTCTATTTTTGATGTTTGCCATTTATTTATTTAAATGAACATCGCATGCTAAATCACTTTGACGTGAATCAAGATGCATTAAAATGACGTAGTTAACCAATAATTCGCATGCTTAGCCGAAAACGCTGTTTGCATATCATTTAATCGTTTTACTAGCGCGCGCACACGAACACGAACGATGTCTTAGTAGAGGCCGCCATGTGCGTGCGGGGTTGGGTGTCCTTAGTGGGCTTCCCAACACGTACTCTCACCCGTTACTCAGAACCTTGGTTTCCGGATGCCTGAAACCATTGGCGCACGAGAGTCATTCTATATACGAAAGCCGGTTTAAACGGTATCGATATTGCAATGTAAAGGGACGAGCCCCATAAACTCTGAAATCGAAGCGGGCCGTACTTTGTGTACAGCCCATGACGACATAGAGTGGGCTCGTATGGTTCCGAATAACCACAAAATTCGGTGGCGACTCCATTTTGACTTAAATTTCGAATCCGAGAACAATCTCACCACGAGATTCATTCGCCTACCCAAACCCGCGCGTGGCCGCGTCGGGGTGGACCTACGTCATGTCCACAATTTGGCGACTCCGCTGGGGATACCTGATGTTCCACATGTCATCGGGGTTCCTAGGGTGAGACTCGAAGAGAAATCGTTCGTATATTAGTGTGCGCGCATTAGTTTAATGATTCATGCATAACCCATTTTTGCCCGGGCCGGTTACTTGTGACCGACGTCCCACTATACCGCGGTGCATTCCTACATGGGTGCGCTAAAGACTTCGATGGTGGAACTCAGAAGGGTTTTGCGGCATGTCCTAAGACCAACTCGGCTTACGGAGTCCGTCCTGTCTACGAGAATACTATCGTCGTTGGTATAGACCCTATTTTGACCGACCGAGACTTAGCGTAAAGCATACATAAGCGTCGTTATAATGCTTGTTTGACTACGTGCTACTTGGTTTCCGTGTCATTTTTCAAAAAACCGTCATTTCAAAAAAAATGTATATTTCCAAAAACACCAAATTTTGAAAAACCCGAAATACTGCCCGTTTCGGGACCCATCTTTTCAAACTATCCAATTTTCAAAGCTCGGAGTGCTGCCAAAATTTAGACTGATGATTTGACTCAAAATAGCCTATTTTTTTTAGCCGGCATGCTTCCCATTTCACATTTCGAATTTTCGATTCCCTTTTGATTTTCGAATTTTCAAAATTCAATTTCAATTTTCAAATCTTCGTAATGCCATCCGCGATTTTCAAATCTCCGAGATGCCGTTTTCGATTTTCAAATCTTCGGGATCCTATTTTCGATTTTCAAATTTTCGGATATTTATTTTTCGATATTCAAATTTTCAAAATTCCAAATATTCAAATTATCAAAAAAATAACTCGGTCCTGTCGGCATGCTGCCAATTTCAAAAGACGGGACCGTCTCCCATTTTTTTTTCAAAATGCGAATTTACTCGCAAGCATTCTAACCTTTCAGAATGCCCAGTCCTATTGGCCCATTACCAATTTCGGGACCGTCTTCTCAATTTTCGAAATTCAATCATTTTTCAAAAACCTTCCTTCTTATAATACCTACCGTAATCTGTGTGTCGGGTCTTTTCATAATTTGTCGAAGGTCTATAGCGTCGAAACTCCGTCGATCCTACATCACGGGTTTCTTCCCCATCCTAGTCCGCCTTTTCCTAAAGGCATAACCGACCAACACGAGTCATACACTCGTAAATAGAAGGTTCGTCTGAACACTCGAGTCCTAACTAGAAAGTCACACGCGATCTTTCCCTCCGACAGGACGGTCCCCACGACCTTTCCTAAGGGAATCTCGCCCGTCTTTCAATCCGTTAGTCGAGTCATTCCAACTCTAAAACTCTTTAACTTAAGGGTCTACCCTAATCACAGGGCCACCCTTATTCGAGTCAAGTCAAGGGTCTCTAGCGTCGAAACTAGGCCGATCCTACATCGCAAGTTTCCTCCCTTACCCGTCTGCCTTCCTCGAGGTCGAGTCAACCTTTTACAAGGCATAGCCCTGTAGCGAAAGGTTCGTGATCCTTACGTCTATGGGTCACTCGTCCGACACTCGAGTCTTAACAAAACCTTCAATCTCACTCGGGGGCTACCCTTCAGCAGAGCGATCAATCACGGTTGCTCTAAGGGTCATGTCTTACATGTGTTGTCTCACGTACCCCGCTTTTGAGTCACTTAGATGTCACACCATCTGAGTCCTACAAGAGTCCTTGGTCTCACTTGGGGGCTATTCTCCGACGGGGAGATTAATCACAATCACTCCGAGAATCGTACCCTACATATTTGTCTTAGGAGAGTCTAGCCTAAGTCAAGCCAGAGTTGTCTCTCCTCCCGCGCTATTTCTTATGCCTTGGTGTATTCAAGTTCCGAAGCAACATTTCTGATTACGTGGGTATTCTCGCAGAGGATGGCATCCACAACCGGGAATAGGGAGATGGAAAACACCATTAATGAACTGAAGGCTTTGCTAGAAACCATGGCTAGTAAGCAGGCCATGTTTGAAACCCAACTAGGGTTCATAAGAGCCGACCAAGAGGTCTTGGATGCTCGTCTAACTGTCGTTGAAGAACAAGACTTCAATTACGGGTCGGTAAATACTGGGCCATTTGCCAAACTGATCAGCACGGTGCGTGAGCTAGAACAACAGTTCCATGCCTCCCAAGAGAACAACATCCGAGTTAAAAACTCCCGAGACTATACATCCATTAGTGAGAAACTACCAACAGATCTCAATCTAGAAGGGTTACCCATATTCGAAGGGACGGAGGATCCATTACTACACCTCCGAGCTTTCAAGGCGTTTATGGCGATCAAGGGGGTCAAAGCCGACATGTTCATCAATCTGTTCGGCACATCCCTCGGGAAATATCCAAAAGCCTGGTTCTATAGGCTTAATACAAAAAGATTCCCCACTTGGGAAGATGTGGCTACCGAGTTCGCTAAAAACTATTCTGATAATACTGAACTTCAGACTACCATGCGGACTTTGGAAGTCATGGCCTAAGATCCAACAGAAGGTTTCACCAAATACCTTCAACGTTGGCGGGCTGAGAGTGTTAAGATGATAGACAAGCCCAGCGAGAAGACACTAGTGGAGGCATTCATCAACAACCTTCTACCCTCGTACCGCGTCCATCTTAGGTATGCCGGCATTTCAAACTTTGCAGTGCTTACCGAAATGGGCACTAGGATTGAAGACGATCTTCGACATAATGAAGATCTGGGTAAAGCTTCTACCGAAGACTATACTGGACATCCATTTGAGTCCTTAGAAGCCGAAGATTACTGACAACCTCATCCTAGAGTCCAGATTTGATTTAAGTCCGAGTCTGAGTCCGAGTCTAGGATGTTCTATTTCTTTCAATTCCGATGTCAGAGTCAGAGTCAACTGTATTCTGTCCTCTTTCCAAAATTCAACAAAATCAACCTTTTCAATCTCTCATATATGCTTCCTTATGTGTTTCCGAGAACATGATGAACACCACCATACACTGTGAGCACATGCACGTGACTATTATAGGCACATCTATAATGACTGCAGGAACTGAGACCAGCGTTTTCCTTTACCTATTCCATGTCTGGTATAGAAAGCCACAAAACTACCCCTAGTAGGAGCAGTATCGAATCCTATGACAAATCTAGGTAGTCTTCTAGTTTGGGTTCAAGACGGGAGGCAAGCCCATTTCCCACAATAAACACCCCTCCAATAAGACTGATCAATCCCTACCTTAGGTGTTAGTCTGACCAGAAGCAAAAAAGAAGCATCGTGACTCTATAGGCTTGATGCCAAAAATACCCAACTCGGGACGATGCTCCCACTAAGCCTGCTCGGAATTATGATGACAATACCAAGATCCAAATACCATGCTTACCGTAGAGTACTCCATTGCGAGTTGCACTCACATAAACACCAACTAGGCTTACACCTCACAAAGGTTTAGCTCCACAAGCCTAATCCAACCGATGGGCCCACCTCCATATCCACCCACAAATGGATGCCACAGATCCGGGAATACCCATGCCTATTGCCAACACCATAGGGGGGAATAGCAAAAAAAAAGGAAGAAAAAAAAAAGGCCGGACAAAAAAAATCAAAAGTCCAAAAAAAAAAAAAAGGCCAAAACAAAAGAGCTGGCCATGATAAAAACAAGAACCCTCAACATCCCTCGACCAGATACAATCAATCCCTTGACTGGGACACAGTCAACTCGAGTGAAGGATCCCACGACCGGGGCTAAGAGGTCAACCTAAAAAAAACACAAAAACAAAAAATTCAAATACCCATGACCGTGGTCAACGGTCAACCCAAGTGAAAGTCCCTTGACCGGGGTACGGCCAATTCAAAACACTATCAATGCCCATACCATCCAATAGGGGAGAGATAATCAAGCTGGTCAGCTAACACCACATCTAGCCTTCCCACATTACAACCCTCAAGACCTTCTCGAGACCTAGGCTAAGAGACAACCCAGAATTTTGAGGATTCGAGCTCCATAGGATACACCCCTAACCATTAGGGCCAGACATGGAAATCAGATCCCGCATTATCAAACCTACCTCGATCGAAGTGCGAGTCATTTTTACTCGACTTCCCCTTTTCCTACCACATTGCAGTACCTTACCCTCGAAGCCTTAGCTCCACAAAATCGAGCTCCAGATTTCAAAACATCAAAGCCACTTTCTACCTGGCACCACATTTCCAAAAACATCCAAACCAGTTACCAGCCCCAAACACGGGAACTTAACCTGCAGTCGGCATAGAACATGCCCAAATAGTTCACACCACCTCTGGGGGTTACCCCGGAGAACGCTCACAGTCACGGGATCAACATCCTAACTGTTCCAACCCTTTGATCAGGACATCATTGGGAATTCACCTAGCCTACACCATCGTTATGGCTAGTTACACACAAAGCCCTAATAAACTAGGCACCATAATATATCTTCCAATCCACTGAACTACGGCTTGGTTTGATTTCACTACACGTGAATACGTAGGCAGCCTTTCAACAAGAGTAGAACCACCCACGTTGACACAAGTATAAAAAAGCATCATCATTCCTATCACGACACTGTCATGTTCTCAACAGCTAGCTTTGCCGTCCTGGGGGCTTCTCTTAGGCAGAAGACTCTCATCCACTCACATAATCCAAATAATTTTCAAAAAATAGCCTCCTTTCTATAGTGTGTCCTAGTACTCGGCTCAGTCGAAGACGAGAATTTGTCAGGGACTCGAAGCGATACCCATTTGGGAATGTACCCCAAAACCAAACATTCAAAGAACACTAGACTACAACATTGCCACTGCTGAGTCCTGCAGAAGCAGTCTCATTGCAGACTATAGCACATTCTTCCCATTTTGATGTTCGACTGTCTTGCCACTCGCCTAGGCTACGGAATAGCGCAACTTAAGAGTCTTGTCATCTTAGGTGGCCCACCCCCCTACCGAGTCACAGTCCAACCCCTCGAGAGTCCAAGTCGTGACTATCAGCTTGTCTTGTCGCATCCAGAGTCGAGTCTGTCGGTACCTCTCTCCTCAAATTTTCGTTTCAATGTTTGCAAAACTTAGCCATTTGATAAAATCCTTTTCGACAAGGTCAAATTTCAGCCTATTTAAACTGCAAATTTGTTTTCTACCCCTTTCAATTTTGAAAACCTATCTCCTAGCACGTGAGTTGCTTTCAGGACTTCGATTTCAAAACTAAGCAAAAATCATTTCCCCCAGCGCAAATTAGTCTATAGATACTAACTGCATTTCCTATGTGTTATCTTGCTATATACTATGCCTGCTATTTCTGCCTATGTATCTAACATTTCAGGTACCAGCGAGTGCTTCCCAACGGAACACCAAAAGCGGTGTTTCTCCTGAAATGCTTCGTCCAAGACGTGATGTGTCGGCATACGGGTATACCCAAGACTTCAGAAGCAAGTCCCCGCGCAGCTACTTTACTCCCCAGCATGAGTCGGTGTTTCACCTAGATATTACGTGCAAATACATGTACACCTAGGACTTCAAAGACAAGTTCGAATCCCCACGGAGCTATCATCATCAAGACAGGTACGACCCTTTTCTTATGGCTGGAGAGCCCTTCACGCGAGTCTAATGGACTATAAATGACCCGACCGGAAGGCTGCCAGGTCGTAATCCTCGATTGGCCTGGTAGCTACTCTGACTTTCGGCTTGTCCAAGCCTCAGTCAGAGTGGGGGTTCTGTAGACACCCGCATTTTGCCTGCTAGTGTCTATAGCAGTTCCCGACAAAACACCCGATGATGATCGGATATAAACGTGACTTAATACGCTCGAATACGGACTCGGAATCAATATTATCCGACGTGGGCATTTAGCGGAGTGCAAATCTCTCAAAATCGACCTCAAATCCATGCCCAGTAGGCCGTTTCCACTAAAATGAGACTAATTTGGGTCAAAACCGTCACCGGAAATAAAACCGTCTTTTAGCGACCGAGTCAAAACCCGGTCAAAGTCGAATCCTGAGACGAACCAGCCTCACATTTTCATCTATCATTTCACCTTTAAGCATTCACCATATACACATCCTCTCTACATACACACACATACAATCAAAACTCGAGATCAAAACTCGCCAAAGACCCGAGAGCATCCTCTCCCTAACCAGACACACCCTAACTCACCCTACATATCTCGACACTCCCGCGCACACGCCGCTACTACGAGTTCGTTTTCGAAGCCATTTAAGCATGTAGGTTGAGGGTGTCATCAAACCCCGTTTCTTTTTCTCCCTTCTCTTTTTAACGTTTATATATATATATATATATATATATATATTACGTATTATTATTATTATTATTATCATTATTATTATACTAACTCTAACATTTTTAATTCCGTTACTAACTTTTATTTTTATGTATACTAACTCTCTAACCACTAACATTATTTATTTATTTACACTTCGTCATTAACATTTTAATACCGTGTATATATATACTTATATAATATTAATTCGGATCTTAACACGTTTGACTACGACGATCATCCAAAGTCTGTTTAATCCCTTTACGAGTCTCAACGGAGGTGGCACCCTTTCGGGGAGCGCCGCCCCAATGTACTCAAGGGCATAACGCGATCGTGATTGCTCATAGTTGAACGCGTAAGACTCCATTTCTAAGATTAGTACGAGATCCGTTGAGGCGAAAACCGACATCACGATATATAATACTTACCTTTTTCAGAAATGACCGAGATTTTATATATAATACTTACTTTTACCAAAAAAAGAAAACCGACATCACATAATCCTTTAGGATTAGTATCGATGTCGTGACGCGGAGGACTATAATTTCGTTATTAATCAAACTTTTCAATCACATAATAGCATATTTCATAAAATCCCGATAACGGTCTCATAATTGTATAATACACGTTTATGACATCGAGAACCGAGTTGAATTTAAATAATGCAATATTTTTATTTAACTCGGTCAATTATCGAATTCAAACAAATAAAAATGAAACGAGCCATGCCTCGTACATGGGGCACTCGATCGAGTGCCATGGGCCACTCGATCGAGTTGGACTCCAAAAACTGGGCAGTAGCGACTTCGAGTGTGCACTCGATCGAGTCCATGCCATGACTCGATCGAGTGGGTCCTGTAGCCCAGTAATCCGAGAGCTTTAATGCAACATTCGAGCCTCGTCATTTTTTTACGACTTTTAGTCGACACGCGTAAAGTCAATCACGTAATTCTAATCTTCAAAACCCATGCATATCACTATCACTTAAAACGACTTTGATCGACGGTCTCGCACTATTAATCTTGTGTCGACGACTCTTTAGTCGTATCCGACACATGATTAATTTAGACTCTATTCCTCGATGTGATAAGTCGGGACAAGGTATCGGGATTCTGGATCGGGCTAGCACCACGCCTAGGTTCCATATCTCCGCCATTTGCTTCATATGCAATATAATGCGTAATTAATCGAAGTTCGTCCATTTGCACAACTTACGGTCTAGTTTATATTATACGGGTCCGTTTCTGGTTAACATTTGCCGCTTATAATTCAATTATTCTATTTTATTGCTCGTTGTATTGTGAATTCCGGGTTGTATTCCGCCCGTGTAATTTGTAATTTATTTACGAGTTTTCTATTTTTGATGTTTGCCATTTATTTATTTAAATGAACATCGCATGCTAAATCACTTTGACGTGAATCAAGATGCATTAAAATGACGTAGTTAACCAATAATTCGCATGCTTAGCCGAAAACGCTGTTTGCATATCATTTAATCGTTTTACTAGCGCGCGCACACGAACACGAACGATGTCTTAGTAGAGGCCGCCATGTGCGGGCGGGGTTGGGTGTCCTTAGTGGGCTTCCCAACACGTACTCTCACCCCTTACTCAGAACCTTGGTTTCCGGATGCCCGAAACCATTGGCGCACGAGAGTCATTCTTTATACGAAAGCCGGTTTAAACGGTATCGATATTGCAATGCAAAGGGACGAGCCCCATAAACTCTGAAATCTCAGCGGGCCGTACTTTGTGTACAGCCCATGACGACATAGAGTGGGCTCGTATGGTTCCGAATAACCACAAAATTCGGTGGCGACTCCATTTTGACTTAAATTTCGAACCTGAGAACAATCTCACCACGAGATTCATTCGCCTACCCAAACCCGCGCGTGGCCGCGTCGGGGTGGACCTACGTCATGTCCACAACTGTGCTGACAGCACACCCACTGTTGTTCTTGCTGTTCTCACGTTTCGCTAACGTCCCAAAAATATAGTTTCTGGGTATAAGTTCAGGAGTTCAGTGTGCACAGCGTCGAAGTCCATCATGTCATAGGCACGTGGTGCAGCTTCTGCGCTCGCCTTTAGTGCAGCTGGCACGAATCGATACTGCACATTCTCTGGCAAATATGCGCTGTCTTCACGGGTTGCGGCCCACAGACGTATGTACCTAAACGTTGTTGTATCGTCGCCCACATGTCTCTTTCCGTAGCCCGCTTCTTTGAAAAGGTGTGACAGCCTAATGGCAGGCCAGTATTTGTCCATACCCTCCTCAAACTCCAGCACTATAGCTTTTGTGAAAGCGAAGCCCGGTTGTCTTGTTACTGGTTCGAAGCTCGCAATTGGGTACCCCAAGTTTCTTAGCGTGTCCTTGAAAGCCATGTCACGCCGCGCTGCTGTCCGACTGGCCCGTATGCGATAAGGCAAGTCGTCAACTATCCAGCAAACAGGGTACGCGTATTCACATACAAAACCTTCAATGGCATTCGCGTCTTCCATACCTGCGTTCTGTGCTGGTGTTCTGTTGGACTTCAGTTCCAGTCGTCCCACTGCTTCCCGGGCAACGGCGATCAACCTGCAAAGAAGCGTAGCACCGGAGCGAACATAAACCTCATAAACAAACATTGAATCTCAGCAGTTTGAGGGATGTGCAAGTAATGACCCACTGAAGTGAGCAACTAACTCAAAACATAGGAACACAAGTACAATAATTAAAAAACCAAGAATTACACTATATAACACCCTACTATTGCTAAGATTTACTCGTATCATTCTCCATAAGTCCATAGTAAGTAACACCTTGCCTAAAGATCAACATTTTTTTAACTGTATTAAGTAATGATCAAACACCATTACCAAGCCAAGCAACTCAACCAGCTGATCTATGAGCCCTAAGCATCATAACCCAGGTAAATTGCTTTTCATTTTTAACCCTATCTTTATCCGTTGGCCTAAAGGTTGAATCTGGTGACTCTATTTCTAGCAGTGAATAGTCTGGATTCTCCATTTTTACTATCACTGGACATTGGTGTTCCTCCCTTTCTTACTTCCTTTGTCCACCATTTAGGCCCTGTTCTTTTCAGCTTATTTTCAGTCCGTTTCAGACCAGCTCAGCTTCTATCAGCTCAGTCCAGCTCTTATCAGCTCAGCCCAACTCCTATAAGCTCAGCCCTGATATTTTCAGCTCAGTTCCAATATTTTCAACTCCTAAAATAATACTTCAATAATAATAATAATAATATAATAATAATAATAATAATAATAATTATTTATTTATTTATATGAAACGGAAGTTGCATTAAGATCGAAACAAATTACAATAAAGTCTTATTGTTGTTGTTGTTGTTATTATTATGGCATTTCGATATTAATGCAAGTTTCTTTTCATAAAAAATAATAATGATGATAATATTATTGTTGTTGTTATTTTTATTACCCATATCTCTTAATGTTAATAATAATAACAAATTATTATTATCATTGTCATCATCGTCATTGTTATTGTTATTATTATTATTGTTATTATTATTATTATTGTTGTTGTTGTTATTATTATTATTATTATTATTATTATTATCATAACAGTTATTAACTAATATTATTATGCACTCTATAATATTTTTAGATCTTGAAATAGATATTATATTCAAATATTTATAACTCTGTCTCAATGTCATTACAATTAATTTACGTTTTTTTACACTATTTTTTAGTGAATAGAATATCTAATATATATACCATACAATACAATATAACATATGGGTATTATTTGTATTGTATTAAAATTTAAGAATATCAAAATATAAAATTTTGTATATTACGTAATTAAAGATATATACTTAAGAAATTTTACTATTGTCAAGTATGAAAAAACAAAAGTAAAAATCAAATGAATTGGGGAGAGTACTATTTGTTGTTGTTGTTATTACTATTATTAAATAATTAATTAGTTAATTAATTATTAATTATTAATTATTATTATTATTATTATTATTATTATTATTATTATTATTATTATTATTATTATTATTATTATTATTATTATTATTATTATTATTATTATTATTATTATTATTATTATTAATTGGTGTTATATTTTCTTTTCTTTTTTAGAAATATTATTAGATAATTTATATAAGTAGTTATTAGTTTCAGCTTATTTTATTTATTAGTTTCAGCTTCTTTTAGTTCAGCTCAGCTCAGCTTCTATCAGTCCAGCTCAGCTTCTATCAGACCAGCTCAGCTCAGCTCAACCCTGTTTCAGCTGAAAAGAACAGGGCCTTAGTCATATAATTCCCAGGGGGCCATTGCTATTTTTTTTACTGGGTAGCTAAAATTACAGTTACGAACCAAACTTTATGTCAAAAAAATGAAATCCCAGTTCCCAAAATTGATGAATTTCGCAAAAGTTTGAAAGCTTTTCAGGAAAAAAAGTTGAATGAGAGTGAGTCCAGTTCAGTCAAGGCGGAGTCTAGAAATCTTTGAGTGCTCACAGCAAGTGCAGGAGCATAGTGCAGCACATAAAACAAGGAAACGGTAAACACACAGAGGCACAATGACCGATACAGTAGTTCGTGGGTGAGTTGTGCGGCCCTTTTGTGACCATGTGCTGCTAAAGCACTAAACCGGGGGGAAGCAAGGATGAAGGTTTGTGGGCGATTCTTGCAGTGGTTCAAATCCGTCACAGAGAAATGTGCGGGTGATTCTTGGCGAGTCTTTGTCGCCGCATGTATCTAAAACAGCAGGTGCATTGGAGGTGAAGTATGTGAGAATCGCCTACGGGGACACGCGGCCTACGGTTCAGGTACTAAGCAGCCGAAAGTAGAGAGTAATGTAAGCACAGAAGCGAGTGGGAAGACATGCCGGATGCGGTGTGAAAAAACTTCTGGCCTCACTGTTCCTGAATTCCAGCACCACTGTCTGGCCTATCGTGCTGCATTGGAGGTCAAAATTTCTGCTGCGAAGTAGAGTGTGTGAGAGAGGGACGGTGGAGTTAAAGACTTGTTTGGTGTGGGGTTTGGTGGGTAGGTATGCTTTAAATTTGGGGATTAGTTGGTTGGTGGGGCAATTAGTAGTCCATACACCGAGGGTGCGGCAATGGTCAATGTTTTTTCAACTCTTTTTTTTGAATTTTCTTTTAGTTGGGTGTTTCAGTGTAGTGAGGTAACAAAGGAGAAATTGAGTGGTACAATACTTTCTTTTTTGACTATTGAGTATTGAGTGGTGCAACAGTACAGAGCGGTGGGTTTTTTTTTTTTTTTTTTTTTTTTTTTTTACATTGGCCTATTTTCTTTCTGCGCCTGAGTATCAGATTCTATTTATTTCGGTCCTTAGAAGGAGCCAGAGTCGACCCAAGGTTCGTGTCTTGTATCCCAACCAAAGATGATCAAGAAGTCTAATATAATCAAAGTCCTGACTTCAGAGACATACTGAAACTCAAACCCCCATAATAACAGTTTCGGAGATAGCAAACAAGGGCAACCGAAATCTAGAAATTTGTAAAACTGTACTCGCAAGTTAGCGACAGCATCACAGCTTAAGAGAACAGAGAAATGGTTCTACAGGAAATTATATTAGCTTAAATTCTTCAGAAAAACCTTAGGTCTAAATAAATTGTCTGAGAAATCAGATGATGGGTAATTGGCACTCGTCTCTGTCTCCGTGTCTGAACAGACTGTGCTAGTAGCACACCTGCTGTCGTGTATGCCGTCGTCACTCTTCCCGAACGTCCCACATATATAATTCTATGTGTACATCACCGAATTCCATCACGTCATCTTCATGTGCCATAGTTTCTGCGCTCAGCTTCAGTTCTGCTGGCACAAACCGGTATTGCACATCCTCTGGCAAATATGCACTGTCTTCACGGGTGGCAGCCCACAGAAGAACGCCCCCGAACGTGCCGGCGTATTTGGCGACACGTCCCTTTCCACAGCCCGATTTCTCGGAAAAGCGCGACAGCCTAATGACGGGCCAGTAGTTGTTCATGCCGTCCTCAAACTCCAATATCATAGCTCTCTTGAAAGCGGAGCCCGACTGTGCGGATACCGGTTCGATCCTGGCAACTGGGTAGCCTAGGCTTCTTAGCGTGTCCCTGAAAGCTGCGTGACACTGCGCTGCTGATCGGGTACTTCGTATGTGGTAAGGCATGTCGTCAACTATCAAGCGAGCGGGGTACGCGTATTCGCATACGAGACGTTCGATGTCATGCGCGACGTCCATACTCCTGTTCCGTGTCCTCCTTCTTTGGCAGTGGCGATTACAGCACGGCCTGTGGTTCGAATCTACAGGATGAGAACAAAATTTGCACGACAGCTTAGTGGCAAAGCGAAACCAGGAAGTTTAGTTAAAATAGAAATAGAGAAACCCTAGAGTGGTCAGAGCAAGCACAGGAGGACAATGCAGCACAAAAAACATGCCAACACCAAACACACAGAGGCACAATGCCCGACATAGAGGAACAACTACCGCTGAAGGTCTGTTTTACGGCATGCTCCCAAAACACCAGGCGCACTGGTGGTAAAGTGTGCCAGCATCACTTGTGGGAACAAGAGGAAAGGCGAAAGGAAATTCATGTGAACAAGCGAAACTCGTGTCTTAGCACATAATAACCTATGAACGACAAGCACAAAATCAGACGAAACAGGGCTCGATGCAAACAAATCTACATAAAAAATGGCATGAATTGATCAATTAACCTGAATCGAGCACTCTACGTGAACTGAAATCGTAAAAAGGCAACATTAGTAGCAGAAACCAAAGAAATAAAAGTGAAGATGAGGAACAGAGAGAGAAGCACAGACGAGGAGCAGAGAGAGACAGGAAAATGTTGGAAGCGGGATGTGGTAACAGCACAGCCACTGCTGCTCTTGCTGCTGTTACGGTTCGGGTACTAAGAAGCGGAAAGTAGAGAGTCACTAAAAAAAGTAGTCAAACTAATCGATTACAAAACCTGAAATTTATCGATACGGAATCGTAAACAGAGGGAGTTCATCAACATCAATAATCCCACCATCAAAATCTAACTAATTAGATGATTAGACGATACAAATCAAAAGACCTGAACAAAAAAAAACTAAATAGAGTTCCCCATATAACTTCTTCATTGTGATGTGAGTGGGAAGACATACCGGATGCGGTGCTAAGAAACTTCTAGGACCACTGTTCTTGATTTCCGGCACCACTTGCTGGCCTACCGTGTTGCACTGGAGGCCAAAAATTCTGCTGCGAAGTAGAGTGTGGGAGGGAGGGACGGGGGAAGTGTGCGCATGTGACTGTGACAATTGTTTGGTGTGGGTTTTGGTGGGTAGGTATGCTTTAAATGAGGGGATTAGTTGGTTGGTGGCGCAATTAGTAGCCCATACACTGGGAACAGTCTATTTTTTTTGATTTTATTTTAGCTTAGCATTTCGGTGTGGCGGAACGTTATTGAGTGGTACGATCCATTTGTATTAGTGTAGGTGCGTTTTTGTTTTAGGTGCCACGCGATGTGTGGGACGCCGAAGTTGATTTCTATTACGCTAGTACGGGTTCATGTTTGTTTGGGTACGATGAACACAAAACGAGAAAGGGTGAGAAGTTTAAGGGGATGAATGGGACACCAAACAAGAGCGTTGGGGAAACGTTTTTCTTGACTCTGGGTCTAGTTCCTGACATCAGCCAAATTTCTTCGTGGGCCTGAATATTAGATTCTTGTTTAGCGGGAAAAGTGCTGAGCAGTGGACAGTGAATCATCGGAAGAGAGGAAAAAGTATGGCAACGCAAGCGGCGAAAAGAGGGGTCTCTATGTTTTTTTGGGGGGGGGGGGACCATTTTTTTAACGACGTGGGACGCCGATACGCTGCTGTACCACTGCCCAGAACGCGATCTGTCAGAGATCCCGCACGTTTCGCACACGTAGCTTACAGGTGTTTCGAAAACGACATGTTTTAGGAAATCCACTGTCTGCAGGATTCTCTGAAAAAGGAGGGTGCCCTACCAGAGTGCAGTCACCTCAACACTGTGCAGCAGGTTTTTTTTGGACTGGAGCACTTGGAACAAAATCTTCACTGCTGGCACCGCCCTGAGTGCTCTATAAATGCAAAGCGCAAGCAGAGCAGTGCAGAGGGCTGGCGCATTACTTCGCTCTAAAATTTTCATCATCGAAGACAAAATGTCTAGCAATGGCCGCGTAGTCCAGACGGTACAACGGAAACTGGATGCGATTGCATCTGACGCACCAAAGCTCTATCAGCAACTGAGCATTTTCATGACACCTGATTCAATCCAGAGAATGCTAGATCAGCAGTATCCTACGCTGCCAAGACTTAAACTCCTCATGTCAGGGGATACCAGTCAGATTGCACCACCAATCCTAGTCGAACTTGTTTCATACGGTATTTATGTATTGTTGCTACTATCATTCCTGCAGCTACGGCACAAGCAGTGCTGTTCGCATTCATGAGGTTATGTCTAACGGTCAATATTTTATGTTGTTTTCTCGTGCATGTGGGGTCACTCGGAATAGATGTTGTGTGCAGAAGAGAAGCGCTCCTGCAGAGTCTAAAAGATGAAGTCGTTTTATTCTTTGGGAGGCTGGAGACAGTTATCAAGTGGAGCGCGGTTCACGACATCTGTGCTGGCATAGGGCGGGTCTTCGTGCTACCACCCGATGACCGAGAACTACTCAGCATAATGTACTACTGGGACCACATGGAGGAGCAGTATGAGCAGCTGCTTATGGATCAGGAGCGTCAGGCTTTTGGGTATTTATCTCCGTCCGAAGACAGCTGTGGTCGGAGCTTCGCTCGAGATTAGGACATGTGTTCAGCGTACGATATATATGAGCAGGTACTACGGTATCCACCATCAGGTTATACTAAGTTAATGTAACGGTAACCTGATTTCACTATGGACCAGTAGCGTCTTATGTATTGTGTGTTTTTCAAAGCGTTTTGTATTGTCGGCATTGCAATTCTGTCAGAAATATTGTAAGCAGTGTCGTGTCTGTTCTCTACCTACTGTGTTATTTTGGATAATGCGACCATGAAAAGCACACACTCATCATGGCCTTCCTAAATATGTTGCTGGTAGTTGGAACCGAACCCCGGATGAATGTGTCACTACGCTTTTGACGTGTGTCTGATCGAAAACCTTGCTGTTTCAGTTGGGCGAGAGGGAAAGACACATGAAGTTTCTATCTAGATAATAGTGCAGACGCAGGTGGTCGACTCACACTCATCAGAGAATTACATAGTAGTAACACATGACACAGTCCCGAATGCCACAGCATACGAACTCTCTGCGTCTTTACCTTTTTCGGCGAAATCAGTAGATTAGGTATGAACTGTTGAGCGTAGAAAGCTTTAGGCAGCTACATATTTAGTGTACATAACTACTCACGACCCTTACAAAGAAAACTGAAGTCAGGTCCATCGTTGATGGCAGCCTGGAAAGCAGCGCAGGCGTTCCCTCTGGAAAATACATAAGACGAAGCTAGTGTTTCAGGCGAAAGAGGAGTTTGTTGGCGGACACTACAGTTCATTCTTAAACCCAACGATTGGTCTAATTGAATATGGGCGCTATTTGATATGAACTGCTATGGGAACAAATTTATGGGCGAAAAATGCGAAGCAAGTCAAGGAGGCTGGTGTCCTGCAATCTTTAGTGTAAAATCTAAATAACATCACCATTTGCACTGTAGTTTACGTTCCAAATGCGACTGTCTTTTTTTGTGCACGTTTTATGTTCATGCGTCGAAAGAAAGGAAGATTGCACTGTAGTTTACGTTCCAAATGCGACTGTCTCTTTTGTACACGTTTTATGTTGATGCGGCCTGTAATCCCTTGTTGGGGGGATCCCTTGGTGTGTTTTTCTTGGTTCTTTTCAACCATGCTACCTGTTTAGATAAACTGGGCCTGCGCGTGCGCTATGGGAAGAGCAATAACACAAATAGAGTTCTTGATTAGTGGATTTTCCGAAACCTACAATGGCATCGCAACAGGCAATTACATATCCTCGAGTGTTCGGGGCATGGCAGAACAAGAGGTGTTCAAAATAGAATATTAGAAAGAGTGCGTCTGCATTGGCATTTCTGGGCCCGCACTACAAAATACTTGAGTAGTCGACGTCTTAGACATCAGGTGATGGATCGCCATCAGCACCGTCATCGTTCGCTGTTGCCTGAGTAGTAGCATGTGTGTCTGCACTGGCAGATGCTTCAGGTTCTTGTTGCACTGCAGACTCAGCTTCCTCCAGAGAGGGCACCACCGGAACCAGTTCAGCAGCAGGAGGGGCTGCAGTGAGGGCTGGCGGCTGAGGGCCAGGTGCCACAGTGTCCGCTGTAGCCTGCGTCACAGGGGAAGATATAACTTGCTTGACCACCCATAGCAGGATCCCATTGCGCGCAAGCGTTCCCTTAGGCCCCACTTCGATCTTTGTGGTGCCCTCGCGGAGCGCGGTGCTAATCTGCTCGAACGCTGCAAAGTCATCCTAGTGCCTCAGAAGAGGTGTGTTAGTGTTTGGCTATTGGACACAAGGAATACATGCAGAACAATGTGAGGACACTAACCGTGTTTCGGATCCTAAACATGTCCGCAGCCTGCATGCCAAACAGTTTCTCCACATCTGCTCCAAATGCTGTCAGTGTAAGTGCGCCCGAGTTGTTCCTCACTTCAAAGTTGAAGGTTACGCTGCACAGTTCAGATGCGTTAGATAGGATGTGATAGGCGTTTGCTGTAAATGGTGAACTATTTGTATGCATACCGTGGGATGGAGCTGCAAGATTTCCTAGAGTAGTTCGAGCAAGCAAAGCGGTGGCCTGCTGGAACGTCGACCTTCTTACCGCAGCCTGAGCACCCGAGGTATGCATTCACCTTTTCGAAGTCTGCATCTTCAATAACAACGGACAGGGTGTGACGCTCTTCCTGCAATGTGTTTCGTTCCTGCAGGAGCCCAGTAAAAACGTCAAATGGGAGTGGGGAGGCTGCCTTTTCCTACTTAGTGACCGGTAGATTCCTCACCGTCTTTGCCAAGAGTGCCGCGATAGTGGAGAAGGTTCGGGCTGGTTCTGAGTTGCGGAGCTGAAGAATGTGCTGCTGCATGTCTGATAGGGTCGCCTGGTTCTGTGCCATCCTGCAACAACAATGCGTTAGTGCGAGCCCTGAGACATTAAGCCGCCATAACAAAGGCCACCAGTTCTGTGGTGCCAATCTAGTGGGATAGCGTACCATTATGTCAAGGCAAGCACGACATTTTCAGTCGGATCTGTGATGAACTCAGTGGAAGGTGTTGTGGCCATTGAAAATCCTGTTGGATGCAGAAGAGTTATTGTTGTTGGACCGTCGGCACTACTACTGACGCTGCTCAACCCAATATGCAATATTAAAGGATATTCAGATAATCAGCAGATGCAGTGGGACATACCTCTATGAGGTGCGACTCTGAGGGCGGTGAACCCGACAATGCTGAAGCCGTCGTTAGAGGATGGCAGCGCGGCAGAGCCCTCAAGCGCTAGGTCGTGCCAAGCAGAAATCGTCAATGGCTGATGGACGCTGCAAATTACACAGTACATTAGCAGAGGGAGGTGGGTGTCAGACGTGTCAGAATGTTTTAGCGGGATGAGCAGTGGTGAGTCTGTTAACAAACCTCTGGTCAACGACAACGATGTCACGGACGAAGATTTCACGCGCATTTGCAGGCACAATCGGCCGCACTGCACCCTCAACAAAAAGCACGATGCCCAGTACATCTGTACAAAGCAAGCGACGCTTACTGGGTGTAGTGGCTAGCAATGTGGGCAGCATATGCATAGATTAAAGAATATAGCATGCAGATCGTCCTCTGGGGAGGACTGTATGATAAAGAGGCACACCACAACCGATGGGATGAGGCGCACTAGAAAATTAAAAACAACCATATAGGGTGAGGGCATACCTCCCGAGTATAAAAGACCTCGGCACGTACCGTATTTTTCAGCTGCTCCAGGCACCTTGGGGACTTCTGAGATCAGTATGTATTCAGGGAGTACTGGGCCAGGCTTGTCTGCAATGGGTTGTATCACAGTCTGGCTGCCGAAGCTCATTTGGTAGTTCATCTCTCGCGGGTTTGTTTTCCACCGCTCATCGCACGCCTTGATTGGGGCATTTGTGATTTCGTAGACGCCGTTGTACATAAACGCATGCATCCTTGTATCCGTCCACTTGATCGCCGAACAAAGCACCGCGCATAAGATTCCCCTGCAGCAAGCACAAAGTAGTACATATTGGGTCAGCCGTATCTAAAGAGGCTAGTCTGGTATTTTCAAAACGTGATGCAGTAAGTACGGCCAGACCTTCTCATCTTCAAGCAGAAGACTCTGGTACATTATGCCTTTCTGCGGCGATGTCCGTGGCCGTGCCTTCTCTATGACCTTCACCTTCACTTTGTATGCTTTGCTGTTGTTGTTCAACTCGTTCAGAAAAACTCGCTCCTGCTTCATTGTTTGTTACATCACCACGACATACAAAGGAAGATTAGTGAACACACGCTAGAAAAAACGTTAAGAGACAATTGAACCAATGAAATCCTAATCTAAATGATCCAGTCGAGTGCTGATTTTAGATGCCGTCGACATCACATTCGCTTCTGCCAATAAACTCGGTGGAGCACCAATCTACCTAATCACACTTGCAAACATGCTGTCACAAAACAGGCGAATATATCCAATACCTATGCAGAAGCACACCAATCGCACCTAAACCTTTTGATAACCCAAGGGGCCGATGTAACCTACACGGTCCTGCTGCAGGTTTGCCAGTGAGGTCGGGAAACTGTGCCTACAACTCGTATACTAATGCACCGTGTTAGCATTCTGAAGGGAAATAGAACCCTAATTTCCCATTCTACAGGAGAGACTGTAACAGCAGTCCGAGCAGCTGAGCACTACCAGAAAGGTGTAGAGGTAATGGCGTAACTAAATTTGCCAGAAAACCAATTTAGAATCAGAGATGCTGGTAACAAGTACATATGCTAAATTCGTAAAGGGTCTGTCCCTGCCAAACACTCGTCTACGTGAATTCTCACAAAAAGAAAAGACTATATCTGTTCCTCTAAATGCAGTTGGTTACACAGGCAGACCATCAGACCTAATCGAAAAAGTGAACCCGAAGGTAACAGCCTCGCAAGCTGACAGGCAAACCAGCAAACCTACGACAGTGCTGCCATAACAAGAGAACAACCACAATCCAAAAAGCGAACAAGCAGATTTCCACACAGGCCAGACACAAGCCAACAAAACCCAGAAAACCAGACCTAATTGCACCAGCCACTGACGGTCTGAGAATCACTAATTCATTCGTGGATATAAATTTGTAGGCAAACAATCGTATACAGACTAATAAAAGCTATCAAATTAGATGAAATCAAAGGGAACAAGCTAAAATAAAAAAATCCCAAAAAAACAAAAATCACGCTAAAGCTGACCTGAATCAATGAAGGCACCTAAATCAATCCGGTCACTTGAAACGAAAGGCAAAAACAGGAACATGAATCAAGCATGAAAATCAAACTTTGTGTAGAAAACAGCAGATCGTCAGAACCCTGTCAATCAAATATCGAAACTTCTTTAAAAAACCTAAGTAGAGTGGTCTAAAGGAAGTGTGAATACCTAAAGAACAGGTGGGCGTGCATTCTATGCTCTGCTGAACTTGTTACCGGATTCTACCTATCTGTAGCTCGGTGTGGGTGTGTTTGTGGTGATGGTGTAATTGAACTGATACACATCGCTATAAATACGATTGTTCTGAGAAGTATTTGGGACACTGTAACAGACAGTTTATGAGATGTCAGTGCTACAGCTGTTGCGACAAGATGTTATGGTATTATTTAATTTGGCCGCCCTAAAAAGGTGGGCGCCTGTACCTCTGTGCAGGGGCTTGCCACATTGTGTGGGCACACTCAGCGTATGACAGGTATCTGTTAAGTGGATGTATGGAGGGGTTTAGGCTGACCATAAGTCTGGCGATTTGTGTGGTGGCTGGGGTTTGTGTGGACTGTACCCGGGCTCTGTGTTCGGGGCGGCGCGTGCGGACGAGCTAGCACGCGGGGTGGGGCATGTGCCCGGTTTGGGGTAACGGGTTTCCAGTCTTCTGTGTGCAGCGCATGCTCATGGTACCTACATGATGTGGATCACGGTGCTAGTCCCGCCCTCTCTAAGAGCATGGTAAAGGTGACGGCGCACATAGCGTAAGTCGCAGGAATTGGCAGTTCAGAAAATAATAGGTTACTAAAAATTTGAAACCAGTTTAGAGCAGCACAGATCAGCAGAATAGCAGAAAGCTTTACACAATGAAAGTTAAGAGTACCATAAACCAACAAAGTGAGTGGAGAAAAAGAATTGTGTGCACACGAAAGACACGAGCAATCGTGAATTGCACGGAACCAAAATAATAGGCCACCTGCTTAAAGATACAAAAAAGACACAAGCAAAGTCCTGGCAGTCATTATGATAGAGCACCTGCTGAAAGGTGATCAGTGATATCTATTGGGTTTAGTCTGCGTAAGACGTAGGAGTGGCTTGAAATTGCATGAACCGGGGTCAGTATAATCGACTACGCACCTCCTAAGATTGTTTTTTTTGTCATTGGTGTGCACACAAAAAAGGCAGTCAGCTGCCGTACGTAAGTATCGGTGATACATGCCGTGAAGTTCCCACGCCACTGACTGCCTATCTCTACAGAATTCCCGCCAGCCGTAATGCAGTGTAGGACACTACATTCTTAACAGAATCTCGGGGTGCATCAACAGCCGGCAAGGTGGAGACCACAGTAACCTTGTCCGATCTCCGTGCTCTAGAGAGTGCAACGTACAGCTGGCCTGGTGAGAAGACAGATTTGGGTAAGTAGATAGCGACTTGGCTCAGCGTCTGGCCTTGTGACTTGTTTATGGTCATTGCGAAGCTAAGCTTGATAGGGAACTGCGTTCTCTGAAACTGGAACGGGTACTTTGTTGATGTGGCTGGCTGAAGCTTGATTCTAGGAATGAATACGTGTTCTCCAGCGTGATGGCCAGTGCTGATCACACATTCGATGAAGTTCGGCGAAAATTGTTTGCAGATTAGACGGGTGCCATTGCACAGACCAAAAGAAGGCAGCAGATTTCGCAGCAGGATAACTGGGCAGCCAACCTTGAGTACAAACTCATGTGGACACAAGCTATTCACAAACTCCAGAGGGTAGATGTTGCACTTATCGTCGAGCATCGAATCGTAGCTCTTGTATGTAACAGGGTCGCCTGAGAATTTTTCGATAAGAGCATTGTTTATTATATCCACATCATCATTCATGGGTGTTAATATCACTCGCGCCGTGAATTCCGCGGCCGTGACAGTCTGCAGTTCTTGCGCCGGGAACACCATTTCTGTTATGCCAGACAGCGCATTGGCAGCATTTTCAGTGCACTAATGTCGGACATTAGTTGGGACCCGGACGTACGCGTGTTCTTCCAACTGTAGTTCCCCATTTTCTAAAGAGAGAAGAAACTGTGAAAACAGTGGGTCTTCTAAGGCCCTGATATTCTGCGTCAGGCGAAATTTATGGAGCTGTGGCCAGATTGGTGATGCGACGAGGCTAGAAGCGACAACTTCTGCCTGAGATTTCTGCGGCACAACTGGTAGTATCTGACGGAAATCGCCACCGAATACAACCGTCTTACCTCCGAAGAGCAGCAACGGGTTGCATAGGTCCCTTAGCAGCATGTCAAGGGACTCAACGTTTTCCATGCGGGCCATTGAAGCCTCATCCCAAATGATCAAGCTTGTTTCCTGGATAAGAGCTGCGAGACTCCCCTATTTGGGGACGTCACACGCAAGGGAGGCAGCTATGTCAATTGGGATCTTGAATCTGGAATGTGCGGTCCTGCCAGAAGGTATGTTCGAAGCAACAATTCCCGACGTAGCGGTCGGGAGAACAATTTTGCCCATGAGGCGCACTTCGGCATATAAGGCGTTGTACATAAATGTTTTCCCAGTTCCTCCTGGGCCGTCCACAAAAAAAGCACCTGGCTTCTGGTTTCGAACATGATCCACAATCACAGTGAACGCTGAGGCCTGTGCTGGATTTAGCAGGTCCCGATTGAAGATGCACTCAGGCGGGATTGGCGCATCCAGCGCGTCGATTATGTTCTTGGTGCGGCGTATAGCATCGTCTTCATGCTCAAGCAAAGACTGTAGGTCAAAGGCTCCGAGAGATTTGCCCATAGCTTCGAGATACTTTTCCACGGACTTTGCAGCCAAATGGGCTGCTTTTGTCATCTGACTGGGGTGCTGCAGCAAAAAATCTGCACACAGGGATGAGAGGTACTTTTCCCATAGTGCCAGAGGGTCCTTCGGCTGGCAGAATATTAGGGTTGTAGCAAATAGGCGTCGGAGACTTGGCGGCATCTGTACGGCACACGCCTCATCCAAGCACAGTTCAATCGTATTATCCTGTTCAAACAAGCGCAGGCGCAGAGCAGCGTCCTGAAATGAACCGCACCTTTCCCCATCCACTGTCAGCAGATCATCAAATGACTGTGCGCCAGCAACATGGAGGAGGAGCAGGCGCAGGAAATATCGCTCTCCCTCTAAAGGCATGACGAACACAATTCTTCCAACAATAGTTCACTTTATCTTTCTCTTAAACCATTTCCTTGCAGAGTAGTCCCACCTGTGTGTTTCTGTGAATCCACCGTAGAGGTATCTGGACGTGGGATTCTCAGCATTGTAGGTGAAGAACTCAGTCAGCGGTGTTTTTGCCCGCTTTTCGTTTGCAAGTACGTCAGACAACTGTTCGTGAGGTCTCATTCGGATAGTCTGCATGTTGGGCAGATGAACAAGCAACACCATCACAGCTGGGTGTATCTCGAATAAATCGAAGGAGAAGATTCTCCACATCGCCTCACACGACGACACCCATCTCCCCGACTGGAACTGTTCTATTTCATCAACTGCCATAGCTTCCCCACTGTCGACAACGTTATATGAGACCTTGTCATGGCCCTTGTAGACATTTGTAGAGGTATTTGACAGCCTGTATCGTCGAGCAGACTTCAACGTTGAGGTGGCAATCAAACAGAGCAAGTAAGTACGGGTTGTACGAGATCACCCACCAATTGTCGAGCGTTTGTTTACGGACAAATGCTGATTCACCAGAACAAGGGCGACGGTATACTGGGTAGCAGTCCTTGTTGGTCGTCGTGTCTGCCGCAAATGGTTTTGGATAGCCATACTTGCAACTGCCCATTGTTTTCTTGTGCTTCATACATGCACAGTCAGGGTTGAGTGGACCACAGGGCCCATGCATCATGTGCTTCAGGACAGATGCGCGCAGGTTGGGGCTGGAAGAAGGCGGTATCTCCGCAGACACGAAATGGTTGAAATCTTCAGGGCCTCGGAGCTTATGGACTGGCGCCAATATTATCAAGAGATGGGCGTGTGGCAGGTGATAAGTGTAGTTTGTAGTGCTTAATTTGTTGTGTTTTGGTCCCATTTTCCTTGTGGAACCGCTCCTTGGGAGCGGTTTATGGGTTACTTATGCTTCCTTTAGTTTGTTTTAGGTTCCCGAGACCATTCATGAAGAGTTGGAGCGATTCCGACTCAATACATACACTTTTCGGAGCCAATGAAGCGAAGGAACGATCACTCGATGCCTTGGATTCGACCTCGAGACCTTGGGACCCAATCCCAAGCCTCCGAGACCCGATCCCGAGTCCCGAGAATCGATGAGAAACCCATGTGAAGCAAGGAGAGACCAAAAGGAGCTTAAAGGAGGCCTACAAGACCCATCCCCGACGGGAAGGACCTCATCCCGTCCGGGAGGAAGTGCACAAAAGAGAGGGCTGCTGTTTTGGGTCCATCCCGACCGGGATGAGCTCATCCCGACCGGGACCAACTCATCCCGACCGGGACCAACTCATCCCGACCGGGACCAACTCATCCCGACCGGGATGGCCCAGTTACAGGCCCGCGTCACTTGTTTCCTTTCCTTCACTCATTGTAACCCTATATATACACCCCCTCTTGTAATCTTAGGGGATGTTAGACATTACCCACAAACCCTAGCCTAGTTTAGCATAGATTAGCATAGATTAGTGTAGATTAGTCGGTAATTAGTCCTTAATCTTAGTTTAGCTCTTGTAATTTGGGAATTCTTGAAGAATCCAACGAAGATTGACAACCTTGGTTGATGTATTTGGGTTTTCTTCCATTTATGCAAGATTTCTTCTTTTCATCTTCTCTATTATGGTATAATCTTCTTTTCCCTTCATTTTATCTTGTTTATTCATCCAAGTTTTAATCTTTGTTCATTGTTTTGTTCATAGTTCATAGTTTACAAGTTTCTTTATGCAAGTTTTGTTGTTTGTGTTGATTCATCTTGTTCTTGATAGTTTTAGCTTTAGATATGATTGAGTAGACTCTTGCTAGGGTTATTAGGGTGATTGGTTGTGATTGTGGATGATTAGGGTGAGATGGGTGGTGCTAGATGTTGTTTTTGTTGTTTCCCTTTTACCTTGCACTCCACATGTTCGATGAATTGTTTGTGAGACTAGAGACGATCAATCCTTATTTTTCTTGCATATTCACTTGTATGTGTGTGTTTGGTTGGTTGGTTTGGTTTCCTCACTACATAGCGAGAGCCCGGTGAGGATGACCCCTAGGCCGAGTACGTAGCGAGAGCCCGATCGGCGTTACCTAGGCTACGTAAGCACGCAAGTAACCCCGTCTTTCCCCTTTTGTCTTCGTTGCACCCATGAACCCGACCTAACCCTAGTTTTCTTCCTTATTGTCATCTTTGCTTCCCTTAGTCGCTAGTTAGTTGTTTTGCCTTCCTTTTTCGCGTTTTAGACCTTAGCCTAGTCATTAGCCTATCCCCTAGATTAGCTCGTCTCGAACCGAGTCTTTGACCGTAGCACACCCTAGTCCGACACCCCGTCCCTGTGGATTCGACCCGACTTGCCCTAGCTACCCAGTTAGGTTAGTTGGTTATTATTTGACGGCGGGATCCACGACAAATCCCACCCATCAGCAGGCCTCTTTTCTGGAATTCTACGACGTATATAAACCCGACAACCTTCCCGAACACATTGTTCACCATGATCTGTTTTTTAGAGCGAGCAGCTTTGCTCGTAAGACTCGTGCCACCAAATCCGGCCTGTTTTGAGGTTCTTCACCTGCATGCAGGGCACTCTTAATCTCAGGCCAGTTTGGGTTGCAATTCATCGTGATAAATAAATCATGCTTCCCATAGCACTGCACAAGGGCCATTGAGTTTAGGTATCTCTTTTTCATATCCCTAGGGCCTCCAATATAGCTGGGTGGAAGAATGACCCGTCGCCCGACATTTGCTGCACTGTTTTCGCCAGACCCAATTGTATCCAGGAGGACCTGATACATGTCAGCTCTTATCGTGTGCTGGTTTAGGCGTAGGAAATCAAGGCGTGAGTTTTCTAGCTTCACGTACGTGTCTACGATGTACTGCTGGAAGCATCTCCCTGCTCGTAGCAGTTGGTTACCTGGCCTGGCCTGGAGCTTATAGCAGTAGTATTCTCTGCACGAAATATTACGCCCGTCTTTCTGAGCAGGCAGCGTTGAACCTGTGGAAATAAACACTGAACAAGTAAGCACATGCATTCAGTTACAGGGTCAAATAGAACACAATCGCAGTTTCTAAGCGTGCGGTTTATAATCAACAGTAGGGAGCGCTGAAGGCGGCGAGACAACCTACGCTCCGGGCGAGCACTCTGACTACCTGAGGCAGTCATGCAGTGTGCAGCAGCGCAGCATAAAAAATCGCGTAACATACTATCACACATGGGGCCGAAAATGAAAAAATCAATTGAAAAGGTGAAGAAGTCACTGACACGCACATGTCCTCAGTTTTCGCCAGACAACGTGATCGTCAAGGCAAACAACAGCAAAAGAAGGTAATTCAGAACAATCGAGAAGGGTTCACAGCTCTCGAGCTATCAGACGAAGTTAATGCAGAACAATCAAAAAGGTTTCACAGCACTCAAATTTGCTAATCTGGATATCATATTCCAAGCAGATTATTGTTGTGTAAAAATACTGAAGCTCACTTTACCAGCAGAGCCATTCTGTCGAAAGAGCTGCTACATCTGTACAGTGGTTAAGAAACTATTGTATGGGTTTTATGATGACCTGGATTGCTGTGGTCAGTAACGATTTCTAGCAAAAAAAAACACAAGGCACCGTAACTACAAAATGATGTGCAGGGTAGAGCGGGACTTACGAACAATTTCTGCTTCCAGCAGGGATTCTGCAGTCACCAGTTCCTCTGTATTTTCCGTACTCTGCACAGGGAGGGAGGGTGTGCGAGCAGTAGTGGGTCTGCGCTTGAGGCCTGGGTGGCAGCCACATTCACCGTGGGGAAATAGCAGAGGGTAGTGAAGCGCATCGTAGCACCCAAAGTGATGTCTTATGCGATGTATTTTGGAGTCTGAACCGCGAACAACTATGTACGGTTCGTTCGCCTCACCACCAGTACTGCTGTCAGACCAGATAGCAGCAACCTCATCCGCAGTGGGAGCATTATACACCCACTGATCGAGTCTGGGGTGCTTGTTGATCAGAATCTGTGTTTCTACGTCGATGTGCAGTTCTCTTAGAGATCTGAAGAACACAGCATATGGGTTGCGCTCTGTTATTTGCATAAGTATATCTACAATTTCCTGGCGGAGATTAGGCAGACACCCGAGGCGATTCCGTGCCTCATGCTGAGCGTCGTAAAAGTACAGCTGCAGATACTTAGGCCGGTCATTATCTAGTAATAGGTTAGGCACGTTGTGGTAGATCTATCTGTGCAGCTTGAACACGTAGATGCCTTTCAACGTCTGCACATCGAAGTCCCCGGCGATCGAGCTGAAAGCAAAAAGGTTATTGTATATCCGGATATATTTCTGGAAATGGAGTGACAGTTCGTCACGACCAGTGAAGAGAGCTAGGAGTTCGGGTGGGAATTCGACAGGCGGGAGAGAAATCGCCCCGCCCTGACAGCAGAACCCCGAAGATTCGTACGCGAACCTCAGTGCAAGGCACTTTGAGCAGGCCTGCACATGCGGCAGCGTGAACTGCGTATCTGGTACAGGCAGATGAGTGGCTGCCGCAGGTGCAGCAGCTTGATTCCTTTGCAGCTGCCGCTGCCTCGCCCGGGCACCGGCTGCGGCAGGGCTGCTCTGGGAACTGAAACAGAAGTCAGCATGTTAAGACATTACTGGCGTACGATGAAACGATGCATCGTTAGCAGCGCAAGTGTATACCTCTCGCCGACTGTTCCCGACTGTCTGCGGGCAGTGCGCCGGGGCTGCCTGCTGCTGGTCCTAGGTGGAGGTGCATAGGAATGGGCACCGACACCTGCAGAGAAATCGCAGAGACCAATGAAAATCCGAACAAAAAACAAAACACCAGGCGCTGGAGTAACCCCCAGAATGCCGAAATTGGCAACAAATCCCTGAGATTTCTGTGCGGATATGCGATTGCACACGGGTAAGGGGTTATTCGACAGGGTTGTTGGTGGGCTACACGCGGACATTGCGGCTGGCATTTTCTGTTTGTTGACGCGAGTACGAATTCATTTTACTTCGGCGCCTCATGGTGGATGGAGATTTGGCGCGGGTCTGGATCGTTCAAAGTAAGAGACAACTAAACCTAAGCTTGGGCAGTGAAGGGTAAGTCGGGTTGAAATCCATAGGGACAGTCCAGCTAAAACAAATGTGGAAGTCGAACATGGAAGGGCTACCATCAGCAGAGGCAAATGCCGCAGTACAAGTTCCACTTAAATCAACAACTGAAGCTGCGTCACGCCTTCGCAGATGAACATCCTTTTTTACAAAATGGTTACTTTGACTCCGTATTCATATAGCAGAATTCCTTCCCCGTATTATGTGTTTACTTAAGTTTATATCTGCTTTCATAATACAATTTTATCACTTAATCATAATTTTTGATTATGCGATGCTCGCACTTATGTCTATAGCTCTATTTTTTTTCTTTGTAATGTTCTTTCACATTTTTTTTTCCAGCACTGTCGAACTTTAGACCGCATCTTGATCAGATATCGTGCAAATGTTATTGGCGTCACTGGTTCCAAACTGATCGCGCGATACTGAACAGGTCTCTCAACTACACCACCAACAGAGTTCTGTGCGCAGAACATACCTCGCAATTGTTCAGCCGGTATCCCCGTCCCTCCTGGAGGCATCTCTGAGACGACGGCTGCGTCAGTGTTCCTGCACATACAGGGAAGGTGAGGATTCATCTCGGGCGCGAGTAGTGGGAAGTAGTGGGCGGTCCGCAGACAGTTGCAGCGAAACGTACACATCTGATGGAAGACCAGGTTCATGTGATGGAGCATCTGAATGAAGTTCTGCGCAGTTCGCTGTCCCTAGCGGACAGTGTGTGGGCCCGACACCTGCATTACATGACCGTTTGTCAGTTAAGCAGAATAGGGCAGAGGTCCGCGAACACACACATGAAAGTGCAGTGTGGTGCGTGGTAGGTGCAGTGTTTGCGGGTACGCTTTTGGAATAACGTACCCTGCACGTGTGCGTCCGAGCAGCGCGCCCGTTTCCGGACGGCCTCTTGCGACCTGAAAAGCGCAGGTAGTCAGCAAGTTCTGCCACTAAGCCTGAAGGGGAAATAGGCTGCTGTGAAATTAAATAGGAGCGTACATGTCATCCGGCGCCGAAGGAGGACAACGGGTTGCACTCCGCTTACCCTTTGCGCGACCTGTAGCTGGCATAGGATAGTAAGGGAAGTCGTCGTCTGCAGGAAAAGTGTGGGCGTCATACACTGAAGTAGGTGCATGACTAACTCAGCAAGCACGTTTGATATACAATTAGGGAAAGAACTAACCCATCTCTGACCGGGCCTGTTTCTGAATGGGGACTGGCAAGCCACGCCACCGTCCGTGCGGCTGGTGTTCCGAGATTGCAGCTGGTGCCTGCTAGAAGGGTGCTGGTAAGCAAAGCCGTGTCTGTGAATGCCTGTTAGCAGGGCAACTCGGCCCAAACACTGTGCCAAACATTTGCGGACTTTGTCGGGAAGAGTAGGACAGTGGAAGGCGCAAATTTCTGGCACAGGTCGTCGGCCCTCGCCACCCACAGTTTTCTAATTCACTGCGGAGCACTTGTGGCAGCGATGAACTAATCGCATGTCACTGCCCGCGGGGTGATCCCATTCCAGGTTCTGTGGGAAAGACCGAGTCTCTTACACCAGAGATAATGTGGCTAATCTACAATGACAGGTAGAAACTTGCAGGGCAATTGCAGCAGAAAAGCACATAACAAAAGCTACTAATTTCCAGAAACTTAGATCTGAAATGAAAATTGCATAGCACATACAAAGATCTGAACATAGTGTCGCTGATACAACGCCGAAGTCATAAAATGTGCAGGGTAAGTGGAGGTCAACAACACATCACAAAATCTAGGATTTGGCGTACAACTGTTTAAGACAGACTAAGTAGTACATCACAAAAGACAGGAAGTCTGCATGGCAAGAGCGCACAACAAAAGTGGTCATAGAACATCGACGACCAAGTGAAAACTGGACCACAACTACTTCAGAGCAGCAGACACAAAAGCTAGACCGCGGGTAAGCGGAGATAAAACGAAGGAGAGGGCAGTAGGCGCCACAACTCCGAAACACTACTGACCACTACCTACTGCGCATACCTGCGCTACTAACTAATTAGCCATAACCGCATGCTAGCTGACAGGGCGATAAGAGCAACAACGGAATCACTTCGCATCGCCGTCGGATGCGACAACTGCCTTCCCCTTGCCGACAATTTCGGTGAGGTCAGGGACTTCGAAGAACGCTCTAGCGTCGGCGTCAAATGCGACAACTGCCTTCCCTTTGCCCACAATTTCGGTGAGGTCAGGGACTTCGAAGAATGCTCTAGCGTCTTTCTTGGTTCTCTTTCTCACAGGAGCTGAAGAGCTGCCGCCAGACTGTCTGCGCTTCTTGGGCGGCAGTGGCGGGTATCTGTCCGTAGGCACCTGGAACGGTGCAGACTGCGGAGTGTGACAGTCTCCTTCGACAAGCAAGCAGGAGGGTGCCACAGGGTCCTGTATTCCCATAACCCTTTCCCTGGCCGTGAGGTAGCTCTCCCGCTCCAAGGCGCACCTAATAGCAGCGTACTTCATATGCGCTGGGTTGTAGTTGGCGTCGATAACTTTGATATTGTGGACAACGGTGAGGAAGTCCACTGCTTTCCTGGCCACACTGTTCTTCGCGGCGACCAAGTCAGGGGAGGTGTCTCCGAAAATACAGTTTCCAGAAGGGTAGTGGGATGTGGTGCCGAACATAAGCCATGAGACAAACTCCTCTGGAGCTTGCTCCACCGTCTCCATGGTCATTGCTGGTATCCCGAAAGAGCGAAAGATGTTGCGCAGAAGCGACACGAAGTCAATGGCAAAGTCTGGGACCGGAAGAGGCTCTGGTGACAAGGGTTGTTTGTGGAAAAACTGGCCCCTAGAGCCATTTCCGAGGCGCTCGAGCAAAGTGCGTTTCAGCCTTTACAAGGATGCGGACCTCTGTAAAGCATTCTGTCTGACCAAAGTTAAGTCCTCAACGACTAAGTCGAACAACTGGATCAGGCCACGGGCAGCCTTCTCGCACGCATTCTCGCACGAAATTGCAACGGACAGTGCTGGGTTGCCGATGTATAGGTAGGACATCTCCTTGGACTCAGTGTGCACTGATACATAGACATTGTTAGTACGCTCATCCAAATAGGTGAACGTAGGCTCCGGGAACTTCAGGAACGCAGCTATCTGATGCAACAGTGGGCAGAAAGAAATTTTGATTGCTTTGGGTGTGGCGGACATGTTATGTGGTAGCGTGATGATGGATGTGCCTGTAAAATAAACCAGACGCGAATAGGTCACAAAACAAAGACTGTAGAGCTTCGCAACAGAGAATAAGCTATGCATCGATTCTCCGACTAAGTAATTACACCCACACAGGTCCCTAAATCCCGAGCATCTGTGGGATGTAAAACAGATTTAGTGGCGCCAGTCCTGACTGGCATAGCAGCGGAACCCTCCATACTCCCCTCCTAATTCAGTAGACCCAGTACATTTTGACTGCACTTCTACCCGTGGAACACCCTAGACGGTGGCCGAAGTATCGCAACGGACCACATATGTAGGTACAGACATCTAGCCACAACGACCCTTAGCTCTAGACTCTAGGTCCGAACTACTTTGCCAATATTCTAGCGGCATTTCTCAAGCCAGGTACACACAGCAGGGCGACTAAGGTTTTTATTTGTAGGCACACCAAGTGGAATCAACAGTAATATAAGAAACTACATGCACGCGCAACGAGGAGATGGGACTAAACATTTTTTTACATGAATAATAATGAAAGAATATCCAAAATATAGTTGTTGAATTTACAATTCGTAGCCTACATATGAAGCAAGCTAACTTTGGAAGTCATCTTTAGAAACTAATCTTCTACCAAGTTTATCGTCCTTTACTAATGCCCTAATTGATGTACTTAGGTGAAGATTTGACTATGCTCCGGTGTCTCATTTCACTTGTGGAATTCATTAGCTCATACAGAATTATTTCAACTCAAGGAAATCTCAGTTAAAGCCAGAGTTATTGAAAGAAGTAATCAAGAGAAGTCCTTGGGTCGAGTGCGATGAGTGAGAAAGTGTAAGCACGAAAACCGTATTTTTTTTATAACAAAAACAAGAGAAAGACACACAGTTCATGTTCAGCAATCACAGCAGTAACAAAGTAAAACAAAGGTGGCGAAAAAAGATGAGCGGAGAACACTATGGAGAACATATTGATAAGAGAGGATATTGAAGACCGGCGCTTACCAGCTGTTGGGTGGACGACAGAGCTGACAACAATAATAGAAAGAGCACAGAACTTGAAGGCACTTCGCTCTATATTACTGTTTTTCTGTGAGAGTGTTTGTTACTGAAGAGAGGATGAAGGTGGCCTCTATATATAGGCGCAGCTGTGGGCACAAAGGAGGGGTTTGGAAATTTTGGGGCCAACAGTAACAACAACACCTTTCCGAAGTTTATTATAAAAATTACAAAAAGAAAACGTGCTCGCTTAGTATTGAGTTAATTGTCAGTTTTTCGGTTTTAAAAGGTGACTCAAAGTAGCAACCAGCACTGAAGTAATTGTCGTTCTGAAGTCCTGCGCGTCTATCCAATAATCTTTACAAATTATCGGCAACGTTACGATGTGCATGTTTCTGGACGTCTTGTTAGAAGCTGCGCCCTGGGGACCTCCAGAAACACGTGAAGTACTGAAGTATTTGTTGTTGTAACGATTTGCTCGGTCACTAAGATAAAAGAAAAAACTTTGAAAAATTAATGACTGGGTGTAACGTGCAACGGTTATCTTTGGAAACGGAAAAACCATCTAGCGCATTACTCGTTTCTGTTTCAGGAGCCACTGGTGAATCCTACGCGCACGACCAGTAAATGTTTTTTTGCCACCTCTAACTACGACTCTGAGGGGCTTGCCCGCTGGCCGTACGAGCGTGCCTACTGAAGTGCGTCTTCGCCTTCTCGAAGAGGGCGTAGTGGTGTGGCTATTGTATTTCTCAGAGTCGAATTGCCTGATTCGTGGTGGCATGTGTTATCTCACACAACGGTGCGTAGAATTCCCGCGTGCCTGGCCAGTGCCGGTGTGCTGCTGCAGTGTACAACTTATTATCGAACCTTATCGAGTACTGTATTGTATTCTCGTGCCGAACCCGCCGTACACTTCTGTGAACCGTCGAAGCCTTCCTGGCTCGATCCTCACCTGCAGTGGACCATAGCCCGGCCCGTTCCACGCCTAAGTACGCCGGGCCCATTCCCTCCGGTCCTTCCTGAATCTATCTCAAATTACACCATTGGCCTAGATTGCTCTGGCCCTCGACAAGCACATAAAAGGAGCAGCCACGACGCATGCACGTCCACCCGGCACTGTCCCGAACCCGTATAAAACAGTGGCGCCTCGAACACGGGACACAGACAAGCGGAAACAAGGCTCGCCTGCCCCTATTGGACTCAACGTAATTTGAAAAGGGAATAGAGACATCATCTCACCCATAACGACATTGGGACACAAAGGAAGCCCACAAAGTTCATTTTTTAAATGCTGCTGTCACATACTGCACGCAACAATTCATGACAGCCTGCATGAACAGTTCTGTGGCACATTACTTTCCTGCTGTAATAGTGAAAGAAAGGCCCCGCGCCAAATGGTCTGTCTGTTGAGCCTAGCGCCCTTGGTACGGATAATTAGGGTTCAGCAGTTGCAATTAGGGTGGGGTAACCATTCCTTGTGATGCTAACCACAATGACGACACGCATCACCCCGACAACTAAGACGGTGTCCGTTCGAGCGCCAGCAACGACACTAATTCTATAACTGGGTGTGGAGTTGTTCGCCGAAACTGATGGACTCCTCTCGCCGTTTTATGGGGGAAAGAGCTGAGTGACCTGCGCCAGTTTGATCATTCAGCTGCACACGGGCTACTCGCAGAGGTGTGTGTGGTAAAGCTGTAGCGCTGTTGGACTTTGATTCAGCACTCTTCCGCTGGTGGTGTCAGCCGAGTGCTTGCCGCAGTAACGAGCATGCCCATGCGGGCTGTGCGTACATGCACGGTAGGAGGGGATGCTGTAGCTCATCCACGGACGGCACACAGGGTTCATAAGAAGTCTGATATATAATACAAAAGACTGACAATACTATGCGAACACGCTGCTCTGTGCACAGCGATAAAACACCCACGGCGGCCACCTACAGGCAGTTCCAAAAAAAGGGGCGCCTACATTGTTCACACTACGCCAAACTACGTTAGCCTCTAAAAGTGAGCTAATCGATGACTACAACATCTCCCGTGCCAAACAACGCGAGAGCTATTTTTGATGCTCTGTCAAACGCACCTGCAGGAAGGTCCCCAAAATAGTCGTCGCCGTTTTCAGGAGTGGTGCTGTCAGTGACCTCCAAGTGCGGAGTGTTTGAACCCGTAGCCTGGAGCTTGTGCAGCACTCTTCTGGCTATCATGTTGTCGGTCAGGTAGCACCTACATCTGCGCGAGACCACAACACCATCCCTAGTGATAGTCGACACGCCACTTTTGCGCTTTCGCCTGAGGGTGCGGTGGTATTCTTCTCGCCACCCAGGCGCGTTCGGGCGCAACAGAAACAACTGCGACCACCTCTTGCAGACGACCGCCATGGCAACTCTACTGGACCTCCGGAGCTTGCTGAAGATGTGGTCCATACAGTCCTCGCTCCAAAGGACAGCAACAGCTGCAGAGGAAGACGTACCGCAGGCACTTACTTCGTGCTGGTGACTGTAAATGAACGCCAGGCGCTCAATCTTCTTTCCCCTGATGTCTGCTAAAGCCGCCGCCTTCTCCTCGGCCAAATTGTTTGTCACCCAGCCCCTGCAGAAGTATTTCACCATAGTAGATTCCAGATACCTGCGGAGCGTTGTTCAGTGTGAAGAAAAAGGATCAGTAACAGCTCGCATCGATGACAGCGCGCAATCAGGTGCGAGCTACGTGCAGTTATTCTGAGTGCAGTGGCAATAACGACAGCCGGCTGCACACCTGCGCAACCAGCTATCTGCCTGAGATGTTAGCGGGAAGCGCTAGTCGCACAAAATTTCTGATTCGCGTGCATGCATATGAAAGACTACTAACAGCAACATGGGGAAGGTAGCACCAGAAAACACAGGCCCTGGACGATATAAAGATAAGCGAGTACCCATGGATCCGGAAACCAAACGCAGCAGGACGCCAAAGAAGCACTGACAGGAAAAACAGGAAGACCAAGGCAGGGGGAAGGAACTTATAGCACCTACAGTGCACCGTGCACCAGGTCAACCAGGTTCCCTTCTGGTCTAGCGACACGAGACCTCAGCAAAGCCTAAACGCATTTCCTACTGCAGAGGAGCAGAAGAAAGATGATGACATACATGATACACCAATTTACATTAATGTTTATTAAATGACATGGTTTACTTTCATGCTTAAAAAACTTACATCGAGCCAGAGGCCAGAGGTCTAGACACATTCTACATTGACTTAACTGATCCTAAAACCCCGTTCATGGCCACCAAAGTTTTTGAAAGGCGAAGCAAATAAATCAATGAACACATCACAAAAAAGTGCAAATAAAGAGCAAGAAGACAACACGGGCACAAAATGACCACCAAAATCAAAGAAAGCACCAAGAAACACTGTGAATAGCAAACAAAAACCCAAAAAATCAAAGAGAACAAACCTAGATTCACTTTGGTTCTGTGACAGCAGAGCTGCTGTTGCTGCCACTTTCTGACGATAGGAAAAAATTGGAGACCAAGCCTTGGAGCAATCCTGCCATGGCGTATGAGAAAGTTCGAAGTTAGGCAATCAGATGGCAGAGGCTAGAGTGGGACACAGTATGTACCGAACACAGGACATCAACACTATGCACGAAACTCAAAAATGGCGTAGATATAACCACAAAGGGGGACATGAGGCCAAAACAGAAAGGATATGGTTAGGGTTCCTCTGTCATGGACGCATGACTATCGAACATCACAAAACAAAAAAAATCATGGCAGACCTCCAAGGCCACACTATGTCGTCTCCACATTTTTGCTAGCAAAGTGCAGGTTTCATGGCGCAACATAATAAAGTAGTCGGAAACTGGTATACATACCTGTTCCTCAAGAGCAACAACTGTTTCCAGGATAACCTGAGTTTGGCACAACCAAAAGAGGAAATAAACAAGTGATCGTAATTTACCGCACTTGAGTGAGGAGCGACAAACATTCACCAGTCATAACCCAATCACATAATCCCTGCCTAATTTTTTATTGCGGAGCGTTTGCAGAGCAAAGACTGAGTATCGACAGCAACATAAGGAAGGACGACACAGAAATACAACTCTCTGCCGGCAAAAAAAAGGAAAAAAAATGCAGCAATGATCCCAGCTCAAGGTGGGTAAGTCTCCATGAATCCATCAAGACAAACTCAGAAGGGGCGTCGAGAAAACAGAGTAGCTAAGTCGACAAATACCAAAAACAAGAAGACAACAAAAAGGAAAAGGAACTTATAGCAGTAAATCTAAACGGCATGCATGGCAAGCAAGACAAGCGAGCAAGTGCAGGATTTACTCGGCACATCAGAAGGCGTGAAAGCGGCAGAAGACTTACACTCTCTCTCTCCGTCGGTAGCCAAGACGTCTCAGAGGGCTGGCAATCTCTTCTTCCTGCGCTGATCACCGAGGAGATTTCGGGGAAGAGGAGCTTGTGAGGGAAGTTTAGTGGCCGAGGGGGCTAGTTAACTGGTAGCATGGGCAGATGTGAGAGAGGATGATTTCATCCCATGAGAAGGCACAGCAGGGAGTGATAAGTGGCAGTGACTTTTCATTTTCTGTTTACAATTTGTGCGTGCAGTTGTGGAGGGCGCTCGCTATTGGAGGGAGCCCGGTTTCCCGGGCCAGGTTCTTGTTCTTGATTCTACTTTGGGGCGACGTGGGTTGGTGTCTCGGGGGTTGAGTAGTTGAGACGTGGGAAAGTAGTCGGGGTCTGGGCCGAGAAGACCGAGTGGGCTGAGGCCCAGAGCTACTTATGCCCATATTCGGGCGGGGTTTTTTTTCTTCGTTTTCATTTTTTTTGCCCTCGGGCCCGATGATGGTTGTCGGCACAGGATTTGCGTTGTGCGTCATCAGCCAAAGCGTCGTACGTCAGTGAACGTGTTAGTGGGCTAGGACGGGGCCGAAGCGTCTGCGCGCAGCGCAGGTTACAGCCGCGCGTCCCGCGACACGATACGGTCACCTTTATTTGTCGAGGGGCCTGGCCAAGGATAGGGGTACGCTAAATATGAGACATTCACAATCTGTGGCTTACAAATTTGCTATTTTACCATACAAAGGGTTGAGGGAAGTGACGCCTTTTTTTAATACAGGTACTGTTCATTGCATTTAATGCTACATTGCTATCATTAGCTCTACACATGCCTACGCCATCCGCCCATATGTGATGGGCTTGGGAGTTTGTGGGCTATCTACTGGATTTCCTGCATCACCTATAACACGGTGGGCGAACATGAAAAGCGATGTCGTTTGTACTGCGGGGGTCCACGCGCACGCGGGATGGAGTAGGAACGCGCGTGTATTTTAGCGACGCCTGGTCTGTGCTACGTCGCCGAACCACAGTTCCTAACCGGTGCAAGCCTGCTGCCGCGTGGGCTCTAGCGCGGTGACCAGCGCAGCGTGCGAAATCGTATGAAGACGAAAGCAGAATCGCGAAAGCAAACCCGAACATGAAAAGCGGCCTAAAAATGCCGGAATTGAAAACCTCCGAACCCCCAACAAGAGTAACATGGAACAGTACCCGAAACCCAATTCAGTTCGACTCCCACCGAAGTTGTACCAAAATTAATATAACCGAATGACACCCGGAACAGAATATAACCGAGCCAATTGCACACAAACTGATTGACATGATTAATAAATACTTCTTCTTTTCATAAAAACTCCCTATTTCTGGATTTTTCTTCATTTATTTTTTATCTATTAATGGTTTTACAGATCATCACTTACAGTTTGAATATATAAAAACACAAAATTAAATTAGTTATCTTCGAACGCACTAAATTTCTGACCCGAGATCTCACCTGACCTGTTATTGACCCAACCCAAGCCGTACCCGGCTCGACATAACATAAGCGTTAAAAGTGCCTAACCAAAATGAGTCCAAGCAAAAAGGCAAAGTTCGTGGACAATAAGGCACATTCCCACACAAAGGGCCCTAACACACCTACCTATGCACAAGGTCATCCTCAAAGGGCATTTGTTAAATACTTGTCAATCTGTCAGGCTGAAGGGGCTGATGGATTCTGACAAGATTTGGTCTTCTAATCTGGGGTGCGGCACTGTCAAGCACGGGAATAGATGCTGCGTCCCTCTTCTGATTATTCTATCCTGGCTCCACCTCCCCAGACCCAAGCTGATGCGCACCCCTGCTCGTACGCAGTTGTAGGTGTGTGCGGCGACAAGTCTTTGGACACATGTGGCAGTCGTTCCTCATGAAATAAGACGTGTGTGGTTAGACTTCGTGCTTTCCACGTGGGTAAGTGCGGGTGCCGTGCGTATTAGTGGCAGGCGATTGGCGGCGTCACGTGCGGGAGAGAAAGCAGCGGACTACACGCACCGAGTACAGCTGGCGCGTGAGTGACATGAATACGCGCAGTGCGGGAGGCGATGGTTGTATGGGCGATGCAGATCGCGGACTGTGGCAGGTGCGGGCACACGAAGTTCGGGTCGATACAGCGTTCGCAGTTTTGGGGTCCGGTAATTGGACAGACGGAGTGCACTGGCGCTAACGGAATTCGTAGCGGGACTCACGCCTCCGTCCTCTGTTGTTCCCTTTCAAACTGAACAGTACCGACAATATTACGGAGGTTAAGTACCGAAACACCAAGTCCACAAGTAAAAAGAAAAATACAGTAGACGCTAAACCGTGGTCTCCACATGAAAATCTCTGGGGCTACGCAAGCTACAAAGATGGCCTTAGGAAAAGCGATTCGAAATTTCTAGACCTTAGCATATTAACAACAAGTAAGCAACTGTTCCACGTTTACTGCGTCAACACGCATTCTTAAACTTGTCGGCGTGGCGTACGTGTCTCTGAGGCTGCGCAAGCTACAAAGAGAGCTTCAGGAAAAAGCTAATCGGAATCTGTAGTCCTTAGCACATTAACGACAAGTAAGAAATTGACCCACGTTTACTGCGTCAACATGCACTCTTAACCTTGTCGGCATGGCGCATGTGGGCGAAGCGAACGCACACGAGTAACTCGAAGACGCGTATAGGCAATCGGAAACCCGCGGCATGGGCAGGGAGAATATTTTGCTTTCGCTCACCACCGGCATCCAAAACCTGGGTGGGGAAGCATATAATCAGCACCGGAACTTCTGCAATCGACGTTAGAGCCCATCCAGATCCAAAACTGATCTACAAACAGAAGAAATGGGGAGACCTAGCCCTTTCTTCTGAGTTCCGAGGTTTTTTTCCTGAGGTCTAAAACAGACAGGAGAGAAATACGAAAGCTGAGTAAAAAGAAGCAGTCACAGGATGCGTGCGAGAAAATCTGTAAAGGCGCAGGATTCTACGGCGGGTATCCAACTGTAATAGTAGAACATCTGAGGCAACAAAGCGGTCATTAGCACACCTCTCATACCTACTGGTACACCATGTGAAGATCAACACAGTCATGTCCGATTACCTGAAGGGGGGGGGGGATTGCACACAGATACTGCGACCCTTTTCAGCTAGTGAAGGTAAAAAGAAGAAACCATACACAAATTTAATTAGCCTCTTTGGCTGTGCCCGTTGTTAATCCTCACAAGTTAATGTGACACACGTAAGAAACAGGCACGACTTCACTGATAAAAAGGGTTTGGGCAATCGCTGACAAGGTGGACATGCAAGAGCACGACCTGCGCCTAGAATTTACGCACGCACGAATCCCAAATTATACATAATGTGATGCAAGACATACCATTAAAGCTACAAAGTAGGAGACCACCCTAAAGGTCACCTGGACTTCACGCAAACATAGATTCCGAATCTAAGCGGCGTCATCTGTCAGGGCAGCAGATACATACAAGCTGCACAAGGTGAGATCTGTTTTTCACCTTCCCGTGTTCCTATAGCCAGGTGATCGCCACTGAGGCCCTATCACCAGTCCTCCTCCTCGCCATGCAGCGCACGTGCTCTAGGCGCGCGCTAGGCATCCTCCTTGCTGAACGCGGCAATCAGATCCAATCTGCCTGGCTTTTTCACCTTCCCTTCAGTCTGAATACCCGCCCGAAGTGCAGCTGGAACCAAGAAGACAGAGTGAGGTGGGACGAAGACAGGCCCCTACTTCCCACCTACAATACTCCGTTCCAGTGAAAATGAACATCTAATTTGGCGTGCAGTCGTCTCAGGAGTTGGGGAATTACTCTACACGGAAGAAAATGTCGTGTCTGTGCTTAAAACCGACAGATAGAAGGAAAATTTACCAGCTGCAATGCAGTTTCTCTGAACTGAAAGGGTAAACCTGAAGAATAATTGCTTCTGACCCCACAGTCCCAAACTCCACGCCCAACTGCAAATCAGGCAGTGCAGAAATAATGTCTGAAATAGGCAAGCGAGAAAAACAAATGCAGAATTAGACAGAAACCGAGATACCTGAACTCCCTAGAACAGGATAGCCTTATAAGTCGTAGGGAAAAAAAATTCTGCTTCACCATTATTCTACCAAATAAATGCAGAACGATCGCAGTGTCAAAACCATGCAGAAAACTCGAAAATGTTCTGAAAAACACAAGGTGGATGACAATGAAGAAACAGCAGGCACACCTTACCAACCAGCAAAAAAACGTTACATAGTGATTGTCAAAATGGAATGGACGTAACAACTAAGAACACAATAAGCAAACAAAACAGAAAACCTATGGGTAGTAACTGCCTTTTAGATTCCCCAAGATCAAAGAGCAGAATCTCATACGTGAGAGGAATTACCTCCGACGGGAGAGGAATTTGATGTAGGGCTGGGTCTGGGTTCTTCAGCTGCAGGGGGCGCCTAGTTCTGAGTGTCGCAATCAGGACGCATGCAAAGGTCTAGGATTAAATTTCTACTGTCTTGGGAGGACTTCGATTCCCGTCTCTTGTTTGTTTGCTAGTTTGTTTGGCACACGCTCATCACTTCATCCGATCACCACTCCAGCCTATACAACAAGAAAGAGAAGCCGATGTTAAAGGGTCCAGAAAAGGACGACTTGAATACCCCGAGTTTTCACCACCAGGTTCCAATGAGTACCGGTGCTCAGCGTCGTTCCATCAAGGGACCTGATCCAATGTCACTACAGAATCTACGGGTACCCGTTGGGGATCCGCCCCTAGTTGGTTGTACCGCAACTGGACTGTACATCTCATTAACTTATCACCTTCCCTTCCTATGAAACAAAATGGGAACCCCCCCTTTTCAGTTAAAACAACAACTGAAACAACTTATCATAGAACTGCAATAAAAGACAAACCTTAGAGCATGGGGAAAGAGGTTTCCAAGTGACTAAGATGCAGTAAATAACTTCCTCATAATTAGATGCTTACTTGTGCAGAAAGATATGCAGATCTAGGAAATAGTTTCCTTTGATTCTGAACGGTCTAAGAATATGTGAGCGATTACAAGGAAAAGGTGGCAAATTGACCAAGGTTCACGAAGCTGTCCCGGAGGTAATAAATGAAATGCGAAAACAAGATTACAAAAGAAATGAAATTTAACCTAGATTGTATAGCAACACCAAAACCATGCGATTCATGTGTATGATCGTAGCCCATCTGAAAACACACAAAAATTTTACAAATTAGTAAGGTTGTGGGGGAAAAAAAGAAAAAAAAGAAAAGCAGCAAAATGAAGTGATCGTAAACCCTAAATTAGCCTCGAATCCAGAATCAAACGTCAAATTAATCAACTAAAAGACCAAAAATGCATCAAATTACTCAAAAGTAATAGAAACACACATCAGATCTACGAAGAATGGAGTGAAAAATTATGGAGTACTTACTTTGTCAGTGAAGACATTTTTTATCCTTATACAGAAACACTGACTGTAAAAGAACAACAGGAAACAACCTAAATCAGGGCGAAAAAAGCGGGAACAAATTTGGTGCGATGATGATGCGCTGAATACTGCAAATATCCAAATGAAATTCCCGTAAAATAAACAGAACTCATGTCTTAGAGCATAATCAACTATAAATGACAATCACAAAATCAAACGAAACAAGGGTAGATGCGAATGAATTTACGCCAAAATTTACCTGAGTCGATCAATTTAATTGAATCGATCCCGTTACTTAAAATGATGGCGAGGAAGCAACATTAGTAACAAAAACATAAAAAATCGAAGTGAAGATGAGGAGTAGACAGAGAAGCACAGAGGAGGAGTAGAGAGACAGAAAAAATGTAGGAAGAAAGTGGTGGGGAGGAAAGCGCGAAGAAGAAGTAGAAGTTGCGAATCTGGAAGGCGTAGAGAGAAGGTTGTAGAGTATCATACACCACCCTAAGTTATCTAGCTTCTTCAGTCAGACCAGCAGCACGAATAGGCGGCCTGAACTCATGTGTCATGCGGCAATTCATGCCAGGAAACTTCCCATCTGACGGTACCTATAGATTTAGGGGAAGAGAGAGAGAGAGAAGCACAGAGGAGGAGCAGAGAGATAGAAAAAATGCAGGAAAAAAGTGTTGGGGAGGAAAGTGCGAAGAAGAAGCAGAAGTTGCGAATCTGGAAGGCGTAGACAGAACGCTGCAGAGTATCATACACCACCCTAAGTTATCCAACTTCTTCAGGCGAACCAGCAGCACGAACAGGCGGCCCGAACTTATGTGTCATGCGGCAATTCATGCGAGGAAACTCCCCATATAACGGCACCTACAGATTTAAGGGAAGAGATAAGGCGTCGTGGCTAAGTGGGAAACCAAAAACACCACAGACCAAGCAACTCACATAGCTAGCGGCCGAAAGCTCTAACCAAGCCCAGACTTACACTCTTCCTCCTTCATCAGCCAAGAGTTCTAAAAGAGCCAGGAAAAGCAAAACAATCGAGCCTCCTTTTCACATCGACTCAGCCTAAATCACAGCAAAGAACTTATTTTCGTGAACATTCACTACAAACTCATCAAATTGAACTAATCTAAGACAAACAAAACAGTGAGACCTCCTGCTCACATAGATTCAACCCTAAACAATTCATTTTCTCCACCATTCACCCCAAAAAGCCAGAAAACAGAAAAAAAACAAAGAATGCATTAGAAGCTTAGAACAGCAATGCAAACTGATTAAAGAAAAAGAAAACAATCAAACTTCCAACATTCAATTCACCGTGACTAAAGGCCAGGTTTTAGGAAAAACTTACCTAATCAAATCAAAATCCAAACGTAATCAGTTTTGAACAGAATCAATAACATTCAATTGAAACAAGCCCGATGAAAACCCTAAAACCAGCCCCATTCATGAGCACCAACTAAGCATATAATCGACAAGCTCTTCACAAAAAAGCGTCAAACTAATCGAATAAACCTAATTATCAACACAGAAATCATAAACGGAGGTGATTTTATCAATCTAATAGTTAAAACAACATCAAATTTCAATAATACTAAAAAAAGTAATCAAATTAATCGATTACAAAACCTGAAATTTATCGATACGGAAATCGTAAATAGAGGCGAGTTCATCAACATCAATAATTCCATCACCAAACTCCTTAGCTTCACTACAAATTTTCCGAACTTCTCTCCAACTTCGCCTCACCACTACCCCAAAACGACGCGTTTGCTCCTCATCTTCGTCAACTTCATTCTCATCAGAACTTCCTCAACTAAAACATCATCAGATCACTCAAACAAAAAAATAACACAAATCAGCAGCACCCATATGAAAACAAAGATTACCCATGTCACAAAACTACAAATAATAATCAATCCCATACCACAAAACTACAAATAATAATCAATCAAACACAAAAGACACAAAATTTGAAACCCAAAATAGATTTCGGACTGATTACCCGGAGAAAATCGATCGATGATCTGCGATAAACAGTGATTGATGAACGATCAACGCGAGCCACTAACCAAGCTCACCAAAATCGTCAATCTGCAAATGCAAACGGAAATTAGACAACAAATAGAGAAGGAGAACGAAAAAGTAGAGAGAGAAGTGGTGCAACGAAATGGACGAAAGCAGAAGACGGAAAGAGAAAGCAGGGAGAGGGAAGCGTGAAAAGGAAGCCCTATTTATATGTTTTTTTTAGGGTTTACTGTTGCAGTACTGTAGCTAAGCTACAGTACTCCAACCTCTCTCTTTTTAAAGGGTAGAGGAATAATGACGGGTAATAGTATTTTGGTGTGCATTAACACCGTTTTTGTTGAGATGTGTGATTTTTAAAAGGGGCTCGTCCCTTTGCATTACGATACCGACGTCGAGTTATCGGGAATCGTGTATTGAATGACTCTCTTTTGTCAACGGTTTCAGACATCCGAAAACCATGGTTCTGAGTAAGGGGTGAGGGTACGTGTTGAGAAGCCCACAAAGGACACCCAACCCCGCCCGCTCTTACCCGATCTTAGCGGCCTCTACTTAGATATCGTTCGTTTTTCGTGTACGCGTGCTAGTTTGACGGTTGAATGTTATGCAAACAATGTCTTTTAACTAAACATGTGAATTATGTTTAAGTACGTTGATTAATGCATCTAAACTAACATCAAAGTTATTTTAGCATGTGTGGTTCGTTTTAGTACAATAAAACAGACAACGAAAATAAAGGCGCGAAAGTAGACTACAAATGCACGGGCGGAATACAACCCGAAAATACAATACAACAAACGCGAAAATCGAAATAATTGAAATAGTAACGATAATAACGGATTGTAAATAGATTAGATGATATAAGACGATGTGATGCGTGGTTTTGAAAAGTGTAAATCACGTGATAGACTTGACACGTGTTGACCGAAGTCGATAAAAAAGTTTTATCGAGACTTGAAATATGTTGAAGGCTCACGATTTTGACGTGTCAGGGGCCACTCGATCGAGTCATATGGAGGACTCGATCGAGTGGTCCTCAGAAAAACTTTCTGCCTCGATTTTGGCGTGCCACTTGATCGAGTGGGCTACGACACTCGATGGAGTGCCCCCTGTTCGAGCAGCTACTCGGGATTCGGTTAATGTAGCAATTCCGATTTTTAGTGTTTGAATTGATAACTAGCCGAGTAGCGTGAAAATATTATATGATTTAAACTTGACTCGGTTTATGACTTACGAGATCGATTATCGATTATTAAAAAAATGTTATAAAATCGATTTGAGTTTGGCTAGAATGAATATCGATTCCCTCCGCGTTATAATGTCGTAATCAACCCTCTCGGACCGTGTGACAATTAATTCGGCATCAAGGGTTTCGTGCTAGTATAGTTTATCGATTAATTCTTTTAGACGTTATATTCGACTACGGAGTTGGTATCGCATCTTTAGAGTAACGTTTTATTTGTTTGATTAGAGCGAAAGTCGACTCCCTCCGCGTCACGACATCGTTACCAATCCTTGCGGATTATATGATGTTCGATTTGTATCAACAGGTTTCGTTCTAACCTTAAAAACGAGATCGAGTGCACCTATCGACAAATATCCGCGATCGCACTGGGCTGTTGAGTGTTTAGGGCGGCGCTCCTCGAAAGGGTGCCACCTCTGTTACGACTCGTAAAGGGATTAGAAGGATCTTAGAACGAGATTTGTCTTTAGGTATACTCGATACAAAATTTGTTTTGAATTTAATGTGATTGTATGCGACATTTATTGTCTAATTATAACGATGACGAAAAAGACGGAAAAACGGAAAAAACATAAAAAAGAACGAAAAAGAAGAGAATGAGGAGAAGGAGAAGAGATAAAGCCAGATTTTATAACACCCTCAACCTACATGCTATTTTCGGTCTCGGTTATGGACTCGTAGTAACGGCGTTTGCGTGGGAGTATCGAGGATATAGGAAGAGTTATGGTGTTTATGTGGGATCGGTCGTCTCGGGTTTCCTAGAGGATTTCTAGAGGAGAGATCGGGATTGGAGAGGAGTATAATTTGCTTGAGGTTGCTGAAATTATATGGTGTGAATTGTGTTGAATGAGGGTTGCAAAGGGGGTGTATTTATGGGAAAAATCCAACCTCCCGGCTTAGGGTCACTCGATCAAGTGCCTCTGCTGACTCGATCGAGTGACCCAACTAAAAGGCAACAGCGGGCCTCTTGGAGGCCCACTCGACCGAGTGGGCTGACACTCGATCGAGTGGGTCAGCTGGACCGAGATATTTTGGGGTTTTTGATTATGAGTCGAATTCTTGAAGCTTTGTGTGGCTGATTTTTTCTCGGGAACGGCTTTGACCGGGGTTTGACCCGGTCGCTAAAAGATGATTTTATTTCCGGTGTCGGTTTTGACCCAAATTAGGCTTATTTGATTGGAAACGACCCACTGGGCCTGAATTTGAGGTCGGTTTGGTGAGATTCTTACTTCGCTAAAAGCTCACGCTAAATACTATTGATTTCGAGTCCAAAATCGAGCGCATTAAGTCATGTTTACTTTTGATCATCATCGGGTGTTTTGTTGGAAACTGCTATAGACATTAACAGGCAAAATGCGAGTGTCTACAGAGCCCCCACTTTGATTGAGGCTTGGACAAGGCGAAAGTCAGAGTAGCTACCCGGTCAATCGAGGATTAAGACCTGACAGACTTCCGGTCGGGTCGTTTATAGTCCGTTAGACTTGCATGAAAGGCTCGCCATCCATAAGCAGAGGGTCATACCTGTCCTGATGATAATAGCTTCGTGGGGAGCAAATGAGCTGCGTGGAGACTTGCTTCTGAAGTCTTGGGTGTACCTGTATGCTGGCACATAACGATTTATATGTAACATTTAGGTGAAATACTGACTCACGCTGTGGAGATAAAAATTTTATTATTTTTTTTGAATTTTTTTGAAAATTTTGAATTCTTTGAAAAGACTTAGGAATGCTCCGGTTGACTCGATTCCTATATCAAATTTGGAGAAGGGCTCTGAAGCCTTGGATCGGGCCTGTATGGGCTAAGAGAGAATTGACAGAATTCCTATTCCTAAGGTAATTAGGGATGCTAACAGGATTTCCTTATTATAAATAGGGGGCTCCCTGCTTCAAATTTCTGCATCTCAACCCAAATTTCCTTCTCTTTTCTCAAAATCTTTTAGTCTTTCAAGAAAAAGTATCCGCTATGAGTATCGAGAATTTAACTGCAATGCTTCAGGTGTGGTCCCAGTATTTTCGGGACGAAGAAAAAGTTCAGCTGACCCAGATGAGAATTATTGCCCTATTCCCGCTCCAACGTCTTAGAATCGATTCGCACTTCCTAGACGTCTGCCTAACTTTTTCGGATACTACCCATCATGTTTTCGCGTTTCCTCGAGGAGAAGTATGTCCTCTCCCTGAAGAAATTGCAGCTATCGGCGGTTGGTGCCCTAATGCTCGTCCTTTTATTCCTCCGTTTTATCCTGATCCAAGGTGGAGGTTAAGGGATTTTTTTGGTTTGTCCCATGCTGAAATGGACCGTATGGTGTGGGGAGATTCTGTTTCCTTGTTTGACCTGGCCGATAAATTTATGAATACCGGTGGTGTAAGAGTTACTCCTACTCACAGGCGCAGGGCTTTTGCCTTTTGTATGCTGCATCGATATGTCTTTGAGAGAAAGATGGAAGCTGATTCGTGCTTGGGTCAAATTAGGTTGATTGGCATAGTTGATCAGATGGAGACGGGTCACAGCCCGGCTTGGTTGGCAATAGGAGAGGTCATTATGGGCCTTGATGCTAGAAGACTCGACCCAGACCGACAATTGATGGGAAGTACCCGTCTTTTGCAGGTATACGTCTCGCGTTCTTTTTTTTTACGCGAAATTTTGACGCACAGGGGCCACTCGATCGAGTAGACCCGTCACTCGATCGAGTGACCTCGATAAAAACCATCTGTTTGCTCTCAGATGAACCACTCGATCGAGTCATGCGTGACACTCGATCGAGTGCCTGCCAGGGGACCCCATCTTTACTTACGGAAATTCATTTTCTTTCTCATCAGATTTGGCTATCCGAGAGCTTGTCGATCATAGAGCCTCCCGTGAGTATTTCCAACTATCGTAGCAGCCAGATTAGCTCAAGGAATCAGCGGTTAAGCTCAAGTCATTATATAAACCGAGCTTATTGGGACGAGGAGCTAAAATTTCATGGTGGACCCTTGATCAGGTGGACCATTGCTTGGTGGTTCCTTTCGAAATTAACGCGGCTAGCCATGAGGGACAAAGATCGCTACCTGGTGATCCTGTCATTGGACTGAACCGTCTATATTTACCCGGACCGCATTCTGAGGCAGTTCGGTTCGTCTCAGCGAATCCCCGAGACTGAAGCAATTATTAGCGTTTCGCTCCAATTGACGGACGCTATGTGTGACACGTGGCTACAACGCTAGTTTACCCGTGTCATTTGACCATACCCCGCCCTTGCCAATCCGTTTGGGTTTCGAAATCATACCGGAAATAGACTTCTGAGGAGTCAGAGGAGGCCCGTGAAGCTTTGAATATTGAAGGGGCTTTCGACTTGGTTCGCCGAGAGACGGTGAAAGATAATAGGGGTTTCTTTGACGAAGGGGAGACTCCTGCTACCCTCGTCCGATTGGAGTCGGGTCTTTTGTCAAAGACTAAGACTCGAGCTAAAGAGGTCAGTGCTAGCGGCTCACAGGGACGGCTAAGCCCCCAGACTGACTTGGAGAAAAGGCTTGGGCCGAGACTGGCGGCCCGAGACCGACTGGGCCCACGCGAACGGTTGCAAGAACGGGTAAGGGACCGACTTGGGCTAATTGAAGTGACTTAGGACTCAAGTTCGAAGAAACGAGTCCGGGTCAAGGAGGTTCCCGTGGTGATTCGGGAGCGCTCGCTTCCGCGTTGTCGCCAGTGGACGGCAAAAGAGGCCAAGGACAACGGAAAGGGCAAGATGCCCTAAATACCAAGCCCTTAGCTTTTTATTATTTAAGTATTACTATTATTTATTTAGTGTCGTGTGCTTTTCTTTTTTGGATTTTTTTTGAATTTTTGCAATTTTTAATTTTCCGAGTTTATCGGATTTTTTAGTAATAAATAAAGGAAGTCTATTAGTTAACCGTTTCTGTTTTTCCTCGATTGCAGTGGTTGTGCCCTTCCCAAAGAAGGTTTTACCAAATACCTTCAATGCTGAAGGGCCGAGAGTGTAAAATTGGTCGATAAGCCCAATGAGAAGACTTTAATGGAGGCCTTTGTCAAGAACCTCCTCCCCTCCTACCGGGTCCATCTCCGATATGCTGTCATACCCAATTTCACCACTCTCACTGAAATGGGTATGAGGATCGAAGATGATTTGAGGCTAGAGGGCCTTACTAAGGCCTCTAGCAAAAGAAACTGTAGACACACAGATTTGGACCTGGTGGCTGCAGAAGTGCCCAACAAACACCCGATGACGATCAGACTCCTACGTATCCACAATCTCGAGATACACCAAGACTATTGGTTCAAGATGTTTACAACAGTAGAATAAATAATTTTAGCTTTTGACTAGCTTTTGAAAGTTTATGTAAAAAAACGATTTTAATAAACTTTGCTAATGTGATAAGTGTAGTTTTTAGTGCCTAATTTGTTGTGTATTGGTCTCATTTTCCTTGTGGAATCGCTCCTTGGGAGCGATTTATGGGCTACTTATGCTTCCTCTAGTTCGTTTCAGGTTCCCGAGACCATTCATGAAGAATTGGAACGATTCCGACTCGTTCCATACACTTTTGGAGCCAACGAAGAGAAGGAACGATCACTCGGTGCCTTGGATTCGATCCCGAGACCTTGGGACCCATTCCCGAGCCCCTTAGACTCGATCCCGAGCCCCGAGAATCGATGAGAAGCCCATGAGAAGCAAGGAGGAACCTTAAAGATCATATTGAAGGCCTACAAGACCCATCCCCAACGGGAAGGACCTCATCCCGTCCGGGATGAGGTGCACAAAATGCGAAGGTTATGTTTTGGGGTCGTCCCCGACGGGACCATTTCATCCCGCACGGGATGAGGCAGCTGTAGCCCGCATTTGCTTCTTTTCTTCTCCTTTGTTCTTGTAACCCTATATATACCCCCTCTTGTAATCTTATGTTATGTTCTTCATTACTAGGGATGGCAATGGGTTCGGGACCCTACCCGGACCCGCCGGGTCTTACCCTAACGGGTCGGGTACGGGTCCTCTTTTTTTAGACCCTGCGGGTACGGGTCGGGTATGGGTCCTTCAATAATTTCCTGGGTCCGGGTCCGGGTCCTATAGGTTGGACACGGACCCGACCCTTGGACCCGTTGAAATTATTATTATTTTTTTAAAAGAAAAAAAGAACTTAGTGGATGCGGTAATTCAATGTGTAATATAGTAAATGAAACTAATACAAACCACAGTGGGAGAGGGAGACTTTACATTAACAATAGAAAAATAGAAATTAACCGCTAGTTATTCTAATACGGGTACCGAAACTCATTAAATACCAAATTTCACCTCCTTTATTACTACGTTAGGCCTTTTTAGCGTCCGGTTTAAAGTCATACGACTTCCGTTTTATTCATTTATTTGCCTTTATATTTATTGTGAATAATATTTTAATCAAAGGCGAACAAATAAAGGAGACGGAATAGTATATATTAAAAAAATGTACAAATGGGTCCGGACCCGGACCCTACCCGGACCCATCGGGTCCGGGTAAGGGTCTTAAAATTTTGGACCCTTACGGTTCCGGGTCGGGTCCGGGTCCAACTTGTGAAACACGGGTCCGGGTCCGGGTCTTGCCGGACCCGACCCATACCCTACCCGTTGCCATCCCTATTCATTACCCACTAATCCCTAGACTACTTTAGCATAGATTAGCATAGATTAGAGTAGATTAGTCGTTAATTAGTCCTTAATCTAGTTAGCTAATCTTGTATTAAGGGATCTGTTGAAGAATCCATCCAATCTTGACAACATTGGTGGATGTTTTGGGTGTTCTTTATATACAAGTTTTCATCTTTTCATTCTCTTGTTAGTTGGTATAATCTTCTCATCCTTTTACTCTTAATCTTTCTTTTATCATTCAAGTTTCAATCTTTAGCTCTTGTTTATTGTTTTGTTCATCATCCTTGTTAGTTTTACATATGTATGCTCTTGTTCTTGTTATGGTTTCTCTTGTTAGTGTTAGTTTTAGTTTAGTTATGTTTGAGTAGACTCTTGCTAGGGTTAGTAGGGATATTGGGTGTGATTAGGGATGATTAGGGTGAGATGGGTGGTACTAGATGTTGTTTTTGTTGTTTCCCATTTACCTTGCACTCCACATGTTCGATGTAATGCTTGTGAGACTAGAGACGATCAATCCTTGTTTTTCTTGCCTCTTCTCTTGTATGTGTGAGTTTGGTTGTAGGTTTGGTTCCCTCATTAGTAGCGAGAGCATGGTGAGGATGACCCCTAGGCCGTTTAAGTAGCGAGAGCCCGATCGGAACCTAGGCTACGAAAGCACGCTAGTAATCCCGTCTTTCCCCTTTTTATGCCCTTGACATCCATGAACCCGACCTAACCCTAGTTTCTTCTTATCATTTTATTAGCTTCCGCTAGTCATTAGATGCTTTTTTTAGCCTTTTTATTTGTTGTTATAGATTATAGCTTAGACCTTAGCTTAGTCCTTAGTCTATCCCCTAGATTAGCTTGTCTTGAACCTAGTCTTTGACCGTAGCACACCTTAGTCCGACACCCCGTCCCTGTGGATCGACCCAACTTGCCCTATCTACCCGGTTAGGATTAGTTGGTTATTATTTGGTGGCGGGATCCACGACAAATCCCACCCATCATAATGACATTTAGAAAGGACTTAAGGGTAGTAACGCTTCAGCTGGTCCGTGTTGGTTGGGTTGACAAACTCATTCCCGTCTAGGTCCGTCAGCATCATAGCTCCGCCTGATAAAATCTTCTTTACAAAATATGGCCCGGCCCAATTGGGTTTGAACTTTCCTGTTGGGTCTACTGGTAACAAAGCTCCAACAGACTTGAGAACCAAATCCCCTTCCTTAATGTTCATGGGCCTTACCCTTTTATTGAAGGCCCGTTGGATCCTCTTTTGATATATCTGAATATTATTGAGGGCATGAGACCGTCGTTCGTCTAATAGAACTAGCGAGTCATACCGTGCTCGAACCCAATCAGCTTCAGGTACTTGACTTTCTAATAGGATCCGGAGAGACGACACCTCCAACTTGACTGGCTGCACTGCTTCCATCCCGTACGTTAGGTAATATGGAGTTGCACCAGTTGCGGTGCGGATCGACGTCCGGTATCCCCATACAGCGAAAGGTATTTTATCGGGCCAAACCCGATAATTGTCAACCATCTTTTTGAGTATGGTGACAATCGTTTTATTTGCCGCTTCTACCGCTCCATTAGTTTGGGGACGGTAGGGCAAGGATGTATGCCTTTGAATTTTATACTTAGTTAGCAGGGCTGCCGTTTCGGCCTGAAAGTGGGTCCCGTGATCACTGATAAATTCAGGCAGGATCCCGTACCGACATATTATCTTATTCTGGATGAATTTGGCAACATGTTTGGCATTGAGAATATGGTATGATTCAGCTTTGACCGATTTGGTGAAATAGTCGATGGCTACGAAAATGAAGCAATGTCCACCGGTACCCGAGGGACTTATTTTCCCGATTATGTCAATGCCCCATGTCGAAATTGGCCAGGGTGATGTCATGGTATACAGCAGGGATGACGGCATATGTTGCACATTGGCGAAGGTTTGACAGTTACGGCAATGCTTAAATATCCGTATTACCACTTTAAAACAGACTTGCTAATACCTATAATATTAGTACTCTCTATTCTCCTACATGCATATTTTCATGGCCTACCTGTCACGTGAAATCGCATGCAAAGAATGTAAACACAACTACTTCGACGACAAAACTTACTTGTCCTTAAACAACCGACATAGCAAAAGGTATAGGGTGAAAACAATGGACGTTACAGTACTTTCGCCACAACAAAAGAACAAAGTTATCAGCCCACCGATTGATTAGTAAAGGTCGCTATAGTGTGGGCGGGATTGGGTGCTGATGTCTATTGGACGTTGGCTTTCCAATACGTACCCTCACCCCTTACTCAGAATCGACAGTTTCAGGATGTCCAAAACCATTGGTAATGAGAGTCATTCTAGGTATGGAGTGCTTAAGGATACAAGTCTTTATCTTTAGGTCCCGTGACCCTCAACTTTGAGCCAGCTAAGGATTAAAGTTGACTTGAACGGTTTCCGAGTCCCCATAATTGACTCGGTGGCGACTCCACCAATCGGCAACGAATTAAGTTCACTAAAAAGGTCGCCTTACCAAACATATCGGCCTTTAAACATTTACAACCACGACTCGATCGATTCCAAACGGAAACACGGGTGCCCGTACCCGTCTAGTACAAGTCCGGATCGTTATCCGAATCGAGGTCCGAAACATCGCCCCGTACGCGAGATCGGACTGGCCTCCGACCGGGAGGGGGTCGCGTGGGTGGCGACCGCCATACATTGAAAAACCAGGTCGGTGCGGACGGACGTCCACAGTTTGGCGACTCCGCTGGGGATTTGGAAACAAGTTTCCATCGGTGGTGTAACTTGAACGAGGTCGGTGAAGCTCATTTCTTAGTTCCTAGTTGTGGTCACTACAGGTTTTGGCCCTTAAAAGCCCACCCTAACCAATATCAGGACCAATCGACCTCTTCGCGGTAAGATCCTTATGGACACGCGGAGAGATCCTCGGTTGACACTCCGGTCGCGTAACGCGTACCTCGCGGAATACTAAACGGGTAGTTCTGAGCGGACGGTATGACATTCGTCTCTCCAGATGATTTGCCAATACCTAAGTAAAGACTATTCGTGGGCGGTAACCTACCCTAACCTACCCGTGTTTGCATCCTACGTCTACTACAAACTCCCCATTTTCTAGACACTTTGAGGTTGACACTTTTATAAAGGGTCGACCCTATTTTGTACCTAATTACCAATCTTGACTCTTTCATGTGTCAAGAACTATAAAATAATATTAATAATTTCAATAAATTAAGAAACTAGTCCCACTTACTAATTTTCTTCCTAAATCAGTATTATTCTCGCGCGATATGGGTAGAAAATAATTAACATCACGATTTAAAAAAAAATTAAAAAATTTTCACATCACACGCACACTACTGCCGCGCATAATTCATCTAAACCTAGGTTCATCATCATCTTCGTCAATCATCATCTTCGTCAATCATCCGCCATCTTCGTCAATCATCTTCATCCGCGTATCAAGCTATTACATCCTCATCTTCGTACGCATCAATCATCATCTCAATCATCCGACGTCTATCATCAGTCATCATTTTCGTCGGTCATCAATTTGTCAACTGACAGGTTATTGATTCATTCATCGTTATCATTCATCTTTTCATCCGTATTTCTCTAAACCTAGGTTCATCACGTAATCAATTCGTCAATTGCAGGTTTCATCCGCTTTAATTATCATCAATTCATCCGTATTTCTCTCATATTAAGGTTATTGATGAGTACATAGAACATAGAAGTTGCTGTAAAATGTTCCGTGATTTTTATTGTTGCTGTAATTTTATTGCTGATAATTTTGTTTGATGTTTTTATTGTTCAATTCATACGGGGTTTTCAATTGCTTACGGTTTTTCATTCGGGTTTACAGAAGTCGGGTTTACATCGGGTTTTTGGAATCAAATTATTGTGAAACAATTCCATTGAAAACGAGACAGTACCAAAGTTGGGTTTATATCAAGTTTACAATTCCATTATTATGATGTATTATCAGTTGTCATTTTCAGGTGTTATTGAAATTCAATGAACTTTGCAGTGGTTCGGGTCTGATCTCTTTATTGTTAGTAATTGTATGTGTCATGTCACTCATGTGTGTAGTGTAGTGTAATTATTGTTAATGTATGTGTAATATGTCCCACACGTCTGTTCGTCTGTTGCTCTTGAATGCTACTGTACTGTGTATTTTCAAGGGATGCTACTATTTGAATATGACTCATGAATAATGGTACGGCTTGCATTGACGGTACGGTTCTCACACGATCCTAATTACGAAGTATTAAGTTTCGAGACAGATATGTACGGCATTAAGTTCCGAGACAGGTGCACAGCGTCGATAACGTTTCAAATGTCATCACATTTGTGACAAAAGTACAACTTCACTACAAAACTTCAATGTTTAACCTTCTTCAATTCACTCCTCTGATTGCATTGCTTGCTAATTTTAACATGAATCACCTAAGCAAATACTAGTAATAGAAGTATATATAAAAAGAGTCTTTGTTCTTTGTTCAGAGTCAGAGTTGTGAGTGAGTGAGTGAGTGAGTGAATCACGTTGTCCACGAGGCAGATCGTTTCATGACAGGCTTGGTCTCCTTCTCTTCCTAGAGAGCAATCATGCCTAGTTGATGAAATCAATGATAATTTTAATTTCTACTCTAATTTGTAACCATGAATATATATTCCTCCAGAATCTGACTTTTTGTATTGCTTAATATTTCAGGTTCATTAAAATCTCTCTCTCTTTTTTCTTAAGGTATTTCTTCTCATTTTTTATAGTCTTATATGTCACACATTCTTTGTTTGTTTGTATTCTTGTTCGTCTACGTTCTTTATAGAGCAAAATTCAACATTTTTGATCTTATTGTACACTTGTGAGCTTATGTTCTCTATAATTTGTTTAAAAATTGATGTTTGTATGTTTGTTTTGTCACGGTAATTGATGGATTGGAGTGATTTTGTAAGGTGTCTTGCGGGTTTTTATTGTATCCTCTCACATATGAACTTTATCGCTATCCATGGTAGATATATTTATCGCTATCGTATATGAACTCTTCGATGCTTATAAATATACTTGGTTTTATTTTCTCATGACTTAATTTATTTATTTTCAAATAATGACTCGATAATTTGTGATCTATTTTCCTTTTCTATATATAATTTGCGTATAAACTATTAATTTTATTATTTAAGTGTCTTATTTTATATTGTAGTCATGGATATGAGCTGGATAAGATTGCCAAATGATCACTCAAAATATGTAGATGGGTGTCTAAAGTTTATTGAGCTAGCTAAGACAAATCTAGTTGAAGGAAAAACCAAGTGTCCGTGTAAAAGTTGTATGTTGCGTTATTGGTTGCCACTTAAACTGGTCGAGGGACATATTTTGTTTAAGGGTTTTTATCAAAAATATACAAACTTGATTTGGCATGGTAAAGACAATGTTCTAGATAATTTGCAAGAAGTTAATAATGTTAAGAGTAGTGGTGAAGGATCCTTTATTGGTCAAGATGACATGGAAGGTTTGCTAAATGCAACATATTTTGGTGGTGATCAATTTTCTTATGGTTATGAGGTCGACGATGTGACTACAGAAATGAATTATGGTGATGACTCTAATCATGAAAATGATTCTGACTTTGACCATGAATATGATTTTGAGAATGATGATGTGTATGATGAAACCCCTGGACCAAACAACATTCAAGATGATGAAAAGTACAAAAAACTTTTAGAATCATCAAAAGAAGAGCTCTACAAAGGGTGTCAAACTTTCTCGAAATTGTCGTTTCTTTTACATTTGTTTCATATCAAGTGTATGTTTCACTAGCCTAATGATTCCTTCAATATGTTAACTGAATTACTGCTTAAAGCTTTTCCACAAATTAAAGAGTTCCCATCATCGTACTACGAGGGCAAGAAAATAATCAATAATTTGGGCCTTGGATACGAAAAGATCCATGCCTGCCCAAACAATTGTATGCTTTATTGGGGGGAATTCTCTGAAAATGATAAGTGTCATGTATGCCACGTATCAAGATGGAAAACAACAATAAGCGAGAGAGGTAATACTAATGACAAAGGGAAGGGTCAACCTAGGAAGAGAGAAGCAGCCAAGGTAATGAGATATTTTCCCTTAATACCTAGGCTAAGAAGATTATACATGTCATCTAAAACGGCAGAAGACATGTGGTGGCATCATAAAGATCGTGTGAAAAATGGAAAGATTAGACACCCTTCTGATGGGTCAGCTTGGAAAGAATTTGATTCTCGATACCCCGAGTTTGCCTCTGATCCTCGAAGTGTCAGGTTAGCTTTGGCAACTGATGGGTTTAACCCTTATCGTTTAATGAATACAACATATAGCACTTGGCCCGTTATATTGATTCCCTACAACCTACCTCCATGGTTGTGCATGAAACCATCATCGTTTATATTATCATGTATCATTCCAGGAAAATCTAGTCCGGGTATTGATATTGATGTATATTTGAAACCTTTACTTCATGAGTTGAAAATGTTATGGGAGGGTGTTGATGCTTTTGATGCACATACGAGGAAAAATTTCAAATTACGAGCAGCTTTGCATAGTACTATCAATGATTTTCCTGCGTACGCTATGTTATCTGGGTGGAGTACTATAGGTTATGATGCTTGTCCTCGTTGCACTCACTCAACAAACTCGGGTAGGTTTGGTGGTAAAATTTGTTATGTTGGGCATAGAAAATGGTTACCCCATGATCATCATTATCGCTCCCAAGGTCATTTGTTTGATGGAACCAATGTTTATGATAGTGCTCCAGAGTCTATGAGTGGATCAGATGTGTTGAGGCAACAAGAAGGAATTGACTATGTGTATGGGAAGACCACAAAACGATTAAAGAGAAAAAATAGGGCAAGGGAAGTAGGTGTCTCAACTAACTTTGTAAATGATGATGAGGATGATGATGGAGGTACTTTGTGGAACAAAAAGAGCATATTTTTTGAATTGCCCTATTGGGAACACAATCCTCTTAGACATAATTTAGATGTTATGCACATTGAAAAGAATGTGTGTGATAATATATTGGGAACACTATTGGATATGGATAAGAGTAGGGATGACGTTAAAGGAAGATATGCTCTTAAAACATTAGGTGTTAAAAAACATCTTTGGCCACAAGAGAGAGTTGGCAGGGATCCTATCATGCCTCCCGCTTCATACTCAATGTCTAACGAGGAAAAGGAGAGATTTTTAAGGGTGTTGCAAAGGATAAGAGTTCCTGACGGATATGGATCAAACATATCAAGATGTGTGAACATGAAACAACGAAAACTCATTGGTCTTAAGAGTCATGACAATCATGTGTTAATGCAAGATATTCTTCCTGTAGCATTAAGAGCATCCAAAGCCACTTCTGTCATTGACTTGCTTGGTGAACTGTCTTCCTTTTTCAAGTTTTTGTGTTCTCCAACTCTTGATTGCGATGACCTAAACTCTCTTGAGTCAAAAATTGCACTTATACTATGTCGGATGGAAATTGAGTTTCTACCAAAATTTTTTACCGTCATGGTTCACCTACTTATCCACCTCGTGGAAGAGGCGAAGCTCGGTGGGCCTGTTCAATATAGATGGATGTACCCTATTGAAAGGTTAGTATCACAAACTCATTGTATTTTTTTCGACTACTACTATATTTTTTTTATTGACTAACAGCTATTTTCACACAGGTATCTGGCTCACTTAAAGTCATATGTAAGCAATAAAGCTCAACCCGAGGGATCAATTGCTGAAGGGTTTGTGTTTGAGGAGACCATCACTTTTTGTTCAAGATACCTCGAAGGTGTGGAGACAATCTTTAACAGGTCCAAGAGAAATGATGATGATGCTTTGGATATTAGTTGTTACTTATACCATTCTGGTGGTAGGGCTATTGGTATGAAGGAGAACATGCGTATAGATGATATTAGTTTAAAACAAGCGCACCGTTATGTATTGCTTCACTCCGATGAGTGAAAGAGGCTCTCGCGTAAGTATTACAACTATTTATTTTATGATTTTCAATCATCACATGTCATCTTTTAACACAAGTTTGTTCATTTGAAGCGAATTCATCAAACAAAAGAGGCAACATCATCACGCTAGAGTCTCTGAAGAGGATGAAAATAAGTGGATGATAAATGAATTTCCCGAGTGGCTTCAACTCCTGGTTTTATTTCCGAGTAATTTTATTTTCCATCAATTTATTCTTAAGGACTACAAGTTTGTAATAATATCTCTCGATTAATTATGTGTAATTTCATGGTTTATTGTCGTAGGTTCATAACTTAGACGCAAGTACCGATGATGGACGGTTGAGAAAAGCATTAGCCGGTGGCTTAAGCATCTATGGTAAAAGAATGAAAGGATTTATAATAAACGGGTATAAATTTCAGACAATTGGTCGTGAGCGGCAAAGAAAAACACAAAGTTCTGGAGTTATGGTTGAAGCAGAAGGAGATCATTATTATGGGAAGTTGACGGACATTTATGAGCTAGATTATTTTGGTCACTACAAAGTTGTGATGTTTCGGTGTGATTGGGTAGATATACGCAAGAGGATAAAGTTGTTTCCAGATGGAAGTGTTTGCGTAAACTTTGATAAATTGATGCACACTGGGCGTAGTATATCAGATGATCCTTTTGTATTCTCATCTCAAGCAAAACAAGTTTTTTATGTGGAAGACGAGATGAAAAAAGGATGGTCGCATGTGATTAGGACCAAGCCGAGAGACTTGATTGACACGGGCGAAATGTTGTCATAGTAGTTACTAATGTTGGGTTGCTGTTTGTTTTTTTGTAATGGATGTGGACCAATTTGAATTGGGAATCTTTTATACCTTTATAGTTTCCTTTTCTTTTATTGTTAGTGATTTTGTGGTCAGACAAATGGCTCATGATGCAATAGTCTGATAAATATTTGTTGTTGATCTTGTTTCAACTCAGAAATTGTCTACTGATTAATGATTGTTGTTAATTCTTTGTTTTACGATCATTTAAAGATACTGATATTTTGTTTCTTGTTACAGAATAGATTAGCAACATCTTCAATCGACAATGAACTACCGAAGTAAAAGAACAGTGGCTCAAGGAACAAATGCTCAAGCGACAAAAGATGAAGGATCAAAAGTCGTAAAGAAGTTGACATTTTCTGAAGTACTGTCGACGTTAGAAGTTCCACCAAAACAAAATGATGGCAGATGGGGACCATTTTGTCATAAAAGTAAGGTGACATCGCACCATGATATTGGGAAAGATCAAAGCTCTTATGTTCCTGAACCTCCTATTACCAAGTCTGCTTCCATTTGGATAAACCGTCCACTTGAACCTTCAAAACAGAATCGTCCTACTGAACCAGCAAAACAGAGTCGTCCTACTCAACCTACAAAACCGAACCGTGTGGGTTTGCCAAGTACTGTGGGTAGTTTACATCCCCGAGTTCCTACCGGTGGTGTAGTTGCTATGGAAACCGATGATGTGATGCACACTTCCTCAATGCCAACATCGAGTAAAGATCCCAAAGCCAATAATACGAAGCTGCTGCAGCGTGTCTCTAGTAACCCCACAGAAATCAGCAGGTCTACAGAGGTGAGTAAATTGGCGAGGAAACCATTGTTGGCTACTGATGCGACAAATCGGATTTCTTCACTTGCAGGACATCACATTGCTCCGTCACTGCTTTCTAAAATATCATCTAGTGCTCAGTATGGAGGTATGCGTTTACCAGTAGGTATTGACAGACATGTGCCTACTTTACATCCCACTGAGGGTAGTCTAGCCGCTACGGAAACCAATAATGTGAGGCACACTTCCTCAATGCCGACATCGAGCAAAGTTCCCAAAGCCAATAATACAACGGTGTTGCAGCGTGTGTCTAGTAACACCCCAGAAATTAGCTGGTCTACAGGGTTGAGTAAATTGGCGAGGAAACCGTTATTACATAATCAATTTGGTGCATTCCCTGATGATACAAATGTGGCACCTGATGCTGAAAAATCGCCATTAAGAGCTTCTGATACAGGCTTCGAGTCAGCTAATAAAGAAAACGAATCAGATGGATCAACACCATTTATACTTAGGCGTCGAAGTTTGATACCGGAGTGGCCCGATGATGTCAAATTTGATGAGAAAGAAGAAGTTCTAGCCATAGGTAAGTTTCTTCATCCCTTTCTTATCCTATTCTATAATTTACTTGTTTTATTCCGATCCAAGTCATGTGCTCTGAATGCCCATACTACCCACTGCTTCAAACAGGCTGCTATTATGTTGTTTGCTGAAACACCACCTCGGATGACTTGATTTTTTCTGTTTATTAACGAGTCATTAATTAAGAATAATGAGTCATTAACTCAATTGGAATTAGAAATTGCCTGGGAGGGTGAAGTTTTACTGTCAATGTTTCAATATTTGAACAAGTAGTATGGGAATTTCTGAATCCAATTGCTTAATGTTGTCGAGATTTATTATGACGTAGATAGGTGGGGCCGTAGGATTAAGGTGATTCTTCTCTACAGAATTGGAAAGTCATGTGGATTATGTAATGGTAAAAGCCTCTGTGAGTCTGTTTATAAGCTATGTTTTGGAAGTTGCGGATTTAGTAGATACCTTCAAACTTCTTCACTACCTACCTCGACACATTGTAGCATTTCTCGTAAGATGATGACCAAACGCTACCAAAACATTTGTACAATCTCATAATAATTGTAAAGATACAATATGAACTTACCCAACTTGAATTTGCCAAAACAATTACTCTGTCCGTTCTATTCATTTGTTTGTCTTTTATATTCATCGTGAGGATTATTTTAATCAAAGTCTAACAAATGAATGAGACGGAGGGAGTACTTCCGTATGTTTAAAATCTTAAACACAACAAGACGGAATCATGGTATTTTGTTTACAGATAAGAAGTACATGATGATATATGCAAACAGTAATTTTAGTTGTTCTGTTTCCCCTCTTTCTCCACTCGCCCCTGATCCGGACTTTTAAATGACTGCTGCTGCTTTCACTATTTGGATCTGCCGTTCTACTATGTTGCTTTTGAAACCAGTCTCTGAGTATTATCATCAGCTGTCAATATAAATGTATATATCTATCTTTGATGAAAAACAAATTCTATCTCTCTTGCTTAAAATTAGTCAATTATCGATCTCATTTATTCTTAAAAGGCAGAATCTTCAAGAGATAAGAGAGGGGTCAGATAGTTGTACAATCAATTATATAAATATAAAAATGAGTAAATTCAAATTTTGAAGGTAGTTTTTGTTTTTGTTTTTGTTTAGTTCATGTTTACATACAGTTAGAGTATACAAGTTCTTCGTTCGCTTTTATCGTATATTTTTCTGTCAACTATTACAAGAGGAAATAAATAGAATTTTTATATTTTGCATATATCATCGTGTGCCTTTAAAGATATAATATTTTTTTTAACAGATTCAGAAGGACATTACCATATGATTCGTAGTGCCATTCAACCTCGTGATGTTTGGCTTTCGACAGATAAGAAGTATTTTGTGACCTTTAACGAGTTTTGTCAACCATTGAGAAGAGGGGGACATGTCCTTATAAAATTTATTGGGACTATTGCAAAGACTGAGCAATTTTGTTCGATTAGGGTAACCAATTGGCGGTCTGTTAATGCACAATGCAAAGCTGACATTATTAAGATAATCAGAGTAAGTATTATCAATTTAAATGATTATTTTGTTAATGTAATTATAAATTTTTATTTTTTTTATTCTATTTCATTAATCGGGAAAATATAATATTTCGTAAATATTGCTCATCGTCAATAATTCTATTACAAGGCCCACTTTGTTATCCCGGATGGTGACTCTTACGACAAAGGAATACTCAAGAGAGCGGGTAAGAGTGCAAGGCAGTACAGGTACTACTTGAAGGATGCCTTTTTTAAGCCAGAAACCAAAACAAAATCTCAAATCTATGACAATGGGCCTAGTGGACATCCTCGCAATAGTTGGATAGATTTGGTGAATTATTGGTATTCCGAGAAGAGAGAGGTATGTATTAATGTATTTATTATTGTAAGAAGGATAATATTAATGTATTTATTATATGTGACATATAGTAAAAAAGCGCACACGTGTCTTAATGTAGAAATTTGCTGAATGTGGGAAAGATGCACGAGCATCCCAAAATCATGCTCATACGACAGGGTCTACAAGCTATGCTGATGTTCGAGCTACCTTTGTAATATTTTTTTTCCATTTTGTCATTTGTAATATTTTGTTATTATAGATTATCATAACTAATTTTAATTTATTGTATTGTACAGGAAGATGAGAACAAAAGAGAGCCAAGCAATCTCGAAATTTTTGAGCGTACCCATCGGAAAAAAGATGGTACATTTGTTAAAGGCACAGATACCGAAGATGTTTGGGTAATATATATTAAATCAAGATGGACTTGTTGCTTATTTTTATGATATTAACTACATTGTTTTTTTTACTTTTTGAAGTGATAAATTTATTTTGACTCTGGCGGACGCCGAAGCATATATTCAGAATGAAATTGATTGCAATCCAAGTAACAAAAAATCTCGCATTCAACTTGAGAATGAAGCATTTGATAAGCTGATGTGTGTGAGTGATGTATCACGCCCGTTAGGATACGGATTTGGCGTGAAAAAAAGTGATATATCTGGAGTGCATAGAGTGTTAAGGAAAGAAAATTTTGACAGTGGTGAGAAAAATACCTTAGTCATACAGAAGATGGAAAAAGTTGTCACTAATCTGACTAAGGAAAATAAGGCATTGGTGGAGAAACAAGAAGAATTACAAATGAAGAATGATTCTCATGCTCAATTATTGAAGGTGATGTCTGGACAGTTAGGCCAAATCTTGGATGCTGTAAGTTCTGGAAAGGCACCAATTGAGTATCTAAGTCTTGCAAGAAATGTCATACATACGGCAAATCAAGAGGTAACCTTACACCCTACATTATATATAATTCTGTATATTTGCATTACATTGACAAAAGAGCTCTAAAACATGGACTCCGTATCGGCAAACATGGACAATGGATTATGCAGAATACATATTATAGTATATACTATACATATGGCTTATGGAATAGTAGTAAGTCTTACTATCATAAGCATATACTTAGGAATTGCTTCGTTATGAAATTCTTATTGTAGGATTAACTAGGTTATGAATTTATGATATCATATTGCTTCGTTACGGAATTCTCGTAATTGGACCTTTCTGCCCTTTCCGTAGAAGTGATTTAGTCTTCTGTATGGACTTTCCTCTGGAATTTATGCAGGATCTACATTGCAAAATTGTTGAATGTGAAACAAGTCTAGGAGAAGAAATCTTATGTGGGATCTTTGATCTTGGGTGTAACCTTTTCTGTTATGTTCCTTTTTAGCGTCTCTTCTATGCTTGGTTAAGCTTCCCGAAACAGCCTGTGTGACTGAAGTATTGATTAGTCTGTTAAGATCTTGTCTCCTTTCATGCCTTTGAGGCACTATATAGTAATGTTGTGTATACGCTTGTGTAAACTACTTTTGTCATCAAACGTGACAAATGTGCGTGAACCTAGAACCTTTCATCTTAATGTTATCTAAGCTTGCCATCCTAATCTTAACCTTTCATCACGTTTGTGCTCATATAAATTGGTTATTATTTTGTAGGTTTCGGGTTCTGCAAAAGATGACTATCCGTCGGAGTAATTGCAAGAACTTATTTCCAGACTATTCTATTAATTAAGACGATTGTTGTTGCATGCACGCGAATTTTGTTATTTAATACTCGCGTTGAGACATTTTGTTACATATATTTTTCTTTTCGATCGATATTAGATTGGGTTATTAATTTAGTACGTACTCAATTATGTTTAATTTCCTTTTGTCAATAGACATTTGTATTTGTTTTTTATTTATCTTGTTTTTTTACATTATTATGTAAAAAAAGGATTGTGGGCCGTTTTCTTTAAAGTAAATCTTGACGCTTTTTTGCGTCAAGGCAGTTACCGCCAATTTTTTCCTATCGCACATTAGTGTCAATCTCTGAATTCTTGACACATAAAAGCGTCAGAAATCTTGACGCCATAAAGTGTCGGTTTGAATTGTTGGCACAAGAAAGTGTCGAGATTAGTGACAGTTAAAAGCGTCAGAAATTCCTGTCGCCCCAAAACCCGACGCTTTTCTGAAGCGTCAGGAATTTTAAAGCGTCGAAAATCAAAGGAAAAAGCGTCGAGATTCATAGAGATTTGTAGTAGTGTACATGAGTGTATGCATTCCTAGCTATGTGTAGCGTGTTTGAACAACCCAAATAAAACACTAAAATCTGGATTCAACCACGCCAACATATTGAACCGCACCCAACTCCGTTTTCGAAAAAAAAGGTCATCTCCAAGATTGTTGTTTTAGCGCCGATACTCCGCCCAAGTCAAAATGATTTTCGAAAATCTTTTAAAAGCACCGTCCTCATGACATATTTTTCAAGAGGCTCTTTTTTTTTAAAAAAAAATGCCATCACTTTGGCCAAAGTAAAATAACGAATACCGTTAATACCACCAAAATTCTTGATCAATGGGATCAAGGTACCTCAAACGGTTACATTTTATTTCAAAAAAAAATGTTTTTATGCACATACCGTTAACACAACCGAAGCTTCAATTAATGAAGTCAAGGAATCCGAAACAGTCACATTCACATAACATCATTTTCAAAACACTATCACCAAACATCACGTTCTGTCACAAACATCGCATACACCTTAAGACACCCAGATTTGGACCTGGTGGCTGCAGAAGTGCCCAACAAACACCCGATGACGATAGGACTGCAACGCGACGCGGGTTCGCGATGTTGTAGCTATTTTTTCTATAGAACGGATCAAATAATTACTCGGAAAAATTAAAACTAACTTGATGGCAGCCTTAGTCGTGTCCTTACGTTCACATAGACACTAATTAGAGTCAATTCTGACACCGAGACCCCGAGTCGGTCCCGAAACTCGAACCGAGTCAGCACCGTGCCAAGCAAACCTCGAGACGCACACCCGAGTCCCACTAAACACACGGCGCTAGGTCAAGCCGTGGGAATTCTTATGCTCCAAGCTAAGTATCACACTCCTTCCTCTCGGTTTTGGAAAGTATCAAAATCGTATCTTCAAAATCCCGACCGTCCCACCTCACGCATCTTAGTCTCATCGCGCCTTAGCCCAGGCGCCTGGGTCTTGGTGCGCCCCAACTCAGGCGTCCATATGGGCGACGAGGGCCGAAAACACCTATAAATACCCATCTTCGCCTCATTCATTCGACACACATTCTCATCTTCTCTTCACCCTCTACTCTCTCGCTAAGGGCTCGCACTCCGACACCCAAGGCAAACGGTCCACTCGATCGTAGTTCTGATAAAAGCGACATCGACGCTACTCCTCACCTTCGAGCACCCCACTCGTTACCGAGGTGCCTATGATCGACTAGCTCAAAACTAGTAGCGAAACTCTGCCGGATTAGCCGCAAAACTAGTCCATAGTAACGAAGTTTTTTCGGAGTAGCCGCAGGAAGGGTCAACGGTAACGGAGTTCTGCCGATATCACTGGTCAAGCTAGGAGGATCCGCATGTTGAAGTCGAATCGTCACAAGGTTGTCATCTAAACAAAACTTTCCATACTTGTACTTTCTTTTATTATGCACTACGACAACACTAGATGTGGACACTAGGTCCACAAACATCTACTAAAACACGTAATGTCCCAACTTCAGTCACAAATACCAAAACACACTAAATAGACCCGAGTAATTCCAAGATCCGTTCTCAACTATCTATGCATCGTGTCCCGTTTAGTGTATACTCCGAGGGTGCAAGTCCTCACAACGTGATTTACTTATATTCGCATTTACGACTTTCGTATGATTTATTGTTTATATGACCTTATAATCGCATGCTAAATCACCTAACACGAAATTCAAAACGTAAAACAACTATAACAGAACAAAGCAATGGTCGGGTTCCGTATTAGTCCGGGTGCTCGCCTTATTAGGTTCGACGCATCTCTATTAATACCGAACCGACGCATCTTAAGCAGAATACCAGGTAAGCTATATCACGAGAATGACTAATATCCGTATTATCGCGTTAAAACTGACTTGCTAATACGTATAATATTAGTACTCTCGACTCTCTTACGTGCATCTTTTCATGGCCTGCTTGTCACGTGAAATCGCATGCAAAGAATGTAAATACAACTACTTTGACGACAAAACTTACTTGTCCTTAAACAACCGACGTAGTAAAAGGCATATGTTGAAAACAATGGATGTTACAGTATTTCTGCCACAACAAAAGAACTAGGTTATCAGCCCACCGATTGATTAGTAGAGGCCGCTATAGTGCGGGCAGGATTGGGTGTAGACATCTATCGAATGTTGGCTTTCTAATACGTACCCTCACCCCTTACTTAAAATCGACGGTTTCCGGATGTCCGAAACCATTGGCAATGAGAGTCATTCCAGGCATCGAGTGCTTAAGGGTACAAGTCTTTATCTTTAGGTCCCGTGCCCCTCAACTTTGAGCCGGCTAGGGATCAAACTTGACTTGAACAGTTACCGAGTCCCCATAATTGACTCGGTGGCAACTCCACAAATCGGCAACGGATTCAGTTCACTGAAAAGGTCGCCTTACCAAACAAATCGGCCTTTACACATTTACAACCACGACTCGATCGATTCCAAACGGAAACACGGGTGCCCGCACCCGTCTAGTACAAGTTCTGATCGTCATCCGAATCGAGGTCCGAGACATCGCCCCGTACGCGAGATCAGACCGGCCCCCGACAGGGAGGGGGCCGCGTGGGTGGCCGCCGCCACACGTTGAAAAACCGGACCGGTCCCGCGCAAGCGCGCAAGGGGCGCCGGGCGGTGCGGACGGACTTCCACAGTTTGGCGACTCCGCTGGGGATTTGGAAACAAATTTCCAGTGGTGGTGTAACTTGAACGAGGTCGGTGAAGCTCATTTCGTAGTTCCTAGTTGTGGTCATTACAGGTTATGGCCCTAAAAAGCCCACCCTAACCGATATCAGCTCCAATCGACCTCTTCGCGGTAAGATCTTTAGGGACACGCGGAGAGATCCTCGGTTGACGCTCCGGCCGCCTAACGCGTAACCCGCGGGACTAATAAGCGGATAGCTCCGAACGGACGGCATGGCACTCGCCTCCTTAGATGATCTGTCAATGCATAAGTAAGGACTATTCGTGGGCGGTAGCCTACCTTAACCTACCCGTGTCTGCATCCTGCATGAGTGTATGCATTCCTAGTTATGTGTAGCGTGTTTGGAACAACCCAAATAAAACACTAAAAATCTGGATTCAACCACGCCAACTTATTCAACCGCACCAAATTCTGTTTTCGAAAAATACCTCCTCTTTTCAAAACGACCTTTTAAACGCCGATACTCCGGTCAAATCGTGATTTCCAAAAAGGAAAAAACATTTTTAGATGCCGTTATCATGGCAAGTTTTACACTCACCACTTTCAAAATTATATATTTAGTGCCATCACCTTGGCCAAAGCAAAACCCGTTAACAATGATTACCGTCAATACCACCGAGACTCCCAATTAATGGGGTCAAGGTACCTTAAACGGTTACATTTCATTTAAAAAAAAAAGTTTTTTTTTACACGCCAACCGTCAACACGACCAAAACTTCAATTATTGAAGCCAATAAACTCAAAAAACGGTCACACTTCCAAAACATTTTTTTACAACGCACCCTCACACCGTTAAATGCTAGTTAATGCAACGAACGAACGTGGGTTACTAGTTTTTAAGAGTTCTTCTAAAAAAAAGAGAACGAAAGTGTTCTAAAACACTATTCACCACCTAAATCTCTCACTAAGGATTTGGTCACACTTTTAAGAACACTGTCATTAGACTCCACGCTCTACCACGGGCATCACGTACACCACAGGTATCAAACTAGCTAATTAATAGTAGTTTCGATAAAAGCATCACGCAGTCATTTTCAAAACCGGTTCCCCTAAAGAACTGTGCTCCTTTGAAAAAAACATTTACATTTTGTCATCGCCGGAATCCCGACGTACACACATAGCAACGCACTTCCACGTCATGACGATGTCGACCCGCCATCGTTACACTATTTCTAGAAACCATCCTTTTCAAAATTTATGCAAAATTGGTCGTTTTCGGAAGAAGTGACGGGAGGGATTTGCCGTGGATCCCGCCACCAAATAATAACCAACTATTCCTAACTGGGTAGCTAGGGCAAGTCGGGTCGATCCACAGGGACGGGGTGTCGAACTAGTGTGTGCTACGGTCAAAGACTAGGTTCAAGACAAACTAATCTAGGGGATAGACTAAAGACTAAACTAAGGTCTAAAACACGAGCTAACAAGGCTAAACGAATAAGTAATGACAAAAGGAAGCTAATAAATCGATAAGAAGAAACTAGGGCTAGGTCGGGTTCAAGGATGTCAAGGGCATAAAAAGGAGAAAAACGGGGTTACTAGCGTGCTTTCGTAGCCTAGGTCACGTTCGGGCTCTCGCTACTTAAACGGCCTAGAGGTTATCCTCACCACGCTCTCGCTACTAATGAAGGAACCAAACCTACAACCAAACAACCACATACAAGAGAAGAGGCAAGAAAAACAAGGATTGATCGTCTCTAGTCTCACAAGCAATTCATCAAACATGTGGAGTGCAAGGTTAATGGGAAACAACAAAAACAACATCTAGCACCACCCATCTCACCCTAATTATCCCTAATCACAACCAATCACCCTAATAACCCTAGCAAGAATCTACTCAAACATATCTAAAGGAAAGCTAACACTAACAAGAAAAACCAAAACAAGAACAAGAGCATACATATGTAAAACTAACAAAGATGATGAACAAAACAATAAACAAGATATAAAGATGAAAACTTGAATGATAAAACAAAGATTAAGAGAATAGAAAAGAGATTATACCATACTAGAAGATGAAAGCAAGAATGAAAACTTGTATAAAAGAGAAAACCCAAAACAATCTTACAAGGTTGTCAATCTTGGTGGAGATCTTCAAGAATTCCTTAATACAAGATTAGCTAACTAGATTAAGGACTAATTACCGACTAATCTACTCTAATCTATTCTAATCTATGCTAAAGTAGTCTAGGGTTTAGTGGGTAAAATGAAGAACATCCCATAAGATTACAAGAGGGGGGTGGTGAGGGGTATATATAGGGTTACAAGAACAAAGGAGAAGAAAAGAAGCAAATGCGGGCTACAGCTGCCTCATCCCGTCCGGGATGAAATGGTTCTGTCCGGGACGAAATGTTCCCGTCGAGGAAGAAATGGTCCCGTCGGGGACGGACCCAAAACAGGTGCAGTGCATTTTGTGCATCTCATCCCGGACGGGATGAGGTCCTTCCCGACGGGGATGGGTCTTGTAGGCTTCCAATATGATCTTTAAGGTCCATCCTTGCTTCTCATGGGTTTCTCATCGATTCTCGAGGCTCGCGATCGAGTCCTAGGGGCTCGGGATCGGGTCCCAAGGTCTCGGGATCGAATCCAAGGCATCGAGTGATCGTTCCTTCTCTTCGTTGGCTCCGAAAAGTTTATGTATTGAGTCGGAATCGCTCCAACTCTATATGAATGGTCTCGGGAACCTAAAACGAACTAAAGGAAGCATAAGTAACCCATAAACCGCTCCCAAGGAGCGATTCCACAAGGAAAATGAGACCAAAACACAACAAATTAGGCACTACAAACTACACTTATCAACTCCCCTACACTTAACCCTTACTCGCCCTCGAGTAATTAAGCACATGCTAACTACTAAACTAGCCGAGCGGGTATTAGCGCACCCTACGTCCTTTCAACTCACGCGAGTACACTTAGAGGAAAAGTGCTCTCCGCAAGGCAAGTGGGGTCTTGCGACAAAACTGTGGATGCAACCGGACACACCAAAAACACACAAACAAACAAATACACACACAAACAAACACCAAATGGCTGCATCCAAGACAAAACAAATACCGCTTCCCTCAACAAAGCAGTGAAAAGACACCGGTTAGGGACTCAAGGCAAGTGACAACGTTCCCAAGCTAGCAATACAAACCGAAATGGACAACACCCTAATAGTATGACGACAAAGCAACAAAAACATTGGTAACTTACCTAGGTTCCTCCTAACCTTCTAAGAACGTACTACGGGACGATCAGCGGGATGGAAAAAGGATGAACCACGGTTTTAGTCGACACTGTAGGTAAGTGAGACCCCGCCCCCTTTAGCGATGAGCCAAGAGGGTCGTCCCATGCTTAAGAACCGCCTAACTAGTCCAAGTAAAAAGGTGGATAAGGTTTGCAAAATGAGGGAAGACCGATCATTACCGCTATCATCCTTCCTAGGGACTCGGTCCTTTGGTATGCTCTTCACGGTAACGATCGGAAAAAAGGCTTATTTTGAGAGGGTGAGAATCTTTTTGTGAGACGGTTTTCTTTGGCATTTTCTTTCTTTTGCATTTTTGCTTCTTGTGTTGCTATGCCATTTCTTTTTCTTCTTTTCTATTTTCTTTTTGGCTTTTTGTGCCTTTTCTTTTTCTTCAATCTTTTTTTTCTTTCATTTTTTTTCTTTTTTTTTTCTTTTCTTTGCCCTTTTGGCTTGATTTGGCTCGAAGGCATTTCTTTGCAACTAAGAAAGATGATTTCAACAATTTGCAATTTTATTGTGTGGAAATGTGTAGGAGGTAGGGAAATGGGAGAGTCGGGGAGCGTCCTTCCCTTCAAACCCACAAAAAAGGGGAAAACTTGGACTAGTCAAACAACCCCAAACACGGTCACCTAAGAGACGGGACTCGGCAACCAAGGCCTTTTCACACCGTGGGTGGTCATAATGGTCAAATGCAAATCCCGTAGTAAATCCCTAGTAAGCTAGGTGGACTCAAGGTAAGAAACCAACGAAATCATTGATTTAGGGTCATTCTACTAGACTAAAGTCCAAGACTCGATTTACATCACTAGGAAGGGAAAGTAAACACTTGCACACTAGCCTCTAAACCGGGTTTTCGAAAACCTTTTTTTACACACTAGACACAACTACACATCACAAAACAAAGACTCAACAAAGAACGAAAGAAAAAGAAGCAAAAGCAACAAAATAAAAACAAAACAAAACGAACACATAAACAACACAAACACCACCCCGAGCTTCCAAACAAGCCACCAAATCAACCACAAGTATGCACAAAGCTCCACTCGAGCACACAACATCACAATCTCCTTCAAACTCCTCAAGAGACAAAGGGGAAAAAGGGATAAAAGATGTTACCGGATGTCTTGAAAGCTCTCCAAAGCTATCGGTGATTCAAGCAACCTATAAGGAAAAAGGGAAGCAAAACACGCACAACAAAACAAATATACGAAACAACGACATAAAAGGAAAACACACAAAAGAAATTCTTTTTGATTTTTGTGAAATTTTTTCAAATTTTTAGGATTTTTAAAGATTTTTCGAAAAACTACGAAAATAAAACTAACTATGATAGAATATCGCTCGCCCACACTTAAACCGAGCAATGTCCACATGCTCGATCGTAGTGTGTGGAGACACTAAGGAAAAGAAAAGAAACTACGAAAATAAAGCTAAAAATCAAAAAAAAAGTGGGGAAAAGGGTATAATGCGTCCGGCCGGGGTGTAGTCAAGTCACCATGGGCCGAGACGAGAAAAGATATGGATGGGGGGAGAAATAAAAAGAAAAAGAAAAGGAAATGGGAGGGGAGGACTAGGTGTGATCAAGTCACGTAGCCCGGATTCCGCCCAAATCCGACTAAATCCTACAAAAAGGGTGAAAATCTTGGAAATTTGGATTTTTCAAACAACTCTCGATGTAGTCACGTCATCGAGAGTCGGAAGCAATAATTACCAAGGCCCCGAGGGCCACCATGACACAAATGATAAGGGGAAGGGGAACTAACAGAAGAAGACAAGCAATAAAAGACGGAAAAGAAAGGATAGTTACCGTAGCATGCGGTTAGCAACTCACTCGCTCCATCGTCTCATAGGTCGATAATGGCACATAGCTTGTCTTTGTCATTGCTATTCCTATTCCTTCTCAATAAGGCCGCATGTTTAAAGTACAAAGGTATAAGGAGGTGGGTTTTGATGTGAAGGTCGGTGTAAAGTGAAGAGAAAATGAGGTGAATATGTGTATATGAAGTGTAGGGGTCACATGATAAGGGCACGGATAGGTAGGGAGGTTGGGAGGGGGCATAAAATGGTTGGGTGGGCTCGAATGACAAAGAAGAGGCCAAAAGAAGGAGCACGGCATCATCCCGGTCGGGATGGATGGTCCCGGTTGGGATGACACACCCGTCCCGGTCGGGAAGCTCTTATCCCGGTCGGGATGACACTCCAGAAAACCCAATTTTTGGTACACTCATCCCGATCGGGATGACATCCTTCCCGGTCGGGATGGTTCATCCTTCCCGGTCGGGATGCACTCTTCTCGGCCGGGAAGAGTCCTCTAACCCTCTATAACCCCAAAAGCTTGTCCAAAGCTTCAAAAACCGACTCCCTTGCTCACAACCCAAGCTTTATCAATAACCACTCCTCTTTAAGCTTCACCTTCACTTATCACCTATCAAATAAGCTCAAACACATTCGTCAAAATCCCTCCCTCACATCTCTCATCAAAAATACCAAATTACTAGATTTCCACAAAAACTAACAATCCTAAAAAACCAAATGATCCAAACAAACATATATACAAACAAAAGCTCAAAGGAAAAGAAAAAGAGATATTTACAATAAGGTACTCTCACCAACTACACCTCCATAGCCATCAAGAGCTCGAAGGAGTAAGTCAAATGCCCTAGCAACATTTTCATTTAAGCTCACATGGCCGAGCCTATCTACTTTCAAGAGCTTCCAAGTCGGAGGCAAGAAGCGATCATCTTCATTATGCTCGGGGTTCTCGTGATCTTCCGGGCCTTCCAAACTATGATAACAACGACTTTTATGACCATCCGGTAGGTATAGTGGTCTAGAGTCAAGCTCGGCATTATGAGTTGGGAGATCACACCCTAAGGGGGTTGCTTCTTCTACGGGGTCGAGAGTAGAGTTCTCTTCCACCGCCCGACAAGGATCCTCTCCATCAACCGTCTCACAAGACAAGGGACTTGGAATCGAGTGCGATAAAGGAGGTGAAGGCATCAAGTTTTCTTCATTGGAGGCTTTAGGATCCTCCAATTTCCCATTCAAGGCGAGTTCTAAGGCATCTACCTCTTTTTCCCAAGTATTGCGTTCCTTTTCACTCACCTTGTCTATATGGCCTAGAGGAGGTATGTCTTCACTTGGCTTTGGATTGTCAAGATCCGGTTCATCACGAAGAAAATCGTACAAATCCAATTTGATAGCCAATACATCGGCTCCCCAAGAGTTACCTTGAGAATCATGTTCACACCCCTCCGCATTGTCGACCCTTGAAGCTTCAACTTCCTCCATTCTTCCCATATCTTCACCATCCAAGCAACACTCAACAATGGTCTCTTGATTGACCCTTTCTTCTTCATTCATGGCTTCATGATCGGGTTGACTTTCTTGTGGAGACACCCGACCTTCTTGCCCAAATGAACCTTCCCCAACAATTTGTGGAGTTCGAGTGACCGACATCGTGATGCGAGCCATGAGTGCATCGATTCGAGCATCTTGCACCGCTTTTTGGGCCCTAAACTCCTCCCTAACCCCTTGTAACTGAATCATCATCTCTTGTTGACTCTTTTGCATTAGAGCTATCGCCTCTTGTTGACCCTTTAGCAATTGAATCATCATTTGATAAGTCTCAAAGTTGGGGATTTTTGGTTGTGGGTCATGTGGGGGTATTTGGTAGTTGTTAGGATGTTGGAATGATCTTTGACAACTTTCGTGGTAACCATATGGAGGGCGTTCGAAAGATTATTGATGAGGTTGATACGGTTGGTGAAATTTTGGGACTTGGCAATTTGCCCCATAGTTGTCCCGTGACGATTGATGGAAGTTTGGACGTGCCATTTCCATAACGTTGCTTTGATACCTAGGATGAACTAGAAGCACTTGAGCAAACGTTAGTAGCCTAGTGCTTTTGAGGCACTAGGAAGGGAGAATAGCACACAAGAATTAGAACGGAGATGCACAAGGAGAAGAAAACACAAAAATCAAGAACAAAGTCTAAAACTAAGCACACAAAAGTCTAAACTACGCCGTCCCCGGCAACGGCGCCAATTTGACGGGAGGGATTTGCCGTGGATCCCACCACCAAATAATAACCAACTATTCCTAACTGGGTAGCTAGGGCAAGTCGGGTCTATCCACAGGGACGGGGTGTCGAACTAGGGTGTGCTACGGTCAAAGACTAGGTTCAAGACAAACTAATCTAGGGGATAGACTAAAGACTAAGCTAAGGTCTAAAACACGAGCTAACAAGGCTAAACGAATAACTAATGACAAAAGGAAGCTAATAAATCGATAAGAAGAAACTAGGGCTAGGTCGGGTTCATGGATGTCAAGGGCATAAAAAGGAGAAAAACGGGGTTACTAGCGTGCTTTCGTAGCCTAGGTCACGTTCGGGCTCTCGCTACTTAAATGACCTAGGGTTTATCCTCACCACGCTCTCGCTACTAATGAAGGAACCAAACCTACAACCAAACAACCACACGCAAGAGAAGAGGCAAGAAAAACAAGGATTGATCGTCTCTAGTCTCACAAGCAATTCATCAAACATGTGGAGTGCAAGGTTAATGGGATACATCAAAAACAACATCTAGCACCACCCATCTCACCCTAATCGTCCCTAATCACAACCAATCACCCTAATAACCCTAGCAAGAATATACTCAAACATATCTAAAGGAAAGCTAACACTAACAAGAAAAACCAAAACAAGAACAAGAGCATACATATGTAAAACTAACAAAGATGATGAACAAAACAATAAACAAGATATAAAGATGAAAACTTGAATGATAAAACAAAGATTAAGAGAAAGGAAAAGAGATTATACCATACTAGAAGATGAAAGCAAGAATGAAAACTTGTATAAAAGAGATAACCCAAAACAATCTTCCAAGGTTGTCAATCTTGGTGGAGAACTTCAAGAATTCCTTAATACAAGATTAGCTAACTAGATTAAGGACTAATTACCGACTAATCTGCTCTAATCTATGCTAATCTATGCTAAAGTAGTCTAGGGTTTAGTGGGTAAAATGAAGAACATCCCATAAGATTACAAGAGGGGGGGGGGGGGGGGGGGTATATATAGGGTTACAAGAACAAAGGAGAAGAAAAGAAGCAAATGCGGGCTACAGCTGCCTCATCCCGTCCGGGATGAAATGGTTCCGTCCGGGACGAAACGGTCCCGACCCAAAACAGGCGCAGTGCATTTTGTGCACCTCATCCCGGACGGGATGAGGTCCTTCTCGACGGGGATGGGTCTTGTAGGCCTCCAATATGATCTTTAAGGTCCCTCCTTGCTTCTCATGGGTTTCTCATCGATTCTCGGGGCTCGGGATCGGGTCCCAAGGTCTCGGGATCGAATCCAAGGCATCGAGTGATCGTTCCTTCTCTTCGTTGGCTCCGAAAAGTGTATGTATTGAGTCAGAATCGCTCCAACTCTTCATGAATGGTCTCGGGAACCTAAAACGAACTAAAGGAAGCATAAGTAACCCATAAACCGCTCCCAAGGAGCGATTCCACAAGGAAAATGAGACCAAAACACAACAAATTAGGCACTAAAAACTACACTTATCAAGAAGCATATATCAAAATTCTTTGATCCTGAGCCGGGATCGCGATCAACCTCTTACGTCGTACAACCGTGTGTTTAACTGTCTATGTTAGTTACTAGGATCGCCTCTACCCGAGGTCTTACATTTTGAGTCATTTCATTTCGAGAAGTCCTCTTTAAACCTCACCACCGAGGTTTGTGTCAAATCGTCTCGTTGTAGAGACCTAAGATTCATTAGGCGTTTCGCCGAATACACCAAGAGTCTAAAGCACCCGAGTCCCTAAGCCAATGACCGTACACAAGGGTCAAGGGTCTCATTCCCGCGTCGCTCAGTTGCAAGCATCCTTCGAGTCCCTAAGACGTCCGGCGAAACCTTCCTGATCCTCGGCACCATCTTGGAGAAATATTTCCCCAACATGTCCGCAGAACCAGGAGTGATTGAGAACCCCTGCATCGACGTTAATACCTTAATTGAGGTGGTGTACAATGTTCGAACCTCGATAGATCGCCTGTTCTGCTTCGTGCGTCACATTGACAACCGCCTCAATTTCCTCGAAAGTGGAGGAACAGAGAATGAAGCAGATACCAATTCAATCAACTACCATGCCCAGGAACCCACTCCGAACGGATCACCCCGATACTCCATCGGGGCGACATCTCCCAGAAGAGAAATAACTCCCACACCCCGCACAATGTTACCCATTAAAGCAAAAACACTTCGAAAAGAATTTACTAAGATCGGCTCAACCTACAGTGAGGCTATCAAACACTTAATAGATGAAGGATTGCTCAAGCCTTTAGGCCCCACTCCAGATCCGCCGGTCGGTAAGAGGAGCAAAACTTGGAACCCCGACCTATACTGACTTTTTCCATCAAGGGAATGGACACGACACCGAGGCATGTTTCACATTTAAACATGTCATCGAAGAGCTGATTGAGACAAGAATGTTCTCTCCGGTAAAGCGACAAAAGGCAGACTTCACCTTCTCGGTGGCTGAAGGGGAAATTTTAACATCGGTAGTTGTCACGAGTCACTTTAAGCCCCACCACAAGTCACCCATAAGAACAAACCCCAGACGCCGCTAAAGGGGAACATCTCCCGATGGATGTGACAGGTGTTGAAGCCTGAAGAGTATGCGGGGTCAACATCACGATCTAGCTAACCTCTAAAGGCATGGCCGGTCCGAGTCGAAGTCTAGTTCATCTTAGGGCCTAGACTGAAATAATAATAATGAATGTCTTGTCTTCTTTCCTATCGACTCTACGGAGGTGCGAGGGAACATGTCCTCCACCTTCCTCCCAAAACCAAAATCACGGGCATCTAGCCCGTTTACTATTATCAATAAAACAACTTTTTTTTTTTACAAACATGCCTCGACAATCACTTAACTTCTTTCAACAGTTTACTTTAACGCTAAAAAAGGCTCGACCTTATGCCAATTATCGATAACGACTAACTAAAACGCAAGGGCTGCCACAAACAGCCCACTCCACTTCACCCTAAAAAGGAAATCGGGAATAACAACCTTAGGTTCAACCAACCACTGGCCAAACAACAATAAGTTTGCAAACGAACAAACAGCCACCAAACCAGACTTACCAACAACACAGCCGAATGCGAAGCCTGCCTAATAGATCTAAAAGCAGCCATATCTCTAGGAGTCAAAAACCTTAGAGTACATGGAGATTCATCCTTAGTGGTCAACCAAGCTACGGGTACCTGGAAAGTATATAGCGAAAGCCTAACCCCGTACCAAACCAAAGTGGAAACAATGTCCCGGGAGTTCACCGAAATTGACTTCATACACATACCCCGTGAGGAAAACCAATTCGCCGATGCGTTATCCAAACTAGCCTCACTAATAAACATGCCCGATCACCTTTTCTCCATGCCTATCTGCGTAGAGAAAAGCGAACAACCAGCCTACATCGATAACCTCGAAACCGACGATACCCACGAAGAACCTTGGTAGAAAGCAATCCTAGACTTTAAAACCCACAAGTCATATCCACCCAACACTAACACCAAGAACAAAAGAGCCCTGCGAATACAAGCCATCCATTACGTTCTAAATCAAGGGCTACTATACAAACGAACCCCACAAGGAGTCCTCCTTAGATGCATAAACAAAAACCAATCCGAGAGAGTCATGGAAGAGGTACATGACGGAGAGTGCGGACCCCACATGAGTGCACACCTACTGGCCCGAAAAATATTGAGACTGGGCTATTACTGGATTAGCTTAGAGACAGACTGCCGACGTCACGTTCGCCACTGCCACAACTGCCAAATATTTGCCAACATCCAACACCTACCTTCTTATCCTCTACACACTATAGCCACACCCTGGCCTTTCTCTACTTGGGGGATAGACATCATAGGAAAAGTACACCCATCCGGGACCGACGGACACTGCTTTGTATTAGTGGCTGTCGATTATTTCACCAAATGGGTAGAGGCTGCCTCTTACACCGTACTAACCTCAAAACAAGTAGTCAAATTCTTACAAAACAACATCATCTGCCGCTACGGTATACCTCATGAAATCATCAGTGACCAGAGGGCTCACTTCAGGGCTGACACCCAAAAGCTCCTAGACAAATACAAAATCCAAAGACACAAACCGTCACCCTATAGACTGCAAACAAACGGGGCCGCACAAGTAGCCAACAAAACCATCACCACAATCCTTAAGAAAATGATAGACAACTACAGGGATTGGCCAAAGAAAATCCCCTTCGCCTTATGGGGGTACCGAACATCGTATCGAACACCCACTGTAGCCACACCATATTACCTAACCTACGGTTCCGAAGCCGTCCAACCAATAGAGCTAGAAATTTCGTCACTAAGAATACTAGCCGAGAGTGGTATCCCCGAGGAAGAATGGAACCAAAAACGATATGACGATCTAGTACTCCTAGACGAACGTAGGATACATGCCTTATCCAACGTACAAGCTTACCAACAACGAATCCAGCGAGCCTTTAACAAACGAGTGAAATCCCGAAACATACACGAGGGAGATTTAGTAATTAAGTCCATTAGAGCACCCCTTCCCGTTGACCCTCTAGGGAAATTCAAACCAAATTGGGCGGGCCCATACCTCGTTAGGAAAATACTCTCGGGGGGCGCCGTGATCCTCACCGACCTAGACGGTCAAGAGTTCTCAACCCCAACCAACATGGATTAGCTCAAACGATACTACCCGTAAACACCCTGAAAATCACGTCCCGACCTCCGACTTAGGGGGGAAGCAAAAAAATAAAAATTCCAAATTCGCATCGATAAATGGCATAAACGAGTTTAAAGCAAAAGCACTCACACTTCTCGAAAGAACTACGAACATGGTTTGATTCCGCATAAAAGCGGATACGTAGGCAACCCTTCTCCGAGTACAACCAAGACAAAACAAACAAAAAAAAGAAAAATCGGTTATTCGATTCAAGTACAAACCGGGACTCCTTCCACGTCCCGACCAACGAGTGATTTAAAATGACGAAGCACAAACGAAGAGTCGAGGACGGGGTGAAAACCCGAAAGGGCGCCCGGGCAAAATGAAGAAATGAGTTGCGAGCCACCACCCAAAAAAACAAAAAAAAACAAGAAAAAAAACGAAAAGGTATACGTTCTTCTCATTAATAACAAAATTCGGTTAAATCGAGCCTTTGTCGAGGCATTTACATCAAGCATCTGAAGCCCGGACACCCCAAAAAACAACAATGTCAAAACTCCACAAAAACTAGTACTAATACGCCACATAATATCAACTAATTATACATAATACAAACGACTGGGCTCTACCGGTCCAACCTTCTCTTCCTCTTGTCATTCGGGTGAGCCCGCTTATGTTTCTCATCTTCGAGCCTCTGAATATAAGCTTCTACCGCCTTAGCCAAAGGCGAGCCCAGCCAATTCCACTTTCCTTCCTCTTCCACGTTTTTGATTTGGGTCTCGTTAGTCTTGACCCGCTTAGATGAACTGACGGAACTAGGATCGGTAATGTTGTCTTTGGTCAGGCACTTAGTGGGAATCCTTCGAGTCACCTCCTCACCTCTTAGTGGTGCTGTCTTTTTGGCCTTTAAGTTGCTCTGTCCTGGTGGGTATACAAAATATACAAATTCATACACGAATCGAGGCTAGGAAGGACCCCTAGAAGCCGCGCCAATGGCTATCACAACCTCGCAAAGGTTGTCATCTAAACCTAGATCCTCCAAGTCTATAAGAAGAGACTCACTACCATCTATCCCCGACAGCATGTCTAAGGTAGCCTTCTCGGGGACTCCTCTGATCTCCTCGTTAGCGCCCGTAGCCTCAGCCTTCTTTTCGATCCGATGTCTGGCTTCGCCCTGCGCAGAGGTCTCACCCTAAGACTGAACCAGCTGCTCCTTTAGGAAGGCGATCTCGTCGGCCCAAGATTGCAGGAGCTTTCGCACCTCAGCCGCCTCCGCCTCGAGCTCGGTCACCCGAATCTCCAGCTGCCCCACCATATCCGGGACATCCTATAAATACACTTAAACATTAGGAGGGTACGCCAACGGCCTAGTAAACCACCCTAATCATGCAAACTCACCGATCGAGGTCCCGAAGTGTCACGGGAAACCCTCGAGGCATAGGCCCGGAAGCGGTTGGCGGCCTGCCATAACCGCAGATGGCGAGCTGATGAAACCTGAAAGGTGAAACCACGGAAGTTAGACAAACCAATCCTAACTCTTAGAACACAAACCCAAAATGAAGCCAAAATTTTCCCGGTATGCCCGGTCACGCCACTCTATCCCGGCGTCCATCTCCTCAGCAGAACACGGGGGAAGAGGCTCGGTGTAAGGTATCCTAGCCGCAACCACCCTAAGCAGCGTCAGGGGAAAATCTGGGGGCTGGATTTCATCAGCCGGATCGGCCAGCTGAGAAAATAACAGATTGGTCTGTCAGAGGGCAAGGAAACAACAAACCAAAAAAACAAATCTTAGAACCAACATTAGAACATTACCACGAGGCGGTACCAAGCTAACCGCCAGGTGACGTGAGATAGGTAGGAGGCACCTGGCACCAATAGCGCATCGCCTCCTTCTCCGTCCCTATCCTCGAGGATCTCTGTGGTGGTCGGTGGTCTAAACATGGTCCGGGGAGGATCAACCAGCACCCTGAAATCGTCATATAGGCACTGACGCACCAACCGCTCGCCCAGATACCAAACTGGGTGAAATAACGCAGGAAGGAGCATCCTTCTGTATCTTCTAGGCCTCAGCTCCGTGGCCACAAACTCCGGTACGCCATCATAACCAGCCCAAGGACGGGCCACAAACTACACAAATGAACCAACACTCCGGTAAGTTCTAAACTTTGGGGGCTACTAAGCTAGGTAGGACATAATAGAAAACTTACATCCCTGAGGCTTAGCTGGTTGACCAGTGCATTCTCCGACGGGTAGTGGCTGGTAGTGCTCTTAGGCTGAGCCAGCCTCCACTCGATTCCCGCCAGAAATCTTTTCGGGTGAACCTGCACCGTCTTAGGTGCCAAACAAGGAAAGTAAGAGTAGATCCAAGCCTGCAACCAACCCAGAATACATTTAGCAACACTAAGCCAAAGCCAAGCAGAACTCGAGATACAAGAGTGAGAACAGTAACTAACCTCCAGTATACGGCCCGGACCCACAATGGGCACAGCTGAGGCCGACTCTATCGCCAACAACCTCACCATGACTTGCAGGCAGCGAGCCATCTCCGCGAAAGTCGCGGTCCTCCAATCATAACGTCCTAGCTGAGCCAGGTCATCTAGGAGAGGCAAAATCCTAGTGCTAAACCTCTCGCCTTTATCCGAGAAGTGGGTCGACCCTAGGAAGTACCACAACCACAACCGGGCATTCTGCTCCGGCGTGTTGGGTTCTCGACCCTCTAACACCACCACTCGCTCGAAGTGATCGGTGATATACGAACTCACCAAAGCATGAAGCACACTATATGCCTTATGGAGTAAAAAGTCCCCGATGAGGCCCCGCACCCCATCAATATCTAGCCTAGGGCCTTTGGCGGCCCACCTAATCCTATCCGGACCCCAGGGCAAACCGATAATCATCCTTAAATCCTCTAGGGTCATCCCGACCTCCCCAAAAGCCATGTGGAAGGTCGAGGTAGTATCGTGGAAGCGATCTATCATCGCTCTAATCACCATAAGGTTGCACTTAGTCTTGCAACCCACCAACCAAACCCACTGCTCAACCACGGGACCTAGAGCGGTCCTTGCAATAAATCCCTTTACCGCGGGGGTCAACTTCTGAAAGTAAATTTTGAGACACGTCGTAAATCCCGAGAAAGTCCTCATCGGACCTGGGAGCTGCAAACCAAAACAACACAGATATGAATAAAATAAACCTAACCTAACCCGAGCCAAGAATCTAAGACATAGATAATCAGCACAGGCAGAACACTCACCAGACCCCGCACGACGCGGTGAGAAACGTGAAGGTCAAGATGAAATAGCAGCTAATGACCATCCCAGTCCCTAGCCCACTCAGGATCCTCGTAGCTAATGTCCTCATCCTCCGGTACAGGAATCGGAACATGAACCCTCCTAGAAACCGTCTCCGGAAGCCTACGCTTCTTCACCCTATCAAAATCGGTCTCATTAATGGCCTTGGGGTCACGACGCTGAGACGAGATATTCCGTCGTCTCCTACGAATCCCTCGGGGGGTCTGTGAACTCGCCTCGACAGTCTCATCACTAGGAGATCCCTCGGGACGCTCGATGTTACCTCTTACTACAAAATAAAACAAAAAAAAAGAAAATTAGTCAGGCTAAAGAAGCTTAAACAGGTCAAAATTTCGGATAAGGATATCAAAATTACGAAAAGGCCGCTAGCATCCATTTTTTATCCCGGTCACGATGGAAGTGGTTTCGGGAAAATCCGGCATCGTTACGATGCCTTTTGGTCCGTCTTAAGACACACAAAATCTCACGGAGAGTCCTAAAAGTCATCCTAGCCCATAAAAACCGACAAGAGAACTACCCACATCCTCACAAACACTATTTGAAAGAGATTACACAAAATAAGCAAGGTAATAATCGGGAAACGGTCCTTAACCCTAGCGTTCCAAGCACATTTCCATAGGAAGCCACTGTCGCACCTCAAAAACCTCTATCGAACTTATAACTACCCTAACAAGCTCTAATCGACCCTAATTTAACAATGAGACTAAGCACAAGCATCGAAACTTAACGAATCAAAAACCCCCAAATCAATTTTCTAGGGTTTTTAACAAAACAAACTCATAATCAATCAAATCAAGCAAAAACAACAATAAACAAGTAAAGAACGTTTACCCGGAGTCGACATTGTCACGTAAAACAGAAATCGAGACGAATTAGGCAAGAAAAATAGAGAATTCGGCTTTGGGGCAAAAGGGGCGACGCGTTCGAGTTTCGTCCGGAATGAACGATCGCCTCAATTCTTGTTTACTTAAACAGACCCGGTCCACAGAATCCCGACCGCCCCATGTGACGCGCCTGAGTCCTAGCGCGTTGGGGGCTAAGCGCCTGAATATTAGGGCGCAGACGGATGCGCGTCCGAGCGGCCCAGTACAGACTAAAACAAAACAAACGAGACTCAAAGTTGGATACACATAAAACATGCACCTTTTAAGACAAGCAAAATAACAAATAACGAAGCAATTACTAATAAACATCGACAAAACACACTTGATAATAAAACAAGCATCAGAACCGCGCTTAACCTAAATTCTACACCCGGACACGTAACAAAGCAATCTAAAAACGAACTAATCTAAACAAACTCTAAACAAATCTCAAAAGCATAACAAACTAAAACAAAGCAAGAGCAAACCCAAGCAAAATAAGACAAACTCACAAAACAAAAACTTTTAACTATAACGAATAAACAAACAGCAATTTTGCCCGAGGGACGTTAGTATCCCGGAGGCACAGCAACATCAATTTTGCCCGAGGAACGTTAGTATCCCGGAGGCACAGCAACAACAACTTTATCCTAGGGGTCAGAGCATCCCCGAAGACAACTACTCGAGTGGAGACTAACGCCCTCGAGTAGTTTACAACAACAATTTCGTCCTAGGGGTCAGAGCATCCCCGAAGACAACTACTCGAGTGGAGACTGACGCCCTCGAGTAGTTTACAACAGCAATTTTGGCCAAGGGGTCAGAGCATCCCCGAAGACAGCTGCTCGAATGGAGACTGACGCGCTCGAGTAGTTGACAACAGCAATCTTGACCTAGAGGTCAGAGCATCCCCGAAGACAATTGCTTGAGTGGAGACTGACGCCCTCGAGTAGTTTACAACAGCCATTTTGTTCTAGGGGTCAGAGCATCCCCGAAGACAGCTGCTCGAGTGGAGACCGACGCCCTCGAGTAGTTGACAACAACAACTTTGTCGTAGGGGTCAGAGCATCCCGAAGACAACTACTCGAGTGGAGACTGACGATCTCGAGTAGTTTACAACAACAATTTTGGCCTAGGGGTCAGAGCATCCCCGAAGACAGCTGCTCGAGCGGAGATTGACGCCCTCGAGTAGTTGACAACAACAATCTTGTCCTAGGGGTGAGAGCATCCCCGAAGACAATTGCTCGAGTGGAGACTGACGCCCTCGAGTAGTTTACAACAGCCATTTTGTCCTAGGGGTCAGAGCATCCCCGAAGACAGCTACTCGAGTGGAGACTAACGCCCTCGAGTAGTTTATCTCATTTTGTCCTAGGGGTCAGAGTCATCCCAAAGACAGGTGTTCGAGTGGAGACTGACGCCCTCGAATCTTTTTTGTTGTGTCACCTCATTTCGCCCAAGGGGTCACAAGCATCCCGAAGACAAGCGCTCGAGTGGAAATTGACGCCCTCGAACATTTTATCAAGGGTCCACAAACATCCCAAAAACATTTGTTCAAATAAAAGGCGACACATTCGAACGTCGTTTGCACTTACACTTAACGCGTCACTAAAAACATTTAAAACTAAACAAACCGTTTAAACAAGCCAAAGAAGACAAAGTGCGAGCGCATAAAGAACCAGGAACGAGATATCAAGCAACGGCCCGGGCCCAAGCAAGCAACCGCAAGCGAAGACGTCAGGTATGATTTCTAATAAGCCTTGGCTGGCGAGCCTCAACACGTAGTCCAATGGACTTAAAATGACCCGACCGGACAGCCACCAGGTCGTAATCTTCGATTGACCTGGGCGGCTATACTTTGATTTTCGCCTTGTCCAAGCCTCAGTCAAAGTGGGGGCTTCTGTTGACACCCAGATTTAGACCTGGTGGCTGCAGAAGTGCCCAACAAACACCCGATGACGATAGGACTGCAACGCGACGCGGGTTCGCGATGTTGTAGGTAGTTTTTCTACAGAACGGATCAAATAATTACTCGAAAAAATTAAAACTAACATGTTGGCAGCCTTAGTCGTGTCGTTACGGTCACATAGACACTAATTAGATTCAATTCCGACACCGGGACCCCGAGTCGGTCCCGAAACACGAACCGAGTCAGCATCGTACCAAGCGAACCTCGGGACGCACACCTGAGGCCCACTAAACCCACGGCGCTAGGTCAAGCCACGGGAATCCTTAGGCTCCAAGCTAAGTATAACACTTCTCCCTCTCGGTTTTGGAAAGTATCAAAATCGTATCTTCAAAATCCCGAGCGCCCCACCTCACGCGTCTTAGTCTCATCGCGCCTTAGCCCAGGCGCCTGGGTCTTGGTTTGCCCCAATTCAGGCGTCCATATGGGCGACGAGGGCCGAAAACACCTACAAATACCCCCCCTTCGCCTTATTCATTCGACACACATTCTCATCTTCTCTTCTCCCTCTACTCTCTTGCTAAGGGCTCGCACTCCGATACCCAAGGCAAATGATCCACTCGATCGTAGTTCCGATAAAAGTGAAATCGACGCTACTCCTCACCTTCGAACACCCCACTCGATACCGAGGTGCCTGTGATCGACTAGCTCAAAACTAGTGGCGAAGCTCTGCCGGATTAGCCGCAGAACTAGTCCATAGTAACGAAGCTCTGCAGAGTAGCCGCAGGAAGGATCAATGGTAATGGAGTTCTGCCGAAATCACTGGTCAAGCTAGGAGGATCCGCCTGTTGAAGTCGAATCGTCACTAGGTTGTCATCTAAACAAAACTTTCCATATTTGTACTTTCTTTTATTATGCACTACGACAACACTAGATGTGGACACTAGGTCCACAAACATCTACTAAAACACGTAATTGTCCCAACTTCAATCATGATGGTAGGGATTTGTTGCGGATCCCGACACCAAATAAAGCCAACTAATCCTAACTAGGTAGCTAGGGCAAGTCGGGTCGAATCCACGGGGACGGAAAGAGGTGTCTAGACTAAGGTCTACCTAAGGACTAGACTAAGTCAAGTAAACTAAACAAACTAAAACGATGAAGGGGGATAAAACTATGACTATGAAGGAACTAAGTATAACAAATAAGGCTAAAAGATTCAATTAACTAAAGGAATAATTGCTAAGGTGAAGAAGAGATAAATAATGAAAGAACTAGAATTAGGTCGGGTTCAAGGGTGATGATATGATCAAGAGAAAGCAAGAATGAAGGGGGGTAGTCAAGCTATCTAGGCATAATTCGCGCTCTCGCTCCAAAACCGTCCTAGAGATTCCTCGCTCTCGCGCAAGAACCCATCCTAGCAACATACAAGGCCACAAGAAGATGGGAAGAAAACATGCATTTGCAACTACAAGTCATTCAAGCATTTCATCAAACATGATCCATGCATACAGCCAAGAAGCAACCAAAGCTTCCACCAACAATCTACACAAACCCTTAATCACCCATTTAAACACTGCACCCAATTCCTCTACTAACCCTAGCGAGGGAATCTACTCACTCATATTCAAGATGACAACCACAACACACATCACAAAACAAGCAGTACAATGGAGGTTCATGATATGAGATTGAGTATTATCAAACAAGAACATAAACAAGAGAAAACTAAAGTAAAGAAGATTAAAGAGAAGAGAAATTATACCAAACACAAATGAAAAGCAAAAGATTGAATCTTGTATAAAATCAACCCAAGAAGTATCTTCAACGTTGTCAATAGAGAAGAATTCTTCAATAGATCTTCAATTACACAAGAACTAACTAGGATTAAACTAAGATTAAAGAGTAACTAAAGAGAGATTAAGCTAATCTACACTAATCTAAGCTAATCTAACCTAAAGTAGTCTAGGGTTTAGTGGATGTAGGGTAATGTAAAGTAGTGTCCTAAAACAATACAAGAGGGGGGTATATATAGGGTTCCACGGGCAAGGGAAGCGAAAGAATGAAAACGGGGCTGATTTGGGTCCTTTCCGGCCGGGAAGGAGGTCATCCCGATCGACAAGGGGCCCATCCCGGTCGGGAAGGTCATTATCTCGGCCGGGAGCACCCTCCAGCAGCTCGTTTTTCCTTGTCTTCTCGTCCCGGTCGAGATAGGTCCTTCCCGGGCGTGACGGGTCCTTATTTGCTCTTCCTAGGCTTCGTATCGATGCTCGGTGCTCGGGATATCATCAAGTTGGCTCCATGGGACTCGGGATCGAGTCTAAGTCACCGAATCATCGTCGCTTCTTCATTGGCTCCATATGCGTTGGAAACAAGTCGGAATCGTTCCATTTCTCCAAGATTGGCCTTAAGAACCTAAAACAAGCTAGAAGAAGCGTAAGTAGCCTCGAAACCGCTCTAAAGAGCGATTCCACAAGAGAAAATGGGACCAAACACGAGAAATAAACACTACAAACCATACTTATCAAGTCACAAATACCAAAACACACTAAATATACCCGAGTAATTCCGAGATTCGTTCTCAACTATCTATGCATCGTGTCCCGTTTAGTGTATACTCCGAGGGTGAAACTCCTCACAACGTGATTTACTTATACTCGCATTTACGGCTTTCGTATGATTTATTGCTTTTATGACCTTATAATCGCATGCTAAATCACCTAACATGGAATTCAAAACATAAAACAACTAAAACTGAACAAAGCAATGGTCGGGTTCCGTATTAGTCCGGGTGCTCACCTTATTAGGTTCGACGCATCTCTATTAATATCGAACCGACGCATCTTAATCAAAATACCAGGTAAGGTATATCACGAGAGCGACTAATATCCGTATTATCGCGTTAAAACTGACTTGCTAATACGTATAATATTAGTACTCTCGACTCTCTTACGTGCATCTTTTCATGGTCTGCTTGTCACGTGAAATCGCATGCAAAGAATGTAAATACCACTACTTTGACGACAAAACTTACTTGTCCTTAAACAACAGACATAGTAAAAGGTATATGGTGAAAACAACGGATGTTACATTATTTCCGCCACAATAAAAGAACTAGGTTATCAGCCCACCGATTGATTAGTAGAGGCCGCTATAGTGCGAGCGGGATTGGGTGTAGACATCTATCGGATGTTGGCTTCCCAATACGTACCCTCACCCCTTACTCAGAATCGACGGTTTCCGGATGTCCGAAACCATTGGCAATGAGAGTCATTCCAGGCATGGAGTGCTTAAGGGTACAAGTCTTTATCTTTAGGTCCCGTGCCCCTCAACTTTGAGCCGACTAGGGATCAAAGTTGACTTGAACGGTTTTCGAGTCCCCATAATTGACTCGGTGGCGACTCCACAAATCGGCAACAAATTCAGTTTACTAAAAAGGTCGCCTTACCAAACAAATCGGCCCTTAAACATTTACAACCTTGACTCGATCGATTCCAAACGGAAACACGGGTGTCCACACCCGTCTAGTACAAGTCTGGATCGTCATCCGGATCGGGGTCCAAGACATCGCCCTGTATGCGAGATCGGACCGGCCTCCGACAGTAAGGGGGTCACGTAGGTGGCCGCCGCCACACGTTGAAAAACCTGGTTGATCCCGCGCGGGCGCGCACGGGGCGCCGGGCGGTGCGGACGGACGTCTACAACACCATAAATATCGAACTGACTAATTAATAGTAGTTTTGATAAAAGCACCCCGTCACCATTTTTCAAAAACCAGTTCCCCTAAAAACCGTGTCTTCTTTGAAAAAAAAACACCATTTACACTTTTGCTATATATTGTCGAATCTTCGACAGACATGCAGCAACACCCTTTCATGTCACAGATGATGTCATCATGCCATCGTCACCCAAATTTTACAAATCGTCATTTTTGAAAAAAAATTCCTTTGCAAAAGCCCGATCGTTTTCGAAAAAAAAACAACATATCAAAATTCTTTGATCCTTAGCCGGGATCGCGATCAACTCCTTACGTCGTACAACCGTGTGATTAACTGTCTATGTTAGTTACTAGGATCGCCTCTACCCGAGGTCTTACATTTTGGGTTGTCTCGTCTAGAGAAAGTCCTCTTCTAAATCTCACCACTGAGATTTGTGTCAAATCGTCTCGCTCTAGAGACATAGCTCCAGTAGGCGTCCCGCCGAATACACCGAGAGTCTAAAGCACCCGAGTCCCTAAGCCGATGACCGCACGCACGCGCGAGTCAAGGGTCTCGTTTTTGCGTCGCTCAGTTACGAACATTCCTCGAGTCTCTAAGTCGTCTGACGAAACCTTCCTGATTCCCGATATTATCTTGCAGAAATCATCCTCCATCATGACTACCATCCCAAACTTCGGTGTCATAGATTTAACTCACATGGTCTCGTCACCTCCATAACCTCCATTGAGGCCTCTATCCGTAACCTTAACGAGCGGATGGACTCCCTCGCGGCCAAAACTCAAAACCCCCCGTCAACCAAAGTGAACAAGAATAGGGTCTCCCAAAAGAAGAAAACCCCTAGAGAGTTTGCCAACTTAGACATCCCATATGACAAAGCTTTAGTCATCGCCATCCGACATGGTCTACTGTCCCCTCTAGAACCTACACCCGAGATCCCTTTAGGAGAAAGGAGCAAATCATGGGATCCCAAAGCCTTCTGCTCCTTTCACCAAGGACCAGGACATAAGACCCAGTCATGCACCAAGCTGAGACATGCCATCCACAACCTGATCGAGGAAAGAGTTTTTCCCCCTCTCGAAAACCCAACACATATCCAATTCGGCACAATCAACTTTGAACAATACCAACGCGACCACGCCATCCACGGGGTATGGGCGGACGATGACGACGATGTCTATATCCATGAACCAATAACCATGATCCCTCCGAACACCTCCCAAGCCAAAGACATAAGCCACTTATATGGTCAGAACGACCTTACCAAAACATCACCATCGTCATACCAAGCACTAACCAAACCCTTGAAAACACCAGTACCACCGACGACATGCCTATTACCACCCCTGAAGTACAGATATTCAAACAGCTACAAAAAGCCAAAACCGACCTTTCCATATGGCAACTCACTGCCAGCTCCTACAACCATCGTATGGCCCTAGTCCAAGCCCTAGGAAGGATGAACATATCCCCAATCATTACACCCGAGGATATGACAGACGCTGAAGCCTAGAGGGTATGCGAGGTCAGCGTCGCGATGTGACCAAGCCATAATAGCCGACCCCTAAAGGCGGTGATTCGATCTTAGTCAGAGTCTAGTTCATCTTAGAGCTTAGACTCAAGAACAATAGTAATAAATTCCTTTTTTTATCGAGTCCGGGAGGTGAGAAGGGACATGTCCTCCACCTCCCCCAAACTTAATCACGGGCATCTAGCCCGTTTACTATTTATCGATAAAACAACTTTTTTTTTCTTTTACAAACATGCCTCGACAATTGCTTGACTTCTTTCAATAACTCACTTTATCGCTTAAAGACTCGACACTATGCCATTTATCGATAACAATTGACTAAAACGCAAGGGCTACAACGAACGGCCCATTTAACTTAACCCTAAAAAGAGATCAGGAACAACAACTCTAGATTCAACCCATCACCGATCCCCCTGACCAAACAACCGCAAGTCTACAAACAAATGAGCATTCATACAAACTAGACTTCCCCGTTACCAACAACGCAGCTGAATACGAAGCCTTCCTAATAGGACTAAAAGTCGCTGTATCTCTAGGAGTTAAAAACCTTAGAGTGCATGGGGATTCATTCTTAGTAGTCAACCAAGTCACGGGCACCTGAAAAGTTTATAGCGAAAGCCTAACCCCATACCGAACCAAAGTAGAAACAATGTCCCGAGAATTCACCGAAATCGACTATATACATATACCCCGCGAAAAAAACCAATTCGCCGACGCCTTATCCAAAATAGCCTCACTAATATACATGCCCGACTATCTTTTCTCTATGCCTATCTGCGTAGAGAGAAGCGAACAACCGGCCTACATCCATAACCTCGAAACTGATGATACCCCCGCGGAACCCTGGTACAAAGCAATCCTAGACATTAAAACCAACGGGTCGTATCCACTCAACACAAACACTAAAAATCCAAGAGCCCTACGAATACAAGCCGCCCATTACGTCCTGAATCAAGGACTATTATACAAACAATCCCCCACAAGGAGTCCTCCTTAGGTGCATAAACAAAACCCAATCCGAGAGAGTCATGGAAGAAGTACATGACGGAGAGTGCGGACCCACATGAGCGTGCACCTACTAGCCCGAAAAATAATGAGACTGGGCTATTACTGGATTAGCTTAGAGGCAGACTGTCGACCTCACGTTCGTCACTGCCACAATTGCCAAATATTTGCCAACATCCAACACCTACCACCATATCCTCTCTATACTATAGCCACACCCTGACCTTTCTCTACTTGGGGATTTGACATCATAGGGAAGGTACACCCATCCGGGACCGGCGGACACTGCTTATACTAGTGGCCGTCGACTATTTCACCAAATGGGTAGAATCCGCTTCTTACACCGTACTAACCTCAAAACAAGTAGTCAAATTCTTACAAAATAACATCATCTGCCGCTATGGCATACCTCACGAAATCATCAGTGATTAGGGGGCTCATTTCAGAGCCGACACCCAAAAACTCCTCGACAAATACAAAATCCAAAGACACAAATGCTTATCCTATAGACCTCAAACAAACGGGGCCATAGAAGCAGCCAACAAAACCATCATCACGATCCTTTAGAAAATGATAGACAATTACCGGGATTGGCCAAGCATAGTCCCCTTTGCCTTATGGAGGTGCCGAACATCCTACCGAACACCCACCGGAGCCACACTATATTACTTAACCTACGGTTTCAAAGCCGTTTAACCCGTAGAGCTAGAAATACCGTCACTAAGGATATTAGCCGAGAGCGGTATTCCCGAAGAAGAATGGGACCAAAAACGATATGACGAGCTAGTACTTTTAGATGAGCGTAGGATACATGCCGTATCCAACGTACAAGCCTACCAACAACGTATACGACGAGCCTTTAATAAACGAGTAAAATCCCAAAACATACACGAGGGAGACTTAGTAGTCAAATCCATTAGAGCACCCCTTCCCGTCGATCCTAGAGGGAAATTCAAACCAAACTGGGCGGACCACTACCTCGTCAAGAAAATACTCTCGAGGAGCGCCGTGATCCTCACCGACCTCGACGGTCAAGAGTTCTCAACCCCAATCAACTTGGATCAACTCAAACGATACTACCCATAAACATCCTAACAACCACATCCGGATCTCCGAATTAGGGGGAAACCCATGCAAAAAAAAGAAGAAACAAACAAATTCGCATCGATAATTGGCATAACGAGTCTAAAGCAAAATCACTCACATTTTTAAGAGAACTACGAACATGGTTTGATTCCGTCTAATAGCGGATACGTATGCAACCCTCCTTCGGGTACAACCAAACAAAAAAATCGATTACTCGATTCACATACAAACCGGAACTCTTTCCCACGTTCCGATCAAGGAGTGATTTAAGTGGCGAAGCACAAACGACGAGACGAGGACGAGGTGGAAACCCGAAAGGGCGCCCCAGACAAAATGAAGAAACGAGTTGCGAGCCGTTGTCAAAAAAAATGACGAGCCGAGGACGGGGTGAAAACCCGAAAGGGCGCCCCGGGCAAAATGAAGAAACGAGTTGCGAGCCGTAAAAAAAACAAATGGTGAGCCGAGGACGGAGTGAAAACCCGAAAGGGCGCTCCGAGTAAAATGAAGAATCGAGTTGCGAGCCAACACAAAAAAAGAAACAAAAAAAAGAAATAATAACAATGTGCTTCTTATTAACAATAAAATTTGGTTTAGTCAAACCTTTGTCGAGGCCTTTACATCAAGCATCTGAAACCCGGCTATTCCAGAAAGTAACAACGTGTCAAAACTCCACAAAAACTAGTACTAATACGCCACATAATATCAACTAATAGGACATAATACAAAACGGCTGAACTCTACCGGTCCAACCTTTTATTTCCTTTGCCATTCGGGTGTGCCTGCTTGTGTTTCTCACCATCGATCCTCTGAACACAAGCTTCCACCACCCTAGCCAAAGGCGAGTCTAGCCAATCCCACTTTCCCTCCTCACTCACATTTTCAAAATGGGTCTCATTATTCTTGGCCCGTATAGATGAACTAACGGTACTAGTATCGGTAACGCTGTCTTTGGTCAGGCACTTAGTGACATTTCCTCGGGTCGCCTCCTCGTTCCCTAGTGGCGTTGTCTTCCTAACTTTCGAGTTTCTCTGTCCTGATGGGTGTTCACAAACCCCCCGCCAGATGGAAGCAGTGTCGGTCAGTCGGACGCTCTCAATAACAACGGGACGCGAAAACCTCTGTTCCCAGAACACCCTAAACTTCTTAAGCGAATTCTCTGTCCATGAGTCGAACCTAGAAATACCCTTAGCAGCCGCCGAAGTGGATGGTTTAACGCCCATTTGATTCGACAACACGGGCGGATAAATATAAACAGGATCTTTCATGGATAGTATTAACAAAGCCTCGTCGAAGACGAAAAAGATAATCCGGAATGCCCATTGATGTTCCACCATGGGACAGACCACCTAATGACCAACTGCCCTTTAGCCAAATAGGAGAGCCACTCCTCTTCTGTGTGATCTTTACTCCATACCTGCACCGTCTTCCGGCCTGTGAACACTACAAGAATAGATGGGCCTGGCGTCCATCCATTGGCTTCCGTTAGTGGATGCTGTATGAGTTCTGGCGTCCGCAAACAGACGCCAGAAAGTGGATGCCACGACCAGTCGCCTTTTTTTTGTACGGGCGTCCACTATTGGACGCCAATAAAATTGGCGTCAGACAGCGCACGCCATGAATGGCGTCTGACTGTGGACGCCATACCCTAAATAGATGATCGCGTTTAGCTTCCTCCGACGTCTGGCTTGGCGTCCGTTATTGGACGCCATTTATGCTGATGCATTGCCGTAGACAAGCGTTCGATGTCTAGCCAAAACCTACAAAATAAAACAAATCCACAACTGTCATCCAACCACAACTGTCGACCATCCACAACACACTCTCAATCAACCAAAACACTTGACCTCCCGCCACATTTATGCTCAAAAAACATTTATATAAAAAAGTTTTAACATACGGTTTAAAGGTACATAAATCTAAACTAGTTCCAAGATACATAATCCATAAATCCAGTTACAACACCAACAAAAAAAACAATCAGCTAACTGTGAAGCTAGTTGAAGCACCAGAGTTACCGCCATCCCCGCCAAAGGGGTCTCTGTCGTCTGGAGGGGAAGAGGGACGACCTTGGTTGCATTTGTTTAACATGGCCTGAAACATGGCCATCTGTTCCTGCATCTTCTTTATCTGCTCCGCCTGCTCCTTCAGTTGCTCCTTCATGGCCTTCTTGAAACACCCCACATTGATTGAAGATGTCCTATTTATGAGCTTTGCTTAAAGGGATTTGAAGTACTACTCATATCAACAAAGTGCACTTTCTTTTCTGGTTTGCCCATGATAAGAACTCTGCAGTTAAGCGTGCTTGACTGGGAGCAATCTTAGGATGGGTGACCTCCTGGGAAGGTTTCCGGGATGTGCATGAGTGAGGACAAAATGTGCTGGAAAGAACTCGTGTTGGTCTGTGGGACCAGTACAAAGCCTGGCGGGCTACCGCAGTTAACATTTCCGGTCCTAGGATTGGGCCGGGGTGTTACAAATGGTATCAGAGCAACCCTGCGACCGTGCATTTGGCACCTAGCGGGGGTGGATTCTGGGTCAGCGGTTATGCTGCCAGGCGCAACGAGGACGTTGCGTTCTTCAAGTGGGAGTGATTGAAACACCCCACATTGATTGAAGATGTCCTATTTATGAGCTTTGCTTAAAGGGATTTGAAGTACTACTCATATCAACAAAGTGCACTTTCTTTTCTGGTTTGCCCATGATAAGAACTCTGCAGTTAAGCGTGCTTGACTGGGAGCAATCTTAGGATGGTGACCTCCTGGGAAGGTTTCCGGGATGTGCATGAGTGAGGACAAAATGTGCTGGAAAGGACTCGTGTTGGTCTGTGGGACCAGTACAAAGCCTGGCGGGCTACCGCAGTTAACATTTCCGGTCCTAGGATTGGGCCGGGGTGTTACACTTCTTTTCTGGGTCGGGCTGCTGAGATCCGGGTGGCGTATACTCCATCTGTGTGGAGGTGCCTAGACGCGCTGTGGGAGGTGTGAAGTAGATCCCGTGTGCATTCCCAACACCATACACACTATCTTTCTTGTACCCCTTCACGACCTTGAAATAGGTCTCATTCGGGTCTACTTCGGCACCATCAGTAAAACTCTCGTTATTTGCTAGCTCCTCTTGGTAGGCATCCTGCGTACACAACAGTGATTTCAATTCAAGTTATTAGAAGATGAAATCAATAAAGATACTTATCTACCACCTAAAGTAAATATATAGACACAGTTGATTTATTTGAAATAGTAAATACTCACCCAGATTGCCTGATCTCTACTCGTCATAAAAGAAGTCCCTTCCGAGTCGGTCTTCCCGTACATGTCCAGGAACACCTCAGGGGCGGTTGGCGTCCTCCCGAGTTCAGCTTGTAGCTGTTAAATAAGTACGACCGTTAGGCGAACGTATATTACATGAATGTAGTTTATGATTAATCAAGTAGGAGTACGATTTTATTAGAAATCATACCCTCTTGAGACGAAGAAACGAAGACTGTGAACCCCGATGATGTGTCGGGTCGGCCTTCCCCTCAAGCTCACAGTTCTTCATTTTGTTTTGGGATGCCCTCTCCGATCTGACCTTGAAGCCCTGGTCGTCGTGCTACTTAACCCACCTCTCCAACGCCTCACCTGAAGTATGACAACACTAATATATTATTAGTTAATATTGTAAAAGATTGAAGTTAGATTGTTCTTTAAAATTGAATAATATAAAAAACTACACCTTTCAGGGCTTTCAGCGCAGTCCCCCGCTTGTGGCGCTTGTTCATTACGTCTTTGAAGCGGCGTGAGCAAGTCTCATTGTACCGCTCATATACCCTTCCTTCGAGCTCCGGCTTCCAAAAGAACTTCAACTACAAAATCAAGGCGGATTAGTAATTAGTAAAAGAAATAATTACAAAGTACACATTATGAGTGCGGAACTCGGTAGCAAAAACAGTCAACGAACCCGGAAGTTGTTGAACCACTGCTCCTGTTGATCCGTCGGCACCTGAGTTCAACAGGTATACCCTAGGCCTTTGTCGACCATGTAGCTGTTAGTACAGCCAGGGGTCACCTCCCCATGGAGGAACCTGCACCAAGTCGAGAGACACAGACATGTACGAAATATTACAAGATGTATGTAGTCCAAAGGTTCATACGTTACAAAAGAGTGGGCATGTTAGATTATATTACCATACGTGACCGGGGTCGAGAATCACACGACCGTTCTCGTCCTTCTTTAGCTCCTCTGTGTCCCCCTGCCGCTGCTGCTCGTCATTCTGCTTCTATCCCAGCGTTTTAAAGACCACTTTCTCCTCCTCCTGCTGCGAGGTGGATGCGTGCACAGACCTACTACCTCCGCCACGTTTCCTCGTCGATCTACCGCCTGCCATTATCTTAACCTTGCAACAAATTAGCAACAATTAGCAATTACAATCTAACACAATTGAAATAACGTACACAATAAGTAACACAATGATTAATATGGTTAACCTACTACAACAAGTCTAGCAGTCATCTTCGTTGTCGTTATTGTCTTCAGCCTCATTGTCCTCACGCTGATCCTCCTCCTCCGTTTCCTCGCCCTCCTCTTGATCGTCCTCCAAATTCTCTTCATCGTGCGATACAGTGGCGGAAACACTGTAGAGTCGGGATTAAAACACACAGGACTATGTCTTAATAAATTAAATTGGTAAAGTCAAACATGCGCCATACATAAAAATGGCTAAAATATAAAAACAATCCATAAAAAGGTTAACAATCCTCAAGACATGATTAAAAAAAAATCAGCAGGATCCAAGACTGCTCGCTAGCCCACACCCACCGGAAAATAAACACGTATACCTGCCATGTTAAAACATAACAGCCACAATCAGTGGGGAGCAACGTCAACGTTCTCCCAGCCGTATAACAGGATTTTAAAACAGTAATTACTAATATAGGAAAATAATAAAAATGGAAAACATTAAAACAGCGTAATAAAATAAGCTTTAGCGTAAAACAAATTAATTAAAAGGGTTGCCGAAGAAACATAAAGATATTTGCCAACCTGCGTCAATTTATATCGATAATAAATAAAATAATCAAAATGGTGTTATGGATAGGATTAATGTAGAATCTAGACTTTCACTAGGATAATACTAAAAACTAGTTTCGAGAACTTAGTCAAAACAAATTAGACTTTGGTCTCTAACTAGGCAACTCAACTATAACAGGACTGCGTGCAGCGAGGTCCTGGCTTAAGTAATGTACACCCCTCCTGGACACCAACCGTAATCCAGTTCAACCCGACGGCGACTTACACGATGCGATATCTAAGTTTAAGGTCAAAATATACACACTCCTGAGCACAAACCATGCTCAGTTCAACGACCAATGTGTCTCAACATAGACACACCAGCTTTATAGTTGATGGCAAAACGTACACCCCAGACTATATTACTCTAAACCCACACTTGTCCTTATTCCATAACTCCAAAACAAACCATTATCGATATTTAAAAGATGTATTCATCATAAACAATATGAGGATAAAAGAAGTAAACATTTATATTCTAAAAGAGGAAACTTTCTATTTTAGGAAACTTCTATTTTTAGAAACTTTACTAAAAATAGCATCATATCAAAGTAGTGAAAATATTAGTTCATACTAATACCACATTTTAGTAAACGATATAGATTTATAAAACTAATACTTTCGGCCTTAACGATATTAATTATTAAAGTAAGAACATTTGATTTTATAAAATTATTAAAATATCGTGTAAGTGGTATAAAATGATTAGAAACATCTTAAATATTTTAATATTACTAATTAGGGTGTTTTCAAAAGTTATAAAGCTAAAATTCCCTAATTATTATTAGTTTCGACGATAAAATTATAAATAGGATTTTACGGCAAACATCAAATTAAATATTTGAACGTCTTTATTTAATTAAACCAACAAATATATTTAGAGTATGTTAAGGGATGATTTAACTCTTAAAGTTTCAGATTTAAATACTTTCAAAATTGCTGGAAAAATAATTCTTTTAGGTAAGACGAAGCAATTTAGCGATAAATCACAATTTGTCCGAAATCAATATTTATTAATTAAAGACTATAATAAATAGTACAAAAATTACGTAAAATAGTTAAATTATATTTATGGACATTCTGTCCAGAAAAGAAAATTTCCAGAATTCTAAAAACTCGGTTTTTAAAGCGTTTTCTCGTTAATCGTCCAATCTCGACAATAACGATTAATAAAAATAGTAATTACAAAACGATTTAAGTATTAATATCCAAAAATTATTATTACACTTTAAAATCCTAATTTTACAGAATATAAATTTTTTTCCAGATTTTTCCAAAACCCAGATTCAACAAATTTCAACAAAACCGTCATTTAAACCCGTTTTCGCAATTAACGATTTTATTAACAAACCTATCGTTCCAAACATTTTATTAAGGCACTAAAAATCATAATAATACATTTTAATATGAAATCATCAGAATCATAAATTTTTTCCAGATTTAAACCAAAGACCAGAAATCGAGAATTTAAACAACAAACACGGTTTTAACGATAAACGATGTTTTAAAGTGATTAATTAATTCATCCACTTAACAATTCCGAAAACTTATGAGAAAATTCATAAAATTCTATTTCACCAGAAAGTTTTACCACGTCAAAAATGAGATTAAAATAAAATGTTTAAGTACTAGAACTAAAAATCGGTTTTCAATCGTTTTTGTCCGAAAACGATAATAATTCAATAATCGATATCAAAAATATCAGAAAAATACTAAATTACTAAAAATCATCAAAAACAACATTTTTCCAGAATATAAATATATATTACATGTTTAGGCCGATTATTACGATTTTACAAATTATTATAACAATTTAATCGTTAATCTCGTAAAAACGATAAAAATATCGAAACATGCAAAATTTCAACTTTAAAATTTTTTCCAGAATTCGTGACATACATATATTGCCAAAATAAAATATAAAAGTATATACATGCAAATACTCAATTAAAACTTTGAAATACCGAGTAACATCGACGTTACCTCTACTCCAAGTCTGAATCAACGATGTATTCGTCGGCTTCGGGATCGTCCAAAAATCCTACCAACACGAAAATCATGGCAGAAAATACCATGAGAAAACTAAAAAAAACAAGGTAAAAATTGATCGAAAATGATGTCGATTAATACCTTAACGAAGGAATCGGAAAGAGGATGATTATGACGATAAGAATGATGCGATTGAGACTAGAAATGGAGCAAAAATTTGCCTAGAATGGCTAAGGGTCACACGGCCAAAAGAGAGGAGAAGAGAGTGATGAATATTTTTGGTGAATGTAAAAGAAATGAATGTAGAGAGTAAAGGTGGAGATGGGTGATACAATACTTAAAAGAGTAAGCATGAATTAAGGCTTTCAAAAAAAAGAATACAAGAGTGTACCTAGACCATAAGTTGGCCGGCCAAATGGGATAAGAGAGGGAGTAAGATAAGCTTTGACATAAATGCTACAATGAATGAAAATGATTTATCTTATGATTACGTTTTAATGTGATAAAATGAATCGTTTAAATAAAATGTAATAAAACTTGTGACCAAGAGCTTAGTCGGTCCAAAATGTGAGAAAACAGTCTCAAATAATTTATAAGTTGATAAAAAGTATAATCGTAAAATAGTTAAAGGCGTTTCAAAGTAATTCGAGTAAACCTCGCGTAAGAAAATAATTATTCGCGAAGCTTCGTAATAAAATCATAAATGGCTTGTTTTTAGTAACTAAAATATATCTTAGTAAAAAAAATATTCCATAAACGTATTCAAACATTTTTAGGAAAAAGAAATAACTTAAATCCAAGCTTAAAAATGTCAATTCGGAGAGAAATAGAATTCCTCGCGGAAAAATTACTTAGTTTACGAAGAAAATCAAATAAATAGATGTAAAAGATTTAAAATCTTTTAAAATAAAAATAAATATCATTAAACTCAAAAATTAAAATAAAGCTTAGTAAAATGATAAAATATGAGGCCAAAAGTGACAGAGTTAAGACAAAGTCCTAACAGAAAGAATAAAATGCTTAGGAAAAATAGCGGGTGTTACAATCCTCCCCACTAAAAGAAAGTTTCGTCCTCGAAACTAAGAATAAGCAGATAGGAAATCGAGGTTTACCTTACTCGAAGAGTTGAGGATGCTTAGCTCGCATCGAAGACAAATATCTATTCCAAGAAGAATTGGGCTAACCAACCCGAAGTTTAGAATCTTTTGATTAATGAAATCGTAAAGTAAAGTTATTTGATAAAATAATAACGTTAAATAACATTTGTAAACAAACTCGAAGGAAATAGGATAACCAAAATATTTTGAAAACAAAAGTAAAATATTTTGATTAAGAAATTCGATATTATTTTTTTTTTTGATGAAACAAAATTTAGTTTGGAGAAATCAAATTTTGTAGTTAGTAAAAATCGCACCAGCCGTCAAACATTTACAATAACAGATTCAAAAGTTCACCAACAATAAAATGAAAATCAATTCTCAAAACGTTAAAATTTCGAAAATGTTATCAAAGTAATTATGAAAGTTTTCAAAAATGTTATCAAACTTGGACATACAAAATAATTTCGACAATGTTAAAACGTTTTACATAACAATTCTATACAAATTGAAGTACTTGGAAATATAAAAGTCTTCATAAAATTTTGATCGCTTGAAAATCAAAAATTTAAAATAATTTCGAAATAGTTTAAAATAAATTATTAAGGCATTTTGAAACAGATCTAAATATAAATATCAACCAAAGATAAAACAAAGTGAAGTATATAGTTCTTAAATTATAAAATAAAAATGTTAAATTTCACGATAACCCAAAATGTTAAATTGCTCAAAGTTTTTACAAAATGGGGAGTTTAAAAATTTGAAATCATTCTTCAAAATGTTAAAATTTCATGAAAATCAAAATTTTTAAATTAGTCCAGCTTTTTACAAAACGGGCAAATTCACAATTAGAAATTATAACTCAAAATGTTAAAATTTTACGATAGTCCAATTTTTTTTTAAAATAGTCAAACTTTTTATAAAATAGGGAGTTCGAAAAATAGTTAACGGGCAAATAGAACAAGGATAAATAAATTAAAAATAAGAGCTTTCAAAATCGACAAAGGTTGAAGGGATTGGCAGGAGTTACCGTAACAGAATTCAAGAGGAGCAGAAAGAAAGACGGAGTTGAGAATCAAAAAGAGCTCTCAAGGATTATGGAAGAAATTAATCATCTCGAGATTCTTAGCACGACTTCCACAAACACGGGTTCCTAATTCCCATCAAATAACGCTAAGTCCAATATCAGTACAGGGTGGTCCCACTCAATCTACAACCTCCAAAATTATCAACTGCCACAACCTCCAAAATTAAGTCTTACATACTTATATAATCTTTCAATTAGTATGGTAAGAATCCACAAATGATTTAAATTCTAAACTCATCAATTAAAATTCCAACGGTCATCAAAACACGCTCAAACACGCAATCGATAAGGTTTCTAAACTCGAAGCTCATAAGGTTTGAACTCGAAGTATACTCCAACTTTCTCGAGTAAGGAACACTAAATAAAATCCACCAATTCACAATGTCCGGACACAAAAACTTCAAAATGATCATCAACATATTTTTTAACATCATCACTAGACAGAGGTTAGTAAAGTACGCCAAACCTTAAACACACTCAGCCTGACATGTAACGACATATACTCACATCTTCAAACACGTCATTCGACTAAGGTTTCTGAGAATTCCATCAAATTTCATATCGTAACAGCGAAACCACTAAAATATTTATTAAATCAACGAAGCCACAATCTCGTTGGTCTAAGGTTATAACAGTCCCTAAGATGATCCGTATTATAATATTCCTCAAAACCACACAATAAAGCCAAACTGTGATTGTGCAAGATAGTTCTCTTCTCTAGGGACAACAACAATTTATCCCAAGTTAGATCACTCAACTCCAAAGTTCATAGGTTACAACTTTAACCAACGATTAACGATCTAATCCTTAAGAAACACGGGTAATCTATGTTAACCAAAATTTCTAACGGTATTAATGAAAACCTTCTATGGTACCACAACACTCAGGTTAACAATTTAAACAGTACTCTATGATCCCAAACATTCCCGATGCATCCATCAAATAACATTTAGATAGGAATCTTAAAATTCTATTATTAGCTACACTTGGTTCGGTTCTGGGTGAAATTAGGTACTAGGTATCCATCAAATACGATATACTCTTACTACCCCAAAATATATTCAACTCTTGGTACTCCAAAATAATCTAAGTAACCTATAACCCAAGGTTCAGAGTCTAAAGTACCAACCTAATTCCATTAATTGACAATTTATTATTCAAATCGATCCTCAAAAGCTTACTAAGATAGATAACAAGGTATAACTCACAACCCTCAAGCCCTAGGTAACAAGAGTTTACTAAACCTCAAACATCTATATCCTTTCACGGGGTTCACTGAGACAGAAACCGGTCTAACAAAAGAATCTCAAGAGAAAGATGGTAGAATAGAAGAATAGAACAAGGATTCACCAAGAGAATGAAGATGAGAATATATAAGAGAAGAATTGGAAGAAATAGGGAAAGGAAGAAAAGAATCGATGATCCTATATTACTAAGTTCTTGAACCAGAAGAGAATCTTCGGGCCTCCCGAGTTCACGAGGGAATCCAAAATGGATTACTTCATCTTCTTGTAGAGGAACGAGCACACAAGTCATGGGTCGCTCCATCTGGATTTACTGCGACATCATGGAACATGAATCTACTCTTGATCATCTTGCCTGTAGCTTAAGTAAACTGAACCGGAGCTAAAAGTCATTATCGAAATCTTTCTTGGAGCACCTAGTTGTCCACTCGAGTCAGCAGGTGTTGAGAGTGCTAAGTAGGTCTTGTCCTGATCTGGAGCAGCATATCAACAACTTGTTCTTTCATCCTCTTCGACATATAAAACAAATATTCAATGCTAATCATTGAGTTCAGGAACAGATAATCTTAACAGTTAAGTCCTTATTTGTTTCTACCCATCTCTAATAATATTTTTATTTACTGGTATTTTCCCTAATTTCAGGTGTAAGCGTTGGGAGCAGTGATGCTCTGATACCAACTGTAATCCCCTAAAAATTCTAGCGCGATACAGTGGCGGAAACACTGTAGAGTCGGGATTAAAACACACAGGACTATGTCTTAATAAATTAAATTGGTAAAGTCAAACATGCGCCATACATAAAAATGGCTAAAATATAAAAACAATCCATAAAAAGGTTAACAATCCTCAAGACATGATTAAAAAAAATCAGCAGGATCCAAGACTGCTCGCTAGCCCACACCCACCGGAAAATAAACACGTATACCTGCCATGTTAAAACATAACAGCCACAATCAGTGGGGAGCAACGTCAACGTTCTCCCAGCCGTATAACAGGATTTTAAAACAGTAATTACTAATATAGGAAAATAATAAAAATGGAAAACATTAAAACAGCGTAATAAAATAAGCTTTAGCGTAAAACAAATTAATTAAAAGGGTTGCCGAAGAAACATAAAGATATTTGCCAACCTGCGTCAATTTATATCGATAATAAATAAAATAATCAAAATGGTGTTATGGATAGGATTAATGTAGAATCTAGACTTTCACTAGGATAATACTAAAAACTAGTTTCGAGAACTTAGTCAAAACAAATTAGACTTTGGTCTCTAACTAGGCAACTCAACTATAACAGGACTGCGTGCAGCGAGGTCCTGGCTTAAGTAATGTACACCCCTCCTGGACACCAACCGTAATCCAGTTCAACCCGACGGCGACTTACACGATGCGATATCTAAGTTTAAGGTCAAAATATACACACTCCTGAGCACAAACCATGCTCAGTTCAACGACCAATGTGTCTCAAAATAGACACACCAGCTTTATAGTTGATGGCAAAACGTACACCCCAGACTATATTACTCTAAACCCACACTTGTCCTTATTCCATAACTCCAAAACAAACCATTATCGATATTTAAAATATGTATTCATCATAAACAATATGAGGATAAAAGAAGTAAACATTTATATTCTAAAAGAGTAAACTTTCTATTTTAGGAAACTTCTATTTTTAGAAACTTTACTAAAAATAGCATCATATCAAAGTAGTGAAAATATTAGTTCATACTAATACCACATTTTAGTAAACGATATAGATTTATAAAACTAATACTTTCGGCCTTAACGATATTAATTATTAAAGTAAGAACATTTGATTTTATGAAATTATTAAAATATCGTGTAAGTGGTATAAAATGATTAGAAACATCTTAAATATTTTAATATTACTAATTAGGGTGTTTTCAAAAGTTATAAAGCTAAAATTCCCTAATTATTATTAGTTTCGACGATAAAATTATAAATAGGATTTTACGGCAAACATCAAATTAAATATTTGAACGTCTTTATTTAATTAAACCAACAAATATATTTAGAGTATGTTAAGGGATGATTTAACTCTTAAAGTTTCAGATTTAAATACTTTCAAAATTGCTGGAAAAATAATTCTTTTAGGTAAGACGAAGCAATTTAGCGATAAATCACAATTTGTCCGAAATCAATATTTATTAATTAAAGACTATAATAAATAGTACAAAAATTACGTAAAATAGTTAAATTATATTTATGGACATTCTGTCCAGAAAAGAAAATTTCCAGAATTCTAAAAACTCGGTTTTTAAAGCGTTTTCTCGTTAATCGTCCAATCTCGACAATAACGATTAATAAAAATAGTAATTACAAAACGATTTAAGTATTAATATCCAAAAATTATTATTACACTTTAAAATCCTAATTTTACAGAATATAAATTTTTTTCCAGATTTTTCCAAAACCCAGATTCAACAAATTTCAACAAAACCGTCATTTAAACCCGTTTTCGCAATTAACGATTTTATTAACAAACCTATCGTTCCAAACATTTTATTAAGGCACTAAAAATCATAATAATACATTTTAATATGAAATCATCAGAATCATAAATTTTTTCCAGATTTAAACCAAAGACCAGAAATCGAGAATTTAAACAACAAACACGGTTTTAACGATAAACGATGTTTTAAAGTGATTAATTAATTCATCCACTTAACAATTCCGAAAACTTATGAGAAAATTCATAAAATTCTATTTCACCAGAAAGTTTTACCACGTCAAAAATGAGATTAAAATAAAATGTTTAAGTACTAGAACTAAAAATCGGTTTTCAATCGTTTTTGTCCGAAAACGATAATAATTCAATAATCGATATCAAAAATATCAGAAAAATACTAAATTACTAAAAATCATCAAAAATAACATTTTTCCAGAATATAAATATATATTACATGTTTAGGCCGATTATTACGATTTTACAAATTATTATAACAATTTAATCGTTAATCTCGTAAAAACGATAAAAATATCGAAACATGCAAAATTTCAACTTTAAAATTTTTTCCAGAATTCGTGACATACATATATTGCCAAAATAAAATATAAAAATATATACATGCAAATACTCAATTAAAACCTTGAAATACCGAGTAACATCGACGTTACCTCTACTCCAAGTCTGAATCAACGATGTATTCGTCGGCTTCGGGATCGTCCAAAAATCCTACCAACACGAAAATCATGGCAGAAAATACCATGAGAAAACTAAAAACAAACAAGGTAAAAATTGATCGAAAATGATGTCGATTAATACCTTAACGAAGGAATCGGAAAGAGGATGATTATGACGATAAGAATGATGCGATTGAGACTAGAAATGGGGCAAAAATTTGCCTAGAATGGCTAAGGGTCACACGGCCAAAAGAGAGGAGAAGAGAGTGATGAATATTTTTGGTGAATGTAAAAGAAATGAATGTAGAGAGTAAAGGTGGAGATGGGTGATACAATACTTAAAAGAGTAAGCATGAATTAAGGCTTTCAAAAAAAAGAATACAAGAGTGTACCTAGACCATAAGTTGGCCGGCCAAATGGGATAAGAGAGGGAGTAAGATAAGCTTTGACATAAATGCTACAATGAATGAAAATGATTTATCTTATGATTACGTTTTAATGTGATAAAATGAATCGTTTAAATAAAATGTAATAAAACTTGTGACCAAGAGCTTAGTCGGTCCAAAATGTGAGAAAACAGTCTCAAATAATTTATAAGTTGATAAAAAGTATAATCGTAAAATAGTTAAAGGCGTTTCAAAGTAATTCGAGTAAACCTCGCGTAAGAAAATAATTATTCGCGAAGCTTCGTAATAAAATCATAAATGGCTTGTTTTTAGTAACTAAAATATATCTTAGTAAAAAAAATATTCCATAAACGTATTCAAACATTTTTAGGAAAAAGAAATAACTTAAATCCAAGCTTAAAAATGTCAATTCGGAGAGAAATAGAATTCCTCGCGGAAAAATTACTTAGTTTACGAAGAAAATCAAATAAATAGATGTAAAAGATTTAAAATCTTTTAAAATAAAAATAAATATCATTAAACTCAAAAATTAAAATAAAGCTTAGTAAAATGATAAAATATGAGGCCAAAAGTGACAGAGTTAAGACGAAGTCCTAACAGAAAGAATAAAATGCTTAGGAAAAATAGCGGGTGTTACAGTGTCCGTCATCCTCCTCAAGGATCTCCGGAACATCCCTAACCATGTAATCTCCTTGTCCATCTTCAGTATTATCCTCAGAGTATTCATCTGCCCCAACATTCTGATATTCTTCGGAGAGTATGGTCTCGTCAATAGGAGACAAGCGTGTACCACTTGAAGCCGCATCTTCCTGGAACAAAGAACTGTCTATTTGCCCCCGTGGTTTTGTCGTAAAGACTGCCCACCATTGACTTTGATTTCTGTCATTTCTCGTGTACGGGGAAGGAGCAAAGTAGACATGCTTCGCCTGGTGCGCGAGTATGAACGGATCGTACGTAGGATATTTCTGGGTGTGGTTAACTTCCACGATCTTGTAACGTTCATGCACCCGGGTTCCGTTCACGGAGCTGTCTTTCCACTCACATTTGAACACCACAGCTCTATACCCCCGTTCTTTGCCGGCATAACACAACTCAAAAATATCCTCCAAAATGTCGTAGTACTCATCACCATCAAGAGATGTCACACTGTCACCGAAATTACGTCTAGCCTTGTTCTTACCATAGTTGAATGTGTGAAAATTGAACCCATTCACTGTGTACCGGTTCCAGGTTTTAACAACTCGCACTGGTCCGTAATCCAAACTTCTAACCAAATCATCACATATGTCTAAGGCAACTACGTGATCCTTTAGCCACTTAGGAAAATGTTCATCGTGCTTACTCCAAACGTCATCAGGGTTCACGTCAGGGTTCATAGCGACGTATTCAGTTACAAATTGTTTCTCATAAGGCTCTAAGATCTCACAATTAGAGAGTAGGTAAAGGTGCGCTCGGTTGTACTCTTTCTCATCTAGTACCCTAGAACCCTCGACGGATGAAGTTCCTTCATCGCCCTTCTTTTGAAAAAACTCTGGTATAGTAGGATCAATGGAAACTGAATGTTCTAGATTCAAGTTCTTGGTTTTTGTTTGGACGTCTTTCTCGAAGTATAGGGAGCAGAAGTTCGCAATCTCTTCTGTCAAATACGCATTACAAATAGAACCCTCTACCCTAGCCTTGTTACCAATTTTCTTCTTCAGATGATTAAGGAACCTAAATAAACAAGTTATGTATTTTAATTAATAAAAGTTAGCTATGTTTAAATTAAATTTATAAATAAAGTTACAAAAATTTATGTACCTTTCAAATGGGTACATCCATCTATACTGGACAGATCCTCCAACCTTAGCCTCGTAGGGCAAGTGGACCGGTAGATGCTCCATGGAATTAAAGAACGACGGTGGGAAGATCATCTCGAGTTTGCATAGTATTTGTGGAATCTGATCCTCCAGCCGAGTCATGTCCTCACTTGTTACTGTAGACGAACACAAATCTCGAAAAAACTGAGATATCTCAGTTATAGAATTCCACACCGTCGGTGGCAGAAGTTGCTTTAGAGCTACCGGAAGTAACCTCTCCATAAAGACATGGCAGTCGTGACTCTTTAACCCTTGTAGTTTTAGGTTCTTAAGATCAACACAGCGTTTGAAGTCGGAGGCGTACCCATCAGGAAACTTCAACTTCTCTACCCACTCCAACAACGCCTTTCTCTGGGCCTTGTCAAGTGTGAACAAGGCTCTCGGTTTGGACCCATCCCGTTTTATGTGCAGCTGAGGACGGTCACAAAAAATCTTTACATCTCGTCGGGAGCCGGTAGTGTCACAACTCTTCCCCTCCACATCCATTACAGTGTGAATCAACTGCTCGAAGAAGTTTTTCTCTATGTGCATCACATCTAAATTGTGACGAAGTAACAAAGTCCTCCAATATGGTAGGTCAAAGAATATGCTACGTTTAAACCAACCATTTTTCAACTTTTTCAGGTGTTTGAACTCCTGATCGGTTACGTCAACAGTGGACGGGTACTCGGAAATCAACTCCCATATTTCATCTCCTGGGAGTCGATCAGGTGCGTCGTCAAGCACAACCCCACCCTTATTGAACGCCTTCTTATTCTTCCTATATGGGTGACCCTCTGATAGGAACTGTCTATGACAGTCAAACCAACTAATTTTACTAGAATTTGGGAGATAAAAAGCTTTGCTCTCTTCCATACAACACGGACACGCTTTCTGACCCGCAGTAGACCACCCCGAGAGCATACCGTACGCGGGAAAGTCGTTTATAGTCCACAACAGAGCTGCTTTCAACTGAAATTTTTGTCCCAAAGAGACATCATAAGTTTCGACCCCTCCCTCCCACATTTGTTTCAATTCCTCAATAACAGGTTGCAAGTAAACATCCAAATGATTTTTTGGATTTTTGGGACCAGGCACAACAAGAGATAGAAAGATGAAAGGCTGTTTCAAACACAACCAAGGAGGTAGGTTATAAGGTGTGATCATCACAGGCCAGCAAGAGTACGACTTACCAAATTGGCCGAAAGGTGCAAATCCATCAGTACACAACCCTAACCTTACATTTCGGGGTTCTGACGCAAAGTGGGGATGTAGTCTATCGAAACGCTTCCACTCCTCGCTGTCACTCGGATGACACATATTCCCTGGTACCCTAATATCCTCCTTGTGCCACCTCATTTGCTCCGCTATGGTTTTTGTGGCATACAATTTTTGAAGCCTTAGTGCAATAGGGAAGTACGTAAGCTGACTTATTGGGATCGGTTTCTTACCCCTAACACCGCTTTTCCCTTTTCTACCCCTCAAAACAATATCCCCCTCAACCATCTTATACCTACCCTTACCACATCTCTTACATTCATCTAGCATCGCATCGTCTTTCCAAAATAACATACATCCATCTGGACAAGCATCAATCTTCTGATGCGGGAGTTGAAGGCCCTTCACAGCTTTTTTGGTTGTGTAGAAAGTTCGGGTCATGATATTGTCTTTCGGGATTACTCTCTCGAGCAAGGAAGCAATACCATCGACACATGCAAAGGGTAGGTTGAACTCACATTTAAGGCCGACTACCATAGATGCGACCTCTAACAAAGTCACATCACACCCTCCGTATAACGGTTTCTCCGAAGCGTTCAACATGTCGAAGAACGCTTTTGCTCGTGGGTTAGGTTCTTGTGGGTTAGGTGAGTCTTGTTGGTTGGGTGAGTCATTCCCATATGTGTTGTCGTTGTTAAACAAGTTGCACTCCACTACGTCAACTATCATACCTCTCAAACCCCCCGCATTTTGACGGTTTTCGGGTTCCTCAGACTGAGGTGGCTCACCATGACAAATCAAATTATATTAATTTGATGAAAAACCATTATAGATGACATGTTCCTTAACTACAAGGACATCAAAAAATTTAATGTTCTTGCATTTAGTGCACGGACACCTAACCTCCCCCCTCGATGCATAGTCTACTGACTTTTTAGCGACCTCGACAAATGATTCCACACCCCTAAAAAATTCTACGGTGGGATGTCTCTTCTTATCAAGTCTACCCTCATACATCCATTTGCGTTCAACTCTCTTCATTTTCTATGTTCAAAAAATATATATAACAAATAAAAGTTTAATTTCCGTAACTTAATTTAGAACTTACTAAACGAAAATTTAATCACCATTTAACTTAAACTTAGTTTCTCTAACTTAATTTCCATAGCTGAGTGTCCACAATTTAATCACTAATACGTCAAAGTAAACCCAATTTTTTAATTTGCAAATCTCTTATTAATTTTTAATTGACCTTACAAAAATTAGTCACCGAATTTAATCACAAATGTAATCACAATTTAATCCCAATTTACAAAAACTCTAGCTAATTTATCAATGTAATCCCAATTCAACCGAACAAAACACAACAATTCATGGCTCAGGTCAGACATAAATAGCTTAAACAGGTCCAAAAAAGGGTCAAATTTTCGAATGCAGATATCAAATTTCCAAAAGCGCCGCTAACACCTATTTACAACCCCAATCAGGATGAAGGTGGTTTCGGGAAAATCCGGCATTATTACGACACCATTTGCTCCGTCCTAAGTCACACAAAACCTCACGGAAGGCCCTAGAGGTGATTCTAGCTCAATTCAACCAATTTCATCAAACCCTAATCATAATTGTGATGGACAAATCTAATCTACCAAATCGAATTTCAACTAAACTAATCAACCTAAGCGAATTTGGGCTAAACTAATCAACCTAATCGAAATTTAGACCTAAACAATATTAACGAGCAAACTATCAATAAATAACGATAACAATAAAAAATAAGAACTAATTATAATGAATAAGAACTAACTAAAGTAAGAAAACATACCACAAATTAAGAAAAAATATGAAAATTGGAGAGGAATTTGGAATGGAGTCGGCGAGGGAGTGTGGAGAGGGTGTAGAGAGATAAAAATTTTTTTAGAGAGTGAAGGGGGAGAGGGGGGTGGGCGGGTATTTGTCGCCAAAACAAACCGACGGGCGTCCACTATCGGACGCCATGGGTGGACGCCCGTCACTCCTCGTTTTGGCGTCCGACTGTGGACGCCATTTGTGGTATATGGCGTCCGCCTGTGGACGCCTGTTGGCCTGAATTTCGTCCTTCCCAAATTCAGTCGGACGCCGAGTTTGGCATCTGACTGTGGATGCCCGTAGGTTTTTTTTAGACGCCATGTAGGCGTCCATATGCCAAGGACGCCAACCAAACGGACGCCAGAGACTGTTTTTCTTGTAGTGGAAGCCGCTGTAGTTATAATCTTTGAAGCCCCAGGGAGGGTCGACCAAACCAAGCTGCTCCTGTGGGCAAACCTGCACAAACCACGACAAAACGTCACACCTTCAAACCAAAACAAACACAAAAACAAAAAAAAATAGAAAAAAGCCAAGCAACAAGGAAACATGACACAAAAAACCCCTGTAAAATGATCCTGGAACCCCGAAAAGATGTCTTGTGGAGTCGGGCACGAGCATCGAGACCTAGAATAAGCTCACCCGAAATAAGCAAAGAGGGTGATCGTTCATGTTCCATTCCCATCACCACATCCAAAACTCGAGGGTTACCCCAACCCTCAAGCGCCCTCGCATCCTCGAAAAGATAATAACAAGCCACCGTGATGTTAAAAGCACGCCTACACGCTAGAGCCGAAATATCGTAAGAACCGACCTGTGAGAATGTCCTAAAAAGCAACTCTAGGTCAATGCCATCTCTCCCAAAGAAAACCTTAGCCTCCTCCAATGAAGAAAGGTCCAAAAAATGACAAACCTGCTCTACATAAGCATCATCTCCCGAAGGCACACAGAGCAGAACCGAATTCCACCCACCTATAGCGTCTAGCTCTTCGCGGAGAGGACAAATTTTGCCCCCGGGGATAGCAAAAACATGGCCTTTTGAGTCCCAAAACTTAGAACACGCCAATAAGAAGTCATCTTGTATCTTGACTCGACTCAGCGCAACGATCATTGACAAACCGTCATTTGAACAAACCTCGGGGTCGCATTTCTTAAAATAACCTGCCCACTTGGTTAGGAGATTCCCGAAACCTCACATGACCCTAAATATGGATGTTCTAGTATGTCTAAAACGAGCACCTACAACCCGTATATATAGCCCTAATCCCACAACAATTAGGAAACAACAAAAATTTCCATAAACGGGGCTTGAACCGCCCAGGCCCAGGCGCCCAAGTCTCCAGCCGCCCGAGCCCAGGCGACCCGGAACCCTAAAGCCTTAGCCCATGTGCCTACCCCAAAACAGATAACCTCTCAAGCGCCCTAAAAATAGAGACGGTGATCCCGTATTGTCACCATAACTACCACCTGACATCTCGGACGTCGGGAACGACCTCCCAAAGTCACTAAAACCCTCTTCGGAGACCGAAATACCCATGCAAGAGCTACAGGAACGCCAGTTCACTCGTCAGACACACGAGACTTAGGCGTCTTTTCATTTTTTCTTTTAGAAGGATAAGCCACCCCACCTAGGCCTGTTGTAGCCTTTAACGGTTATTGTCAAGTCGCGTCTGTAGCCTAATAAGGCAATGTTATGAGTATGCAAAAAGTGGTCTAACGTTTTTTTTTCAAAAAGTTGCCTGGATTTTAATTTCGACCTCGTTATGAATATAAAAAAAACTATACTCATCTTCTAATACACTCGGTCAGAGCACGTTAATGCCTTACATCTCGCCCGTCTCGAGTCAAAACATTTTAATCGACATACTATCCGATCCGGTTCCCGGCTCAAACTAACGCATTTCAAAACATCCGAAAAGAACTGTTTTCGTACTCTCGTGAAACTCCAACGCATCCTAAACTAAGATCAAATCGCAAATAAATGAACGCGAAGTGATTACTTGTCAATCTAGTTAAACAATTCACCAAACGAAAACACAAGACTAATCCAACTAATTCAAACACTAAAAATCTTTAAAATATGCAAAACATAAAAATTCATACACAAATCGAGTTCATAAGACTAGGGAGGACCCCTAGAAGCCGCGCGAATGGCTATCACGACCTCACTAATGTTGTCGTCCAAACCTTGATTCTCTAAATCCAGAAGAGGAGACTCACTACCATCCATTCCCGACAACATGTCTAGGGTAACTGTCTCGGAAACTCCTCCAACTTCCTCGGCAGCACCCGTGACGCGACCCGTAGCCTCGGCCTCAGCCCCAGCCTCCCTTTCACTCTGATGCCTAGCCTCACCCTGCGCGGAGGTCTCGCCCTGAGACCGAGCGAACTGCTCCTTAAGTTGAGCAATCTCGTCGGCCCGAGATTGCAGGAGCTGTCGCGCCTCAGTCGCTTCCGCCTCAAGCTCGGTCACCCGAGTCTCCAACTACCCCACCATATCCGGGGTATCCTGCAGGTACACTTAAGCATTAGGAAAGCACACAAACAGCTCAGAAAGCCATTCTAGTCACGCAAACTCACCGATCGAGGTCCCGAAATGGCACGGGAAACCCTCGAGGCGTAGGCCCGGAAGCGGTTGGCGGCCTGCCACAACCGCCGATGGCAAGCTGATGAAACCTGAAAGGTGAAACCACGCAAATATGAGAAACCAATCCTAACCCTTAGAACCCGAACCCAAAACAAAAAACCAAAACTTACCCGGTATACCCGGTCACGCCACTCTATCCCAGCATCCATCCCCTCGGCAGAACACGGGGGGAGAGGCTCAGTGAAAGCTATCTCGGCCGCATCCACCCTAAGCAGCGTCAAGGGGAAGTTTGGGGGCCGAATAGCATCAGTCGGGTCGGCCAGCTGAGAGAGAAGCGAATCGGTCGGTCAGGGGCAAGTAAACACTAAACCATAAAACAAAATTTAGAACTAAAGATTAAACCCTTACCACGAGGCGGTGGCAAGCTAGCCGCTGGCTGACATGAGAGTGATAGGAGGCACCAGGCACCAGGAGTGCATCACCTCCTTCTCCATCCCTACCCTCGAGGACTTCTGTGGTGGTCGGTGGTCTAAACATGGTCCGGGGAGGATCAACCGGCACCCTAAGGTCGTCATATAAACATTGACGCACCAGCCGCTCGCTCAGATACCAAACCGGGCAAAACAATGCGGGAAGGAGCATCCTCCTATAGCTCTGAGGCCTCAACTCTGCAGCCACATACCCAGGCACGCCCTCATAACTGGTCCAAGGGCGGGCCACAAACTGCACAAACAAAATTAGCATTTCAACAACCCTAAACCCATGATAGACGCTAAATAAAGTGAGACATAAAGAGAAAACTTACATCCTCGAGGCCTAGCTGGTTAACCAGCACGTTCTCCGACGAGTAGTGGCTGATTGTACTCTTAGGCTAAGCCAGCTTCCACTCGATCTTCACTGGGAATCTCGTCGAATGAACCCGCACCATTTTAGGTGCCAAACAAGGGAAGTAGGAATAGATCCAAGCCTGCAAAATCCCAAAACACCTTTAACAAAACTAATACAAACTAAGTAGAACTCAAAATACAAAAACGGGAATAGCAACTAACCTCCAGTACAAGGCTTGGGCCCACGATGGGTAAAGCTGAGGCCGACTCCACCTCTAACAGCCTCACCATGACTTATAAGCAGCGAGTCATCTCCGCGAAAGCCGCGGTTACCCAAACAAAACGCCCCAGCTGATTTAGATTAGCCAGGAGAGGCAAAATCCTAGTACTGAACCTCTCGCCCTTGTTCGAAAAGTGGGTCGATCCTAGAAAATACCACAACCACAACCGGGCATCCTGCTCCGGCGTGTTGGGTACTCGACCCTCTAACACCACCACCTGCTCAAAGTGATCGGTGATATACGAACTCACCAAAGCATGAGGCATACTATAGGCCTCGCGCTCCAAACAATCCCTGATGAGGCCCCACACCTCATCACTATCCAACCTAGGGTCCTCAGCAGGCCACCTAATCCTCTCTGGACCCTAGGGCAAACCGGTGATTACCCCAAAATCCTCTAAAGTCATCCCGACCTCCCCGTAGGGCATGTGGAAGGTCGAGGTAGTATCATGAAAGCGATCTACCATCGCTCTAATCACCATAAGGTTGCACTTAGTCTTGCAACCCACCAACCAGACCCACTGCTCGACCACGGGACCTAGAGCGGTCCCAGCGATAATCCCTTTTGCCGCGGGGGTCAACTTCTGAGAATAAATCTCAAGGCATGTCCTAAAACCCGAGAAAGTCATCATCGGACCTGGGGGCTGCAAACCAAAGCAATACAAGTATAAACAAAACAAACTGAACCCAACCGAAACCAAATTTTAAAACCTAAAAAAAGGGCATAAGCTAAATACTCACCAGGCCATGCACAATGCGGTGAGAAACGTGTAGGTCAGGATAAAACAACAACTGGTGACCGTCCCAGCCCCGAGCCCACTCGGTATCCACGTAGCCAATCTCCTCATTCTCCAGCACGGGAACCGGAACATGAGCCCTCTTAGCAACCATCTTAGGAAGCCTACGCTTCCTCACCCTATCAAAGCCGGCCTCGTTTATGGCCTCCGGATCACGACGCTGAGATGAAATGCTCCGTCGTCTCCTACGAATCCCACGGGGAGTCCGTGAGCTCGTCCCGGCAGCCTCACCACTAGTACCAACTGAAGGAGCTCCTTCGGGACGCTCGGTATCACCTCTAGCTGCAAAACCAAATAAAACACGAAAAACCCATGCCTCAGGTCAAGCTAAAACAACTTAAACAGGTCAAAATAAGGTCAAAATTTCGGATAAAGATATTAAAATTCCGAAAGGGCCGCTAACACCCATTTTCGACCCCGATCACAATGGAAGTGGTTTTGGGAAAATCCGACATCGTTACGACACCTTTTGGTCCGTCGTAAGTCACACAAAATCTCACGAAAGGCCCTAGAGACCATTCTAGCCTATAAAAATCGTCAAAGGGTACACCCATATCTTCACAAACACTAATTGAGCAAGATTACGTAAGACATGTACGGGAATGTCCGGGAAAATGGTCTCTAACCCTAGCATTTCGAACTTATCACTATAGGGAGCCATTGCCGTACCTCGAAATTCCCTATTCAACTTGCAACTACCCTAACGAGCTCTAATCGACCCTAATTTAACAATGGGACTAAGCACAAGCATCGAAACTTAGCAAATTAAAAATACCCAAATCAATTTTCTAGGGTTTCAACAAAACAAACTCACAATCAACCAAATCAAGCAAAACCGACAATAAACGAGCCAAGAACACTTACCCGGAGTCGACATTCTCGCGTATGTCAGAAATTGAGACGGAAATCAGGTAGAAAAATCGAAAAGGCGATATAGGGGCGAAAGGGGTGACGCATTCGATTTTTTGGACGAATGAACGAATCGCCCCAGCTTTCGCTAACTTAAACAAACCCGACCCACAGAAACCCGACCGCCTCAGGTGACGCGCCTAAATCCTGAACCGCTTGGGGCTAAGCGCCTGAAGATTGGGGTGCAGATATACGCACGTCTGAACAGTCCAGCACAGACTAAGAAAGAAACAAACGAAATTTAACGTCCGATACACACGAAACATGCACCCTTTAAAACAAGCAAACTAACGATAACAAAGCAATTCCTAATTGATACCGATAAAGCACGCCCGTAACAAAAATGATAATAAAACAAGCATAAGAACCACGCTCAACGAGAACGCTGCACCCGAGCACGTAATAAAACGAACCAAACAAAGCCAATCTAAGCAAACTCCAAACAAATCCCAAATGCATGACAAATCTAAACAAAGCAAAGCAAACCTAAACAAAATAGGACAAACCAGCAAAATAAAAGCAACTTAACCAAAACAAATAAACAACAACAATTTTTGCCTAACGGGTCTTAGTTATCCGAGAGGCATTGGAGTCTTATACCTCCACAGCGAATTTTGCCTAACGGGTCTTAGTTATCCGAGAGGCATTAGAGTCTTATACCTCCACAATATTTTTTCCCTAACGGGTCTTAGTTATCCGGAAGGCATTGGAGTCTTATACCTCCACAACAATTTTAATTCGAGCGTAGACCGACGCCCTCGAAGGAGTCTTATACCTCCACAACAATTTTAATTCGAGCGGAGACTGACGCCCTCGAAGGAGTCTTATACCTCAACAACAATTTTAATTCGAGCGGAGACTAACGCCCTCGAAGGAGTCTTATACCTCCACAGCAATTTTATTTCGAGTGGAGACTAACGCCCTCGAAGGAGTCTTATACCTCCACAACAATTTTAATTCGAGTGGAGACCAACGCCCTCGAAGGAGTCTTATACCTCCACAACAATTTTAATTCGAGCGGAGACTAACGCCCTCAAACGAGTGTTATACCTCCACAACAATTTTAATTTGAGTGGAGACAGACGCCCTCAAATATTTTATCTTGTGTTATTTTGCACAAGGGATCATAGGCATCCCGAAGGCAGCTGTTCGAGTGGAGACTGACGCCCTCAAACATTTTATCTTGTTTTGTTTTGTCCAAGGAGTCATAGGCATCCTGAAGGCAGCTATTCGAGTGGAGACTGACGCCCTCGAATATTTCATATCGTTTCATTTTGTTCAAGGGGTCATTGGCATCCCGAAGGCAGCTGTTCGAGTGGAGACTGAGGCCCTCGAACATTTCATTTTATTATCGTGCCCAAGAGGTCATAAGCATCTCAAAAGGCATTTCATTGACTCTGAGGGGTCATAAGCATCTCGAAGACAAGTGTTCGAATGAAAGGTGGCACATCGAACATTTTCCCACACGCACGCTTAACGCGTCACACACACACGATAGATAAGCTCGGAAAGATTCTTAAGCATCCGAAAAGGCAAAACACACGAACATGCAGAACCTAGAGCAAGATGACAAGCACCGGCCTGGGCCCAAGCAAGCGACCACAAGCAAAGACGTCAGGTATGATTGATGACCTTTGGCTGGCGAGCCTCAACAGGTAGTCTAGCGGACTTAAAGCAACCCGACCGGACAGCCACTTGGTCGTAATCCTCGAATGACTTGGGTGGCTATACTTTGACTTTCGCCTTGTCCAAGCCTTAGTCAAAGTGGGGGCTTCTGTAGACACCCAGATTTGGACCTGGTGGCTGCAGAAGTGCCCAACAAACACCCGATGACGATCGGACTGCAACGCGACGCGGGTTCGCGATGTTTTAGATAGTTTTTCTAAAGAACGGATCAAAAAAATTAGTCGAAAAAATTAAACTAAAATCTTGCCTTATTCATGTCGTTACGGTCGCACAGACACTAATTAGAGTCAATTCTGACACCGCGACCCCGAGTCGGTCCCGAAACTCGAACCGAGTCAGCACCGCGCCAAGCGAACCCCGGGATGCACACCCGAGGCCCACTAAACATCACCGCGCTAGGTCAAAACCGGGGAAGACTTCATCCCCAAGCTTTGTATTATACACCCACCTCTCGGTTTTAGAAAGTATCAAAATTGTATCTCCAAAACTCCGAGCACCTCACCTTGCGCGCTTGTGTCTTCCCGCGCCTAAACCCAGGCGCCTGATTTCTGGTGCGCCTGGGCTCAGGCGCCTATCCGGGTGACGAGGACCGAAAAACACCTATAAATACCCCCTTCCACCCCTCATTTTGACACACAATTTCCAATTCTCTCTTCCCTCTTCACTCGTAAAGTGTTTCTCGCTAAGGGCTCGCACTCCGACACCCGAGGCAAACGATCCACTCGATCGTAGTTCCGATAAAGCGACATCGACGCTAATCCTCACCTTCGAGCACTCCACTCCATCCCGAGGTGCCTGTGTTGGACTAGCCATTCATAGTCTAGCAACGAAGTTCTACCGAATTAGCCGCAGAACCAGCCAGTAGTAGCGGAGCTCTGCCGGAATAGCCGCAGGAAGGGCCAACGATAACGGAACTCTGCCGAAATCGCCGGGCAAGCTAGGAGGATCCGCCTTTGAAGTCGAGTCGTCACTTGGTTGTCATCTAAACAAAAACTTTCATTCTCGCACCTTTATTATTCTGCACTACGATAATCTCAAACGTGGACGATAGGTCCACTACCCTTACTAAAACACATAACGTCCCAACTTCAACCGCAAACACTAAAATACACTAAATAGACCCAAGTAATTCCGAGATCCATTCTCAACTATCTATGCATCGTGTCCCGTTTAGTGTATACTCCGAGGGTGCAACTCCTCACAATGTGATTTACTTACATTCGCATTTACAGTTTTTCGTATGATTTATTGCTTTCATGACTTAATAATCGCATGCTAAATCACCTAACACGAAATTCAAAACTTAAACAATCTAAAAATGAACAAAGTGATGGTCGGGTTCCACATTAGTCCCGGTGCTCACCTTGCTAGGTTCGATGCAACCCTACTAATACCGAACCGACGCATCTTAAGCAGCATACCAGGTAAGGTATATCACGTGAATGACTAATATCCGTATAATCACGTTAAAGCAGACTTGCTAATACCTATAATATTAGTACTCTCTATTCTCCTACATGCATCTTTTCATGGCCTGCCTGTCACGTGAAATCGCATGCAAAGAATGTAAACACAACTACTTCGACGACAAAACTTACTTGTCCTTAAACAACCGACATAACAAAAGGTATAGGGTGAAAACAATGGATGTTACAGTACTTCCGCCACAACAAAAGAACAAAGTTATCAGCCCACTGATTGATTAGTAGAGGCCGCTATAGTGCGGGCAGGATTGGGTGCTGATGTCTATTGGACGTCGGCTTACCATTACGTACCCTCACCTCTTACTTAGAATCGACGGTTTCCGGATGTCCGAAACTATTGGCAATGACAGTCATTCTAGGCATGGAGTGCTTAAGGGTACAAGTCTTTATCTTTAGGTCCCGTGCCCATCAACTTTGAGCCGGCATGTAACACCCACTATTTTCCTAGTGCCGTTAATTATTCTGTTGTGACTCCGTCATGACTCTATGTCAATTTCGTCTTCTATTTCCTTCATCTTTCTGAATTCTTATTATTTTTTTTGAGGTAAATAATATTTATTTTTATTTTAAAAGATTTTAATTCTTGTAAACCTATTTATTTGATTTTCATTGTAAACTATTTATTTTTGCGCGTGAAGTTCTATTTTTCTACGAACTAACGTTTTAAGCTTGGAATTCAGTTATTTATTATTCCTAAATATCAAAACACGTTTATATGATATTTCCAACCAAGAAATATTTTTATTTAAGAATATTTTACCTTCAATGATTTTATTACGAAGTTTCGTAAATAATTATTTTCCAACGCGCGGTTTACTCGAACTGATATGAAATACCTTTAACAATTTTACGACTCATCTTTTTATCAACTTAGAAATTATTTAGGACATTTTTCCCATGTTTTGGACCGTGACACACCCATGTCACATTTTTATACTACAACTTTGTATACATTTCATTTTATGATGTTTAAGCCTTAGATATTTTCTTTTTCTCACCCATTTATTTTTGGCCTTAAACACAAACTCTTCACACTCCCTTCTTCACTCATTTTGGCTGATTTGTGCATGTATTATGACATAGTTTTCATCAAAATTAACTTATCATTTATGCTATAGAAAACCATCAACTTTCTTATCATTCATTTTACAAAAAATTAAACAACAGTTCCTCCCTTTTTCTCTCTTGGCTGTGATTTTCCAGCAGCTTTTCTAGCCAAATTTTGTCTCAAATCGAGTCTCGATCATTTCGTCTTCATCTCCTAAGTAATCGTCATTCCAATCCCTTCGTTAAGGTAATAATCGATGTTGTTTTCGATCGTTATTTTCCTTGATTTTCTTAGTTTTCTCATGTTATTTTTCCACCATGCTTTTCTTGTGTTGATTTTTGAATGATCCCGAAGCCAACGAATTTATAATCGACTCGAATTTGGGTTAGAGGTAACGTCGATGTTACTCGGTATTTCATGATTTTAATTGTGTATTTGCATGTATAAATTTTATATTTCATTTTTGACAATATATGTATGTCTTATAATCTGGAAAATTTTTAAAAGTTGAAAATTTGCATGTTTCGATATTTTTATCGCTTTTACGAGATTAACGATTAAATTGTTATATTAATTTGTAAAATCATAATAATCGGCCTAAACATGTAATATATGTTTATATTCTGGAAAAATGTTGTTTTTGATGATTTTTAATAATTTAGTATTTTTCTGATATTTTTGATATCGTTTATTAAATTATTACCGTTATCAGACAAAAACGATTAAAAGCCAATTTTTAGTTCTAGTACCTAAACATTTTATTTTAATCTGATTTTTGACGTGGTGAAACTTTCTGATGAAATAGAATTTTATGAAGTTTTTCATAATTTTTCAGAATTGTTAAGTGGATGAATTAATTTATCACTTTAAATCATCGTTTATCGTTAAAACCGTGTTTGTCGTTTAAATTCTCGATTTCTGGTCTTTGGTTTAAATCTGGAAAAATTATGATTCTGATGATTTCTTAATAAAATGTATTTTTATGATTTTTAGTGCTTTAATAAAATGTTAGGAACGATAAGTTTTATTAATGGAATTGTTAATTGTGAAAACGGGTTTTAAAAACGGTTTTGATGGGGTTTATTAAAGCTGGAATTTTTAGAAATCTGGAAAATTAGTATTTTCTGGAAAATCATGATTTTTAATCTTAATAATAATTTTTGGATATTAATACTTAAATCGTTTTGTAATTACTATTTTTATTAATCGTTATTGTCGAGATTAGACGATTAACGAGAAAACGCTTTAAAAACCGAGTTTTAGGATTCTGGAAAATTTTCTTTTCTGGACAGAATGTCCATAAATATATTTTAACTATTTTACGTAATTTTTTTACTATTTATTAAAGTCTTTAATTTATAAGTATTGATTTTTGGACAAATTACGATTTATCGTTAAAATGCTTCGTCTTACCTAAAAGATTTAATTTTCCAGTTATTTTGAAAATATTTAAATCTGAAACATTAAGAGTTAAATCATCCCTTAACATATTCAAAATATATTCAATGGTTTAATTAAATAAAAGACGTTGAAAGATTTAATTTGACATTTGCCGTAAAATCCTATTTGTAATTGTATTGTCGTAACTAATAATAATTAGAGAATTTTAGCTTTGTAAATTTTGAAAACACCCTGATTAGTATTATTAAAAATTTTAAGACATTTTTAATCATTTTATACACTTGTACGATATTTCAATAACTTCATAAACTCAAATGTTCTTACTTTAATATTAATATCGTTAAGGCCGAAAGTATTAGTTTTATAAATCTATATCGTTTACTAAAAATGTGGTATTAGTATGAACTAATATTTTCACTATTTTGATATAATGCTATTTTTAGTAATGTTTCTAAAAATAGAAGTTTCCTAAAATAGAAAGTTTCCTCTTTTAGAATATAAATGTTTACTTCTTTTATCCTCATATTATTTATATTGATTATATCTTTTGAATATCGATAATGGCTTTGTTTTGGAGATATGGAATAAGCACAAGTGTGAGGTTAGAGTAATATATTCTAGGGTTTACGGTTTTGCCATCAACTATAAGGCTAGTGTATCAGGAATCGGTACATTGGTTGTTGAACCGGGTGACAGGTATTCCGGGAGTTTTGTACATTTTGACCTTAAGTTTAGGCCTCGCAGCAAGTCGCCGTCATAAGTTGAACTGAGTGACAGGTAATGCCAGGAGGGGTGTGCATTATCTTAAACTAGGGCCACGCATTTATAAGTCGCCGCTCTATTATGGTTGAGTAGCCTAGTTAGAGACTGAAGTTTAATTTGTTTGAACTAAGTTCTCGAAGCTAGTCTTTAGTATTCTCCTAGTGAAAGTCTAGCCGTCTACACTAATCCTATCCATAACGCCATTTTGGATATTTTTATTATTATCGATATAATTTGGTTGCAGGTTGGCAAATGTTTTATGTTTTCTTCGGAAAACTCATTTTTATTATATTGTTTTGATACGTGAAATTTTTCACTGAAAGTTTATTTTTATTATAATGTGTTTTACTTTTTTCCATTTTTACTATTTTTCTATAATAGTAATTACAGTTTTAAAATTCTGTTATACGGCTGGGAGAACGTTGACGTTGCTCCCCACTGATTGTGGCTGTTATGTTTTAAACATGGCAGGTATATGTGTTTTTCTTCGGGTGGGCTAGCGAGCAGTTATGGATCTTGCTTGTTTTAATCAGATCACTGTATTATGGATTGTTAAAACCCTTTTTATGAATTTTATTTATTTGTTTATTTTGTAGCCATTTTTATTTTATGGCTTATGTATTGACTTACCATTTTTATTTAATCAAAACATAGCTACAGTGTGTTATAATCCCACTTCTACAGTGTTTCCACCACTGTATTGCGTTAGAATTTCTAGGGAATTACAGTTGGTATCAAAGCATCACTGCTCCCAACGCTTACACCTGAAATTAGGGAAAATACCAGTAAATTTTTTAAACAGTAAATAAAAATATTATTATAGATGGGTAGAAACAAATAATGACTTAACTGTTAAGATTATCTGTTTCTGAACTCAATGATTAGCATTGAATATTTGTTGCTTTTGTGGGAAGATGACGAATGAACAAGATATTGATAGGATGACGCTCCAGATCGGGACAAGACCTACTTAGAACTCTCAACGCCTGCTGACTCGAGTGGACAACTTGGTGCTCCAAGAAAGATGCCGATGGTGATTTTTAGCTCCAGTTCAGTTTACTTAAGCTACATGCCAGATGATCAAGAGTAGATTCCTGTTCCATGATGTCGCAGTAGATCGAGATGGAGCGACCGAACGTGCTCGTTCCTCTACAAGAAGATGAAGTAAGCCATTTGGATCCCGCGTGAACTCTGGAGGCCCGAAGATTCTCCTCTGGTTCAAGAAATTAGTAATATAGTATCATCGACTCTTTTCTTCCTTCCTCTACTTCTTCTAATTCTTCTCTTTTATATTCTCTTCTTCAACCGCTTGGTGAATCCTTGTTATATTCTTCTACTCTACCATCTTTCTCTTGAGATTCTTTGGCTAGACCGATTTCCGTCTCAGTGAACCCCGTGAAAGGATATAGATGTTTGACGTTTAGTAAACCCTTGTTACCTATGGCTTGAGAGTTGTGAGTTATACCTTGTTATCTATCTTAGTAAGCTTTTGAAAATCGATTTGAATGATAAATTGTCAATTAATGGAATTAGGTTGGTACTTTAGACTCTGAACCTTGGGTTATAGGTTACTTGATTATTTGGAGGACTTAGAGCTGAATATATTTTGGGGTAGTAAGAGTATATCGTATTTGATGGATACCTAGTACCTAATTTAACCTAGAACCGAACCAAGTGTAGCTAATAATAGAATTTTGGGATTCCTACCTAAATGTTATTTGATGGATGCATCGGGAATATTTGGGATCATAGAGTACTGTTTAAATTGTTAACCTGAGTGTTGTGGTACCATCGAAGGTTTTCATTAATACCGTTAGAAATTTTGGTTAACATAGATTACACGTGTTTCTTAAGGATTAGATCGTTAATCGTTGGTTAAGGTTGTAACCTATGAACTTTGGAGTTGAGTGATCTAAATTGAATAAATTGTTGTTAACCTTGAAAAGGAGAAACATATTGCCATTAGAGGTTGGATTTATCGCGTTGTTTTGAGGAACACTTTGATGTCAATCATCTTAATGGATTTATAGTTCAGAACCTTAGACCAACGAGATTGTGGCTTCGTTGAGTTATTAAATATTTTGTGGTTGCACCATTACGATTAGAAATTTGATGGACTTCTTAGAAACATTAATCGAATGATGTGTTTGAAGATGTGAGTGTTTGCGCCATTACCTATAGGTTTGAGCGTGTTTGGGGATTTATTGTACTTCCCCAACTTCTGTACTTGTGGTATTATAAATATGTTGGTAATCATTTTTGAGGATTTCGTGTCCGAACTTTGTTAATTGGTGAGTTTTATTTAGTCTTCCTTACTCGAGAAATTTGAAGTATACCTCGAGTTCAGACCTTATGAGCTTTAAATTTATGAACCTTAGTGATTACGAGTTAGGGTATGTTTTGATAACCGTTGGAATCTTAATTAAAGGATTAGTCTAAATCATTTGTGGATTCTTACTATACTAATTGAAAGATTGTATAAGTATGTAAGACTTAATTTTGGAGGTTGTAGATTGAGTAGGACCACCCTGTACTGATATTGGACTTAGCGTTATTTGATGGGAATTAGGAACCCGTGTTTGTGGAAGTCGTGCTAGGAATCTCGAGATGATTAATTTCTTCCATAATCCTTGAGAGCTCTTTTTGATTCTCAACTCCGTCTTCCTTTCTGCTTCTCTTGAATTCTGTTACGGTAACTCCTGTCAGTCCCTTCAACCTTTGTCGATTTTGAAAGCTCTTATTTTTAATTTATTTATCCTTGTTCTATTTACCCGTTAATTATTTTTCGAACTCCCTATTTTATAAAAAGTTTGACTACTTTAAAAAAAAAATGGATTATCGTAAAATTTTAACATTTTGAGTTATAATTTCTAATTGTGAATTTGCCCGTTTTGTAAAAAGCTTGACTAATTTAAAATTTTTGATTTTCATGAAATTTTAACATTTTGAAGCATAATTTCAAATTTTAAAACTCCTCATTTTGTAAAAACTTTGAGCAATTTAACATTTTGGGTTATCGTGAAATTTAACATTTTTATTTATTTATATTTTAAGAACTATATACTTCACTTTGTTTTATCTTTGGTTGATATTTATATTTAGATCTATTTCAAAATGCCTCAATAATTTATTTTAAATTATTTCAAAATTATTTTAAAATTTTGATTTTCAAGCGATTAAAATTTTATGAAGACTTTTATATTTCCAAGTACTTCAATTTGTATAGGATTGTTATGTAAAACGTTTTAACATTGTCGAAATTATTTTGTATGTTCAAGTTTGATAACATTTTTGAAAACTTTCATAATTACTTTGATAACATTTTCGAAATTTTAATGTTTTGAAAATTGATTTTCATTTTATTGTTGGTGGACTTTTGAATCTGTTATTGAAAATGTTTGACGGCTGGTGCGATTTTTACTAACTACAAAATTTGATTTCTCCAAACTAAATTTTGTTTCATCAAAAAAAAGGAATAATATCGAATTTCTTAATCAAAATATTTTACTTTTGTTTTAAAAATATTTTGGTTATCCTATTTCCTTCGAGTTTGTTTACAAATGTTATTTGATGTCATTATTTTACCAAATAACTTTACTTTACGATTTCACTAATTAAAAAAAATAATTTAAACTCCGGGTAGCTTAGCCCAATTCCTCTCGGAATAAATATTTGCATTTGATTTCATATCACTTTAAAAGTTGTAAAATTTTATTTTTCAGCAAAATTTTTATGCGAGATTTGTATCCTCACCTTTTCGAGTGGGGTAATCTTGTTTTCTTTCTGCTTATTCTTAGTTTCGAGGACGAAACTTTGTTTTAGTGGGGAGTATTGTAACACCCACTATTTTCCTAGTGCGTTAATTATTCTGTTGTGACTCCATCATGACTCTATGTCAATTTCATCTTCTATTTCCTTCATCTTTCTGAATTCTTATTATTTTTTTTGAGGTAAATAATATTTATTTTTATTTTAAAAGATTTTAATTCTTGTAAACCTATTTATTTGATTTTCATTGTAAACTCTTTATTTTTGCGCGTGAAGTTCCATTTTTCTACGAACTAACGTTTTAAGCTTGGAATTCAGTTATTTATTTTTCCTAAATATCAAAACACGTTTATATGATATTTCCAACTAAGAAATATTTTTATTTAAGAATATTTGACCTTTAATGATTTTATTACGAAGTTTCGTAAATAATTATTTTCCAACGCGCGGTTTACTCGAACTGATTTGAAATACCTTTAACAATTTTACGATTCATCTTTTTATCAACTTAAAAATTATTTGGGACATTTTCCCCATGTTTTGAACCGTGACACACCCATGTCACATTTTTATACTACAACTTTGTATACATTTCATTTTATGATGTTTAAGCCTTAGATATTTTCTTTTTTTCACCCATTTATTTTTGGCCTTAAACACAAACTCTTCACACTCCCTTCCTCTCTCATTTTGGCTGATTTGTGCATGTATTATGACATAGTTTTCATCAAAATTAACTTATCATTTATGCTTTAGAAAACCATCCACTTTCTTATCATTCATTTTACAAAAAATTAAACAACATTTCCTCCCTTTTTCTCTCTTGGCTGAGATTTTCCAGCAGCTTTTCTAGCCAAATTTTGTCTCAAATCGAGTCTCGATCGTCTCGTTTTCATCTCCTAAGTAATCGTCATTCCGATCCCTTCGTTAAGGTAATAATCGATGTTGTTTTCGATCGTTATTTTCCTTGATTTTCTTAGTTTTCTCATGGTATTTTTCCACCATGCTTTTCTTGTGTTGATTTTTGAATGATCCCGAAGCCAACGAATTTATAATCGACTCGAATTTGGGTTAGAGGTAACGTCGATGTTACTCGGTATTTCATGATTTTAATTGTGTATTTGCATGTATAAATTTTATATTTCATTTTTGACAATATATGTATGTCTTATAATCTGGAAAATTTGTAAAAGTTGAAAATTTGCATGTTTCGATATTTTTATCGCTTTTACAAGATTAACGATTAAATTGTTATATTAATTTGTAAAATCGTAATAATCGGCCTAAACATGTAATATATGTTTATATTCTGGAAAAATGTTGTTTTTGATGATTTTTAATAATTTAGTATTTTTCTGATATTTTTGATATCGATTATTGAATTATTACCGTTATCAGACAAAAACGATTAAAAGCCAATTTTTAGTTCTAGTACCTAAACATTTTATTTTAATCTGATTTTTGAGGTGGTAAAACTTTCTGATGAAATAGAATTTTCTGATGTTTTTCATAATTTTTCAGAATTGTTAAGTGGATGAATTAATTTATCACTTTAAATCATCGTTTATCGTTAAAACCGTGTTTGTCGTTTAAATTCTCGATTTCTGGTCTTTGGTTTAAATCTGGAAAAATTATGATTCTGATGGTTTCTTAATAAAATGTATTTTTATGATTTTTAGTGCTTTAATAAAATGTTAGGAACGATAAGTTTTATTAATGGAATCGTTAATTGTGAAAACGGGTTTTAAAGACGGTTTTGATGGGGTTTATTAAAGCTGGAATTTTTAGAAATCTGGAAAATTGTATTTTCTGGAAAATCATGATTTTTAATCTTAATAATAATTTTTGGATATTAATACTTAAATCGTTTTGTAATTACTATTTTTATTAATCGTTATTGTCGAGATTAGACGATTAACGAGAAAACGCTTTAAAAACCGAGTTTTAGGATTCTGGAAAATTTTCTTTTCTGGACAGAATGTCCATAAATATATTTTAACTATTTTACGTAATTTTTTTACTATTTATTAAAGTCTTTAATTTATAAGTATTGATTTTTGGACAAATTACGATTTATCGTTAAAATGCTTCGTCTTATCTAAAAGATTTAATTTTCCAGCTATTTTGAAAATATTTAAATCTGAAACATTAAGAGTTAAATCATCCCTTAACATATTCAAAATATATTCAATGGTTTAATTAAATAAAAGACGTTAAAAGATTTAATTTGACATTTGCCGTAAAATCCTATTTGTAATTGTATTGTCGTAACTAATAATAATTAGAGAATTTTAGCTTTGTAAATTTTGAAAACACCCTGATTAGTATTATTAAAAATTTTAAGACATTTTTAATCATTTTATACACTTGTACGATATTTCAATAACTTCATAAACTCAAATGTTCTTACTTTAATATTAATATCGTTAAGGCCGAAGGTATTAGTTTTATAAATCTATATCGTTTACTAAAAATGTGGTATTAGTATGAACTAATATTTTCACTATTTTGATATAATGCTATTTTTAGTAAAGTTTCTAAAAAAAGAAGTTTCCTAAAATAGAAAGTTTCCTCTTTTAGAATATAAATGTTTACTTCTTTTATCCTCATATTATTTATATTGATTATATCTTTTGAATATCGATAATGGCTTTGTTTTGGAGTTATGGAATAAGGACAAGTGTGAGGTTAGAGTAATATATTCTAGGGTTTACGGTTTTGCCATCAACTATAAGGCTAGTGTATCAGGAATCGGTACATTGGTTGTTGAACCGGGTGACAGGTATCCCGAGAGTTTTGTACATTTTGACCTTAAGCTTAGGCCTCGCAGTAAGTCGCCGTCATAAGTTGAACTGGGTGACAGGTAATCCCAGGAGGGATGTGCATTATCTTAAACTAGGGTCACGCATTTATAAGTCGCCGCTCTATTATGGTTGAGTAGCCTAGTTAGAGACTGAAGTTTAATTTGTTTGAACTAAGTTCTCAAAGCTAGTTTTTAGTATTCTTCTAGTGAAAGTCTAGCCGTCTACACTACTCCTATCCATAACGCCATTTTGAATATTTTTATTATTATCGATATAATTTGGTTGCAGGTTGGCAAATGTTTTATGTTTTCTTCGAAAAACTCATTTTTATTATATTGTTTTGATACGTGTGTTTTTTATTATAATGTGTTTTTACTGTTTTCCATTTTTACTATTTTTCTATAATAGTAATTACAGTTTTAAAATCCTGTTAAGAACGTTGACGTTGCTCCCCACTGATTGTGGCTGTTATGTTTTAAACATGGCAGGTATATGTGTTTTTCTTCGGGTGGGCTAGCGAGCAGTTATGGATCCTGCTTGTTTTAATCAGATCACTGTATTATGGATTGTGAAAACCCTTTTTATGGATTTTATTTGTTTATTTATTTTGTAGCCATTTTTATTTTATGGCTTATGTATTGACTTACCATTTTTATTTAATCAAAACATAGCTACAGTGTGTTATAATCCCACTTCTACAGTGTTTCCGCCACTGTATTGCGTTAGAATTTCTAAGGGATTACACGGCTAAGGATTAAAGTTGACTTGAACGGTTTCCGAGTCCCCATAATTGACTCGGTGGCGAATCCACAAATCGGCAACGAATTCAGTTCACCAAAAAGGTCGCCTTACCAAACATGTCGGCCTTTAAACATTTACAACCACGACTCGATCGATTCCAAATGGAAACACGGGTGCCCGCACCCGTTTAGTACAAGTCCTGATCGTCATCCGAATGGAGGTCCAAAACATCGCCCCGTACGCGAGATCGGACCGGCCTCCGACCGGGAGGGGGCCGCGTGGGTGGCCGCCGCCATTCATTGAAAAACCGGGTCGGTCCCGCGTAGGCGCGCGCGGGGCGCCGTGCGATGCGGGCGGACGTCCACAGATACCAAGGGGCCACTTCTTTCACTACTATGCCCTAGCTGCAACTCGCAGCATTTTTGACGCACAGTTAATCTACTAGATGCCCCGTCCAAGAAGAATACTACACCTCGGGTACTCACTGATATAAGTACTACCTATACATATGCCTTACAAAGGCTATTATCAAAGGGCCTAATCCAACCGATAGGCCCGACTCCTGAAGTCCCGGTCGAGCGACGTTCCAAAAGCTATAATGCCCAAGCCTATTGCCAATACCACCGAGGCAATGGGCATGATACCGAAAAATGTTGGAAGCTGAAGCATCTGATCCAGGACTTGATCGAGAGTGGTAGCATCCCGTTACCCGGAGACAAACCGAGTAACAAAGACAACCCCTTCAGCTCCCACGCCATTTTTGCGGAGAGGTGATTGACTGCTCACACCTTATCTCTCCATTTATCCCGTAAGTGAACGGGATCTGGTTTGATGACGAGGACGATGTGTATCTCGCCAAAGGGAAAGCTGTCCCCATTACTCCCGATGAGATCCGGAAGGCTAAGTCAAAGGTCTTAGCCAGTAACCACCTTGGTCGTCCCTATCAAGCTACTAGCTCTAGGGACACCCCTATCCCGATAACCGTCACTGAGCCAGTCAGAACAGAAGTCGCCCCTGAAGAGCCGACCGCTGAAATGACTCATGTGAAGCAACTGAAGAAGACCCGAGTTGACCTCTCTATATGGCAACTCCTGGTTAGCTCAGAAGAACATTGAGAGGCGCTCACTAAGGCCCCCTATCAAGTCAAGATCGACTCCTTGGCTACCCCTGCTGAAATGGTAGCCGCAGTCTTGCCCCACTTAAAGGGAAAAGATGAGAAAGAAGGCCTACTAATCACCTTCTCTGAAGCCGACCTACCACCGTTCGGGGTTACCCACAACCTAGCCCTCTACATTATGGTGGTTTGCCGCGGGAAATATCTCCCAATGACCCTAATCGATGACGGGTCCGCAGTCAACGTCCTTCCCTTAAGGACCGCCAAAGTCGTCGGCATTATTGAGGCCGATTATATTCCAACTACTCAAACCAACCAGGCTTTTGCTGGGAGCCCAAAGTCGGTAGCTGGGGCCATAAAACTGACCATCATAACGGGCCCAATAGAAAAGGAGCTGGAATTCCAGGTGATCGACGTCACCTCTTCCTTCAACTTGCTCCTAGGGAGGCCATGGATCCACGTCGTCAAGGCGGTATCCTCCACCCTTCACTGGAAAATTATGTTGCCCCTACACGATAGTGTCATAACCTTGGAGGCGACCCCTATGACTGTGGCTAGCTGCAATGCCACGGGCCGCTCGGACCTTTGGGGGTTCGATTTTGTGGGGATGATCGAGGAGGAGTACCTTTTCAGGCCCTACTTCACAACTAGCATCGACATGATGCTACAAAATCTGGGGTACTTTCCGGGGACTACCTCTCGACCTAATCTTCCAGCTGGGAAGATTATCGAGGTCGTTAAAGATGAAGACTCTCACTTTGACCTCGGTTATGCTACGACTCTGGGCAACGTTGTCCGAGCAGGAATTGAAAAGACTACCAACATCATTAAGGGTATCTACTTAAGCCCTTATAGCCCACGGCTGACTGACTACTTTGTCACGCCGGTATTCGGGTTGGTCTGTACCAACCCAACGCTATGCACCCTGGGACCCACTTGGCCCAGGACTGCAACTATATCACGGATGATGTGTTCGCCGTCATCCAGTCTGATGATGTCAACAATGCTGAGCCCGCAGTAGGGATACTTTTCGAGGAAGAAACCATAGCCCCGACTCCGAAGGAAGACCTGGTCAACCTTATTCTCCGCAGCAATAGGTTTGACCCAACTAAGTTGATCTCGGATGTTGGCTCCGAGACAAGAAGCAGGGCCTGGAGGAAGACTGTCAAGTGGACTGACAGTCAAGGAAGGACTTACAAGCTGATCATCGAGAAGGAGACATGCCTGAGTTTGAGTCTGAGTCCGAGTCGGAGTTTGAGTCAAATTCTGAGGTCGAGTCTAGGGGGTCCAGTGCTAGAGTTACTCCAGTAACCCCCCTCTCTTTACTTACTCCCACTGCTGGTGCTTCGGGGACTGTCCCGAGCACCTTACCTATCCCGCCACTGACCAACGATCAGATGCCTGCCCTAAACACATAAACAAACAAACAAACAAAAGGTTGCACCCAAAAAGAAACAAATACCGCTTCCCTCTAAAAAGCGGTGTAAGAAGCACTGGTTTAGGACTTAAGGCAAGTGACAACGTTCCCAAGCTAGCAATACAAACCAAAATGGACAAAACCCTAATAGTATGACGACATAGCAACAAAAACGTTGGTAACTTACCCAGGTTCCTCCTTGCTTTCTAAGAACGTACTACGGGACGATCGGCGGGATGGAAAAGGGATGAACCACGGTGTTAGTCGACAGTGTAGGTAAGTGAGACCCTGCCCCCTTTTGCGATGTGCCAAGAGGGTCGTCCCATGCCCAAAACCGCCCAACTAGTCCAAGTAAAAAGATGGATAAGGTTTGCAAAATGAGGGAAGATCGATCATTACCGCTATCATCCTTCCTAGGGACTCGGGTTTTGGTAGGCTCTTCACGTTAGCGATCGGGAAAAAGGCTTATTTTGAGAGGGTGAGAATCTTTTTGTGAGACGGTTTTCTTTTGCATTTTCTTTCTTTTGCATTTTTGCTTTGTGTGTTGCTATGCCATTTCCTTTTCATCTTTTGTATTTTCTTTTTGGCTTTTTGTGCCTTTTCTTTTTCTTCAATCTTTTCTTTCTTTCATTTTCTTTCATTTTCTTTTCTTTGCCCTTTTGGCTAGATTTGAGTTGTAGGCATTTCTTTTTGAAACGAAGAAAGAGATTTCAACAATTTGCAACTTTATTTCGTGGATATGTGTAGAAGGTAGGGGAATGGGTAAGTCGGGACGGGCCCTTCCCTTCAAACCCACAAAAAGGTGGAGAACTTGGACTAATCAAACAATTTCAAACACGGTCACCTAAGGGACGGGACTCGGCAACCAAGGCCTTTTCACACCGTGGGTGGTCATAATGGTCAAAATGCAAATCCCGTAGTAAATCCCTGGTAAGCTAGGTGGACTCAAGGTAAGAAACCAACGAAATCATTGATTTAGGGTCATTCTACTAGATTAAAGTCCAAGACTCGACTCATGTTACACTAGTACAAAAATCACTTGTGGCTTCGGTTAAAAAGGACATATGGCTTCAGTTATATAGGCGTTGTAAATCAAGGTGTAGCATTAAGTCTATGAGTTGTGGCTTCGGTTATGAACCGAAGCCAAAAGCCTGTAAAAGGCTTCGGTTGATAAGATTAACCGTAGCCAAAAGTTTTTTTTGGTTTCAGTTGTCTGTAAGAACCGAATAAAATAATTGATAAAAGGCTTCGGTTGATTACTATAACCGAAGCTAAAAATACATTAAAGGCTTCGGCTCTTCATAAATATCCGAAGCCATATCTTAGTTAAAAAATCAAAAAAAAAATCCAATAATTCCAAATGAAATTAATATTAGAAACCACCAAAAAAAATCTGTACATTATTCAAAACAATACCACCTACAAAATAGCTAGCTACCAAAACGATAACCACCTAAAAAAGAACCAAATACTTTATATTCCGTATTACTTATGAAAAGTAATATTAATAACCAACAAAACTATTTCTACATTATCCAAAACTACAACATCAAATTGTATCCCCTGAAAACTAACAAAATACATAAAACAAATTGCCTTAATATCTTCAATAATAACATGCATTCCACTATTCTTCCATCGTCAACTAGATCATAACTTTGAGTTATATTATATCATTGTTAAAAAACAGTTTGTTGTGCTCCAGCAACTGAATGCCATCTTTCATTTGGTCTCCCAAGCCTGAAAACGAATCAGTGTTTGACGAGGTACTTTTTTGAAGGGCAAGTAGTTAACAATAAGTCTAGTGAAAAGGCAACCTGAATATATGTGTTATGTAATGACACACATTCAAACTGAGTAACATGTGTCAAAGTGTTTTCTTTGGAATATATAAAGTGACTAAGTCATCAAACAAACAAATACGAGGTAATTAAAGTTATTGAACTGAGATCGTTAGGAAAATCAATAATAGAAATCTACATACCTGAATGGCTGATTATTGTGCTCAAGACATTAATTAGAGCTAGCAGCAGGCATTTCAATAATTCAAACCTCTGAACACTAGCTTGTCCAAGTTAATTGAAATGCGCTCTCTCATTTTTACTAGACAATGAAAATGTGAGCAGTTGACCATAATGATAGAACAGTACCAATTGAACTAACTTATTTTTGGAAATCCGTGAATGGTATGCTTTATGACGTGTTTCATACAACACATGCATGTTAGATACCATGTAAACATAATCAATATAGGTTCCGGAATAATCCCGAATATACACTTATTTCATAATTCTGTCTGTCGCATATAAAAAGAATATCAGTAATATCTTTAGCTCATTTGCAGTTGAACTCCCTGGTATATTTTCCATGTAAGTCTGTATGATATAGGTGAAAATCCAAAAACCAAATAACCCAAAATGCTACGATGTCCTCTAGTTGTGAAATTGCACACAAAAAATGTTAAACACAAATATCCAACCTAGATTCACTGAACCAGTTGCAGACGTCATAAGATTCCGAGCAATAAAAATCTCCAGCAGGTCTTGGTCTCTTAAACATAAGACTATAGAAGCAACATACAACTAATCCATCTCACCAGATTTAAGTGGCCTATGCTTGATTGAATCCCAAAAAGTAAATTTGTGTCATAGTCTATATGTCATGGGCTGAAAAATGAATATAGGAGTTTTTAGTTCTTATCTCTACTAGTAAAGCTCCTCGACATTAGTCCGCTTTAAAAAGAAGGTGAAGATGTGTCAAACATACCTCGGTACTTAAAAAGTACTATAGAATTAACAAAGCAGTACCAATTCTCGAGAAATATAGTAAAATGACACTAATTACACTAGACTCGACTAATAAGCGAAATAAACACAAAGCGTCTAAATTCTAACAAATCGGTTAAATGTGGGACAAAATAGGTAAGAAAAGATTTATCAGTTACTATGCACAGTAAAACAACTCGAAACGGTTTATGTGGAACTTATAACAGTTACGATTTCACTATCAATAGTAAATGTGAAGCTGTAGTGTATGAAAAAGTTCCACATTCCTGATACTAAGACATGATAATGTTACTCCACATTTACTAGATTTATTTATTGATTTACCATCACCACACCTTTTATTTTATTCAATTACTATGCAGCAAATGGAAAAGCATATGAAATCCACTAACTACTACTCGTACTCTAATACAAATGAAAACCTTTTTAGGAGTGATATAGCAACCTGCAGGTCAATAATCATCAAAAGAGCTCAACAAAAAAAATCAGTACAATGTTATCTAAGAAAGAGCATACCAGCAAAATGAGCAATATGAGATTTTTATAGTTTTACAAATTTACAGCCAAGCCAAGGCCACCAATCTTAACTTCCCCTTGATTACCACTAATAAATATATTATCATACTAAAGGTATTTATAGATAACTGGTGGATCATGGCTATGAAGATACAAAGCCCTCTTAAGATTTGCCTGCACCAGTTCTTCAATGCTCTAATATTCACTCCTTTATGTTTTAATAACCTATACCTAATCTAATCCAAGAGGCAGACACAAAAAGTGTAAAAATTTTTTGAACAAAAATACTCAAATATCCTTCAACAAAATAACTTTCAGCAAAGTTGACAAAAAAACAATGGACACACCGTCTTAAAATTCTAGGACGTACGGAGCTTTATAATATTGGTATGTTTGAAGTAGATTTACAATCTTCCTAGTTTTCTAATAAAAGACGACACATTGATGCTTGTTCTTTCTTTTCGTAATATCCATTCGTTCTAAAATATCAACACGAAAACAAATTTAAAAGAAAAGAATGACAATCAGATAAAATTATACATCCAATCTAATGTAATCACAAAGCACAACTGGAGATTTAAACAAACAGAAAAGAAAATAGGGTGAATGAAGGGACTTGGTCAATAACCTGAGCAGACGAGGCCTCAACAAACACCCGAGTGAAGAAGCAGGAGTGGTCAAGGAGATAGGGGCAGAGGCTGTAGTGAGGCGCAAAGTAGGGCGGAGAAGTGTCCGATGATGTGGAGATTGTGGGTAGGGGGTGGATCCGAAGATGATCCAGTGGTAGTGGGTAGGGGGTTTGGAATACGGTGGATGAGATTGTTGGTGTGCATTAGTTGATGAAAAAGAAATAGATTAGGGTGTGCGTTAATTGTTTTAATTGGGAATTAGGGTGTGCAAGAACAATGAGGATAAGAACGAAGGAAATGGACCAAGTATATGGAAGTGGGCGGGTCGGGGCCTTTGTAATACATGCTCCATTTTGTGGAAACATAAAGGATTATGGTTCCGTGTACTGAATACTTTTGGCTACGGTTTAGACGTTCAAGTGAAGCCTTTTATCTTTAGCTACGGTTCTTGTATAAAACCGTTGCCATTTAAAACCACCGTTGGCTACGGTTTAATATTTCAACCGAAACCTTTTATATTTAGCTACGGTTTTTTTCCAACAACCGTAGCCATTTGTAAATCCTATTTCCATATGAATTTTTTTGCTATGGCTATTAAAAGAAACCGTAGCCTTTTCTACTAGCCAAATGTAGTTTTTGTACTAGTGTTACTAGAAGGGGAAAGTAAACACTTGCACACTAGCCTCAAAACCGGGTTTTCGAAAACCTTTTTACACACTAGACACAACTACACATCACAAAACAAAGACGAGACAAGAACGAAAGAAAAAGAAACAAAGGCAACAAAACAAAACAAAACAAAAACATAAAGATAACAAACACCACCCTGAACTTCCAAACAAGCCACCACAACCACCACAAATTTCAACAAGCTCCACCCGAGCACACATCATCACGATTCTCCTCCAAACTTCACAAGAAACAAAGAGGAAAATAGATAGAATGACGTTACCGGTTGTCTTGAGCTTTCCGAAAATTACGGCGATCAAGGAACCTATAGGGAAAAAGGGCAAACACACACACAAAACACAAAAACACGACACAAAGACACAAAAGAAAAAGACACAGAGTAAAAATCTTTTTGATTTTTGCGATTTTTTTTTTCAAATTTTTAGGGTTTTTAAAGATTTTTCGAAAAAACTACGAAAATAAAACTAACTACGATAGGATATTGCTCCCCCACACTTAAACCGAGCAATGTTCTCATGCTCGATCGTAGTGTATGGAGACACTAAAAAAAGGAAAAGAAACTACGAAAATAAAACTAAAAATCAAAAAAATAAAGGGGAGAAAAGGGTAGAATGTGTCCGGCTGGGGTGTAGTCAAGTCACCATGGGCCGAGACGAGAAAAGATATGGATGGGGGAAGAAATAAAAAGAAAGAAATAAAAGGAAATGGGAGGAGAGGACTAGGTGTAATCAAGTCACCTAGCCCGGATTCCGCCCAAATCCGACTAAGTCCTACAAAAAGGGTGAAAATCTTGTAAATTTGGATTTTGAAATGACTCTCGATGTAGTCACGTCATCGAGAGTCAGGAGCAACAATTACCAAGGCCCCGAGGGCCACCATGACACAAAAGTGTATAAGGGGAAGGGGAACTAACAAAAGAAGACAAGCAACAAAAGACGGAAAAGAAAGGATAGTTGCCGTACCATGCGGGTAGCAACTCACTCGCTCCATCGTCTCATAGGTCAATATCGGCACGTAGCTAGTCGTCGTGATTGCTATTCCCCTCCAATCACGATATGGTTCCATGGTTGGAGCACAAAGGTATAAGGAGGTGGGTTTTGATGTGAAAGTCGGTGTAAAGTGAAGAGAAAATGAGGTGAATATGTGTATATGAAGTGTAGGAGTCATATGATAAGGGCAAGGATAGGTAGAGAGGTTGGGAGGGGGTATAAAGTGGTAGGGTGGGCTCACATGACAAAGAAGAGGCAAAAGGAGGAGCAGGGGACCATCCCGGTCGGGATGGATGGTCCCGGTCGGGATGACAAGCCCGTCCCGGTCGGGAAGCTCCCGTCCCGATCGGGATGACACTCCAGAAGACCCAACTTTTGGTACACTCATCTCGATCGGGATGACATCCTTCCCGGTCGGGATGGTTCATCCTTCCCGGTCGGGATGCACTCTTCTCGGCCGAGAAGCGTCCTCTAACCCTCTATAACTCCAAAAGCTCGTGCCAAGCTTAAAAAACCGACTCCCCTTCACACGATCCAAGCTCTAACAATAACCCCTCCTCTCTAGGATTCATCTTCACTTCACACCTATCAAATGGGCTCAAAACATTCATCAAAATCCCTCCCTCACATCACTCATCAAAATACCAAATCACAAGAATTTCACAAAATCTAAAAGTATTACAAGCAAGAGATATATACAATAAGACGGTTCTTTTGGACTCCGTCAAACCAAAGGTGGTGCATTCTTCAATTCTTTTTCATCAACACTAGGCCAATTCCATCTCCATCAAGAGCTCGAAGAAACAAATCGAAGGCTCTCGCAAAGTCTTCAATCAAAGTAGTGGAATACCAACCTCCACTCCAAGGATCATCACATCCTAGTCTCGACGTTCCCGGGGCATCCCGATCTACTAAGTTCAATGGCTTGAACTTGTACTTTCGATCCTTCGGTATATACCCAAACGTCCATCTATCTTCATGTGGCCCCAAGGGAGGCTCATCTTTCTTCTTATCATGGCACTTGTCTTCAAAATCATGACCCGGGCCTTCATCCGCCTCAAACTCGGAGTCATCATCCTCAAGCTCATAGAAGTCGTTCTTCAATCTTTTTCTCGACTCATCCCCTAGATTGATGGTCTTCCGTGGTGTGGATCATCTTACAACACTCATCATTAGTAGGCGAGGTGTTGTCTTGGAGTTCAAACATGAGTTTTTCTTCGCCTAACTCAAATGTGATCCTACCATTCTTCACATCAATCGTAGCACCGACGGTATGTAGAAATGGGCGCCCAAGGATAATGGGAGTGATAGCATCTTCCGGCATGTCAAGCACAAGGAAGTCGACCGGAATGAAGAACTTCCCGATTCTTATTGGCACATCTTCCAACATCCCCAAAGGTCGGTTGAGGGAGCTATCGGCCATTTGGAGTGTAATGGAAGTACTCTTGAGCTTCTTCATCCCAAGTCGCTCACAAATGAAATAAGGAATGATGCTTACACTCGCACCCAAATCACATAGTGCTCTCTCAATCTTGAAGTTGCCTATGGTGCAAGGGATCGAGAAACTACCCGGATCCTTCAACTTGGGAAGCGTAGAACCTTGAATAAGCTCGCTCACCACTCTTGTAAACGCTATGGTCTCATCCTTGTCGACAGATCTCTTCCTAGCCAAGATTTCTTTCATGAATCTTCCATATGCCGGGATTTGGGTAAGTAGATCAGTAAATGGGACACTCACATCCAATTTCTTCACAATATTAAGGAACTTGTCATATTGGATATCCACCTTGGTCTTCATTTGCCTTGTTGGGAAAGGCAACTTGATTTGAACCTTGTTTTGCTCAATAGGGGTGGAATTCTCAAATGACACTTTCCCTTTACCCTTGTCTTTTCCTTGAAGTGGGGGAAGCTTGTCTTCTTGGGGTTTCTCAATCTCCCACAAGACTTGCTCCTCTATTGGATTTCCCAAGCTTGGATCTTCTTGAATTGGAGGCACAACTTCTTTCATTGGTACGTGCTCATTAGGGGGTAAGGGGGAGTTATAAGATGAACCACTCCTCAAGGTGATAGCATTCACATGCTCAAATTTCGCCGTTTCACCTTGAGGAGGTAGTTGCCTCTTTTGCCTTGAAGAGCTACCCGAAGCAAGTTGAGCTATTTGGGTCTCGAGCATCTTCATATGAGCATCTCTTGCCAAGTTATCCCTTTGAAGTTGAGTAATGATTTCTTGTTGGGTTCTTTGTGTCTCCAATTGACTCCTTTGCATGTCCAACATTGACTTTTGCATGTCGAAATCCCGAGGGGGAGATTGTTGGTTATGAGGAGTGTTTGTGATGGCTAGAGGAATGCCATAATCATGAGTAGGAGACCGACTCCTTGGCTTGTTTTCTTGTCGATTAGCTTGGGTTGCTTGTTGTTGTTGATGGTTCCCTTGGAACCCATGAGAGTTGCCTTGATTAAGGCCTTGATTGTTGCCATGGTTGTAGTTTTGATGTCCTTGGTTATGTTGGTTTCCTTGGAAACCACCTTGATTGAAATTCCCTTGTTGGAACCCTTGATTGTTGTTGAAGGTACCTTGGCTATTTTGCTTGAAGTTGTTGAATGGCCTTGTGTTGCCTTGATAACCTTGGTATCCTTGATTGTTGTCCCTTAAGGGAGGTGGAACATAGGGACGGTGTTGTAGAGCTTGTTGTTGAGAAGCTTGATGGGAAGCTTGGTACATATTAGGATAGGGGGCACCTTGCTTGAACGCTTGAAAGGCGTTCACTTGCTCAATACTTCCTCGACAATGTATAGGCTCATGTCCAACTATCCCACAAGTATTGCACATCCCATAATAAGGTGTATGAGACACAACTCCCAAAGCATTGACTTCATAAATCGAGTGTTGGTTGGAGGAACTAATGCTTTGAACTTGATTGAGGTGGCCTTGGAGCTTCTTGTCAATAGTCTCCATGTGAGTTTTTAGTTGAGCTCCAAGGTCAATGCTTAGTTGTGTAATGGCATCGACCTCGTGCCTACCTCCTCGATTCGCCTTCCTAGGCCTTGAGTATTGGGAATTGTGGACCGCCATCTTTTCAATTCTTGACCAAGTTTGGTCATCATCCACCTCGGTAAACCTTCCATTAGATCCCATATTGAGTATGGCTCTTGAGTCTTCATATAACCCGTTCCAAAATTGTTGAACAAGGAACCATTGTGATAAACCATGGTGAGGACAAGAGCGGATCAAAGCTTTAAATCTTTCCCATGCTTCGTAGAGGCTTTCTTCATCACGTTGTTGGAATCCCGTGATAGAGGCTCTCAATAGATTTGTCTTCTCCGGGGGATAGAATTGTTGGTAGAAAGCTAAGGGTAGCTTCTTCCAAGTATCAATACCAAGAGTCGCCTTGTGTAACCCTTTGAACCATTGCTTTGCTTTACCTATCAAAGAGAAAGGAAATAGTACCCACCGGATTTGGTCTTGGGTTATTCCCGGTTGTGAAATAGCATCGCAATAATCCGAAAAGGTTTCCATGTGTTGATGAGGATCTTCGGTTGGTAACCCATTAAATTGGCTTCGCTCGACCAATTGGATGAATTGAGTCTTTGCCACAAAGTTGCCGGTATATGCCTCCGGTAAAGCGGTTGGACCGGGCAAGACATCTTCCGTAAACGTTGAGTGAGAAGAGAACTTAGGCATTATTGGATATGCGGGAGAGGACGGTGTAGATGGTGTTGATGTAGAAGTAGAGGGGGAACTAGGTTGAGAAGTACCAAAAGGATTTATGAAGATCCCTTCGGTATTGCCTTGAGGTTGCTCGATAAAGTCGGATCCTTGGGCTTGTTCTTCGGTGGTATTGCTAGCACTTGGTTGAGAGATTCTAACCCGGCCAATCGTCTGTTGGCGAAAGGCTCTAAAGAGTCTTTCCGGCTCTGGATTGAAGAGAAAGAATTCGCTTCCCCCCTAGGCATACACTACACACTAGAGCAAACGTGAGAACACCTAGTGCTTTATGGGCACTAGGCAAAGACAATAAACGAGCACTACCCTAGACAAAAAGAAAAAGAAGCTAAAGAAATTAAGAAAAAAAACCTACACAATATGCACAAGAGAAAGAAGAAGAGCACAAGAAGGGTAACTAAGTCAAGCTAATAAGCAAACTAAGTCTAAACATGCAACGTCCCCGGCAACGGCGCCAAATTGATGGTAGGATTTGCCGCGGGTCCTACCGATCAAGTAATAACCAACTAATCCTAACGGTAGCTAGGGTAAGTCGGGTCGTGTCCACGGGGACGGTTATAGGTGTCTAGACTATGGTCTACTCACAAACAAGGCTAAGTTACATAAACAAACACAAAGAGAATGATGATTGACAATCTATGATGGGAGAAGAGGTAAGGACTAGACTAATAACGAACTAGCTATAACAAGGCTAACTGAAATAACCAAATACCAACTAAACAATGAACTAGAGAAATAATCACTAACTAGAAGGATGAATCAAGTATGGAAGGGAGTAGGGTTAGGTCGGGTACTTAAGTGTAGTAGGGTAATTGGGTGATCAAGGGTGTAGGTGTCTCCTAGTTGCTAGAGTCGGTTTGCGCTCTCGCGTCTAAACCTAGGTCAAGGTTGGTTCGCGCTCTCGCGTCAAAGACTATACCCGACACAATCACACACTAGTCAAACAATGAGAAATTGAAGACAAACATGGGAAGCATTGGCCACTACTACCCACACAAGTAATTCAACAAACACATAGAGTGCCCAATATGTGACTAGCAACAAAAGATTCACCTTTACCCCTAATCAAACCCTAATCACCCATAATCCACACCTAATCCCCCTACTAACCCCACAAGGAATCTACTCACTCATAATCAAGATAAAACTAACATGAACAAGAGAGAACAACATAATAATCAAAACATCCATGATGAACAAGCAATAACAATAAGCAAAATATAAAGATTAAAACTTGATGATTAAACAAAGAATCAAAGTAAAAAGGGAGAAGAGGATTATACCAACTACAAGAGGATGAAAAAGATGAGAACTTGAATTAATAAGAAACCCAAATAAAACTCCAAGGTTGTCAAGCTTGGAATAATCTTCAAGAATCTACTTAATTACAAGACTAATTACGAAGATTAACTAAAGATTAAAGGAAGATTAAACTAATGAGAGGAGAACTAAATCTAGGGTTTAAATGTTAAAGAGAGGCTTAAGATAGTCTAGGGAAATGTATCATGCTTAAACAATACAAGGGAGGAGTATTTATAAGGTTACAAGAATGAAGGAGGAAGAAAAAGAAGTCACGCGCAGCAGCTGGGCCATCCCGTCCGGGACGAGATGGTCCCGATCGGGACGGTCTGATCCCGACCGGGATGGGTTGGTCCCGACCGGGACGGGTCCAAAACAGAACCCTCCGCATTTGTGCACCTCATCCCGGACGGGATGAGGTCCTTCCCGACGGGGATGGGTCTTGTAGGCCTCCTATATGATCTTTAAGGTCCCTCCTTGCTTCTCATGGGCTTCTCATCGACTCTCGGGTCTCGGGATCGAGTCTAAGGGGCTCGGGATTGGGTCCCAAGGTCTCGGGATCGAATCCAAGGCATCGAGTGATCGTTCCTTCACTTCGTTGGCTCCAAAAAGTGTATGAAACGAGTCGGAATCGTTCCAATTCTTCGTGAATGGTCTCCGAAACCTGAAACGAACTAGAGGAAGCATAAGTAGCCCATGAACCGCTCCAAAGGAGCGATTCCGCAAGGAAAATGGGACCAATACACAAGAAACTGGGCACTACAAACTACACTTATCAACAGTGGAAAGAAAAAATGATAAGCACAAAAGTTATTTAAAGAAGATCAGCAGGATTGAATCCCCTTTCACAAGTCGGTTAACACGTTCTCCAATGAGTGAGAACCTTGATGTTTCCAGTTCTTCATGACCAATGGGGTATCTTCCTATTCTTCTTCATTCGTATTCTGAGGTGGCTGAACTGTAACATTAGTTTCCCCTGAACTGTTGCTGGATGTTACAGTTGGAATAACTGCACCACCAGTTGCTTCAGCTTCTGATGTTACAGTCTATAAAACTGTACCATCTACTGGTTTGGCTCCTGATGTTTACAGTTGGCTGAACTATACCATCCGCTGGTTCCGCTCCTGACGTTACAGTCGGTTGAACTGTACCATCTGTTCTGCCATCCTCTTTCTCTTGATTCCTTGTCCGTGCTTCATTAATGCCTTCATCTAATTTCCCATCATCAATTTCCAGATCTTGTGCTACCTTTTATCGGACTAGACCAATCTAGAAGTCCTTATCATCATCGTCATCTTGTGAACACATTCATCAAATATAATGTATGGCTTACCTCAACGCATAGAGTTCTCTTGTTGTACACTTTGTATGTCTTACTATTACTAGTGTATCCCAAGAAGATAGCCTCATCACTTCATTGATCAAACTTGTCCAACCTATTCTTACCATTGTTGTGCACAAAGCACTTACTTCCCAAACATTTAAGATATGCAATGTTAGGTTTTCTACCACAAAGTAACTCATATGGCGTCTTCTTTAGAACACTTTTAATCGTAGCATGATTATGTATGTAGCATGCTGTATTCACAGCCTCGGCTCAAAAATTTCTTGTTAGGCCGCTACATAACAACATCGTGCGAGACCTATCTTCAAGTGTTTGATTCATACACTCAACGACTTCATTTTGTTGAGGTGTGCGAGGAGGTGAAAAATTATGATCTATTCCGTACTCCCTGCAAATATCAATAAATGACGAGTTCTCAAATTCTGTTCCATGATCCGTCCTAACAGATACTAAGTTACAACTGAGTTAGTTTTGCATTTTCTTTAAAAAAACTTTGAACTCGGTGAATGTCTCGTCTTTAGAACTCAAGAGGATGGGCGAACCATATCTATAAAAATAATAACAAAGACATTTATCTATACCAACCTCTACTCATTACTTTCATGGGACCACAAAGATCCATATGTATGAGCTCTAATAGACGACTAGTGCTAACGTGTATCCTAGGTTTAAAAGACGAGCTAACATGTTTACATCTTGTACAAGTATCACAGATTTTATTAATTTGTATTTAATACTCGGAAGACCCTCAACAAGTTGATGTTTAGAAAATTGTTCGATTAGATTCACGTTAAGATGTCCAAAAGCAGTCCTCAAGTCTCTTCACTCATATTGGGCTTCAATTTTCATCATTCCAAAGACTGTCATCTCTAAAATTGAGGCAACTTGTAGGAATTATTTATGGGATGGTGGGACAGAATACATAAGTACTCCTCCCGTGGCATGAAGTACAATCTGCACAGTACATAAGAAAGGGGGACTAGGCTTGAAGAATGACATTATTTGGAACAAGGCTGATATAGGCAAACTGGTTTGGTGGATTTACTCAAACCCAAACAAGCTCTGGGTTCAATGAATTTAACATACTTATCTAAAAAGAAAGGATTGGGGGAATATAAACCTCCTCAAGACTCTAGCTGGACGTGGAAGAAGATATGTAGAATGACGGATGAACTAAAAGAGGCCTATGATCAGAATGAGCGGCTTTCTCTACCTGCAAATGGATACAAATGGTTGGCACCTGTGTGGACGCCCATCCACACAGCCAGGCGCCCCACGCGCGCCCACATAGGACAGACCCGGTTAATGCGGCGGCCACCCATGCGGCCCTCCTTCCGTCGGGGGGCCGGTCTGATCTTGCGTACGGGGCGATGTGTCGGACCTGGATTTGGTTGACGATTCAGATAGTACGAGACGGGTGCGGGCACTCGTGTTTCCGTTAAAATCGATCGAGACGTGGTGATAAGCGTTTAAAGGCCGATATGTTTGGTGACGACCTTTTTAGTGAACCGAATTCGTTGCCGATTTGTGGAGTCGCCACCAAGTCAATTATCGGGACATGGAAACCGTTCAAGTCAACTTTGATCCTTAGCCAGCTCAAAGTTATGTGACACGAGACCTAAAGATAAAGACTTTTAGCCTTAAGCACTCCATGCCTGGAATGACTCTCATTTCCAATGGTTTCGGGCATCCGGAAACCGTCGATTCTGAGTAAGGAGTGAAGGTACGTATTGACAAGCCAAAGTCCACTAGACATCGACACCCAATTCCGCCCGCACGTAGCGGCCTCTACTAATTAATCGGTGGGCTGATAACTTTTTTCCTCTATTGTGGCGGAAGTACGGTAACATCTATTGTTTTAACCCTATTTCTTTGCTATGTCGGTTGTGTAAGGACAAGTAAGTTTTTGTCGTCGATGTAGTTGAATTTACATTCTTTGCATGCGATTTCACGTGACAAGTAGGCCATGAAAAGATGCACATAGGAGAGTAGAGAGTACTATGTATTTACATATTAGCAAATCAGGTTTAACGTGATAATACGGATATTAGTCATTCTCGTGATATACCTTACATGGTATTCTGCTTAAGGTGCGTCGGTTCGGTATTAATATAGATGCATCGAACCACGTGTGAGGGGTGAGCATCGGGATTAATATGGGATCCGGCCACTGCTTTTTTCAGTTTTAGCTTATTTACCTTTTGAATTCCGTGTTAGGTGATTTAGTATGCAATTATAAGGTCATAAAACCTATAATCATACGAAAGCGGTAAATGCGAAACGTAAGTAAATCACGTAGTGAGGAGTTGCACCCTCGGAGTGTAAACTAAACAAGACACGATGCGTAGAAGGTTGAGAATGGATCTCGGAACTACTCGGATTTAGTTAGGGTGTTTTAGTGCTTAGGGTTGAAGTTGGGGACATTACGTATGTTTATAACGTGTCATGAACCTAGCGTCCGTACTAGGTGGATTTGACATTATCGAAGTGCATAATAAAAGTACAAAATTGTAAAGTTTTGTTTAGATGCCAACCTAGTGACGGTTCGACTTCGAGGCGGATCCTTCTAGCTCATCCTGTGGTGATTTCGCAAAGCTTCATTACTATGGCTTGTTCTGCGGTTAATCCGACAGAGCTTTGCTGCAAGACCCGGGGTTGGCTAGTCGAACGCAGGTGCTCTTCGGGTCGAGTGGAGTGCTCGAGAGTAAGGAGTAGTGTCGATTCGCGTATCGGAACAACGATCCAGTGGATCGTACTTAGTGTTGGAGTGCGACCTAAGTTAAAGAAGAAGAGGGGGAGAGCGAATTGTGAGAGAAGTAAGTCACGAATTCGATTGTTGTTGTGTGTGGAAATGAATGAAGTGAGGGGGAATTTATAGTTGTTCGTGCAGTTCAAATCGACTACTCGGACGCTTGGACAAGGCAAAAGTCAAAGTATAGCCGCCTAGGTCAATCGAGGATTATGACCTGGTGGCTGTTCGTTCGGGTCGTTTTAAGTCCGATAGATTATGTATTTGAGGCTCGTCAACCAAGGCTTAGAAATCATACCTGACATCCTTGCTTGCGGTTGCTGGTCGGAGCTCGGGTGCGGTATTACTAGTATGTTTTGGGTTTGCTGTTTTAGTGATTTTGTTTTTTGACATGGGTCTTTTGCTTAAGTTTTTTGTTGGTGTCTTAGTCTTGGTTTAATATCCTTGACGGATGGTTGCGTTGATCATCCTTTGTCTTTTTCTTCGGGTATTCCTCTGGGTGCGTGGATTGAATGCTTAGGGACTTGTTTAAGGTTGACTTGATTGTTTTGAGTGTTTTAGGACTCGAATTGAATTGAGTTGGGTCAAAATTGAATTGAATTGATTTGAATTAAGTGCTACCATGGACTCATTCAAAACTGATATTGAGCGCTACTAGGGGCTCATCTAAAATCGGATATTGAGCGCTACCAGAGGCTCATTGAATTGACTTGACTTTATTTGAATTGAAATTGGATTGAGTGCTACCAGGGACTCATCCAAAATCAGATTTTGAGCGCTACCAGGGACTCCTTGACTTGACTTGACTTGAATTGGATCGAGTGCTACCAGGGACACATCCAAAATTGGATTTTAGCGCTACCAGGGGCTCATTGAATTGGCTTGACTTGAATTGAATTGAGTGCTACCAGGGACTCATTCAAAATTGATTTTGAGCGCTACAAGGGGTTCACTGAATTGACTTGAATTGAATTGGATTGAGTGCTACCAGGGACTCATCCAAAATCGGATTTTGAGCGCTACCAGGGGCTCGTTGAATTGACTTGACTTAAATTGAACTGAGTACTACCAGGGATTCATTCAAAATTGGATTTTGAGCGCTACCAAGGGCTCATTTAATTGAATTGGCTTCTGAACGCTTTGGGGTTCGTTAGGCTTGCGGGTTTTAAAATTTGCTTTCTGACTCCTTCAGGATTTTGTCGAATTTGTTTTGTTCTGATTTTTTTTTTCGAATGGTTCAGGATTCAATCGAATTTGCTTTGGTCAGATTTGTTTTTTCGAATGTTTCAGGATTCAAACGAATTTGCTTTAGTTAGATTCATTGCTTGGGTTGTTATTTGCTTTGGTATGAGTGGTCTTGTTAGCTGGAGATTTCCAGGTTCGTTTATCGTTGGGGCTGATTTCGACTAGAGGAGGTTTTAAGGCTTGCTTTACCGGTTTGGGTTAGTAAACAATCCTATCGTTGTTTATTTTGCTTAATATAGGAGGGTGTGTCTTACGACTATTAGGTATCGCGTCTAAGTTGTTTTCGTCTTTGCTTTAGGCTATATGATCTGGCGCGGGTCTTGAGATGATTAGGTGGGCTTCCGAGGGCCCTAGGTTAGATAGTGACGAGTTCCGGGATTGGATCGGGGATTGCTTGGAGCGTGAGGCCAACAGTACGTCTCATGCTCTGGTGAGTTCACACATTACCGACCACTTCGAGAGGGTGGCGGTACTAGAGGTCGAGTGCCAACACACCGGTGCAGGTGCCCGCCTGTGGTTGTGGTACTTCCTAGGATCGACCCACTTCTCGGATAAGGGCGAGAGGTTTAGTACTAGAAATTTGCCTTTCCTGCCTAATTTAGATCAGTTGGGACGTTTTGATTGGGTGACCGCGACTTTCGTGGAGATGACCCGTTGCTTACAAGTCATGATGAGGCCGATGAAGGTGGATTCAGCCTCGACTTTACCCATCGTGGGTCCAGGTCTTGTGATGGAGGTTATTTATTGCCTCTGTATTCGGTTTTAGGGTTTTACCTAGTTCGGTTTGGTTTTGCTAATGATGTTTTTGGGGTCTTGCAGGGTTGGATCTACTCCTACTTTCCTCGACTGGCACCCAATACGGTGCGTGCTTGTCCGGTGGTTTCCGGCAGGGATTGAGTGGAGGTTGGCTCAGACCAAGAGCATGACGACTCACTACTCGTTGGATAATGTGTTGGTGAACCAGCTGCGCCCCGAGGACGTAAGTTTCCTTCTTAAGGCTTGTTTTGCTTATTTGCCCTCAGGATTAGGGTCATTAAAATATTGGTTTGTTTGTGCAGTTCGTGGCCCGTCCTTGGGCCGATTATGAGGGTCTGCCCGAGTATATCGGGGCGAAGTTGAGGCCTAGAAGCTACAAGATGATGCTCCTCCCTACGTTGTTTCGCCCGGTGTGGTATCTGGGCGAAAGGTTGGTGCGTCAGTGCTTACATGATGAGTTCAGGGTACCGGTTGATCCTCCCCGGACTATGTTTAGACCATCGATCATCGCAGAGGTCCGAGAGGGCAGGGATGGAGAGGGAGGCGATGCACTACTGATGATGGGTGCCTCCTATTTGTCTCACGTCTGCCAGCAGCTAGCTTGCCACCGCCTCGTGGTGAGCACTCGGTTCTTTATTTTATTGCTTGTTTTGTTCTATGGCTTAGTGTCTGTCTGTATTTTGAACGGTTCGCCTTTCCTTTAGCTGGCCGATCCGGCTGATGCTGGTTCTGCCCCCAGACTTCCCCTTGACGCTGCTTAGGGTCGATGCGGTTGGGGTAACCTTTACAGAGCCTCTTTTCCCGTGTTCCGCTGAGGAGATAGAGGCTGGGATGGAGTGGCATGACCGGGTGTACCGGGTAAGTTTCGGGTATTGTCTTGAATTTGGCTCTGAGGGTTAGTTTTAGGTTGACCAATTTCGTTTGGTTTTGTATCTTAGGTTTCGTCGGCCTCCCATCAGCGGTTGTGGCAAGCCCCCAACTGCTTTTGATCGGGCCTATGCGTCGAGGGCCTCCTGTGATACTTCGGGGCCCCGATCGGTGTGTATGTGTACCTAGGGTTGGCTTTCTAGGCTGGTTGTATCTTTTCCTAAAGTATAGGTGTATTTTCAGGATATTACGGATATGGTGAGGCAGCTGGAGACTCGGGTGACCGAGCTTGAGGTGGAAGAGACCAAGTTGCTGCAACTCTTGCGATCCCGGGATGATGAGATTGCCCGGCTTAAGCAGCGGTTGGCCCGGACTCAGGGCAACACCTCGGCGCAGGGTGAGGCTAGGCTAGGAGCTGAGGTGGAGACGGAGGTCGAGGTAGAGGTTGAGGCTGAGGCTGAGGGTCATGCCATGGGTGCTATCGAGGATGTCGGAGGGATTCCCGCTCTAGATATGTTGTCGGGCATGGATGGCACCGAGTCTCCTCTTTTTTAGCTGGAGGATTTAGGTTTGGATGACAAGATTGGTGGGCTTGTGATAGCTATAGGCGCAGCCTCTGGGCGTCCTCCCTAGTTTATGAACTCGGTTTATGTTTGGATTTGTATAATTTGTATATTTTAGATTGTTAGTATTTTGATTGACTGGTTTAGTCTTGCGTTTTGTTTTGTGAAATGTTAACTTAGATGACAAGTATTCACTTCAAGTTTGGTTTGTTTGTGGTTTCGTCGTAGCTTAGGACGTTTTAAATGCGTTAGGATTGCATGAGAGTACGAAAAATGATTTTCCGAATTCATGGAATGCGTTAGTTTGAGCTGGAGGTTGGATCAAGTAGTACGTCGGTTAAAATGTTTGACTCGAGACATGCAAAATGTAAGAAATGCTCTTATAACGAAAGTGTTCCGACTAAGTGTGTGTTTGGCGTTGGGAGACAAGTGTGATTGTCCCGACATTCGCGTTTACAATGAGGCGAAAAGCTCAAAAAGTTAGACCACTTTTATATCTTAGTGACAATGTCGTACTGGGCTACAAACGCAAATTGACGATGTCAATCGGGCCTACGACATGCCTAGGTGAGGTAGCTTATCCCCCTAAAAATAAAATTTAAAAAACGTCTAAGTCTGGTGGATCCGATGGACGAAATGTACCGTCCCTATGGACCTGTCACTCTTGCGCGGGCATTTCGGCTTTTGGAAAGGGGTTTAGCGACTTTAGGATGTCGTTCCTGACGTTCGGGTTATCAGATGTGAGAGAAAGGTTAAGGATTGTGGAGATGACTGTACTAGCTATGTGGGCTAATGTCGCTAAGCGCCCGACCGAAGACGGCGTTACTGATCCTAGTATTCGTTAGTTTATCTAAACGGGCCGAGAGTGACAAGACCCATATTGAAAATGTGAGTGAGGAGGGGAATCGGGGTCGGCTGGACTCGCCTTTGGCTGAGATGACGGAGACTTGTGTTCAGAGGGTGAAACACCCCACATTGATTGAAGATGTCCTACTTATGAGCTTAAATGACTAGTGCTTAAAAGGATTAAAAGTACTCATATCAACAAACTGCACTTTCTTTTATGGTCGTCCATGCAAAAGAACTCCGCAGTTAAGCGTGCTTGGCTGGGAGTAGTCTAAGGATGGGTGACCTCCTGGGAAGGTCTCCAAGATGCGCAAGAGTGAGGTCAAAATGCGCTGGAAAGGACTTGTGTTGGTCTGTGGGACCAGTACAAAACTTTGAGATCTACCGTGGTTAACATTTCATGTCCTATGATTGGATCGGGGTGTTACAAAGGGTCTATGGTGAGAGATCCGAACAAGCACATCCGAACCGTAAGGGAAAGGGAAAGTTGGACCGGTAGAGCCCAACCGTTTAGTACCATGTTGTATTAATAGATATTATGTGGCGTATTAGTACTAGTTTTTTGTAGGGTTTTGCTTGACACGTTGTCATTTTTCGGGGTAGCTGGATTTTGATGTTCGATGTAAAGGGCCTCGACAAAGGCTTCATTTAATTGATGTTGCATTAATGAGAAGCATATCTTTTTATATTTTTTTCGTGGTGGCTCGCAACTCGATTATTCATTTTGCCCGGAGCGCCCTTTCGAGTTTTCACTCCGTCCTCGGCTCACCTTTTTTTGCTATTTTTTTTTTTTGCACTTTTTTTTTGACGGCTCACAAGTCATTTCTTCATTTTGCCCGGAGCGCCCTTTCGGGTTTTCACTCCGTCCATTTTTTTTTATCATTTTTTTTATCATTTTTTTACGACGGCTCGCAACTCCTTTCTTCATTTTTTTGGGGAGCCTTTTCGGGTTTTCACCCCATCCTCGACTCGTCGTTTGTGCTTCATCATTAAAATCACTTGTTAACCGGAACATAGGGGGGTTCCGATTTGGATGTGAATCAAGTAATCGATTTTGCTACTTTTGTTAGTTGTACCCTTGGAGGGGTTGCCTACGTATCCGTGTTTAGACGGAATCAAACCGTGTTCGTAGTTCATAATAGATGTGTGTGATTTTGCTTTAGACTCGTTATGCCAATTATCAATGTGAGATGCTTAGTGTATTACATGGGTTTTCACCCTATTTTAAGAACTCAGATGAAATGATCGGGTGTGACCCCTTGAAAGTGACAATTACCGAGATGTCGTGTTTAGGTTAGGGCAACTGGTTTGGGTGGTTTTGGAAAGTGGACCTAGGCAGTAAGTTGTTTCGATGGATCAAAATCTGGAGTTTGATTTTTGTGGAGTTAGGGCTATGGGCTAAGGTTTCGTAATGTGGAAGGAAAGGGGAAGCTGAGTAAAAATGACTCAAATTTCAATCGGATGGGATGTAAATTACGTGGGATCTGATTTCCACGTCTGACCCTTAGGATTGGGATTATCCTATTGAGCCTGAATCCTCAAAATTCCGGACTGTCGCCTAACAATTGTCTCGGGAAGGTCTTAAGGGTTTTAAGACAGGGAGGCTAGTATTTGGGTGCTAGTTGACTGGTCTGTTCATTTTTTTATTTTATTTTTGCTTTTTGCTCGGACTTTGCATTTGAAGTTCAGTTGAATGATTGGGGGTTTCATTTTGACCGTTGAGTTCGGTCTTGATCATTGAATAGGGCCAGTATGATTTGGCCTTGGTTTCACTTTTTCTTTGGCTCCTTTAGGCCATTTCAGACTCTTTTTATTTCAGAATAGCACCTATGGTGGGGATTGGTCGGTCTTTATTCGAGGGATGTTTATTGTGGGAAATGGGTTTGCCTTCTGCCTTTAATCACAAGCTAAAAGACTATCTAGATTCGTCATAAGATTCAGTAACGCTCTTTCTAAGGGATAGTTATGTGGCTTTCTATACCAGACACGGAATAGGTAAATGAGGTTTATTTGATTGTTATCGATAAATGGCATAGTATCGAGTCGTAAGCGAGAAATGCATAATTGTATATCAAGCGATTGTCGAGGCGCATTGTAAAGAAGAAAACTAGATTTCTTTATTGATAATAAGTGGGCTATGTGCCCGAGATGTTGTTTTCGGGGGGATGGAGGACAGTTCCCTTCATACCTCTTGACTCGATATATAAAAAAAGCATTTATTATTACTACTTAAGTCTAGGCCCTAAGACAGACTAAACTCTGACTCGAACACGGATTTAATTACTTGTCTTGACGGGTGCTCGTGGGTTCTAGGAATCTTCCTCGATATTCAGGACATTCTCCTCTATAGGGTCGAGGTGGGAACAATCGATGGTGTCGTCAAAGATAGCATGAACACTAAAGGGGTTTGTGGTATTGTTTGATTTATTGGGTGGAGAGAGAGGGATCGTCCCGTTCTCGATCATGTCTTGTATGACATGTTTGAGTCGTAAGCAAGATTCGATATCATGGCCATTGCCACGGTGGTAATGGCAATATTTATTGGCATCCCACGACTTCCCTTTTCTATCCGCGGACGGTTCTAGGGTAGGGCCTATGGGTTCGAGCTTCCCTTGCTCGGTTAGCCTTTTTAGAGCTTCGGCGTATGTGATGCCTAGTTTGGAGAATGTTCTAGGAGTGAAATTTGTTCTTCCCCGGGTGGTTGGTTCGACTAGGTGTACTTCTTCGGTTTTTTTATTCCCGGATGACCCGTAGGAGCGGGTTCCCGTAGATATAGTTGGTCCTTGATAGCCCTTCCCCATTATTTTGGAGAACACTCCCATCTTCATATCGTCTTCTAGGCGTATTCCTAGGGTAGACACTTCCTTGAAGGTGTGGATATTTTGGTACCTAAGGTGAGAGCCGTAAGTGGGTCTAAGGTTATTGACAAATTTCTCTACTAAGGTGGCCTCGTCGGGGCAGTTCACTAATTGGCTTCTGACTTTCCTCCACCTAGTCAGAAATTCAGAGAAGCCTTCCTTCTCATTTTGGGAAAGGACTTCGAGGCTTCGGATGGTGATTTGTGTTTCGGAGCTATCCGCGTATTGCTTTGCGAATTCTATGGAGATGTCATCCCAGGTGGATAGCTTTTTGGAGTCAAGGGAGTAAAACCAGTACCGAGGTGTGTCACCTAAAGAGGATGAGAATATCCTAGTGAAAAGGCCGGGTTTGACTCCCTTAATGGCCATGTAATCCTTAAAGGCCCGGATGTGGTTGAGGGGGTCCTTAGTTCCTTTGAACTTTGGTATGTCGGCTAGGAAAAAGTTTTCTGGTAGCTGGTCGTTCATCATTTCAAACTTTCGGTGGTTTTCGAGATGGACATTGTTGGCTTGGTTTAGGCGCATTTGATTTTCAAGGAAGTTTATGCGACTCACGGCAGACTGTAGGATGTCGTCCTGAGGGGGTGTAGTGGGGTCATTAGGGGTAACCCCGGCGGGAATGCCACCTAATGGTGTAGAGGTTAGAAGAACCTCGTTGAGGATCCGGTTATGGTGTTCATTGGAGGCATTTTCTTCCAAGTGGCCTAGGCGGGAATCAGTACAGTTTACGGATGCGTTCATGGTAATGATGGTGGCTTGTAAGTCTCGGATCATGTTGGCTGAGGTTCCTACGGTGTTATCCCCGGACTGTCCGGCATCGTTCCCACTGTGGTTACTTGTGTCTACGCTTGAATCTCCTGACATGACTGTAGAAAGGGTGGTACTGATGAGAGCAGATCCACCAGACAAATTAAAGACTCGAGGAATGCTCATATCTGAGCGACATGGAGATGAGACCCTTTATTTGCGCGTGTGTTACGGTCATCGAATTAGGGACTCGGGTGATTTAGATTCTTGGTGTATTTGGCGTAGCGCCTAACAGACTCGTATCTCTAGAACGAGGCGATTTGACATAAAACTCGGGAGTGAGATTTAAAGAAGAGGACTTCTCGAGGTGAGACGACCCGAAATGTAAAGCCTCGAACAGAGGCGACCCTAGTAACTAACATAGACATTTAATCACACGGTTGTACGGCGTAAGGAATTGATCTCGATCCCGGCTCGGAATCAAAGAGTTTGATGTTTTTGAAAATGGATGGGTTTTGAAAACAAACTTTTTCGAAAGTGAGAGTTTGTAAAATCGGTATTACGATGGTTTAGTGACATCGTTTGTGATGTGTCGAAAAGGTGTTGCTACGTGTGTGTCGAGGATTCGGCGATAGCAAAAGTGTAAACATAGATTTTGTAAAGGCGCGGTTGTAGAAGAACCGGTTTTGAAAATAGTGACGCCGCATTTTTATCGTGACTACTATTAGTTAGTAGTTCAACGTTTGCGGTGTAGATGGTGTTCGTGAGAAAACGTGGTGTCTGTGACGGTTTTTTTTGAAAATGTGACCAACTTCTTGTCTTGGATCTTGGTGGTGATGGTGTTTTTAGAAAACTTTAAGAACGTGCGACCATATTCGTTGATTCCACTAATTGGAGTTTAAACAATGGGGATGGCGTGTGTGTAATGTTTTGTGAGTATAACCGTGTTCACGTTCCTTGACTTTATTAATTGAAATTTTGGTAAAGTTAATGGTATGTGCGAAAAGATGTTTTAAAAAATAAATTTGACCGTTTTAGGTGCCTTAATCCCATTGATTTGAGAATTTGACGGTGGTAACGGTGTGTTTGTGTGCGTGAATATTTTGAAAGCAAAATGTAACCGTATAAGGTAACTTGATCCCATTAGTTGGGAGTTCGACGATAATATCGGTCGTCGTTGTTGTTTGAAAATGATGAGTTTTTATTTTGGCCAAAGCAATGGCGATCAAGAAGGTGTCCTTTGAAAGTGATGAGTGTAAAATCTTCCATGGTGACGGTGCTAAAATGTTTTTTGAAAATCATTTTAATTTGGCCGGAGCATTGGCGCTTAAAAGACGGTTTTGAAAAGATGTTCTTTTTCAAAAATGGAGTAGGGTGCGGTTGAGTATGTTATCGTGGTTGAATCCAGATTTAAATGTTTTATTTGGGTTGTTCAAACACGCTACACATAACTAGGAATGCGTACACTCATGCAGGATGCAGATACGGGTAGGTTAGGTTAGGCTACCGCCCACGAATAGTCTTTGCTTGGGTGACGACAGGTCATACCATTTGCTTAGAACCACTCGTTTGGTATATCCACGGAATGTGCGGCTACCTTAGACGGCCGGAACGTCAACCGAGGGTCTCTCCGCGTGTCCGTAAGGATCTTACCGTGAAGAGGTCGATTGGTCCTAATATCAGATAGGGTGGGTTTTTTAGGGCCAAAACATGTAGTGACCACAACAAGGAACTAGGAAATGAGCATCACCGACCTCGTTCGAGTTACACCACCGTTGGAAACTTGTTTTCAAATCCCCAGTGGCGTCGCCAAACTGTGGACGCCCGTCCGCACCGCCCGGCGCCCCGCACGGGACTAAACCGGTTAAAGCGACGGCCACCCATGCGGCCCCACTCCCATCGGGGGGCCGGTCCGATCTCGCGTACGGGACGATGTGTTGGACCTTGATTTGGTTGACGATTCGGATAGTACTAGACGGGTGCGGGCACCCGTGTTTCCGTTAGAATCGATCGAGACTTAGTTGTAAGTGTTTAAAGGCCGATATGTTTGGTAAGACGACCTTTTTAGTGAACCGAATTCGTTGCCGATTTGTGGAGTCACCACCGAGTCCATTATGGGGACTCGGGAACCGTTCAAGTCAAATTTGATCCTTAGCCGGCTCAAAGTTGAGTGGCACGGGACCTAAAGATAAAGACTTGAACCCTTAAGCACTCCATGCCTGGAATGACTCTCATTGCCAATGGTTTAGGGCATCTGGAAACCGTCGATTCTGAGTAAGGGATGAGGGTACGTATTAAGAAGCCAACATCCGCTAGACATCGACACCCAATCCCGCCCACACGTAGCGGCCTCTACTATTCAATTGGTGGGCTGATAGCTTTGTTCCTTTATTGTGGCGGAAGTACGGTAACATCCATTGTTTTAACTCTATGTCTTTGCTATATCGTTTGTTTAAGGACAAGTAAGTTTTTGTCGTCGATGTAGTTGAATTTATATTCTTTGCATGCCATTTCACGTGACAAGCAAGCCATGAAAAGATTCACATAGGAGAGTAAAGAGTACTAAGTATTATACGTATTAGCAAATCAGGTTTAACGTGATAATACGGATATTAGTCATTCTCGTGATATACCTTACATGGTATTCTGCTTAAGGTGCGTCGTTCGGTATTAATAGAGATGCATCGAACCACGTGTGAGAGGTGAGCATCGGGATTAATATGGAATTCGGCCACCGCTTTGTTCAGTTTTACCTTATTTACCTTTTGAATTCCGTGTTAGGTGATTTAGCATGCAATTATAAGCTCATAAAAGCGATAAATCATACGAAATCGGTAAATGCGAAATGTAACTAAATCACGTAGTGAGAAGTTGCACCCTCATAGTGTACACTAAACAAGACACGACGCGTAGAAGGTTGAGAATGGATCTCGGAACTGCTCGGGTTTAGTTAGGGTGTTTTAGTGCTTAGGGTTGAAGTTGGGGACGTTACGTATGTTTATAATGTGCCATGGACTTAGCGTTCGTACTATTTGGACTTGACATTATCGAAGTGCGTAATAAAAGTACAAAAATGTAAAATTTAGTTTAGACGACAACCTAGTGACGGTTCGACTTCAAGGCGAATCCTCCTAGCTCGTCCTGTGGTGATTTTGGCAGAGCTACGTTACTATGACTAGTTCTGCGGTTAATCCGACAGAGCTTCGCTGCTAGACCCGGGGTTGGCTAGTCAAACACAAGTGCTCCTCGGGTCGAGTGGAGTGCTCGAGAGTGAGGAGTAGCGTCGATTCGCTTATCGGAACAACGATCGAGTGGATCGTACTTAGTGTCGGAGTGTGACCTAAGTTAGAGAAGAAGAGGGGGAGAGCGAATTGTGAGAGAAGTAAGTCACAAATTCGTTTGTTGTTGTGTGTGGATATGAATGAAGTAAGGGGGTATTTATAGTTGTTCGCGCAGTTTAAATCGACTACTCGGACGCTTGGTGTCTAGCGGCTCAGAACTCGGACGCCTGGTGTGAGGAAGTTCAGTTCTCAGACGCTTGAGCTCACGCGATTGAATTCTTGAAGATCCGATTTCAAAACTTTCCAAAACAAAGAGTTTGCGTATTTTATGTTGCCTTGGGGATTAAGCATCCCCGTTAACCCTAGCACGTCGAGCGCCGGGTGGGCGTCGGGCGCGTGTCTCGAGGTTTGCTAGTCCCGACGCATTGACTCGGGTTTGACTTTGCATATTTCGGGGTTCCGGTGTTGGAATTGACTTTAACTAGTGTCAATGCGACCGTAATGACACGACTAAGACCGTCTTGATGTTGATTTAATTTTTTTGAGTAATTATTTGATCCGTTCTATAGAAAAACTATCTAAAACATCGTAATCTCGCGCCGCGTTGCTGTCCGATCGTCATCGGGTGTTTGTCGGGCACCCCTGCAGCCACCAGGTCCAAATCTGGGTGTCTATAACCTGCAATAAATGAAGTGGACTGGTATTATTAGATATGGGGTAACTGGAGTGTGCCTAAACATGCTTTCATTGTTTGGACTAATCAACACAATAGCATGAACACCACAGATAAATTGGTAGCATGGGGGATAACCATTAAGGACATATGTTGCATCTGTTCACAAGAGCCTGAAACCACTCAACATCTGTTTTTCAGCTGTCAATACAGTAAGAAGGTGGTGAAGATGTTACAGCAATGGACAAGAATTATGATCCTTGTACATGACATTCAGAGATGGAGAAAGAGCATGAGATACTCTAGACTCAAGCAAGGGACTGTTAATAGAATTCTTAATGCTCTCATATACCATATATGACAGCAAAAGAATACTAGTTGGCAGAAGGGAAGACTAATCAGACCAGAAAAGTGTGCAAAATTAATCCAACAAGATATCAGGACAAGAATCCAGCATCAAATAAAAGGACAGTTAATGGACAAAGATAGCAGATGGATTGAACAACATAGCTAAATGTAATTTTCTGAGTTTCAGTTCATTTTGATGTCAGATATATGATGAGTATGAGTTACTAATGGTTTATAATATACTTACACTTTACCAAAAAAAAAACATTTTTACTTGTGCCATAACAATGGGTCATCTAAAGTACTACTCATGTAAGAATTAGAATCAATATCAACATCGCAATGTCCACCTTATACATGTTTTCATGTCGCTTACCTTTGAGTAATATATTACTCGTACCTTCACAAATAATGCGACACACACTGGAATGGAAAACTGCCTTATTACCTTGATCGCAAAGCTATGAGATACTCAAAAGATTATGCCGCAAACCTATTACCAAGAACACATTATAGATGGAGTATGTTGAAGACAAATCAACTTTTCCAATGGCAACGACCTTGCCTCGTTTGTTGTCTCCAAAAACACAGTTCCACCGTTATAGGCCTCTAATGAAAGAAATAAATATTTCCTGTATGTCGCGAACAACCATTGTCCAGGTACCAGCAGCTGCTTCCTTTCACCTTGACCTGAAAAATTGGTTCTTGGTTTTGGGTAGCCAAATCGACTTGGGTCTCTTGTTAGTCACATTCGACACAAAATCTTTCTTAACTGTCTCATTAATCGGTTTAACAACAACTTTGAGAACAATGACATTTTTACTCCTAGGAGTCTTGAGGTTCCTAATTCTTTGAAAACACTTACTCTTAGTGTGACCCTTCTTGTTGCAATGAGTACAATGAAATTCTATTTTATCGTGTTTCATCTCACTAGGTGGTGGGGTTAGGTCATTAACAAGTTCTGGTTTGACTACTTCATTTTCGATTGTTCACCTAGAAATAAAGTGAGTCTTCCTAATTTTCTCAACTTCGGACTTGACACACTCTATTAACTTAGGACAACTGTTCCATACATGTTTATTCTGACCGCAGAACGTGCATATGATATACTCGGGATTGTCATCATACTTTCTCTTTGTAAAGTCGGTATCTTCCGGGTTAGGTTTAACGAGAAACCTAGGATGCATGGGATACTCAGGATACCCTAGACCTTGTTTGAGAGTGTTCATAGTTTGACTTCCTAAGTGTTTAGTGATGTACCGACGTCTTTCCCACCTTTCCAAAATCTTAACCTCGCTCATTCTTAAGTTGGTCAGTTAATTTGTTGTTCTTCCTAATGAGGTGATAGTTCTCGGTTCCCTCAGCAATTAGGCCACATTCGATTTTATCATGTTTTCTTTTAATGATGTCATTTTGACCTAATAGGTTTAACCTCTCAATACTGAATTCTTCCTTAACATCTACAAGTTCTTTACGAACACGAGTAAGTTCTTTCATTATTTCAGTTTGAGTGATATCATTATTCGATCTAGATGAACTAGCATAAGTGACTGTAACATTAGGTAAAACAGATAACTCGGATGGCATGATTACTGTACCTTCATTAATATTCACATGGAACATTGAATTAGATGGTATAGTAGTCATGTCACCTGTCTTAGAGACGAGAGAGTCAGATGTTACAGTTACAGATACTGTATCGTAAGATGTTACATTTTCCATGACTGTATCACTCAACATAGGAATAGATAAGTCAGATGGTACAGTTATAGGGAATGTATCATTAGATGTTACGATTGTTGTGACTATAACATTTGACTTCGGAATTTCCTTAAGACAAACGTTTTCCTTGGCTATTTCATTTATTTAAGCTTTGATATTTTCAAATTCTGAACATTGAAAATTGTAATCCTCTAATAAATCTAACGCAATACAGTGGCGGAAACACTGTAAAATTGGAACTAAAACACATTGTAGCTATGTCTTAATTAATTAAAATGATAAAGTAGATACATAAGCCATTAATTAAAATGGGTAGATTAAAACAATCCACAAAAAAGGTTTAACAATCCATAGTAAAAAATTTATTAATGAGCGAAGCAGGATCCGTAGCTATCCGCTAGCCCACCCGAAAGGTAAACACATATACCTGTCATGTTAAAAACATAACAACCACAATCAGTGAGGAGCAACGACAACGTTCTCCCAGCCATATTATAAGATTTTTAAAACTATAATTACTATTATATAAAAATAGTATAAATGGAAAAACAGTTAAGCATTATTAAAAAAAAGCTTTCCGAGAAAACTTAAAATATTGAAAAAATATAATCAGAATAAGCTTTCAGAAGAAAACTTAAAATATTTGTCCACCTGCAAATCAAAATATATCGATCATAATAAAAATATTCAAAATGTCGTTATGGATAGAATCAGTGTCGAAGGCTAGACTTTCACTAGAAGAATACTAAAAAGTAGCTTCAAGAACCTAGTTCAACCAAATTAAACTTCGATCTCTAACCATGCTACTCAACCATAATAGGACGACGACTTATAAATCGTGGCCCTGGTTTAAGACAATGCACACCTCTCCTGGGATTACCTGTCACCTACTTCAACTTATGACGACGACTTACTACGAGGGCTAAGCTTAAGGTCAAAATGTACACAACTCCCGGGATAACCTGTCACCCGGTTCAACAACCAATGTGTACCAATTCCTGATACATCAGTCTTATAGTTGATGGCATAAATGTAGATCCTAGAATATATTACTCTAAACCCCACACTTGTCCTTATTCTATAACTCTAAAAAAAACCATTATCGATTTTCAAAAGAGATAATCGTTATAAATAATATGGAGATAAAAGGAATAATCATTATATTCTAAAAGAGGAAATTTTCCATTTTAGGAAACTTCTATTTTTAGAAATTTTACTAAAAATAACATCATATCAAAATATTGAAAATATTAGTTCATACTAATACAACATTTTCAATAAACATTATAGATTTATAAAACTAAAACATTCGGCCGTAACGATATTAATTTCCAAATCAAGAATAAATGAGTTTACTAAATCATTGAAATATCACACGAGTACTTTATTAAATATTGAAATATTTCTTAAATATTTTATTACTACTAATTAAAGTGTTTCTAAAACTTATAAAACTAAAATTCCCTAATTATTAATAATTTCGACGAAACAACCATAAATAGAATTTTATGACAAATATCAAAATAAATCATTTAACGTCTTTTATTTATTAAAAAATTAAACAACTTTAGAATATCATAACGGGTGACTTAAGTTATAAAAGTTCAGAATTTCAGAATTCAAAAAATAGTTGGAAAAATAATTTATTTAGATGATACGGAAATGTTTTAACGGTAATTTGCAACTTTGCTCAAAAATCAATACTATCATTTAAAGGCTTCAATAAATAGTATAAAAATTATGTAAAATTGTTAATATACATATTTAGAAATTCTGTCCAAAAATAAAATTTCAAGAGTCTGTAAACTTGGTTTTTAAAGAGTTTTCACGTTAATCGTCTAATCTCGAGAATAACGATTAATAAAAATAGCGATTACAAAATGATTCAAGTATTAATACCTAAATTATTATTAAACCCAAAATTTAAAAGTTAACACAAACTTATATTTTTTCCCAGAATACCCAAATTTCAGAATTCATAAAATTATTTAAAACCGTCTTTTAAAGCTCATTTTCACAATTAACGATCTTTTTAGTAGAATTGTCGTTCGTAATTTTTTTTATTAAGACATTAAATTCATACAAATGAATATTTCGTACGAAAACATCAGAACGTTATTTTAAGAATAATACAAAATTCAGAAATCAGAAATTGAAATAGCCAACACGGGATTTATCAATAAACAACGATTTATAATGATTAATTAATTCATCCACTTATCCATTCCGAAAAATTATGAAAAACATCAGGAAATTCTTTTTTATCAGATTAGTCATCCACACAAATTTCAGATTAAAATCAATTGTATAAGAACTAAAAACCAACTTTTAATCGTTTTTGTCCAAAATCGATAATAATTCGATAATCGATTCTTAAAATATCAGAAAAATACAAAATCATCTAAAATCACCCAAATTTTTTTTTTCAGAATATACGTATATATATTTTACATGTTTAGGTCTAATATTACGATTTTACAAAATAATATAACAATTTAATCGTTAATCTCGTAAAAGCGATAAAATTACCGGAACAAGCAAATTTAATGATTTTAAAAATTCCGGAGAGCAAATTTTTGTGAAATACATATATTCGTCAAAATAAAATAATAATTCTATACATGCAATTAGAACAATAAAATCAAGTAATACCGAGTAACATTGTCGTTACCTCCAATCCAAGTCCGAATCGACAATATACTCGTCCGCTTCCGAGTCGTCCAAAAATCCAACAAAAGCAGGACATCCATGGTATGAAATTACCATAAGATCGCTCAAAAAATAAGGTATAAAATGATTGAAAATGAAATGGATTAATACCTTAACGAAGGAGACAGAAAGGGGATCGATAAAAGAGAAAAACAAGAGACGAATGGAGATGAATGAACACGGATTATGAGCAGAATATGGGCTGCTGTTTTCACGTGAACAAGGAGGGTAGAAGGAGATGATTTGCCTTGATTATTTTAGTGTAGATGAATGAAAACAAATGAAGAGTTTAAGAGTAAATGGAGCTTTAAGAATGATAAAAATTAGGCACTACATGCATGAATCACACGTCCAAAATGAAGGGAAAAGGAGTATGAAGACTTTGAGCTTCATTTCCAAAATAATTAAGAACAAAGAAAATATTTAAAGGATCAACTCACTTGTAAAATGAAATGTGGAAAAATTTGTAGTATGAACGGTGACATGGGGGTGTGTCACGGTCCAATGAGTGAAAATGAGTCCCAGAATAATTGTAGGTCGATAAAAATAAGGATCATAAAATTATTATAGGCATTTCAAAACAATTCGAGTAAACCTCGCGTTAGAAAATAATTATTTACGAAACTTCGTAATAAAATCATTAAAGGCTAACTTTTCATGAATAAAAATGTTTCTTGGTTGGAAATATTATATAAATGTGTTTAGACATTTTTAGGGGAAAAAAAACTTAAATCCAAGCTTAAAATGTTAATTCGTAGGGAAATAGAATTTCTCGCGAATAAATTAGTAGTTTACGACGAAAATCAAATAGATAGGTTTATGCTAAGAAATTAAAAGAATTAAAATATTTTAAAATAAAAATAAATATTATTTAACTCGAAATTAAAATAAAGCTTGGAAAAATGAGGAAACAAAAGGCCGAAACGCGATAGAGTTATGACAGAGTCATAACGGGAAAGATAAAAGCGTCAAGAAAATAACGGGCGTTACAAAAATAATACTCATCTAAAATTTGTTCAAATTAAGAAACTAATTTAGCTTTAGAAAAAGTTTGAAGTTGAGACTTAAAAAATGTAAACCTTATCTCTCGATCCTCGTCGTCCTTCGTATTAAATTCTACGGACTTAGCCATGAGACACACGTGCCTCTTTGGAGAATTAGGGTTGAGAGATGTCACACACACATTGGTCTCTTCTTCTTCCTTTTCGGTCTCTCCTTCATCACCTGAATCTCGATCTCCCAGAACCACGGCTAGCATAGCAATCTTATAGTCACTCTTTGTCTTCTGCCTATTGTCCTTAGATTTGATCTACTTCTATTAAGGGCGCTCCTTAAACACTTGAAGCAATTTCCACCAAACGTCATGGGTTTGATGGAAAACGACTTCTTGTTTGAAATTGTTCTCTTTGATCCTATCTTTCCTCGGAAGGATTTCTTTTATCTCCTTACAAACAAAGACAAATAGCCATTAAAATCTTCCTCACTATCACTTAGCTCAGTCATTAAGGCAATTTATTTTTGTTTAACGGTGTCGGCTTGACATTTTTTCAATGTCATCTCGTGCACCATTATTGATTCTAGGAATTGCTCGAAAGTGAGAGTGATCAGGTCCTTAGCTTCCAGATAAAGTGCATCACAAAATTTTTCAAAAGTTCATGTTATTCTCCGATGAAAATCGGGCACTTTAAATACTTGTGTTCCATTGTACCTTAAAAAATAAAAATTAAGAAAAACGTATATTATGATTACTCAATGCGGTTAAGCAAATCTAGAGAACCCGCTTTGATACCAATTGAAAGAGTCGATTCCGGCCTAAATATACTCGGGAGGTGGGGATTGGGGGGTGGCGGGGTTAGTATACCCGATTTTTTTTGAAATGGTTCGGTCTCACACTTCATTATTTTCTCATTAATATTTTAGTACCGATCCCAGAATTACACAATATTAATAGACCCTCAACGATTAGCTATAACCATTCAACTAGAATAACACTAATTGATAAGAAAAAGTTTAGCTGGGTTCTCCTATGAATTGTCTTCTTCATAAGATGGATGTAGGAGCGTTGTTCTTCAACCGGCAAGTACTTAGAGCAATGATCAAAGTAAAAGTTCAAACAATACAAGTCATCAATGTACAATGCCCCTGCAAATAGTTTGGCTGAAACCTTTATTAAGACACTCTGCAACTTGTTAAGGAAAGTGGTGCCTAAGTCGAAGCGTGATTGGCATGAAAGAATTAACGAAGCATTGTAGGCATATATCGTACAACATACAAGACACCCACTCAATCAACCCCATACGTGTTGGTATATGGAGTTGAGGCTGTGCTACCACTAGAGCTGCAGATTCCATCATTGCGTATTGCTATCCAGTAAGAACTTTCAAGTGATGATAATGATTAGGTGCATTTGGCGGATTGGAAACTCTTGACGAAAGAAGGTTGCTAGCACTACAAACACTTCAATGTTATCAAGCAAGAATGACACGCGCTTTCAATAAAAAGGTGAATCCTCGATCTTTTCAACTAGGAGACTTGGTGCTCTCCGTAAAAAGGCCAATCATTACCTCTCACAAACCAGTAGGTAAATTCACTTCTAAGTGGGATGGGCCACATGTCTTGCAAGAGGTGTACTCCAATGGTGCTTACAAAATTGTGGACGAAGACGGTGTGCGTATAGGACCTATTAATGGAAAGTTCCTGAAGCGCTACTACTCCTGAATCCCTTTATACCAATGCTCCTAAGGAAGAGGATAAAATGTAACAAGGCTCCTAAGCAAGAGGATAAACTGCAACAAGGCTCCTAAGCAAGAGGATAAACTGCAACAATGCTCCTAAGCAAGAGGATAAACTGCATTAAAAAAAACACAAAAAAAAACTTTTCCCCTTGAACTACGTTGGCTTGATCTTGTGGAGTATTTCGATACTTTACAAGTGCGTAGGAAGCTTGAGTGAACATGTAACTTGAGTGCAACCACACCGCCAAATAAAAAATTCACTCCCTTGAACTACGTTGGCTTGATCTTGTAAGTTGTCGTCAGCTTTTACAAGTACGTAGGCAGCTTAAGCAAATACTTTGTTTGAGTGCAGCCACACCAACACATTCTTCAAAAAAGACTCCTGACCCGCAAGAGTTTAAATTGTGTACGACCAAGTAGACTTCAAATTGATGGCGCTTCATGGCTCTACAAGAATGTTTCGAACGATAATTGGCTTCAAGTTAACTAATGTCTTCATATCATCCATTTCCCCAGACGCCTTGGCTGTTTTAGAGGGAAAAATGGCATCCTTCAAGTAATGTCCACGACTTCTTCTTCAAGATCTGAAGTTCAAGTAGGTTGTGATCCATGACGGGGTCGTTCTTCCTTCAATGGATGATGTCCAGGCTTCTTATCGATCTCATTCGTGATCTACTACAAGTGGGATTAATCGTGCTCTATTATTCAAATAGGTTGGGATCCGTGATCGTCATCGTTCTTTCTTCAATGGAAAGCTCCAAGCTTCATCTCTCACTTTTGACCTTCAAGTAGGATTCATCATGCTTCAGTCTTCGAGTAGGTTGTGATCCATGATCGTTAGTGCCCGTCCTTCAATGAATAATCTCCAGTTTGCTTCTTCAAAATTGCAAGAAGGATTCTTCGTGCTCCATGTCTTCAAGCACCCTTGTAGCTGTATCGAACATTTTCATATAGCTTGACGAGAGACCTTCGAAATTGCATTGCAAGATGGAATTGTGGAGTAGCATAGTGATTTGACTCAGAGTGACATGTATCCAAATGTCGACGAATTGGTTCATTTCATAGTCTCTTAAAGAAAACTAAAATGGCCTCCCTGGAATCAAAACTCGAGTTATCGGCGGATGAGTTCAATTCATTGTTCCTCACAAGAAAGTCATGAGATGATCCAAATGGCTTCCCTCATGACAACTCAAGTAGGATAAATTGACCCAATGCAACTTGGAGTGACTTGAAAGCGTTCTAGACATCGGCAGATGGGTTCAATTCGTGGTTACTCACAAAAAGGTCATGATGATCCAAACGGCTTCCCTCTTGACAACTTAAGTGAGGTGAAATGACCCAACCTGGAGTAACTTGAAGCTGTCCAACGGTTCACGAGCCATCTTCATAGCATGATAACTCCAAAAAGAATTAAAATACTCGTTCGGAATTCCAAAGTATCCAGCGGTCCAGGAGCCAGGTTCATAGCATGATAACTCAAATGGGAAATTGAAATGACTCGCTCAGAGTGTCCACATCCAATACCGCCTCGAATTCTTGTTGATTAATAAAATGTTCCTTCAAGTGACTTAATCTGTCTATAACAGTAGAAAATCAATATATGCATACTGACAAGGAATTATCTGCCATGGTTAGTTTTAATGGATTAATAAGGGTTAAAGAATGCAAAAAAAAAACAGCCAAGAAGGATCTTTGCTTCTTTTTGTACAATGCCATTTCTTTTGTACGGAATTCTTGACGTCACCATCAAGGGCACAAAAGCTTCAACCATCTTGTGCATCACCTCCAAAGATACTGATAAACGGAGAGTCGAGGATATGTTTTAAATCACTCTACAAAAAATGAAGTGGTGAGCCTAGGTCGTATGCTAACAAAGATAAATAATTAAGTCCTATTACCTTTAACAATATAGAGAGGTAAGTCGGGTATCGAATCCACAGGGAAGGCGATGTAACTAATGTGTAATTAAAATAAATATAAACGTAACAAGAATAATAGGGGGTTTTATGAGTGATTTATCTAACTAAAATAACGAAAATAAAATAACTAATAATGATGAATTCGGATAATTAAGAAACTCGACTCAAAGAAAACCCACTAACTAGTTAAACAATTGATCATTGACTACTAACCTTTATTTAATCCTTGAGTATTCTATTGTGAAACTGAAAGTTTCAATTGTTCCGTAGATAATATTACTTAGGTCGAAACGCGATACTAAGCAACCTAATTATTGAACAACCTAATCCACGCGTCTAGATTTAATTCAATAACAGCATGAACGATAAGTACAAATCAATAGAAATAACGACCTTTAACACACGCGGTTATTGGTTCGAATTATATATTTATTCCTCCCTTTACCGAATTACGATGAAACGCATATAAATAATTAGGCTTAAAGGTTGCAACTTTATCTAGTGAATTGAACAATTACGGATTCAAACACAAAGAATTGCAATAGATTGAAGATTGAAATAATCAATTTGCCAAAAAGATTAAACAAACAACAATCATAAAATTAGCATAAGGAATAAACAATACTCAAATAATTAAATAATTAAATAAAGATTATGTAGGTCTCACAATCAATTAACTAGAAAGCTTCAAATCTTTGATCCGAGAAGAAAGATTAGTTACACATGCTTAGGGTTTTTTTTCCTTCTTCTCTAATTGAACGTGAATGTTGATGAATAATCGTAATACCCCAAATTAATAATATGTAGTCTAATAATAATAATAATAATAACAACAACAACAATAATAATAATAATAATAATAATAATAATAATAGGAAAGTCTAGTAATTTCCTAACTCTAATAATAATATAATAATAAATAATAATAATTAAGCTGACACGGAACCCGAAGAAGTTCCGTCTTCAATTCCCGAGCTGCGCTTTGACTTTTCACTCGTTTTGTTAGGCTTGTTCTCCGAACTCTCCGTCTCGAGCCCATATCACACCTCAAGGAATTAGAGCTCTAAAAACTGTCTTTTCTTCACTAAAACACAATTTCTTAGATAAAATTAATTAGACGATTTCCACTCTAAATCCGCATCTTTAATCACCAAATCTAGCTCAAATCTCCGTCGTAAACACATATAAAATACACCAGATCAACTTCTCCACACTTAGACATTTGCTCGTCCCGAGCAAAACTCGGAAACCTCAACAACAAAACACCGACGGTCTTACAAAAGAAACATGGAACTCATCCCTTCAACCACCCTCCTTATATCATCCTAAGGTTAAGCACAAGGTTACAATAACATGAAATTTTCTACAACAACCAAAGATTGTGACCCCAAAATAACACCCAAAATCATCAGAAAATGACACTACGCCCCTTATTTTTCCGAATCCTAAACAAGATCACATGTGCTACAAATGACACCAATGGTAAAAGATCTATACCATTATTCTCCACAACCCACACATGTGATCGACCTAAACACCTCTAACACCTTAATACAACACAAAACATTACTCCAATCGCATAAAATTTAGTGCTACGACTACACCGCACCGCGATTCTTTTCACCTTAACCAACTATCCTACCCGACCGACCTTCTATGTCACCCTTCTTATGACACCAACACCAAGAACCGAGAAAATATATATGAATTTTTTTTCCTAAATCTCTCATTTTGCCTAGAGTGTCCGTCCTTGCGGATTTTCACTCTAGCTTTCCTTTTTTTTCAACTCACACTACTCACGTAGCACGCAACTCGATTTTTCTTTTTACCCGGAGCGCCCTTTTGGGTTTTCACTCCGTCCTCGGCCACTTTTCCCATTCTTGCCTAGGCGCCCTTTCGGGTTTTCACCTAGCCGGGATTCTTTTTCCTTCTTTTTCCATTTTTTCATTTTTTCATTTTTTTTCCTTCTTTTTTTTAAAATTTTTTAAGAATGATGAAGTAACGAAAATAAAGCATATCACACAAGTACAAAGCTATAACAAATCGAACCTAGTTTCCTCCCCACACTTGAATGAAACATTGTCCTCAATGTTACAAATGATGCAATAAAATAAGAAGGAGAACGAACCTCATCGGAATAATGCCAATCAACCGTGTACCACATATTCTCCCCACACTTTGTCAAAGTGATAATTAGAGTGGCACGATTATCTTCACAAAGACAGTCGAAGCAACCATCACGAATAAAGAGGACGAGACGTACCAACAATAGTGAGAAACGGACACTACCCCCTTACCACTCCAATCTACCAAATCATCAGAATCTCATAAGAAGATGTGCCAATAATTGATGCAAAATTAGGCACTCCCACAACCAATATTCAACTAAAAAAATTCATTGAGACATTGCGACTAACACGTTGTGAGCATTTTTGAGAATGCTTCTCCAACCTAGCTAGTGTAATTTAACCACCACTATCAATGCAAAACCAAGTCCACGACACCTCCATTACCGATAACAAAACCGACAATAATGATAGTGAATAACATAACCGAAATTCTAAGCACCATGTACAAGCACCAAATCCTTCAATTCCGACAAACTCAACTGTTAACAGCAACAATGGACACAAGTCTAGCAACTAATACTGTGAAAATCGAAATGTAGAACCGAATCCACCATTGTCGATCAGATTGAGAAAACCGTCAATTCCAAGTTGTAGTAAGGATGAAGGGCAAGTATAGTGAGGGCGTGATTGGTGAAGGAGGTCCGAATGGTTGAGGATATGATTGGATTTTGGTATGTGTGGATCGAGTTGAGGGAAAAAGGGGAAGGATAAAGGTTTAATCAATGGTTTGTGTTGTATAGGAGAAAGGAACGAGGAGGTTGGAGCTTGGAGAGAGATTTGAATGATGGATTTCTGAAATTTGAAGAGGAGGATGAAGATTAGGGAAGGAGATGAGAAAGAAGGGGAAGAGCGTATAGTGAAAACAATCAAAGATTTTTTTTGGTGATCTATACGCGAGCGATGGTCGTGGTACGCTCATGGTGCACTCGTGGGGATACAAGTTGTTTGGTGTCTTAACTTTTTCTACGATCTCTCCTCGAGGGCTCCTCAAGTCCTCCTCGAGTTTAGCTTATTACTCGACTTGTATCTTTTTCAGTCTTTTTTTCTTCACAAAACTACCTCACCCCTCTCTCGCTTGCTCACTAGTCACTCTTTTTTTCTCTCGTCCCTCATATTCCAAATGAGACGGTGACATCAATCCGACCTGAAAAAAGCTAAAGTTAGATAACTAAAAAAATTAAGATTAAAATCACATACAAACTAAATAAAAATATAGAAAAACTAAAATAAATAAATAAATAAAAACTCGGGTTGCCTCCCGGAAGAGCTCTTGTTTCACGTTGTTGACCCGACGTGGAATGCAGAATCTTCATTAATTGGGTCGAAAAATCAATTCCCTCGACGACTTCCTCCGTCCAACTTCAAGTGAAGTCCACAAACTACCTTACTCAAAAAAATAACAACAAAAAAAAATCATCAAATAACAAAAAGCGGGTTGCCTCCCGTAAGCGCTGATTTAACGTCCCGCACGACGCAAAGAGGTCACATAGCACTACCTCTTTATAAAGTAACCCAGTTTATATCAAGATCGGAAAAAGTTAATGCCCGTAGGAGACGGTCAAACAAGCTAGCAAAAGAGTTCGTGAAAACTGTATAAAAGATTATAATGAGAATCTACCATACACACCGCATAAATATAGAGGTACATAGAACGTCGGATTCATGCATATGGGATGGTTCTCTAGATGATGACATCATCTCCAACAATTTTTCTGTGTCCCGACTCCTTACGGATGTGTCTTTCAAATCCCATAATATATCACCCGATTCACCACTCAAAGAGGGATCAATAAAATATGTGAGTAACGGTAAGTCTGATACGGGTTCTATATAGGACACGGTCAATAAATACGAGTCAACATCCTCTCCCTCATCATCTAGTGGGGCACCCTCAGCATGAGTAAGGGAAGTAGGATACTCATTTTTGGTCACATCATCACTAAAAATCGTTTCATATTTAGGAGACTCAAAGTATTGGGGAAGTTCAAGAAATAAAGTGGTTATCTCTGATTCTCGAGCATTGTTAACCAAAATATCAATCACATTACATTTCTCAAAACGATCTAACTCAAGAAATCTACCTTCACACTGATCAACTTGCAAATCAATTTGAGTTGCTCGAGTAAAGTTATGGTAGATTGCTACCAAGAGTTGTTCGTTACTCATAGGTAAATTATGTGCGTTCTAGCACATAGTCCGTGAGTCTTTCAATAGAGTGATGTAGTAACTCATTATCAAGTTGGGGACACCAAAAACTCATTTCTAGATGACAAACAAAAAGGCCCGTAATTAAAATATATATTTACAAGAGACACAAAAATAAATAATCACACAAAAACAACTAATTGCCTTCCCCGGTAACGGCGCCAAAATTTGTTGAGCCTAGGTCGTATGCTCCCAAGGATAAATAATTAAGTCCTATTACCTTTAACTGTAGGGTTACAACCCTTAAACCCAAGGACCTGTTACGAGTATTAACCGAAAAGACAAAAGTAGAGGGATAACAATTATACCTTATTTGCAGCGGAACAATGTATTAATAAGAAGTATAATAAACCCAGAAATATATATAATCTCCACGGACAGAATAAATAATCTTCACGGACAAAATAAATAATTTCCACGGACAGAATAAATAATTCCCACTGACAGAATAAAGCATCCCAAATGTGACGCCTCCTTTGGTATCCACATGGGTACGGAACTGCGACGTATATTCTAAAGGTACGTGAGATCGTCTCACAACTTCTCTCTATATCTCTCTTTTTAAGAAGAATATATACATTATAAGTCAATACTCTTATTAATTCCATATATTATGGTTCATCATATGAACCTCCTTACATAGGAGATGAGAAGGTAGAATTAGGTTATTCCCATAACTCTAATTACCATAATTAGATTATTAGTATAACTCTAATTACCATAACCCGACAACGCATCTGGGTCTGTATTACTACTGACCCGATATATTTAATATATCGTTATATTAATAATATCCCGTACACATTGTGTGTGACCCGATGGGCCCACTTAAGACTACCAGACACGTAACTCATTTACATGTCAATCCGACATCGACCTCTAGCAAGGCATATCAGATACATAGACTTAAGCGGGTTAATCCGTAGGACAGTGGACATAACTCCTTCAGTCTCCCACTTGTACATGTCCTCTCACGAACAGCGTTAAGTCTCTTTGCTACTATTATCTCCAATTGAGAATGAGGTAAGAAGAAGTGTCGTCCTCGCATGTCTCAATATTTTACTCGAATCTTTGAGTTGACTTGTTAAAAGAGCAGATAGATGAAAATCATCCTATCTGAGCGCGGCCACACATTTGCACAAGTCACACTCTTCGAGTGGCCAAAAAACAATAAATTCCCTTCAATAAAAAAAGAGCAAATCCCCTCTTGTCTAACCACATCCTATCACATGATCTATGCACGCCTAATGCCCAATAACCATTCATTGCCCCCTTTCACAGCTGACGAGGAATAGTATCAAAGCATACACATCACAAGTACAGAATAGTCACAGACTCAGGTCTAAAGACCGTACAAGTTCATAACTTGCAAAGAACTTTACTGACACTAAGCAAAATCTTAGTAAAATCCTTTTCGGCGGGTCTGTCTAATGCATGTTCTTAACATACACCCATGTGCCTGGTTTAGTATCCCAATACCTATGAGTCAAGGAACTTAGTCATCAACCAACTCACACACCAATCATTTAAGGGTATTCAAATGTCCCAACACAATACCCTGACTAGGGACAAAATAATTACATCATCCAAATAGAGTTCCAAGACTAAGTCACGTACTTAGTGATCTATTTCATCAATGTAAAATATTTAGGGACAAAACTCGGTTACATTAACCAAACGACAATCTGTCATACATATATCAATTATCGAAATAACTCCCACTAAACCAAACACCAATAAAAGTACTAAGACCAGTCGCTCATGCGTCTTATACCGATCATAACCAATATGATCTTTATGTAGAGGAGGTTTCGGGACATACAACATTTATATCGGTTATTTACAAGCATATGATCAATCTACCTTATCTCAATTAAGGCAAACTGTTAGTTTCATAAGCAACAAATGGCTTCATTAACTTTAAAGTTGAGTGCGTGTTTGATTCGTAACCAAACGTCTATTTGCTTGAAAAGCAATAAAACAGTAACTTTAGTTATAATACAAGTCACAAAGTTGTCCTTTGGAACCGTTCCAACACACAACTTCTCATCCTAAACAAAATATACTGAGATTACAATCTCATATCATCTTTGTCTATTTGGAAATATGAATTGTTGTAACTTGTTTACAATAATTCGTTTATCACATCATGCGCATCTCTTAAACAATTCCCCTTTTTGCTTCTCAAGCGCAAAGGAACAATTCTTAGATAGCATTCTAGTGACACTCACCAGATTAGTATCTACTCGTCACACGAGCACATAATAAACACATTCTTTGCAAAGTCTCATACACTAAAGCAATCAAATGTCATTTAGTTAGAGAAGTATGTCACTTACATACCAAATCATAACAATAAATGGACTCCCACTAGCCTCTATTACACACTTTGTCTCTCTTCGTCTCAAAGGAAAACAAACATCTTTGAATTACTACATTGAGAACGAAGATACTTGCTCCATGCTCCAATCAAATCGGAATATTCACATTTGTCTAACAATTTTAATAATATAAAATTCATACAATGTGTCGCACACACGTCATATTGCATCCCTTTCAAGAAATGTATTTCAATATATATGTCCAAAACTCATCATAATGAGTGATGACATTCAAAATGCTAAATCAATCTTAATAGACTTAAGCATAATGTTGTAAAACGAGTTTTCCATAGTCATTACTATGAGATCAATCATTAACTACCAACTATGCTTCATAAATACTCTTATATCAATCCATATCATCTTTATATTGAAGACTATTATTCACTATAAGACCCATTTAACCAAAGTCTATACTTGTTAGTTATGGTACATGAAATATATTAGATTTTATGTGACTTTTGAAGTCTTTGCCCATTATTTTATGTAATATTTAACAGGTAAGATGATCATGACTTTTCATGGATGCATCAATATCCTCTTCAACAGTTGTAGAGAATTCCTGTTAATCTTGAACAATTCAAGGTCGATTCTACTCCCACTGTTTTTTATTATAAATCACATATTTTAAAAAGAAACATACCACTCCATGCAACAAAACAGTTTTGTTCTTTGGATGGTTTGTAGAATTAACATAATATCCCTAATAAAACACATGTCATAATTGAGTCTAATTGAGTCAAATTTTAAGACTTGATAATTAAGAAAAGACTTTTTAGAACATTTTCAATCCATATCTCATATGGTGTCTATTATCCGATTTAGATGGACAATCTCATCAACATTGTACAAACACTTTTATAGTGCATAAGCTTCTAAAACGTCGATAATATCTGCATATGACTCATCATAGACAAAATCATATCAAATATGGTTCGATGTAGTTTGAAACACTTTTCACTACTTCTAAGATGATCACAATCTCTTAGTTTAATTCCTCCCTGTTTCAATCATATCGAACGACTCATACCAACTTATCAAGTTGATCTTGTACTTACATCTGAATTTCCTTGAACAATTCAAAACATTCAGTTTTAAATTCATCCAATGAACAAAACCATACATGTTACCCATTTTGCAACATCACTAGTTAAACTCACATGTATCTGTATATGTGTGATCCAACAAGTATAAGTATCCTCCTACTACAATTAATAGGAGTTACTTCTAATGTCATGTATCCATCTAAACAAGATCCATTCACCTCAGTCGATCCTTATCAATAAGGTTAATAATTTCATCATTATGAAACATTCTTATGTTTCTTGTCTCATGGATTAAGGAAAATGCCATAATAGGTAAAACTCGTGTCGAGGGACGAAACCTTTTGATTGTTATGTTACAAATAAAAGCATTCACTACTAGGAATGTAAAGCCCAACAATCATGTTAGCCTTATTGTACCTCATATTCCTGCAACGTATAGAGCAACAATTGTTCTACTTTTATTAAAACGTTTCATGCCCATACATGAAACAGAATCAATATTCTTGCTTATGACTAGTACAAGAATAACAATTATTCAATTCCTGTATTCAGCTTTATTGTAAAATTAAGTAATTTTCTTTTTATATATGAAACAACAACGTTTGTCCATTTCATCATAAAACACTTCACTTATATACCATTATTCCACCCTCTTTGATCCATCACATCCACAATTAATGTAATAGTTGCATTTGGTATCTTATACTAAAACAGTAGAATGAAGGTAACAATTACTTTAGTAACATACACCAGAAGTCATACTTCAATAAATGATTTGCAGAATTTCTAGACACTTCTAGAAAGTTATCTACTAATGCCATATATTTGTCATTACATTAATGACTTAATAAATCGTACCTAATCTAAATTTGACAACAAGTTTGGGTATGATAACAATTATCTTCCCTTACTTTAACCAACATCTTAGATTCATTAATCATTATCTCAAGCAATTTTCTTAATGAACTCATAGAACATTAGTATTATTTGCCTTCTTGATACAATGTTCAATCGTCTTTCAACATTTTAAAAGGTGAGAAACCTTATTAAGTCACATGTTTATTCATAATAAAGTGACCTAAACTTAGGACTAATTGAAACGATTTCAATTCCTAATTCTTTAAAAAGAAGCATCCAAAATTTCTTGATTATCAATATAATCACTCATCATATGATATATGGATTAATCGGATCATCTTTAACATTTTTCTCACTTAATGGGAATTGTTCCCTTTTTATTGAAACAATTGATTTTGGTACTCATAGTCATCTCCATGACTCTAATTATACGGTCCAAACTATACATTAGCATTGGTTATAATCTGTCGGAATTATCCTTCACAAGGACAAAATCCGTATCTCTAATTTTGAAACGAGTCTCAAGATACCAATCAACGAGGTTGAACAATTCAAACTCATCTTTAATAAATGTGATAATGGTGACTAAATTTCAACTATATGTATATGCAAAGTAAAATGATAATTAATATTAATAATCTTAAACAATTTTAAGATAAAATCATGAAAACTACCCTCAAGTTCGCATAATATTCCAAGATCCTAAACCTTTTGTTGCTCAAGTGAACTTGGGCTCACTGCTCAAGCTCCAAAAGTAAAGGTAGACAACAACTTTGTCAATTACATCAATATGTAATTCTTGGTTCGTCGGAATTAGTCATCATATGACACCAACTATTTGCCTCAAAGCCCAAGTCTGGCTTGATAGCAATGTTAAGCAAACCAGACTGAACCCGTGGGTAACCGTTACCCACCTACTAAGATCACACACATCGGCAAAGCACCGCTTAGGCAGTCACTTCAACCAATGGTATGAAAATATTGTAGTGGTCAATTCTGGAAAGGTAATACTTACTATTTGTGCGAGGGATTAAATGCATATGGGTCCTAATCATGCCACTAGATCAACTTACAAGGCGACCTATTAGTTTTAAGCACACAAGTCACAAGTCTCAAACAATAAAATCATGCATCGTATGACATAATAATTCAATTGTTACTAGTAATTTGTCCGTAAAACAAGTTAAAAGATCCCATATTTTGATTCATAATCATATTACTGAAGGAGTTATGTCCACTGTCCTACGGATTAACCCGCTTAAGTCTATGTATCTGATATGCCTTGCTAGAGGTCGATGTCGGATTGACATGTAAATAAGTTACGTGTCTGGTAGTCTTAAGTGGGCCCATTGGGTCACACACAATATGTACGAGATATTATTAATATATATCGATATATTAAATATATCGGGTCAGTAGTAATACGGACCCAGCTGCGTAGTCGGGTTATGGTAATTAGAGTTATACTAATAATCTAATTATGGTAATTAGAGTTATTGGAATAACCTAATTCTACCTTCTCATCTCCTTTATAAGGAGGTTCATATGATGAACCAATATATGGAATTAAGAGTATTGACTCATAATATATATTTTCTTCTTATAAAGAGTTATAAGAGAGATATAGAGAAAAGTTGTGAGACCTTCTCACAAACCCTTTTACTAGCATATTCGTCGCAGTTTCGTACCCGTGTGGATACCAAAGGAGGCATCACGTTTGGGGTGCTTTATTCTGTCCGTGGAGATTATTTATTCATGTCCGTGAAGATTATTTATTCTATCCGTGGAGATTATATATATTTCTGGGTTTATTATAATTCTTATTAATACGCTGTTCCGCTGCAAATAAGGTATAATTGTTATCCCTATTCTTTTGTCTTTTTGGTTAATACTCGTAACAAGTCCTTTGGTTTAAGGGTTGTAACCCTACAGTGGTATCAGAGCCTCTGTTACGTAGTATTAATCAGATTGACGTGAATCTATGTCTCATAATTTGTTATGAGGGATTCCACCGATATTATTTTGATTATATGTTTTCATCGTTCGAGAATTGTTCTCATGTTTCATCTATGGCGTGAGTAAATTGGATTAATAATGATGTATGACGCAATATTTTTTTCTCTCTGCCGCAAATTTGTTTATGTTGATCTCCTGCTATGAATAAGACACCATGTGGTTTTGGCTGACTCATGGGTTACATAGGCGTCGTGTGAATGTTTCACTTTTTTTCTTGTAGTTGTTTTAAGTTTGGTTTTATTGGTTTTGAGCTTAATTCATCTATCGTCTTATTATCAAGTTTAGGGTTTATCCTATTTCACGAGTTTAAAGAGTTAAATTCAGAAATTGATTATTAAATTTAAGTTAAGATTTAATATTGATTATTTTAATTTAATTTACCCTAAATTGACCTACTATAATCCCAAATTTCTTTGTTGACGATGATACTAATTAGGTTAGTCAAGATTCGATTGAAATTGGAAACGTGAAATTACAAGAATTTATCATTGACGATGAGACCTAATAAGATTAGGACAAGATTCGTTTTAATTATAGTGGAGACGGAACGAAAGAAACCAACCCAGTTGGCACGAGTATGACTCGATGGTCGCGAGTGTGACTCGGTTGGCACGGGTATGTCCCGGTTGGAACGGGATGACCCGGGCGGTAAAGGTTTGACCAAGACGACACAATATTTACTCGGACGACATGGTGTCGGGTCGAGTGACGCTTTTAAGAAAAGTCGTTTTCTCGCTTTTGTGTGTTGATTATGAATCAAACACGGATTATACTTTTATTTTTCCGAATCAATGAAAAATTAGTTTTCTAAATTGGCTAAATAATTTTATGCATTTTAATTATCATGTTATCATAAATGGGTCGGGAAAAGAGTTTATCGAGTCTTAATTGATTTTGATGAATTGTTCATCTATATGACAGTTATAAGTTGCAGATCGATTGTGAATCGAGTTTTATCCCGTTCAATTTTTCCGGGTGGGAAATTGTTCCTCGTAGTTGGAAAAATGAAAGATATTGGTGAAATTGTTCAAACCAAATAGCAATTATGAATTGTAATATGATTATGATTCAAAATATGGGATCTTTTAACTTGTTTTATGCTCAAATCACTAGTAACAATTGAATTATTATGTCATATGATGCATCAATTTTATTGTTTAGACTTGTGACTTGTGTGCCTAGAACTGATAGGTCGCCTTGTAAGTTAACCTAGCGACATGCTTAGGACCCATAATGCATTTAATCCCTCACACAAATATTAAGTATTGCCATTCCAGAATTGACCACTATAACAATTTCATATCATTGGTTGAAGTGACTGCCTAAGCGGTGCTTAGCCGATGTGTGTGGACTGAGTAAGTGGGTAACGGTTACCCACAGGTTCAGTCTGGTTTGCTTAACATTGGTATCAAGTCGGACTTGGGCTTTGAGGCAAATAGTTGGTGTCATATGATGACTAATTCCGACGAACCAAGAATTACATATTGATGTAATTGACAATGTTGTTGTCTACCTTTACTTTTGGAGCTTGAGCAGTGAGCCCAAGTTCACTTAAGCGACAAAAGGTTTAGGTTTCTGGAATATTATGCGAACTTGAGGGTAGTTTTCATGATTTTGTCTTAAAATTGTTTAAGATTATTGATATTAATTATCGTTTTACTTGGCATATAATTCACATTTATTAAAGAAGAGTTTGAATTGTTCAACCTTGTCAATTGGTATCTTGAGAATTGTTTTCAAAATTAGAGATATGGATTTTATCCTTGTGAAGGATAATTTCGACAAATTATAACCAGTGTTAATGTACAGTATGGACTGTATAATTAGAGTCATGGAGATGACTACTATAATTACCAAAATCAATTGTTTCAATAAAGGGAACCGTTCCCATTAAGTGAGATAATGTTAAAGAT